>JAJKFI010000026.1:1575854-1653825 GCA_029204185.1 Lerista edwardsae
GCTTATATGAACTAGTTAGTCCCTACTTCTCAAATGCCATGAATTCCACAACCGGTAAATATGTTCAATTCAAACACATTCAATATGTTCTCTTTCTCTTATATATGATAGATTTTGTTGTTGCTGCAGGTGTTACAAATATCCTATAAGCCACAAATATAGCCGGAGACCCATTTTAAGTGTGGAGAGTCTGGACTGCAGTTTACAATCACATATGAATGTTTTTAAAATATAACTCAGAAAATGTAAATGTAAATCAGTTGGCCGTGCAATAGAGTCAAACCTCAGATGTTTAAGAACACTTTGGAAATGGAGGCTGGATGCACTTTTGAAATGTTTTCCCCCTCCCTACAAATCATCAGTTTCCATCAACTTTCCTACATCCACCCATATCCGTGTATTTGCCTTCTCCCCCAGCCGCCTCCTTACACAGCCCTTCCTCTCTCACAGGTCTGGTTTTGGCTGGTTTCCCACAATGTGTGTGTGTGTGTGTGTGTGTGTGTGTGTGTGTGTGTGCGTGCGCGCGCGCGCGCGCCTCCTGCTGCTTGATGGTGATCTTCAACCTGAAAAATGGATAACGTGCTAAATAACAAAAGGTGCCAATAACCAATGATTTTATTATTGATTATATGCATCGCTCATTATTTATTTATTCATTTTGAACAATTTATACCACACCTTTCCCATGCCGAAGCAAATGCCCAAGGCGGCTTACATGGGCAGGCTAGTCTAGACCACCATTTCTCAATGGGGTTTTTACAAATAGACTATTCTGCAATTCAGCGAATCCTCAGTCCCAGATGTAGCCTTCAAAGTGTGGTTCTCTCTTCTGGCCATGCTTCAGCGAGCTTCAGCAGGTGATCCTAAGTCCAGCCTGGACAGGTCCTCAAGGTTGGACTCCATTCTTTTGCCGGCTGGCCTTCTCGCCACATTCCCGCACTGGCTAATCAGCTCAACAGTGACTCCGTTCTGCCACAACTTGTACTGCAGCTTGTCCCAGCCTGGCATTCTGAGTCCCATCCGAAAATAGACCACAGATTCTCCCGCTCTATTCTCTTCTCTATTATTATAAGAAGGGGGAGAATACAGCTATGAGAAATGGGAGCGTAAGGATTCAGAAGGAATTTTAAAAACCCATTCCTATTGGCTGGTTAAATGAGGACTCCCTTAGGATTGGTGGTATTCAGTGAGGAATGTGATTGGTTTATAGAGGAGAGGTGGATCAGGATTGGTTGGGAATGAGAGCAATCAGTTAGAGCAGGGTGTGTGTGTCAAACATAAAGATCCACAGCCCATGGAAGTTCTTTATCCAGCCCTTGGGCTCTCCCAGCAGCACCAACAGTTGCTCTCAGCAGCTGAGCTGTGCTGAGGTGTCACTGTTGAAAAGGCAGCCTGCATGATAATTCTTGAAAATATGGTCAGGTTTTGTGTTTTTTCTCTTCTGTTTTCAGCTAATCAGGTCCTAAGAGAGAGAAATAGTCAAAGCGATGGTTTTCCCAGTAGCAATGTATGGCTGTAGCAATATATGGACCATAAGAAAGGCAGAGCGCCGAAGAATAGATGCTTTCAAATTATGGTGTTGGAGAAGACTCTTGAGAGTCCCCCTGGACTGCAAGGAGAACCAATCGGTCCATCCTCCAGGAAGTCAAGCCCGATTGCTCCCTGGAAGGACAAATCCTGAAGCTGAAGCTCAAGTACTTTGGCCACCTCATGAGGAGAGAGGACTCTTTAGAAAAGACCCTCATGCTGGGAAAGATGGAAGGCAAAAGGAGAAGGGGGCGGCAGAGGATGAGATGGTTAGATAGTGTCACCGAAGCAATGAACATGAAATTGGGTGAACTCTGGAAGCTAGTGGAGGACAGGGAGCCCCTGGCGTGCTGTGGTCCATGGGGTCGCAAAGAGTCGGACACGACTTAGCGACTGAACAACAACAAGAGAGAGAAAATGGGCAGCAGGAGGGAGGAACTCCCGTTAGGCCGTTAGGCCACATCCAAGCCTCTGTCTCCAGGCTGCGCAGCCCCGATACAGCAGGTGCAGATCTGAGGAACCCATAGGGGAGGCTAGAGCCTCCCCTAGGGCAAGGGCGCGAACGTGCCTTACTCTGGTGTGTGCCAAAGCTGCACTGGATACAACCGTGGGCCTCAGTGTCCTGCGCAGCTTAGGATTGCGCCCTGTGTGCCAGCTGTTAGCCCTACATACAAAATTATGCACGGAAGGGATAGAGTCGATAGAGGGATGTTCTTTTCCCTCTCTCAAAACACCAGAACCAGGGGGCATCCGCTAAAACTGAGAGTTGGGAGAGTTAAAACAGATAAAAGGAAGTACTTTTTTTACCCAGCGGGTAGTTAATCTGTGGAACTCTTTGCCACAGGAGGTGGTGATGGCATCTGGTCTAGATGCCTTTAAGAGGGGATTGGATGGATTTCTGGAAGAAAAGTCCATCATGGGCTATAGGCCATGATGGATTGTGCAACCTCCTTACATTAGTAGTAGGCTACTTCAGAGTACCGGGTGCAAGGGAGTGGCAACATGATCCAAGCATCTTGTTGTCTTGTGCGCTCCCTGGGGCACCTGGTGGGCCGCTGTGAGATACAGGAAGCTGGACTAGATGGGCCTTTGGCCTGATCCAGCGGGGCTCTTCTTATGTTCTGATGTTCTTACATATTGCTGGATATGTTGCTACTTTTTATGTTTTTATGGATATGTTGCATATTGCTACTTTTGAATCTCACAAGAAACATGAGACACAATTGCATAAAAATCGACAACACCGTGCTGTGGATGTGGAAATTTGGGCCTCCTGCACTGACATCCAGACCCACAATGCTGGGTGTGCAGCAACGGCAAAGTCTTGTTGACTTTTTGTTCTTCTCCCCCCTTCTCTCTTTTCATTTAATAGTGGTTATTTATAGCCTGTGTCTTCATGCAACGGACTTGCCAACAAAGCCCCTGTCACATGAATATGCTGTCATCAAACGACGGGTGAAAGGCGAAGGGAAAATATAGCCAGCGCCCACCTCTTAAACATTTGAACTCCACAATCACCAGCTGGGTGTGGTGACTCCGAGGCAGAACCTTCTTCCAGTGTTGAGAAGAGAAGGGAAGGGTGGGAAACTGTGTGATTCTGGCTCGTTCCATTGGCTCTTTGGTCAAAACAGATTGCTCTGGCTTGAACGAGCAAAATGCATCGCCAACGTTTTGAAACGTAGACGTTTCTTGCCCCCGACCTAATTCTATTTAATCCTCGCCGAGTTGTGAATGAATTCTGCAGAATGCACGCTTTCATTCGTGTGGGAGGTTGGGGTGGGGGTGGAATGGAAGATTTCTTGCCTTTTAAAAAGAGCTCCGAAGCAGCTCTCCTTGTGTCTTGAGAAAAAAGAGCTCCCGTCAACTTGATCCGCTCCTTGTTATGAAATGCAGGGCTATTTCGGTCTTTATGAATGAGGCGCTCAAGCTGTTGTTGACCGAGGAGGATGCCTTGGCAGCGTTTGCTGAATGAAATTCTCTATCATTGAGAGAGATCAGGGAAATGTCTTTTTCACATGGAGGGGTGGGCAAGTCATTATTGCATAAAGTATTTTAAAGCTGTCTTGCAAGGAAATACACACACTTTTTTCTCTCTCTCCCATTAATCTGTGCTAGCCCATTATCAACACCCCTCTTGGCAGTCATTTGTGGCCCTTCTCTGGGCAGCCTTGCCCAGAGACAGAGCACTTTCCAGCGTCCCAGCGAGGTCTACCTGCCACCTTCTCTGTTAACCTAGTGCTGCAGTTTAGGATTGTTCTAAGAGTGCAATCCTCACCTGGAGTTATGCCGGCACAGTTAGGCCAGCAAAGTTTGGCTGGCACAAGGGCCACTGTAAAGAGCCTTTGGACCACACTTGGAGTCAGGGAGGATGGTGCACATCGGTGTGCTGGCTGCTCTGACTCCGAGAGTGGTCCAAACAGATTTTATGGTGTCCCTTGTGCCAGCCAAACTTTGCTGGCCTAACAGTGCCAGGCTAGGATTGCGCTCTAAGCTTGAGCTTTCATTGAACAATGGCATGTTTTTTGGCAGAGAACCTTTTGCCTGGCTTGCTTTGTTTGCAGTTCTTGTTTTGCGGCTGATGACTCTTCGTGCTGCTGCTACTTTTCTGAACTGCTGCAATGTGAGTTCGTTTTAATCTGCGGTTGCATGTTTAAACACTCTCTGTGGTTTTCTGCCTTGGAAATTTGCTCCCTTTTAAAAGCAGGATATTTATTTATGTTGTTTTCTTCACATTTTGAGACCACCCTTCCTCCAAGAAGCCCGTCAGAATGGTGTACATAGTTCTTCCTCTCCCATTTTTGTCCTCACAACCACCTTGTGAGGTAGGCGAGGCTGAGAGAACAGGACTGGACCAAGGTCCCCCAGGAGGTTTCCAGGCAGAGTGGGGATTTGAACCCACCTGAATCTTCCTGGTCTCCAAAACCACTACACGATCCTGGCTCATTACGGAATAAAAATCCCTTCGTTAAAGAAGCAAATATTAGTGACGATTCTGTTCATCTGCTTAGAAATGTTTAAATTATGAACCCTATCCAGCTTCCCATTCCATCAGCACACAGGATTAATGATAGGCAATGCCTGTTTGTTTGTTTTTTTAATACGGTCAGATAATAGCAAAATGTTCTTCTTCCATAGCCAGCCCTCCAAGTGTCAGCCCTGGCTTATCTGAAATTGAAAAATGGCCCTTTCCGAATGAGTTTTCTTGAACAGCTGAGAGCCCTTGTTAACTTCTCAAAGGGATCTTGAGCTCTGGGGAAACTATCAGAAGTGTCATATGGTTAACTTTTGGACTCTGTTCCAGTGTTTATCCTTCTAGCGTGGGTCTTTTTTAAAAACTTTAATTTGCATTTGAAAAGCCTTCTACTGTAAGGGCTTTGTATGTAGAAAGCAAGCTATATATTCTCCAGTCTTACTTCTGATGGGTGGCCAGGCCCCAGTGGCATTCCTAAAGGAGGGCAAAATGCTAGGTTTTGCAAGAGCCTAAACTCCTGGGTAAAGTGGCCCCTTGTCTTTGTGGCTCTCCAGGTTCCTGCAAAATTTTGCATTTTGACCCCCTCTAGGAATGCCACTGGAAGTTCCGGATTAAAGTCCCAGAACTGGAGGCCCTGGGCTAGGAGACCTTGGGAAGCCCAAATTGGTCATGTGAAACAAAAACATTCAGCTTTCTAAAAGTGTGTGTATTGTACCCGAACAGAGGGATGGCAGCAGCGTGGACTCTCATTCCCGCTCTGCTCACTGCGCGTTGCTTTTGTGCCCTGTACCCACTTGTAGAATGCCAGGCTTCAGTTGCACAGCTAATGACAGTGTAGCCCAGTGCTGAGGGCCAAAATGATGTCCCGGAAGTGGTGCCACAATAGGAAATGATGTCACTTCCGGAAGTGACAGCGCACCTGTGCTTTTAAAAAGGGTGAAAAATGGGGGGGGGAACCTGCATCCTCCCCTCAGCAGTGTGTCCCCTTCTGCTGCCCCCCAAGCCGGCAGTCACCCCCCAACAGTGGTGTAGCATTTGACACTCAGGGCCCATAAATGTTTAACATACCTACCATATAACAAAATCATTCATTCATTCATTCATTCATTCATTTATTCATATTTTTCACATTGTTACACTATCCTGCTTCCAAGGAGCTCAGGGTGGTGTGTATAGTTTCTTCCTTTCTGCTGTCCACTTTAAAAGTTATCTAAGCCAGCAATTTTTACATGATAGTTGTTTTTTCATGTTCAGTGTTTTTGGCCATAACCTTTGATACAGACATTACACTCTGGTGTGTTTCATTGCATTTTTGCAGTCAATGACCTTTCCAATGATATATAACATGATGGTATCATTCATACATACCAAAGTTTTCACCATTTGGGCCTCTAGTGTCAAGCTCAGCTTGTTGCCCCCTAAAAGCTTGTTGCCCGGTGCAATTCCCCCCCTGCACTCCTTTAGCTACGCCCCTGCCTGGCTTTTTGTGTGTTTGATTTGTGAAATATGGGGAGCGTTCAAGCCATGAGTTCCCCCCACCTGCTACTTTGAAGTGATACATTCCAGCTGTGCCAGCTGTGATTCTGCTGCTTGGCTAGCTGGACTGTGAGTTGGTCCCGGACAACTTGTGACCTGCCAAACCAAGTGCAGCCCACCAGCTATACATGGTGGCCTTCCAGATGCTTGGCACCCGCTTCCCGTGTTTGCTGTCCCAGGAGACCTATCAAGCTACTGATAGGCTGCCAGACAGGGCTGGAGGACTATGCTTAGCTTGGTGGGTCACAACTTTCTCTTGCCTGTCTTAACGAATACAGTCTCGATGCCAGAGTATTTGCATGAGCTCATGTTTCATTTTATCAGAGATTTACTGTCTGGGATTTCACTTGGGTCTCATTGTGCTATTTTAACATACATATTCACAGCGAACAGCTGGACTGTGCTGCAGGCCTCAGTGCTAGGGCCGTTATAGTAAAACTACATCTGCAGTTTCTGAGGGGGGACATGATCGAGACATACAGAATTATGCACGGAAGGGATAGTCGATAGAGGGATGTTCTTTTCCCTCTTTCAAAACACCAGAACCAGGGGGCATCCGCTAAAACTGAGGGTTGGGAGAGTTAAAACAGATAAAAGGAAGTTCTTTTTTACCCACGGGGTAGTTAATCTGTAGAACTCTTTTGCACAGGAGGTGGTGATGGCATCTGGTCTTTAAGATGCTCTTAAATATGCCTTTAAGAGGGGATTGGACGGATTTCTGGAAGAAAAGTCCATCATGGCCTATAGGCAATGATGGATTGTGCAACCTCTTTACATTAGTAGTAGGCTACTTCAGAGTACCGGGTGCAAGGGAGTGGCAAGAGGATCCAAGCATCTTGTTGTCTCATGCCTCCCTGGGGCACCTGGTGGGTCGCTGTGAGATATAGGAAGCTGGACTAGATGGGCCTTTGGCCTGATCCAGCAGGGCTCTTCTTATGTTCTTATGACATGTCAAAAGTACATTTCTTCCTAGAAAGAGCCAAAGTGGAGATGGCAGCTGATGCAATGGGAACAGCAACAATACCAAACATAGTGAGAATCTGAGAGGTGCATGTGTGGATGCGCACACACACTTTGGCGCCAAAGGTTATATTTAAGAGAGAGGTTTGTGAGAGGCTTTGCTTCCCACAGTTGCACACGCAGTGCCTTTGTTCCACTCTCATCTCTGCTCAAACAGGGCCTACAGGTTTTCAGAATAATGCCCAAACCTGACAAATGTGTTTAGCAAAGGCAAAAAGGTATGAGCGTTATGAGCAACAGCCTTCTTTTCAAACTACTTTTGACTTTGCCAAAAAAAGGATGCTCTGTTTCCAAACTTACACGGGTGGCTGCCCAAGATAATGAATTTGAAGTCATTGCATTTAATTGAACCTGAAGAGCTTAATACACCAGCTGCAGCAAAGAGCATCTTGCTAAAATCAGCCTTGCCAATTATTTCTAGCCCAATCGTATCATGGGATTCTCTGGGCTTTTTCAGTTAAGCACTAACCTTGCTCTACTTTAGGGTAGCCCTGCCCTAATTACGTGCACAGTCTCATCAAGGACTCTTGTACAAAGATGGTTATTCTGTCCAGGATCCTAAATCAGCTTAGGGCACTTAAGGTGCTTGGTTGGGTGTCCTGGTCAAGGCCTGGTTGTATTTTTGTTTCGGAAAGCAGCATGTCTCAGTAGCTGGCAGCTTACCCGTGTAACTGAACATTGCAGTAAACTCTTAAAAGACTGAAGAATGCTGCAAAATCCAATTTGAGCCTGGTTTAAAACCGCTTGTATTCTTCAAATCTGAAGATAGACCTAAGATTCTCAAAACAGCAGACACCTTGGGTGTGAACCCGCCTTTGCAACTGGGGTCACACCCACACGCGTGCGTGCAAATCAAACTCCAGATCTACAATCAGGCTTGCCCCTCCAATTCTGTGTCTGTTTTGCCCTTTGTTTTTTTAAAAGTGAAATATCAACATTTATATGATGACAATCCTAAACAATTTAGAGCGCAACCCTAACTCCAGGATGGAATAGGCATTGGGGCAATACGCCTGCTGCCCCATATCCAGCCTGGGGTTGGGACTGGCTGCAGGGCAACCCGAGGAAAGGGGAAAACATTCCCCTTCTCCCAGGTAATGCACAGCAGCTGGGATGGGGCTACTCAGAGCTGTGCCAGCAAAAGAGCTAGTGCAACTCTGAACAGCCTGGATCGGGGCCGACTGGGTCAGGGGCAGGGCTTAGGATCTGGCCCAAGCACCAGATCTTGACTCCACCCACCTCTCCAGGCCAGTCCTTCCATGGCCCTGTTCTCTTCTGCACCTTTTCTAGTTCCTCTATGTCCTTCCTGAGACATGGCGACCAGAACTGTACACAATACTCCAGATGTGGCCTTACCATTGATTTGTACAACAGCATGATCATGTTGCTCTTGGCTCCACTTGGCCTCCCACTATCTTGCACCTGGCCATGGTTGATAAACCTCAGGAGGCTTGTAAATAACGGTCTGATTGTCCGTATCATAAGTCATAGAATGCCCTTGAGCGTGCTGCATCACTTCAGCCACCCCTACTTCCACAGGTGCACTGTGAAGCTAAATGGATGCTCTGGGCTCTTTGAGGGAAGCTTTTTCCTCAAAGTGGGCAGGAGGTCTGGTCGAGAGGGTTAAAGCTGCAGTAATTGCCCGAAGATAAGTTCCGAAGGTCGCTAGTTTGAAACCACTGGAAGCTTCCATGTGCGGCAGACCTTGAGAATGTGGCTGATTAGATCTGAGCCGTCTCAGCTGCCTGTGAGAGGGGGAGTTGTGCTGGACGGCCAGCTGCTCTTTGGTGAGAGCAAAGAAGCAGATTATCAGCCGGTGGAAGGCAATCATGCAACGAGAAAGAAAGACTGGATGATAAAAGTGTCATCTGTATGTAGTTCTTGAAAGATTAGAACTTTGTTTGTGATTTGTAAAAACCCTTGCGGTTTAGAAAATGCCTGCCTATGTAAACCGCCTTGAATTAAAGTCAAAGGAGCAATAAGATGACCAAGAAAGGCGGTATATAAATACCAAATATTATTATTATTATTTTTAATTAAAGCTTGCTGTCCCCATTCATACCACACATTGCAAAGTGAGGGCTAAACTGGGGAAAGGAGGGTGGGCTTTTTCTTCCAGTGCAAGCAGCTTGTCCTACTCCATTTCAGTAAAATAGGGCCTGGTAGGCAATCCTACCACAATCCATACATAGCAAGCTGTAACTCTAAGTAAATAAATAAGATAGTGATCTCTTGTCTATAATAAAACACAGGTTTTCCACAGTGTGCTGTCTCTTGAAGAGGGGCAATGAATTCTGGCAAGTTGTACAGTTTTATGTTGGTGGAAAAGGATAACTGTCCTGGAAATAACTGGAGATTTAGTATCGCTTCTGCATACTAGTGAATTGAAAATCCAGAAAGCATTGCAATAACTCGTTGATTCTCCAGCCTTGTGTCAAATTCTCCTTTGGAGATGAACATTTTCCACAGCTGATCTCTGTCCCAAGGATAATTTTTGGAGAAGCCCTTGGGCATTAAGACACACCAATCTGCAGCTAGCTTTGAGGCTGTTGGGTTTTTTCCCCCAATAAAATAAAATTGTGCTGGAACAAGCTTTGGGCTCCTTCTGGTGTCATTAATCCCAAAGGTTGCATTTGCATATAGATTGTGATCCTTGCTGCAGTCATGATCCTTTATTCCTGAGCAGTCTTGCATTATAGGTGATGGGACTATTCTAAAGACAAGCTTGGACAGCAAACTCCCAATACACGAGGCCAATGAGATCTAACTCCTATATGGACAAAGGAGTATGGCCTTATTTTCTCAAATGATGGGGCAAGGAAGAGAGTTTAAGAGCCTGATCCAGACCCATGCTGGAAGGCCACTTGGCCTGCCCCACATCCAGCGGTTGGGGTTGGGGTTGGCTGCAGTGCAACCCATGGTAAGGGGAATTAATTCCCAGTACCCTGTGTCATGCAGCAGCCATCCTAATAAGGCTCCTCAGATCTGTGCCAGCGAAATCGCTGACACAAATCTGAGGGGACTGGGAAATGCCAACCAGGCTGGGAAAGAGAGTGTAGATTTATTTATTTATTATTTTGAAGAATTTATATCCCGCCTTTCCCATGCCGAAGCAAATGCCCAAGGCGGCTTATATGGGCAGGCTAGTCTAAGCCACCATTTTTCAATGGGGTTTTTACACATATCCAGTATTCTGCGATTCAGCGAATCCTCAGTCCCAGATGGAGCCTTCACAGTGTGGTTCTCTCCTCTGGCCATGTGACCTCGAGCTTCAGCAGGTGATCCTAAGTCCAGCCTGGACAGGTCCTCAAGGTTGGACTCCGTTCTTTTGCCGGCTGGCCTTCTCCCCACATTCCCCTACTGGCTAATCAGCTCCACAGTGACTCCGTCCTGCCACAACGGATCGGGCCTATGTCAGCCAGGCTGGTCCCACCCCCTGCCCTGGGCAAATGGGAATGCAAACTGGCAAACTGTTAACACTCACAAGAGGAATATAGCAAGAAAAAGGTATGCAGTTTCCAAGATGGCTGCTCCTGGCTTCCCAATACCCACCAGACATCAGGTTGCGACCCACCAAGTGGGTCCCGAACCCACAGTTTGAATAACACTGCTGTAGCCAGAGACACCCAGAAGATCTGGGATCTTCTATGCCTGCTGCCAGTGGTGTCATCTAAATGATTTAAGAACAGGTACTCACTTTTGATTGGCACGTGTCGGGACCCGCCCACCGGAAGTGACGTCATAAGCCAGAAGTGAGGTTGTGGCAGGAAGTGACATGAAAAAAGCCCTTTTTGAGGCCTCAGATGATTTTAAACTGACCCAACAGTTGCAACAATATTCCACAGCACCCCCAGAACATGTTAAGGAGGCCTGGCATCATGTTAAAACCCCAGAGCAACTCATTTTTCAGTGGCAAGGAAAGGAAAGGCTCCGCTCGCTGCCTGCCTGCCTGGCTGGCTCTGAGAACATGCAGGCAACTCAAACATGCAGGAAATTCAAATGTTGCAGAGGGCGGAGTCGACGAGTGGGCGGGGCCAGCTGTAATCCTAGAAACCAGTACTCGCGTACCCCCGCGTACCCCCTGCATGACATCACTGCCTGCTGCCACTGAGTGAGGTCCCCTCTCCATTGCACCCAGAATCTTGCTGTTGAAAGACTTGCACTGAGCTTTTTAAACACGGGATGTCACATGGGGAAGGGAGGGGGGAATTCCCCTCTACATGTGCAGCAGGCATTATAGCATCGAACGGATGGAAGTGGGAGTGCTGAGCAAGTGAGACAGGCAGCTAGCCTCTTGCTACAGGGAATGGGTGAAGCATTGCCTCAAACCATTACTCAGACCTTTCTCGTTTCTTCTGTGAAGGAAATGTCTCCTGATAGCACCAGCTATTGGTTTCCTGTTGTTAACTAATAGGGTTTTTTTTTCTTCTCCTCATAATTGAGAACAGACGGGAAGGGCACACATTAGTCACTGAGAGACCATGCTTTTCACTAGAGCAGGGGTCGCCAAACTACAGCCCAGGGGCCAAATCCAGCCCACTACAAGATTTTATCCGGCCTGCAGCCTCTTAAAATATTTGATATTTTCACTTACTATATATCATCTCTCAGGCAGAGGCAGATCTAAGGGGGGGGGGGCAAATCTGTAAGTGTTGCACGAAGCCTTACCCTGTCATGTAAATCCCTCCTCTCCCTTGCTGCTGTAGCCAGTAAGCAACGCCAAGATGTTGCTGTTCCCTGTGAGGATTGGCTAGAACAGTGCAGGAGAGGAGTGTTTTCCACTGCAAGGTAAGGCTTCTTGCAAAACTTACAGATTTGCCCTCCCTTAGATCCGCCTCTGCTCTCAGGTTACGCATGGCATTGTTTCTTTCTAAACATCGCATTTCTCTTTTGTTCTAAACCATATCAGGCTGGTTACAAAAAAAAAGAGCCAAGCAAAACCTCTTCATTCATTCCAATGTCATTCATTCATTTATAAAATTGATTCTTTTTGGCCCCTGAAAATCTGTAAACTATATGATGTGAACCTCATACTGAAAAGCCTGGAGACCCCTGCACTAGAGCACTGGTCTGTGTTTCCACAGAGTATTACATTACATGGAAACTTTTAATGAAAAAGCAGACTGGTTGATAATCAGATACAGGTGTGCCCCAGTATCCACTGGTTGCAGTTATCCATGGATTCCATGGATACTGGGACACGTATTAAAAAGATAGGGGAACATTAAATAGATCTCTTTTTTTTTAACCTTGTCGCAGCAAAACCATGGATGTTTCCCTATCTTTAAAAGGGCACTCCCAACAGCCACTGTTTCAGGTATCCATGGTGGGATATGGAACAGAGTCCCAGTGGATATCAGGGCATGCCTGTATTTCTTCCCAGTAGGAACAAAACTGGGAAAGAATATATACCCTGAGAGTGTATATACCCTTACTCCAGCCCGACAGATTTAATAGAACTGGACTTACAAAGAAAAATATCCGTCTTGTGTCGTCTCTTTTCTGCTCATCTTCAAACTTTGGATCTTTAATTTTTAAAGGGGGGGGGGGAAGAGCGATAAGACTCTCCTAAATTCTTTTTTATTTTTCATTAGAACTGCCAGAATCCCCATGGAAACCCCCAAATCTGAAGACCTTCCCGGCATGGTGATCGGTTCCTCCAGGAACCCAAGTTGCGTGAAACCTCTGGCATGCCGAAAGTGAAAGTCCCTCGTTTGGAGGTCGTCTAAGGACATGGCAGCTTGGTGTGTTGATTGTTTCTCCCATTTAGGAAAAGCCTCTGCATTCTTGAACTTTGCGTCAATTGACATTTTGACACAGAGTAAGAAGGACCAATTATTTAGCCATTAGCTTTGTTCAATTTTTTATTTACGTTTTCCTTTTTTCTAATTTAACCGGAAACTCTGTTGCGGGCAATATGGCACTTTTTGGACAATCTCAATTCTCCAAGTTTACATCACAGTGAAAAACAATATTTTGTCACTTTGGACATGACGGCATAAAAATACGGGCAGCCCAATTCTAAGCAGCGCTGACATAGTAAGGCCGGCATAGCAGGGCTGTATCCTAAAGCCCATTAGGAGGCAGCAGCAGCAAAGTGCAGGAGAAGGGGAGGTTTTCCTCTTACACCCTTGTAAGCCCCAGTCATCCCTATGGGGCTGCTCGGATCTGCGTCTGCTGTTTTGCAGGCGCAGGTCAACATGCACAGGAGTGTCCGGGGACCGGTTTTAGGATTTGGCACTACGGCCGTCGTGTGTCACCATCCGTCGCCACCCACTGTGCCGCCTCTGGAACGCCCTCTGTGAGGCCCTGCGCCGATCAAGCGCCACCACCGCTTGACCACCGCGAGGCCTGCGCTGCTGACAGTCGCATCGGCATTTGAGTGTTGGCGCCTGCTGCTTATGCCAGTCCAGCACCATGCCTCTGATCAGTGGTGTCATCTAAATGATTTAAGAACAGGTACTCACTTTTGATTGGCATGTGTCGGGACCCGCCCACCGGAAGTGACGTCATAAGCCAGAAGTGAGGTCGTGGCAGGAAGTGACATGAAAAAAGCCCTTTTTGAGGCCTCAGATGATTTTAAACTGACCCAACAGTGGCAACAGTATTCCACAGCACCCCCAGAACATGTTAAGGAGGCCTGGCATCATGTTAAAACCCCAGAGCAACTCATTTTTCAGTGGCAAGGAAAGGAAAGGCTCCGCTCGCTGCCTGCCTGCCTGCCTGGCTCTGAGAACATGCAGGCAACTCAAACATGCAGGAAATTCAAACGTTGCAGAGGGCGGAGTCGACGAGTGGGCGGGCGAATGGGCGGGGCCAGCTGTAATCCTAGAAACCGGTACTCGCGTACCCCCGTGTACCCCCTGCATGACATCACTGATTTGAGTGTTGGCGCCTGCTGCTTATGCCGGTCCAGCACCATACCTCTTGATGCTGATGCGCTTAACAGCACGTTTGTGACAGTGCTGGGCTGGCACATAGCGCCAGCCCTACACATTATACGATTGCGCTCTCAGTGTGTTCACTAATGTGTGGAGGGGTTAGAAAACAGTTATTTCTTTTACTCAGAAATAAGCAGCGACGGGATCTACAAACGACCTGGGGGAACGCTGGGCAGGACTTACACGGGGCTTCCGCGTGATTGGCTGCCCGTCCGCAGCATTCTGCAGCTGTCCTGGCCTGGGGGGGGGCTGCCCCTGGTTAGCGCGCCCCACCGCTGCTCACCCAGGCACCCGGCAGGACCCTCACCCGTCCTCTGCAGCGAGCAGGAGCCCCCCCCCCCCGAGGCCAGGGCAGCTGCAGATTGCCGCGGATGGGCTGCCAATCACCCAGATGTCCTGCCTACGTCCCGCCCAGCATTCCCTCAGGTAGTTTGTAGATCCCGTCGCTGGAAATAAGCCCATCGTGTTCAGTAAGATTTAGGATTACACTATTTTGCTCACTGGAAACAAATACATCAACTAATGGATAATCTCAAACAAGCCCTGAGTTTGATTATAACTATGTGTGCAGGTTAGCACGTGCTGGCAGCATCTGGACAGGAACAAGCCTCAAAAGAAGGAGAACACTCTACCTCTGTTTTTCTCTGTGACTTGGGACCTACTTGGTGGGTCGTGACCTGATGTCATATGGGTCATGGAAATCTGGGAGCAGCCAACTTAGAAGCTGCAGACTTAGAAGCTGCATGATAGCACTTCCAGCTTGATGATGTCACTTCCAGCTATGACATCACTTCCAGGTTAATGACATCACTTCTGGTGAGTCCCGACATGAGTGCCATTCTAAAAAGTGGGTATCGGTCTAAAAGGTTTGAGAACCACTGGTTTACCTTGTAACTGCCTGTAGCATTCTTCTCCCAGGCCAGTCTGGGAGGGATTCCACCCAAACCTTGCCTTACTCCCCCACATAAGATGATACATGATGCCAGCAATCCCCACATCCTGTGGAACACAATGGCTGGTGTATTGGAAAAGGCAGGAGCTACCCCAAGGAGTGAGGGAATAGTATCAGCAATGGCCCCTTGTCCAAATAAGCCAGGGATTACAGGGTTAACCCCCAAGGTCTTTGCTAGCCTGGGAGCACAGCTGCAGGCTGTGAAAGGAGGTTAGCACAGGTGCAGATGGGTGTGGCTAATGAATTAAAGCCTGCCCACTGATTGGCTGGCCTCAATATAAAGCTGGAGGCAGGAGCTGGAGAAAAGAGGCTGGATAGGTGCTGGAGGAGACACCAGGTAGGCATTGGACGGATGGAGTGCTGGATGGACTGCCTGAAGGACTGAGGAACTGGGTAAGGTTGTTTGGGGACCATTGGGAATTGTTATATGGCTGCCACGCCCCTGGAGCCACCAAGTGGAGGAGCAGTTGTGGCTTGGGCAAGCTGACTGCCTATTGTTTGGTGGTGGGGTTAGTTGGAGCTAGAATTAAGGTAGTTTGGAGCTAAGCCAGTGATGAGGGCAGTCTGGAGGAGGCTGGCCAGCTGGTGATCCCAAGCAAAGCTACTGGAAGAGAGGAGGCCCAGTGGGTGACTGTACCCCCTCCCTCTTGCCTATCTCTGAGGCTGCTCTGGAGGGGAAACTAGTTAGCCTAGTGTGGGCATCAGGGCCCTTGGGGTGGCCCAGCAAGGAATTTGGCAGAACAGCTGGTCATCCCTCCTCGAGCCTTGTAAGAAAAGCTGTTTCCAGGGGAATTCTGGGTTGGTTATAGCCAGAAGTGAAGCGGGGGGCAAGGATGCAGCACAATGTGCCATATTAGCAGCCTCTCCCACTCGCCATTGGAGCCATTCACGGCAGGGACAGCAACACGCAAGCAGAGGCGTTTCTACAGGGATGGCAAAGCTCCAAGTGTTGCAAGAAGCCTTACCCTGTCGTGTAAATCCCTCCTCTCCCTTGCTGCTGTAGCCAGTAAGCAACGCCAAGATTGGCTAAAACGGTGCAGGAGAGGAGTGATTTCCACTGCAAGGTAAGGCTTCTTGCAAAACTTAGAGCTTTGCTATCCCTGTAGAAACACCACTGCACGCAAGAGCTCGCCAATTGTTGCTGTCCTGAATGCCTTGAATGGCTCCAAGGGCAAATGGGAGGGGCAAATGTATTCTGCCACCCCCCTCTGGCTACACTATTGGTTCATTGCCATTGTGCCTTTTACACCTATGGAGCAATCTAGAACCCGTTTTCTCACTCCTGGTAACCTTTCTGTCTTCATCGTTCTACAGCTTACTTTGCATTTATAATTCTCATGCATGCAACCATTTACCGATAGGACAAAGTTAGCATTAGCCCAGTAAGAGCAATTATACGACCAGCCACCACTGTAAGCTTGCAGCACTCTTCCCTTCTGATCAAAGGCTATTCAAAACAAAACACACTGAAGCATCTGAAATATTAGATTACTCCTCCAGGAAAAGCAAGCAGGAGCCTCCTTTTAGAGTAGACCCACCCAATCCTTCCTTGAACTAAACACGCAGTGCAGGGCTATGCATGTCTACTCGGAAGTACATCTCATTGTGTTCAATGAGGCTTACTCCCAAAGCGTTCTAGGATTGCAGTCACACCCTTGCTGGGCTCTCTCTGAAACCCGGAAATGTTCGTTGCTAGGTTGGGGGGGGGAGGGAGGGAGAATGATTGTCATTTATCTACGCATCACTTTGTGCCTGTCACATTTGGAACCCTCG
Source organism: Lerista edwardsae (assembly GCA_029204185.1). NCBI lineage: Eukaryota > Metazoa > Chordata > Lepidosauria > Squamata > Scincidae > Lerista > Lerista edwardsae. The sequence goes on from JAJKFI010000026.1 coordinate 1,592,575, forward strand.
AGACATACACAATTGCTAATTTGGCCTGAATTATTCTGCAGGGTTCTTGTCGCCTTTTGCACATCTTCTGGTGTTGAACATCACGGGGAGCTTGACCCACATCTCCAGTCACCAGGAACCTTAATTTTGCCCCCGCTCTGGGTCCTGAAGTCTCACAAGGCACTGCCCCATGTGCTTTCTCACAACCTTGACAGCAAATTTCCTTTATATTAAAAAAAAATTCTTTTAAGGTACTCAGAAAGCAGAATTCTGCAGCCAGTACTTTTTCCAGATCCCCTCAGGTTTTCAACACACAGCTCCCCTAACTGTATGTTGCACCTGTTAGGCGTTTTTGCCTGCAATTCCAAACATTGGCAGCACATCGGCTCTTAGCCCTTAACAAGAAATGCTCCAGCAATTCACAGTTTGCTTGGAAGGAAAAAAGAAGGCAGTCCGAGCAGTGAGATTAATTCTGCATGTCACTTCCACAGTTCAAGTCTTCCAAGAAGCAGGCCAGTTTGTCATTCCATTGCTTAGGCAACAGCAGCAGCTAGATTCCGCTTAGAGTCTGTCACCAGCATGCTGGGAAGCATTATCTGTAGCAATTCTTAGAAGAAAATCACACCACTGCCTCTCCTTAAATTCCTACACACTGGGCCACCCCTGGATATAGCAGAATCTTCTTGCCCTTGCTGTCAACACCTGTCATGGCCTTGCCCCTCGCACACTCCTTCCCTTTGTCCCCCTGCTGAACCATAAGAACATAAGAAGAACCTCCCTGGATCAGGCCAAAGGACCATCTAGTCGAGCTTCCTTCATCTCACAGTGGCCCACCAGTTGCCTCAGGGAGCACACGAGACAACAAGGTGCCTGCGACCTGTTGCCACTCCTCTTGTATCTGGTGTTCTGAGGTAAAATTCTGAGGTAAATATGATGCAAATAAAACAGAATTTGCTATTCTGTCTGTGCGGAGGGAGCTATAAAAACTTGCAACCAAATCTGGGCCTTTAAGAACATAAAAAGAGCTCAGCTGGATCAGGCCAAGGCCCATCTAGTCCGGCTTCCTGCATCTCACAGTGGCCCACCAGATGCCTCAGGGAGCACACAAGGGGCCTGCATCCTGTTGTTACTCCCTTGCACCTGGCATTCTGAGGTAGCCTGTTCCTAAAATAAGCAGGTTGCATCACCCATCATGGCCTATAGCCCACGGTGGACTTTTCCTCCAGAAATCTGTCCACTCCCCTTTTAAAGGCACCTAGGCCAGATGCCATCACCACCTGCTGTGATGCCCAAAAGTCTACAGCTCACTCAAATGGCTTTGCCCCTTCTCCCTTGCTGCCACTAATGCCTAGAACACCCTCCCAGATCACTTATGTCCTCCTCATACTTACTTCTGAAATCCAGGAAGCCCTGGTCCTGTCTCCTAGTTCAGTGGTTCCCAAATTGTGAGCCATGGAAACCAGCCAGGAGAGCCACAAAATTGTAGCAAAAAAACATGTCGCCCTGTAAAATGTATAGGGCTGTAGTCCTGATGCAGCAAGATGCAGTGTGGGGGGGGGGAGAGGAGTCAGAACTACATAAGAACATAAGAGCCCTGCTGGATCAGGCCAAAGGCCCATCTAGTCCAGCTTTCTGTATCTCACAGCGGCCCACCAGGTGCCCCAGGGAGGCACGAGACAACAAGATGCTTGGATCTTGTTGCCACTCCCTTGCACCAGGCTACTCTGAAGTAGCCCACCACCAATGTAAGGAGGTTGCACAATCCATCATGGCCTATAGCCCACGATGGACCTTTCCTCCAGAAATCTGTCCAATCCCCTCTTAAAGGCATCCAGACCAGATGCCATCACCACCTCCTGTGGCAAAGAGTTCCACAGATTGACTACCCGCTGGGTAAAAAACTACTTCCTTTTATCTGTTTAACTACCCCATGGGAGTTCTTTCAAAAGTGCCACTGCCACTGTGATCACGCAAACACAACCTACAGGCAGTGATGTCATCTAATCCGGGCGCGCCAGGAACCGGAACACCCAGATGATTGACAGCCCTCCACCCCTATGGCAGAGGGCTGCCACGCCTCCCCAAGCCTCACAGCGCCCGAATAGCTCCATTTCAGAGTGATTTGGGACGCGAGGGAGGGCGGGCCCATCAGCAGCTCGCCCATCCTCTGGAAAGGCGGCACGGCCCGGGCCCTCCGCAGAACTTGTGGAACAGCATACCGGGCCGTTCCGCCTGGATGACGCCTCTGCCTACAGGCTCTGAGCAGCCGAAGCCCATGGATCACAGCCACAACAGCAACGGTGGCAGCACTTCAGCCTCACCTTCTACCCCTGCACTGCACAACGCTGCCCTAATGGGGAGCTGCAGCCAATGGCCCAGGAGTAGAGGTCAAGGAGCTGCCGGTTGGAAGGTTTGGGAACCACTGCCCTAGTTCCCTTACCCTATTGCAGCTGAGGGCCAAATCCTAAACAGCACCAATTTCCAGCATCGCTGCAGCAGCAGTGCAACCCCGAGTGCTGTGTGTACAGCGCTATACATGGCTACTCAGAAGTACCTCTCATTGTACTTCTGCAATGCAACAACAGTGTATTCCCTTACCTTGAGGAAGCCTCCGTGCCCGCGTGCATCCCCCGGTGCAGGATGTAGCACATATCCCATTGGCACGACTGCCTCAGTGCTGGAAAGTTGGATACAATGGGGCCCCGAGTCCAAGGGTGCAATCCTAACCGGGAGTTAGGCTGGCACAGTTAGGCCAGCAAAGTTTGGCCAGCACACGGGCCATAGTAAAGCACATTTGGACCACTCTTGGAGGATGGTGCATGTCTGTGGCCTCTCTGACTTCGAGAGTGGTCCAAACAAGCTTTATGGTTTCACTTGTGCCGGCCAAACTTTGCAGGCCTAACTGTGCCGGCCTAACACCAGGTTAGGATTGCGCTCTAAGTATGTGCACATGAAATCACCGCATAGTTTTCCCCCTCCCCCAATCCCTCTGCTCCCACCCCCACTTTCCCTCTGAAATCATCCTTGTGTCCTTTATTAGCCCCGCAGGGCAGGGACTTGCCCACGATTTCCAGCCCACGCTGCTGGGATCTTCTCGAATCAAAGGGCAGATCGATGGGGCTCGAAACTCGCGGAAATGTCCAAGCCCAGAAACTGAAGGTATGTGCCGGCTCCGAAGAGGCAGACGGTTTTCACAGCAGCTGCGCAGAGCTAAAACGGCAAGTTGTGTCGTCCCCTCTGCAGTGCTTTCCAGGCCAGAGTGCAAAGAAAATGGAATTCACAAGCTGTTCCAAGCCACCGCCTGGGTGAAAATTTAAAAAAAAAAAAACACTGAACAGAGAGCTCCAAAGAACAGCTTATCCCCACATTAGTGCATGTGCGCAAACACACACACACACACACACACACACACACACACACACACACACGCGCGACCTCCATCCAGTGCACTGTGGCTGATGTCACCGGAGGGAAGAAAAATGCTCAGACTTGACTTTCATTATAACACGTAGGGGCCAACTGCTTGCTTTTATAGCATAAGCACAGAACTTGGCTGGTGCGCAATCAATGCACACATGCCGGAGGAGGAGGGGGGGCGGGGAAACGACCACGGCTTGAGAAGCCTTCAAACCATGACTTCAGCAGGAAATTAGTGGGAAGAGGAAGGGCGTGGTCTCACTTTCTGACAGGCCCACAAACACACTTCTAGGAAACAAAAAATCTCTGACAAGCCCCGGGCAAAAGGCAGCATTTTCAAAGCCCCTTTGCCTTCATTTAAAGGGCTAAGTTTTTTGGAGTAAACTATGTGCTACGCTGCCACTGCTTGAAGGTAGCCCTGAGGACCAGCATCCAGGCAAAGTAGACTTGGGAGAGGGCAAGTTGCAGGGGAGAATTGCAGATGGGAGGAGAGGTGTGCTTAACCCTTCCACTGCCTGTTGCTTTTGTTGACCACTTAACTGTCCCCCACTCTTCAGGTGTTCTGGATCTGTGTTTGTGACGGCCTGGGGCCCCCTACCGGGAGGGAGCACACAAGATAAGGAGAGAGCAAGCCCGTCTTCCTTCCATCGTCCCTTTCTCCACTATAAATGGAAAGCAAGAACATAAGAAGAGCAGTGCTGGATCAGACCAAAGGCCCATCTAATCCAGCTTCTTATATCTCCCCAGTGGCCCACCAGATGCCTCAGAGAGCACCCAAGACAACAAGATGCCTGCATCTGGCATTCCGAGGTAGCCTACTTCTAAATGTAAGGAAGTTGCCCCAACCATCATGACCTGTAGCCTACGATAGACGTTTCCTCCAGAAATCTGTCCAATCCCCTGTTAAACGTGCCTAGGCCAGATGCCATCATGACCTCCTGTGGCAAGGAGTTCCACAGATTAATTACCGCTGGGTAAAAAAGTATTTCTTTTTATCCATTCTAACTCTCCTGACATAGTGGATGTCCCCTGGTTCTGCTATTATATTGCGAGACCAGCTTGCCACCATATCACATATGGCTTATCCTGAAGCTGAGTACCAGAATGTCTTGTTCAGTACAGCTTGTTCTTGAGGCATGCTGTTCTCCTTGGTTGAGGTGCGCTACTAGAGGAAGCACAGCCTGTTGTTTATAAGCCAAGCTGGGTGTGGGCTGTGATCACACTCGCCACGTTCAGAAATTGGTACTGGGAACCCATTCCACACCCAGATAATTTTTCCCTTTCATTTGAAAAAAAAAAAATCATGTTTCTAGTCCTGATAGCTGTATACTTTGTATGCAGTGTATGAGACTATACCTGGTAAAATATCAGAAGTCAAAATTGTGATTATCAGGAGATGGGGAAACAAATGCTTCTCTGGACACAGAATTTGAGTTACTTTGGGTTAATTTTGTACGCTCATGCTAATAAGCCTCAGTGCCAATTTCCATTAGTTTACAGCAGTGGTTCCCAAACGTTTTTGGCTGGTGAATCCTTTGATCTACTGGGCGATTGGCTCCCCATTGGGATTATAATCCTTTACATTGTATAGGGTGATGGGTATTTTGCAAGGATTCTGTTGCTCCCTTGGCTGGTTTCCATGGCCCCCCAGGGAGCTACTGGGAACCACTGGTTTACAGGATAGACTAGGCAAATTCTGGGGCCAGCGCAGGTCCATTTTGAGGGGTGCTGCTGCTGCTACATAAAATGCATGCAAGATAGTCCCAAAGCGGTTCTATTATTGCTCCTTGCATTTCTCATTTAGCACTAAAACACTGGCTGAGCACCGCAGATACGCCCAAGTAGGCCTATCCAATTCCCACAGCCACTCCATACTTTATGGGGCAGCACATTCAGTTTTATCAATGAGCAGATATTTGACAGTGGGCTGCAGCCAGTGATGTCATGCAGGGGGAACGTGGGGGAACTCAGTTCCACTAGTTAAAATTAGGGCTGACTCCGCCCACTTCACTCTCCCTCCTCCCCCCTTCCAATTCCTCTGCAAAGAGCTTTTCTTCTTGGTTGGCCAGCACTCAGAGGGTTAAAGGGAGCGACTCCGGATTCCTAGGGGGGCAAAGGGGGAAGGGCTGCAGTGGGGAAGGCCCACTGACACGTGCCAATCAAAAGTGAGTTCCTGTTCTTAAATCATTTAGATGACACCACTGGCTGCAGCTCAATGGCCAAAATACAGATATGCTTCGTTTTTTTTCCGTCTCATTCACTGCATTATGTTTGAGGTACACACATGAGGTTTTAAACATCCACACACAATGTGCAGCAATGTTCCTAAAGGGGGGGGGCAAAATGCTAAGTTTTGCCAGAGCCTTAGCAAAGCCTCTGATCCAGCTCTCCATCCTGCAAATGGCTCTGGAGGTGAGAGGGCAGGGCCACATTACACAGGAACTCAGGTTCCTGCAAAACGTAGCATTCCCCCCCCACACACACATAGGAATGCCTCTGGCCATGCGTGAAACCCCAAGTATCAGTACTGCCAGTGGTGGGATTCAAATAAATTAACAACCGGTTCTATGCAGTGATGTAATCCGGGTGTGCCAGGAACCGGAACGCCCGGATGATCGGCAGCCCTCCACCCCTATGGCGGAGGCCAGCCACGCCTCCCTGCGCCTGGAATCGCTCCATTTCAGAGCGATTCGGACGCACGGGAGGGCGGGCGGGCCCAGGAACAGCTTGCCCGTCCTCGGGAGAGGCGGCGCGGCCTGGGCCCGTCCGTGGAACAAGCGGAACGCCGTACCGGCCCGTTCCGCCCGGATGCCACTGCGGGTTCTATGTCCTTCAGGGCGGCCGCTGCCTTTCTTCCCTCTCCCAACCTAAAATTAGCAACCGGTTCTGCAGAATAAGTGAGAACTGGCTGAATCCCACCACTGAGTACTGCCCTCACTACTGAGAAGCAGAGCATTAGCTTGCCGACACCCCCAGACAGTACATGGTCCGAAGATTGGGGAGGGAGACCCAGGCAAAACTACTTTGGGAAGCAGCCCAGCCTGACAATTTCAACAAGCAGGATCAAGGGGCCCCAGCCACTCACCGCAGAATTGCCCTTCCTGGCCTGGCCGACTCCGTGAGGAATGTTAAGCCAACGTCTCCTCCCAAGGACAGCATGTGGAACCAATGTAGTGTCTAATGCAACCGGACAGTTTAAATGGGGAAAGGTTTACAGCTCCAGATTTCACAAGCTGGGAAGAACCCGGCTTTAGGCAAAATAACAGCAGCGAGAGTTGCGCCAGTAAAAAGCAAAACAATGGCTTTAAGGCTAATAACGTGTACCACTGTCTCGTGTACGGAAGACCACAACAGGCAAACTAATGACAGACGTCTCCATCCAAGTGCATCCTCTGCTACAGAACACTCCAGCCTCTGGCTGACTGTAGCAGCTGCCAGACTTAGTTCCTGCCACAACCAATCAGTTGCTTCTGATTACGGCAGCTCTGTGGAGGCTTTGAAGATCAGCCTGCTGCTATAAGATAGGGCAGGATGGAAATTTCAAAAGGGCCGAACTAATATTAGAGGACAAGAGAGGTACGTTTTATTGTATTGCTTTTCCAGGGTGCAATCCTAACCAACTCTCCAGCACCGAGGAAAGTGCAATGCAGCTCCAAGGTAAAGGGATAAACATTCCCTTACCTTGAGGAGGCCTCCGTGACTGCCCTCCAATTGCAGGATGCAGCACATGCCCCATTGCTACAGCTATGTCAGGGCTGGAAAGTTGGTTAGGATTGCACCCTCAGAGCGCAAGCCGAACCTGCAGTAAGGCCGGCACAGTTAGGCCAGCAAAGTTTGACCCCCACAAGGGATACTGTAACGGATGTTTGAACCACTCTCGGAGTCAGAGAGGCCAGCACACAGACGTGCGCCATCCTCCCTGGCTGAGAGAGTGGTCCAAACACGCTTTACGGTGGCTACCAGTAGCCCACGTTGCCTACCCCTGCTCTATGGCTTGCGTGACCACCCCGGTCCCCGAGACTGGCTGCGGCCACCACAACTGAGGGTGGTCACTCAGAGTGAAGCTGCTTGCTTCTGAGAAAGCGGGTGGCATCACTCTGAGGCATGCAGCCAGTCTCAGTGTAGTTGTTTGGAAGCAGCGCACAATTGGAAGTCATTACAGTAGCATCGTCACGTCACTGCAATTGCTTTCAGATTGGGTCAGGTGGGGGTGGGCAATTCGAGGTGTGCCCTGGTGCAAACACTCCTCCTGATGTCATTTTGCTGCCAGCCACTGTTTCTTCCCCCCCCCACAATGCCCATAGTAGCATTACTCAATGGTGTGATGCTGCCAGAACGCTGGGCGGGACATCCGGGTGATCAACAGCCCGCCCATCGCGTTCCGCAGCGTTCTGCCGTTTGCATAATGTACGCAAGTGGCGTAATTGGTTACGCAAATGGCATAATGCTCCGGAACGCGACGGGCAGGCTGTCGATCACCCGGATGTCCCGCCCAGCATCCGGCAGCTTAACACCGCTGGCGTTACTTGGGGCATTTGGAAAAAAATGGCAGTTGCTAGCGGGGCCATCATCTTTCCTTCCTCCTACATGCCCCAGAAGAAGACTACTTGGGAGAAATTTGAGAGAGGAACCAGTGAGTGATGAGAGGAGAGCCACATCTGCCATGGGGGGGCATCAAAATGGGGAGGGGGACTTCAGGGGGCCCACCGTGTCCCTTCAAACTTGGAGCCGGCCTTGCCTTGGAATGCAGAAGTTGTTTAACTTAAACACAAAGCAAAACCTAGTTTTCATCTTTGTGCCCCTTGGTCAACTTTTGCTTTCGCTCTGAAGTCGCCGAGGCAACAGCACACGCGATTGGACTCTTTTTAAAACATTTAATTGAACCTAAGTGGATGATAGCTCTGGTGTTGTTGTTTTTTAACCGCATTGCAAAATCTAGTCACGGCAATGTCCATGGGTAGTTTACAGTCTTCCCAGTTTCCTGGTCAATCGGGGGAAATGCAGGCACAACATTCTGCAGGGAGGGGTCGGCCTGACAGAACCAGGGAGCAAAATTTTCGGCCGCTGAAAAAGCAGAAGCTGTTTGGGAAGTGCCAGGTCACAGAAGAGTCCGGGAAGATGCCACTTTCCATACCATGACATGCAAACCTCCAAACAAATCCATCCAATATATGGCCAGTTTCCCATCATGGAAGTACTGGAATATATTGGAGTAGTACTGGAGATAATTCCCATACCATGAAAAATGTCCCTTTTCCCCAAAAATACAACTGCTGTGAGGAGGGGACGCCAGTGGTCTCTTTGGGGGAACATTTGTTCCCCTGCTCTAGAGCGCGATCCTAACCTGGAGTTAGGCTGGCTTACTTAGGCCAGCAAAGTTTGGCCAGCACAAGGGCCACAGTAAAGTGCATTTGGGCCACTCTCAGAGTCAGGGAGGATAGTGTACGTCTGTGTGCTGCCCTCTCGGACTCTGAGAGTGGTCCAAACATACTTTACGGTGGTCCTTGTGCCAGCCAAAGTTGGCTGGCCAAACTGTGCCAGCCTAACTCCAGGTTGGGATTGCACCCGAAATAACATTAGAGCACAATCCTGAAGAGGTCTTGGGTTGGTGCAAGTCCTTTGCGCCAGTCCAGGAGTATTGCAAGCATGCCGTAAAGCACCATCACACTTCCTTGTAAGCCGACTGGGCTGATGCAAGGATGCATGCCAGGCCCCTCCTCCCACCCCACCCCCGGCCAAATCCTGATCAGGATGGGGTGAGTTTGTGCCAGCTGAGGTAGGCTGGGTGGGAGAGTGTGGCAGGAGAGCATTCCAGGGGCAGGGATGGGCATTTTGGGTGGGGAAGGGTGGTCCAGGAGGCAGATCAGGCCCGGGAGAGCGTGGGACCGGCCATGGCAGTGCAGGCTGGATCCTAACCCCACTCCCGGCCTGAGTGGCTTTACATGAACCCCTTGGATTTGTGCCGATCAGATCTGAGTAGCCCCATAGGGGTGGCTGCTGCGCATCAAAGAGTAAGGGGGAAAATATCCCCTTACTCAGAGTTGCGCTCCAGCCGGCACCTGCCTTGCGCTTGACACCGCGCAAGCCAGTCGGACTGCCTAGCTCCAGCACAAATTAGAATTGGGCTGCCCGTCACCGTAACCAAAATTCGCGGCTATGTACATCTAGAGTCTGTTAGGTGTTCAGAATTAAGCGACACGTTACAAACGCTGACTTTGGTATTGGAGAGGAGAGATTTGCGCAGAACAAGTAAAAAAAAATGTTTCAGCAGCCAGCCAGCAGAACTGCTAACAAAAAAAGAAAAAAGAAAAAGCAAGACGAGACCCTATACCCAATGTTAACATAAAAAGGAAATTGCAGAAAGTTAAGCGAGTTCCAAGGAGCTGGCACCCTGACAAGAAGCTCGGAAATTCAAGGCAACAGCTCCAACGCCAGACCTGACTCCATGCCTAAATATAGTCTCCATAGCATATGGAATGGCAAAAATCATTTCACAGTACATCATGCTGCGTATGTAGCCAATACGATTAGGGATTCCAGACTTAACATTTCCTTCGCCGGTGCTTAATCGCTCCGCAGTCCTGCCAAACCAAAAGGCGCATAAGCGTTGCGGCGAGACAATGTATTGCAAAGAACACGGGGCTGCCCCCCCGAACAACATCCCTGTGCCCTCCCCCCCTAACCCCATCCCTAACATCTAAAGCAACATACCCTGCTTCCCAATGTCATTACGACGTGTCTTCTGGCTTCACTTTCTGCTGTGGCATGGAAGCACCCGATCAGAACATGATCTCCATATGGGAGGAGAACTGACTCAAAGCCGGGCTGCCATTTGCAGGGGCAGCCCCACGTTCTTCCTAACGGATCGTTCACCCAGAATGTGATGCAGAAGCATTAAGGCTTGAAATATGGAGGCGGGACTGAAAGGAGGTAGGAAGAGCTCGTATTTCAGTAGCGTGCAATCACTCAGCCTAACCAACCTCACAAGTCTGTTGTGGGGATAACAGGGGGTCACCATGTGTTGTGTAGGCAGCAAAGGGTGTCTCTGCATAGTGTTCCAGGCCACATGTCATGGTGCAAGAGGCCATTGCTCAGTGATAGAGGGCTGCTTTGCAGGTTCAGTCTCTGGCATCTCCAGGTAGGGCTGGGAAAGGCCTAGAAAGCCCTAGAGCAGTGGTGGTTTCCACACTGGGTTGGGACCCACCAGTGGGTCACAAGCCAATTTCAGGTGGGTTGCCCAACACTTAGAGCAGCCATACTGAGAATATGGGAAGAGGGGATGCTGAAAAGGAGAAGGACTGTGTGGTTGTTTTGCTTGTGTCAAGGTTGTAAATAGGCTATTTTTCTTTCTGATTCACTTTGCTATTGGAAAATCTGAGAAATAACCCAACTTATTGCTGCATCTTCAGGAACGCAGGAGGATTTGGCGTCACAATGCTAGCACTTCCAGCCATAATGTTAGTTCTGGTGGGTCCCAGTGCTAAAAGGTTCGAGAACTACTGCCCTACAGAATCTCTGACAGTCAGATAATTTACAGCTAGATGGACCAACAGGCTGACTGGGCAGGAGGGAGCTTCAAATGGTAATAAAACTACAGATAGTCTTGGGGACTAGACAACTTGCTGGTTCCACATTCCGAGTGCCTGCTATAAATGATCAGTTCAATGGGCTTATGTACTGACAAAATACATCCTACGTACATCCTATGTTGTTTACCAGGCCCTGCCTTGAAGCTTGCCTCCTCCACTGAAAATTCTTGTCCATCCCGCAAAAATCTGTAAAAGCCTTCTGGAGTGCACCTCGCTTGGAAGAAAAAGAGAATACAAATATGACAGATAATGACAGACACTTTCATGTCTACAGGTGATCCATAGGATTGTGCCCAAAATCTACACTGGGACATCCATAGCCCCATCACCATTTTCACCTGTGTTAACAGCAAGCGAGAAAGAGAAAGAGCATGGAAGAAGAGCAAAGGAAAGAGAAAAATCAGAGATATTTGTTAATTTTAAAAAAAGGTTGTGTCCCCCATGTAACTTCTGGGGGTGCAATCCTAATTTGGAGTTAGGCCAGCAAACATTGGCTGGCGCAAGGGACACTGTAAGGTATGTTTGGACCACTCTTGGAGTAAGAGAGGCCAGCATGCAAATGTACATCATCCTCCCCGACTGCGAGAGCGGTCCAAACACGCTTTACGGTGGCCATTGTGCTGGCCAAACTGTGCCAGCCTAACTCTAGGTTAGGATTGCGCCCTGGAGGTTAGTAGGCCTGGATCTAGAAAGATTGTAGTGTATGACAGTGATTCTCAAAATGTGGGTCTGTCATGACTCAATTTTTGGTGGGTGGCAAAACAGCCTCATCTGACTTGTCAGTGTTCTCCAAGGGTTGACCAACCTGCTACTTGGGGAGAGCAATGCTGCCCATTCATCATTATAGCCACAAATTATAGCCACACAGAGCCTGGTAAAGCAATACTTTTTTTTAGGTGGGTCCTGATGCAGAAAGGTTTGAGACCCACTTGTCTAGGCTGAAGAGGCTTGGTTTACGCAAAGTGAGTAACAAATGCTAGCTCAAATCTTGATGTACAACAAGTCTTGTGAAAGGAAACAGGTGGGCCTGAACATCTTTTCAAAAGAGAGGTGCAACCCTACCTTAGAGAAAGCTCTGGCTCTTTCAACTGCTACCTCAGGTAGAAGTGCAACAGATGTAGCACTTGCCCTTATAGAGACACAGTGGTAGAAAAAAGCTTCACCTTTTGAGTCTTTGCCTGTCCTGCAGTTGTTAAACCTATAAACAAAAACACTAAGATGCTTTTAATTATGCTTCAGCAAAAACAGTCTCTTGAAATTACCATTTATCGTTCAAAGGATACAGTTATTATACTATTCCTTCTAAAGATTTATTTTTCTGGTTTATTTCATAGCTGGGAATACCGTTTCCCCAAAAATAAGACCTACCCGGAAAATAAGCCCTAGCATGATTTTTCAGCATGCTTGTAATTATAAGCCCTACCCCCAAAATAAGCCCCAGTTATGATCATCAGCCAGACAGACGCATTTACGTAGTACGTTTGCAGAGATAGAGGGAGGGTGAAGCGGGGATACAATCACTGACAGCTGTGTTGCCAATGCACAACAAGCAGGCTATGGACAAGAAGTGCTCATTTAAGGAGAGCTTTATTGCTGGACATGAGAGATTGGGGCCAAGGGTTCTACAGGAAATGGAGTCGCAAGAAATTCAGGCCGAAATTGGGGGTTTGGACAATGTTCCAGAACAAGATGACATGACTGTATTTGAATAAATGTAGATTGTTGTACGGTACATGAAAAAATAAGACATTCCCTGAAAATAAGCCATAATGCATCTTTTGGAGCAAAAATTATATAAGACCCGGTCTTATTTTTGGGAAAACAGGGTACATACTCCTGGGGGGGGGGGATCGACAACTCATTTTTGTTCTCTGATCATTTTCATATACACCAATATGTGAAAGAAAAGAACGATGTAGGTTTTCATTACTGTTTAAAATGCACCTAGGACTGCAACCACAAACAAATATGGTCTGTTCAGGCTTCCAAATAGTCTGTTAAATCGAGGGTTCGCTGTAGCTACTTACCTGTCTAAAGCAGAAGACAGGGGCCGCAATTGATAAGGCCCTCTGTCTTGCAGGAATAAGAAAACAAATTGCTCTCCTACTCCAAATCTTATTGTTCCAAGGTTCTGGGGGAGTTTGCTCTTCCTTGGTGCACCCACAGTTATCCCAGCTATTTTCCTGATGCAACCTTTCCCTTCCCTTTGCTCTGCTCAGCTGTACAGAATACAGAAAGGGAAATGCAGGAGAAAAGCAATTGTTTTAAACTTTCTCACAAGTCATCTTGGACGCCTATTTTGGGTAGAAAGATAGAATATCAATTTATTGAATAAATTGCCCCCCTCCCACAGAATACAGGGATTTTATCAACGTTTCTTTGGGGCCCCTTCCCTTCTCCCTTGGGTCAGTGGCAGTCCTGGGGACCTGACTGCCTTGAGGCAAGCCCCCAGTCGGCAATCAAAAATATAAGCAGAAAACGTTTTATTTATTTAAGAAGAGCCCTGCTGGATCAGGCCAAAGGCCCATCTAGTCCAGCTTCCTGTATCTCACAGCGGCCCACAGGGAGCACATGAGATAACAAGATACCTGCATCCTGTTGCCACTCCCTTGCACCCGGTACTCTGAAGTAGCCCACCACCAATGTAAGGACGTTGCCCAATCCATCATTGCCTATAGCCCACGATGGACTTTTCTTCCAGAAATCCGTCCAATCCCCTCTTAAAGGCATCCAGACCAGATGCCATCACCACCTCCTGTGGCAAAGAGTTCCACAGATTAACTAACCATCTCCCTCCACCCCCACCACTAGTCATTCAGTTTTCATCACTGCCCACCACTCTGGCCTGCAGCCGGTGGCTCCTAAGCAACCCCAAATTAATTTACTTAATTAAATCGGATTTTATCAAGGGGGGGGGCTATAAAACCTTCTTTGGCCCCGGGTAACAGATGCCTTAGCTACAACACAGCCTATAGTACCCCCAATATGAGTTGGAATTTAGGGGGCCTGGGGAGATTCTGGCTCGAAAAGCAACACATCCTTATAAGGGACAGATGACCATGGCTAGATTCAGAAGCTGAGCGGTTTAAATATTTGCCAAGGTCCCAAGTCTGGCCACAGTACCTTTATTTTTGATTCCCGCAGGACACTCAAAGTCTGAGGTCACAAAGAAGCATGTTTTGATCTACATGCTCAAACTCCTGCAGGCTTCTTGTGGGGTGGCGTACAAGGGCCCCTAAAATCATTGCTCTGAAGCGTGAACTACTGAAATCAATCTTGATTTTTTAAAGAAGAGACTTAAGAATGAATTTATTGCAAATTCCAAAACCTCAGCTGCTCTCGTAAATTACTCCATCCATTGCTGTATGAATAAATCCCCTATAAGTGAGACACTGCATCTGTTGGCTAGGAGCTGACTGTACTTTGGTTCTAAAGTACTGGTCTGCTCTCCCCCCCCCCATTCCTGTTTATACATGCACAACTAACACACCATTTATACATGCACAATACACACCATTAATGCTTCAGCTGATCAGTCTCCACGACGAGAAAGCGTAAAGATGGTTAATTTTCAATTACATTCCCCACCCACCAATACGCAGATCTCATTTTGAAATGAAAATGTATTGAACAGAACTATAAGGAAGGCAGCAACTGAACTGCAGCACACCCACACATTCCTGGTTACATCCTAGTTCCTCAAAATCAGTGGTTTTCAAACTTTCTGTCTCTGGGAAATGCTTTGTGCTCAGGAAGTCGCCGTAAAACCTTTTGGCATTGCATGGGTTCCCCATGAGACATTCTAAGACTGCACATTCAGTTCAGGTGTGTGTGTGGGGGGGGCTGCTCAGATCTATAAGGAATCGAAGAATGCGCCCAGAATACACCCAATGCTCCCCTTCATTTGCACAATTCAGGGAAAATACTGGTGGCAATGGGCAAGCCTACCTACAATTACTGACCTCCTGGCTAATTAACCCTAAAGTTTCCTGGCAATTCCGGTCTCCTTGGAACTCTACTGAACCCCAAGAGCCAAACACTCGAATAACCTACATATAGCAGCAGAAGTCTATTTCTGAGTTGCCACAGATCAAGGAATTGAACAGGAAACTCCAAAAATAGCACAGTTGACACATAGACCAGATCAAAAACAGCCAGTTAATGCTCCTGTTTTTCAGCTGAGGCACACGGCCGCTGAGAGATGTGCGATTAAACAAGGCCAGCTATGTCAGAAACTTGTGCATTTCTTTGTAATTCACATTGCTGGGAGTCAGAAATGCTTGCCAATCTATGCTGCTCAACCAACGATCTACCAGTATATCCTGATCTACTTTCTGCCTGATCTTTTCTAGACCAATCAATCCTATATGTATATCAGAAAGCAGATTTTTAAAAGGGATCTCTGGAAAGAGCTGTAAGCAACACTAACCCAATGTCGAACTAAATAAGAGCAAGCCCAAGATGGGATAGCATTCCACGGTATGCGCTCTCCATGTCAACACTATAAAGAGACCAAAAAAAGCTACTTTCTGCTCAGCCAGACAATTGGCCTACATTGAGAGAACAGAGCTGTCCAGGGTTTCAGTCAAGGAACTTTCCCAGCCCTACCAGGAGATGCTACAGGCGCAATGTACTGCATGAAAAGCAGGTTGTTAACACTGAGTTGTAGCCCTTCCCTGCCCCAATCCTTCTTCCATAGAGCTCAAGGTAGTATCTGCGGATCCTTCTTTGTCTTCACAACAGTCCTGGTTGGTGGCTTGACAGTGACTGCCTTCAGATCATCCAATGAACTCATGGATGAGTGGAAATCTGAACCCCAATATTCCCAGTCTAAAGTCTTACAGTACGTCCCCTACACACCACATCAAGTTCACTGGGGCTTATCCCCTAGTACGCACACAAAGGATTGCACTCCTAAGAGGTTACTGTACAGGGCTTTTTTGGCAGTGGCACCAGTGCTTTGGAATAACCTCCCTAGAAAAGCCCATTCGGATCCATTGTTTTATACCTTCCAGCACCTAATGCTGGTGTCCTGGCTCTTTGCGAGAGGTTGAAGCAATCATCTGTGATGACTGCCGATTCAATGTTGATATGTGGTCATTCTTTACAATGGTCTTGAATATTTTGGATCTCTAGGCTGTTGGCGGCTTTGAGCTCCCTCGTGCAAGAAAGCAGGACAGCCTTTTAAAATAGCCAAGGTCCTGCCCTAACTATTCAGCATGAAATCCTACTCATTTAGAAATGCTCTTTGAAAAATCTCATGTTTCTATGCTTGAGCTGAAAAGCAAGAAGCAAACCTATGTTGGAGATGTTGACTTGGGGAGGGGAGCTGCAGAGAGGAAGTGCTTTTTGGGGGGGGGAACAGATAATCCAAGACACAGGAATGCTGGTCAGTCTAAACCAGCGGTATTCAAACTTTTTAGACTGGGACCCACTTTTTAGAATGGCACTCAGGTCAGGATCCACCAGGAGTGATGTCATTAACCTGGAAGTGATGTTATGACAGGAAGTGACATCATCAAGCAGGAAGTGCTGTCATTCTAACATAATAAACTGACACTCCTGAAATGCAAATTGGCATTCTTGGACTGCAAGAATTGTACAACCATTAGATATCCCTGACAGAAAGCAAGCTTAGGACAAAATGTAAAAGCGGTGAACTAAAATAAAATTTTTAAAAACCCTCACTTGAAAATTCAACGTGTTAACACTCACAAAAGGAATATAACAAGAGTAAGCTCTGCAGCTTCCAAGGCATCACCTGACATCAGGTCATGACCCACCAAGTGGGTCCTGATCCACAGGTTGAATAACACTGGTCTAAACTATAGTTTGATCTGTACCACCCATTCCCCAGGGAATGAGGCACACATGCAGACTGACTGTGTTGTTACTGAAGTATTAAGAGAGTCACAGAAAGATGTCTGAGAAACATAACGTTTTAATAGATGAAATAAATACTCCAGTACATGCAAGATTTAAAAAAAAAAGACACTGGAAAAAAATAAACCAAATCACTTTCTTGTTATAGTGTAATCTTTGTTTTCCGTTTAACACGCTCACAGTAGCTTCTCTCTCAATTTGGAAATCACATCCAAGCGCCACGCCGTCTCCACGCAACGCAACGTCTCCGTGCACCTCTAACCCTAAACACTTGATTCAAAAGTAATCATACAAAACAACAAACGAAGAAATTTTTTTTAAAAAACGTCGCTACATCCATTGTTAAAAGTTTTGCTTCTTTCAGACGGTATGAAAACTGAGGTAACATTTATTTTTTTTCTTCCTGCACAACTGAACAGTAAAATTTCAAAGGGAAATTCTGGAAGACAAAAAACAAAAACAAAACACGCGCACACACACACAACCCCCAAAAAACTTTTAAAACCGCACCCAGCGCGATTAAAGCTTTTTTCTTTAAAAAGAAGACTCCCCCACTACACCTCCTAACTTGGAAAACCTTAAATCATTGCTGTAACCACTTGCTTGTTGGTAGGCCTCAATTAAATATTGAAGATACGTCCGTAGATAGCGAAACCGATGTTTTGTTTTTGAGTCCCCACAAAAGATCAGCCATTCAATATTAATTATTTCTACACAGTTTGAAGGGTGAAGCTTCACCACCTCAAAAAAAAAATCAAAATCAAATTGGGCTCACTCTATAGGAATTCTTTGGTATACACAAAAATGAGGGTCAGGAAAGGGGGACCTTTTTCATGAGGGGCGACTGTGGTATCTAAATCGAAAAGATTAATTCACAGAATTCGAGTTCACTGGCGGTAGAGTCCGGGGCGAAGACCTTTCTCTTAGTGCCTGAGATAACAGGTTGCAGCCGTCCGAGACAGCGCACGCGGAGTTCCTCAACCTTTCCCTGTATTCAGTCATCTTGGAGCTACTTTCGGAGTGTTGGGCTATATCCCTGAGGCATTGGGTAAGGAGCACACAAGCCGAGACCACGCTCATTGCACCTCCCAAAATAGCAGTCTGCACAGCTTTGCCCTCCGGATTGATGGTGGCGGCTTTGCCCAGAAACTGAGGCTCAGTGGCAAAGCCCACCAGCGCACAGACGGACTGCACCAAGGGCCCGCTGAACAAGACGCACCGGTTGCGCGTCAGCTCGCTCGGCGAGGTCTTGACCTCCCTGACGCAGGCCAGGAGGGCCGAGGCGCTGGTGCTCATGCACTTGACGCTGAGCTTGAACTGCTCCTTGGCAAACCGATCCTTGGACTTCTCGCTGGCCAGGACGCAGGCGTCGGTCAGGAATTTCAAGTTCTTGGACATGTTCTGGGAAACCTCCAGCAGGAGCTGAGGGCTCATGTCCCCCAAAGGGGTGGTCTTCAGGATGCCACACCCGTGTTCCACCTCGTGCTTGCACCGGGTCACCTTGTAGCGGTCCACCAAGCCAGGGGAGGCCGGCTGAGCCCCCGGGGTCTCCACCGCAGCCAGGTACGCCGCGTGGGCGGAGCACTCCGTCAAGGAGACCACCAGGTCCCCCATCTCCACCAAGATGTCCCCCACCTCGGCGAAGCGTCCCATGTTCAGCTGGCTTTGGACGTCGTGCGTCAAGATGTCCAGGCCTTTCGTCCTGGCGATGATGGTGTCCCTGCACTTCTCGAAGGACTCCCCGAAGACCGACAGGCTCTCCGTGATGACCGGCCGGCTCTCGCTGGACAGGAGGAGCAGGTCCGCCACCAGCTGCATCTTGATCTTGCAAAGGTCGCACACCGAGATGAGCTTCTTCCGCTGCACCGCACTGCCGCTGGGGATGGACGCCTCGCTGGTGGACTTGCCAGAACCGCCGCTAGCCATCGCGCCGGGGGGGGCACTCGCATGCCTCTTCGGACCCCACTGCCGCCGCCAGCCCCGTTGCCGCCGCCACCTCCCGAGGAGTCCCTGCTGAGCCCGGCAGGATCTCTCTGCCTTTTCCGCACCATCATTCCATCAAACTCCGCGAATAAAAGTAAAGTCTTGGGGTGCTGGCGGGAGAAGGGGGAGGGAGGGCAAGCGCTGCTCCAATTCAACCTGGCACCGTGGCCCCCTGGCGCGACTCCACTTTTGCACTGGAAGGGTAGTTGGCGCAGCTTCAGTCCAAGTCGGAGGGCCGGACCGGTGGGTGGCTGCGGCTGGTGGGGGCGGCGGGTCCTCCTCGGTGCCTGAACTGCATGATCTCGATGGGGGGCGCTGGTTTGTGTTGTTTCAGACGGAGTCGATCGATGGCTCTTCGGAACCCGGATCGCTCGGCTGCAGCGAAATAAAAACGACACACTAAGTTTGCTGGTGGGCAGGGAAGCAGGCAGAGCAGCCAGGCGGCTGTCGATTCAGGCGAGCGAGGCAGGGCGGGGCGGGGCAAAGCGGGGGACAGTCCTCCTCACCGCCTCACTCCTTTCCAATCCAAGCTGTCCCCGCTGCCCGGAAAGCGGCGAGCCCACGCCATAGGCTCCTTTCAGAGCTCCCGAGAAGGCAGGCAAGCGGCAGGCATCCCTCCCTCCTCCTCCTCCCTGCTGCTATCAGGAAGAACAGCAGAGGGTGTGGCCCGGCTGAGCTCTGGCTGGGGAAACTGGCCGCTCGCGGGAAGGGAAGGGAAGGGGGGCGCGCTTGGGCGCTGGGCTCGCCAAAAAGTGTTTGCACGCACCTCGCCTCCGGAGCAGCGGTGGAGAGGCCGGGGCACCGCCGCGCTCTCCTCCCGCGAGCCGGGCTCTGGAGAGCAGGCAGGAGGTCCTCTGGGAAGCCGCTCCTGGCCCCGATCACGCAGCCCAGCTGGCTCGCTCTGCGTCTCCGGGATGCATCACCGGCGGCCTCCAGGGCACGGGCGCATCCGCTCCGGGCGCGCAGGAACTTCAGGCTCTCCCGGCGGACGAGGGTGGCGGCTCCACGGGGCGGCTGCTGCGGCGGCGGAGGCTGCAAAAGACCAGCCGGCCTCGCTCCGCTCCTGCCATATTTCTCCGGGTGGATTTTTCCCCTCCTCCTCCTCCTCCCCCCCTTTTCCTTTCCTGGCTGAATCACCAACTTCAGTGGGGCGAAGGAAGGAAAGGAGCCGATTTCCGCAGTTCCCCTCCTTTCGCGCCGCCTCCGGCTCGGCTTCCTTCCACTTCCCAAGTTTTTTTCCCCAAGATAATGGGGGGGGGGGGCGATGATGAGAAAGTCTTAGGCGGCGGCGGCTCCACCAGCTGCCTGGCCGGGCTGCTGCATGGCTGGGAGGGGCGGGCGCCCGGGGCCTGCTGCCTTTTCCTTCCTCCCCGTTGCCTCCGCTGTAACCTTGCTTTAAGCCTATAGCAGTCTTTTGTGCGGTGTGTCGCCGCCCTTCGTTTTAAATCCTGCCCTCCCCACGGCCCGCTTCTCCACGCCCGCTGCTGGCTGCAGGCTCCTCCCAAGGCAAAGAGGAGGAGGAGGAATCGGCCGCAGCAGCACCAGCGCCCTGACTGCGGGTTCCACCACCGGCCTTGGCCGCTCTTTGCAACGGTGCCGCTGCCGTCCACACGATCGGGTTGGAGGGACTCTTCCTGCAAACTGGGTCGTCCCTCTGGCTGCTCAGAAGTCAGCCCCATTTGAAAGTAAAGGGCCTTGCTTCCAAGTTAGCAGGGCTAAAGTCAGGCTCCGGAGCCGAGTGAGGATTGGAATCCAGAGCTCTCCAGTTGAAATCCAATGCGTTAATCCGGCGTCAGACCATATTGATGGTCCTCATGCCTGTTTGTTAGAACTATTAGCAGTACGGCTTATTGGAATGTCTGTATGAATGTCTGAATGTATGAGAGGATCTGCATGGGATCAGCACCTTAATATATAAATTTTTTTTAAAAAAAAAATTGCCCTGGTTTGTAGCAAGATCTTTGAGTTTGAGCCCACTTAATGTATTCTGGGGTTGTTCAGTTGATGTTTCTTAATTCTCATTTTGATTAAACATTTTTTTTATTTCTTTGCATATGCTGTTTCTTTGCAAAACCAGGGTGAGCTTCTAACAATTAAAAGCAGAATAAAAAGGTAAACGTTTCCCCACAACCGACTGATCTAGTTGTGACCCACTGTAGGAGGCGGTGCTCATCTCCATTTCTAAGCTGAAGAGCCGGCATTTGTCCAAGGACAAGTTTCCGTGGTCATGTGGCCGGCATGACTATATGCCGTAGCGCACAGAATGCCATTACCTTCCTACCGAAGTGGTACCTATTTACTTGCATTTTTTACGTGCTTTCAAACTGCTAGAAAACAATACTGTATATTGCTATATCTGAAATGAATACATAAATGTGCCCTCACCTAATTGGCCAACAAGAAAACCATCATCCAATCAGATTGCAATGCTCACAGGCTGACCTCATTGTTGGTTTCCCCCTCCCCCCTCCATTAACTAGGAAAACCCCCCAAAAGTGCTTGTTCATTTGAAATAGCTCTCGATTTCAGATACTGTATATCCGCATCCTGCTTTTAACTGTTGGAAGCCTGCCCTGGTTTTGCTAAAAAACAATATACATAAAACCAATACTTAATCAAAATGAGAATTAAAAATACCACAATTAGACAAGTCAAGACCGCAGCTTTTGTGAGAGATTAAAAGACATTAAAATTGTCTCCTGAAAGCAAGCAAAAACAAGCAGTGTAAACTTCTTTAGGAAGGGAATGCCCTAGAATTGGCATTACTGCTACAAAGTCCCCAATGTACACCCAGGAAGGGTGTGCCAAGCAGACTGAATTGGCATGCACTGGCTCTGCTTTCATAAATATACCTACCAAATGTTCTGTCTGTATGTGTTTCCTGGATACATAGCAACAGTCACTGTTTCTAAAAAGAGAGATGTGTTCCTAAATCCCATACATTGGAGAATGCTGGTGAAGGGGAGGCACTCTGCACATCCCCAGAGATCATGTTGAAAATTATTAGTGCTGAGCAGCCCTAGGGCCCAATCCTATCTAGCTTTCCAGTGCTGATGCAGTTGTATAAGCAATCAGGTCTTGTAGAGTCAAATCCGCAGAACGAAACAAAAGCCCACTCCATTTGAAACACACACATGTACACACACGCATGCACCTTGCCTCCTCCCTGCTGTTGTGCGGATATCTGCAGCTATCCAATGTCAAAGTAATGATGCTGGAAGCCGCTAGTGTAATCTGACCGCACTGCTGACAGGTGGCACCCCACAAATAAAAAGAAGTAAGTGGCAGCTGGGTCTCATCCAACAAACTGGCTCTGTCCAACAAACCAAACTCTGCCCACTTGCAAAATACCATAATCTGCCCAGGTGCTTGAAATAGTCCCAGGCAGGTAGCAAAATCAGGAAGCTTATGGATTTATGAGTTGTATTGGGCTGGTTATGCAAAGACTATGTTAGTTTTTAACCAACTGCTCCATTGACTTGTATGAGGCTGTGCCCAACCAAGTAAGGGCACTGGTCCATCTCACTCAGTAGTGTCTGTTCTGACTGGTAGCACTTCTCTAAGGACTTGGGAAGAAATCTTTCCCATCACCTGCTACCTGAGCTTTTTAAAGCAGAGACCCCAGCAGTTGAACCTGGTACGATCAGAATGCAAAGCATCTGCTCTATCTTTGAGCTCCCCCCTTTGCAAGCACTTGACATACATGATCTGAGGGCACGTGAGATAGTTACCTTGCTGCAGCAAAGCCAGGTCAGGGCTAGTCAGTACCTGTACCTACCTGGGAACTCCAGGGGTGGGCACTTGAGCCGTTGCAACTTGACTCAAATAATGAAAATGCTAGTTTTTTTTTGCAACTTGTGTTAACCTGAGTCATGGACGTCACTGACTCGGGTCCAACTCGAGTCTCGGAAAAGAGTCATGACTCGAATTTGACTCCTGGCCTCAACTGGAAGGAATGCTAGAAGGGAAGACCAAGATGGGCGACAGAGGCACTGCCGAGCTGTAAAGTGAGAAAAGGGCAGCCCATGTGATAATTGGGCTGTACCGTGAAAATGTGATCCAGATTTGTACATTTTCACTTCTGTCATTTGCAGCTAGTGAGTTTCTACATGAGAACAAAGTGCCTATTTCTGGATGTCAACTGTTGATGTTGGCCTTCAACAGCCACCACAAATGCTGCTCAGCCCACACCTGACCCTACAGAATATTGATTATATATGCTAGGAAAGTCCCTACGAGAATATTTCTGGTATGCACTGGTCTTATCAGCAATGCAGTTCAGCTGGATTCTCCTGAGGCAGCCCAGCCAAAGCATTAAAGGTAGCCGTTTCAAGAGGATGCAAATAGATGCTGTTCTGGAGGGCAGTGATGGGGATGAATAGAAAATTAAGGAGTTACTGTTTTATCCGCATATTGCTGCAGTTTTCTTAACCAAGTTTAAAGGGTTCTTTGTTGAATATGTAGTTTAAAAAAAAAGGAAACAGTTCAGTTCAAATGTATTATGATATAATAATAAAAAACATACAACTTGATATTTGTTATGACCGGTGTTGTACCTGCAATGCTCATTACATTGGAATCCGATCTTCAACCCATGAACCAAGCAATTGGTTAAAATGAATTACCTGACCGTACAAAAAACCTTGAGTTTGAAAAATGAAAAAAGGGCTAAGCTGAAAAATGACACGGTCGCATGGTTTTGGCCGATTTTCATGGTTTGCGGCTGCCATCTTGAAAATAACCCACTTCCGGTGGTCGAATTTTGGAGAACTTTTTTTCTGTCAGTCAGTACACCTAGTACTGACAAGAACAGTTGACAGACCTTTTATTAGTCCCGGGTTATGGGTTTTTTCCCCCAAAATTGACCAGACTAAGAATTTATCGGGCTGGTTTGTACATTGATTTGTATGTTTACTGTTGCTGCCCTCATTATCTGCTAGGGCTAGGTTCCTGAAAATCCTTGCAGATAGCGAATTCACAGATAACAAACCATTGATCCTATGGGCTCAGTGAGGTCAGGTGTAAGGGGTACCGTATCGGCCATCAGAAGAATCCAGCAGAGATCCTCAGGAAGCCAGCAGAGTGCAGCAGTAAGCATGCAAAATGTTTTTGCATGCTGCAGATAACTTCTGAAGGCCGCAGGGATCTTCAGAACGGCACCTGCGGCCAACATGGACCCAGTGGTGTCATCTAAATGATTTAAGAACAGGTACTCACTTTTGATTGGCACATGTCGGGACCCGCCCACCGGAAGTGACGTCATAAGCCAGAAGTGATGTCGTGGCAGGAAGTGACATGAAAAAAGCCCTTTTTGAGGCCTCAGATGATTTTAAACTGACCCAACAGTTGCAACAGTATTCCACAGCACCCCCAGAACATGTTAAGGAGGCCTGGCATCATGTGAAAACCCCAGAGCAACTCATTTTTCAGTGGCAAGGAAAGGAAAGGCTCCGCTCGCTGCCTGCCTGCCTGGCTTTGAGAACATGCAGGCAACTCAAACATGCAGGAAATTCAAACGTAGCAGAGGGCAGAGTCGACGAGTGGGCGGGTGAATGGGCAGGGCCAGCTGTAATCCTAGAAACTGGTACTCGCGTACCCCCTGCATGACATCACTGCATGGACCCCTTAAACACTGCTGACGGATGCTTGTGTGGGCATTTTAAGAGGGGTCAGCGCTGGTCTCAGGTGCCATTCTGAAGGTCCCTGCAGCCTTTGGAAGGTCTCGGCCTAGTGGATAAGGATAGAGGCGCAGATAATGAGGTAAGGAGCAGTTCTGGATAAGATCACATTGTGGATAAGATAAGCAAAATGTGGATAAGATAGAGAGTTCGCATACAAAGAGGACTGACTTATGTATCTTGGAAAAGAATAAATAACACTCAAAACAAAAGCACACATGTTGTATGGAAAAGGTCCCACATCTTGTCACTAAGATCATCAGGTAGGGCAGAAAAAAACGGAGAGCCAAAGTTTAGAACCTTTAGAACAGATAAAAGAAAAAAAATTGTAACCCAAGCGGGTAACTAACCTGTGGAACAGGTAACTAACCTGCGGGTAACAGGAAGTATTGATGGCATCTGGCCTGGATAAAGGGGGATTAAACAGATTTCTAGAGAAAAGTTTCATCACAGGTTACAGGCCGTGATGGGTATCCCCCCTCACCTCTCTCCCTTTCCTGCCCCATGAAGTGACAGGTTGGGGGAATGGCAGGACTAAGAGACTCAATAGTCAGAGTGCCCCTGAGCAAGTGCAGAGCTCTAGAAGTAGGCTACCGCAGACGCCAGGTGCAAGGGAGTGGCAATAGGTTGCAGGGAACTTGTTGTGTTTTCCTTGGAGCATCTGGTGGGCCTCTTGTGAGATACAGAAAGCTGGACTAGATGGGCCTTGGCCTG
Source organism: Lerista edwardsae (assembly GCA_029204185.1). Classification (NCBI taxonomy): domain Eukaryota; kingdom Metazoa; phylum Chordata; class Lepidosauria; order Squamata; family Scincidae; genus Lerista; species Lerista edwardsae. Next base: position 1,617,818 of record JAJKFI010000026.1, read on the forward strand.
ATCCAGTGGCCATGATCAGAAGCCATGCACCAGCTTCTTACATTCTTACGTTAGAGCCTCTGCCACTCATAGTCAGCCAATGTTGGAGGTAGACCAAGGGTCTGGTTCCAGGTCAAGCTCCTTCCTAGGCTCCTGAGGTTATTGTATGCACTGGTGAACCAGCTCACAGCACAATCTTATATGTGTCTACTCAGAAGTAAGCCCCAAAATGTTCTAGTAGAGCTTACTCCCTAGAAAGTGTATACCGGATTGCAGCCTCAGTCTGCAACTGCACCTTTAGAATCCAACATACACTCAAGGCAGGATGAGGTGGTAGAATCCTGTGATAGTATAATAAAGTGGCACATCAGAAATGGGCGTGCTATTTTTGTCAACTGCCCCATATAGGAAAGGAAAGAAAAATTCTCCCATTGCTATTTTTTTGAAGCACATGAAGAAACATTGTAACTCAGGCCCTCCTTGCGGGGCTAGTTTTCTACATGCAGGGATTCTGCCAACTCCCCCCGCCCGCCCAGCAAATCAAGGTTCCGCCCCTTGATTTCTCCCCGCCCACTACGTTCATCGGGCCAATAACAGGCTCTTTCGTTCCGACTCCCGATTCGCCTTGGACGCTTCAAATGTGGTTGCCGCGCCCTCCTTTCCTTGTTTTCGCGACTTCCTGCGCATGCGCTGACGTTACACCGCGCGCGGAGGGGTAGAGAGAGGGGGAGGTCCTCCCCAAGAGGTGGCCATCCTTATTATCTAGATAGGGCAGCGAGTGAATCCAGGGGGCGGGGTTAGCGGTGACGTAAATATACTCAAAACAATTCTGATTCCAATTATTTCCAATGGGTTTTCGCATGATGTTTAGGGCTTATTTGTGTACTCCAGAAGTAAAAACTTACCAAAATAACAACGTGTGATTGTGGAGAAACATCAGTGGTAACCTAATTATGAGTTAATATAATATGCAATTCCAAGGTTTAATTTCGCGTAATTATATTACTGAACATACCGGACGAAATGCCCCTTGCTGCCTATACTATGTAAACTCGGATTGCACTGCTTTGACAGGCTTATTTTTTGAAATCTACACAAGCAGAAATAAAGTGTGAACGGGAAGGAAAGAAAAAAAGGGGAGGGTGGGCAAAAATTAGATAAATATGTAGGAAAATTACATTAAAATCTCTCAATGTATAACACAAGCAGTTGTCAATAGGAGAGTAGTTCTTTTTCACTTCTAGGCTATTAAGAGTATTTTTTTAAACTTCTACACTCACCCCCCCCCAAAACAAACCCTATTAATGTTCGGAATTTCGAAAATATTACAGTAGAAAATGGAAGGCGGGAAAAAAAAGTGTAAACGGGAAGGGGGGGAAGGGGCGGGGTTATATCCGGAAGCTTCAAGTATGTGACGTCATGCCCTCTCTATGTATAATAACTCTATGGTCCGCCCTCGGGTCAGTCTCCGGCGCCAGTGCAGTGGACAAGATGGCGGCCGCCTGCGGGTGGAGGTGCTGGCTGGGCTTGCTGGTGCTGGCGTGTGCCCTGGCCGCTGTCCTCGGAGCCGAGGAGCCGAAGGGGAGCCCCGCCAAGCAGGCGAAGAAGAAAAAGGACATTCGCGACTACAACGACGCCGACATGGCGCGGCTGCTGGAGCAGTGGGAGGTATGGTGGGGAGGGGGGGCGCCGACCCTCTCGCCCGAGCCTCCTCCTCCTCCGTCTTCTGCCCCCCCCCACCTCTCTCCCCTTCCTGCCCCATGAAGTGATAGGTCGGGGGAATGGCAGGACTACGAGAGACTCGGTAGTCAGAGTGCCCCTGAGCACGTGCAGAGTGCCTTCCCCTTCTCGGCTACAGAAGCGCAGTGGCAAGTTCTAGAGGACCTAAGAACAGGTCTGCCTCCACTCCTCTTCCCTTCCTCCCCCATGAATTGGCAGGTTGGGGGGGGATGCCAGGATTGGGAGAGAAGCCTAATGAATTGGTGCCTCTGAGCATGTGCGGAGTGCCTTCCTCTTCACTGCAGGAGTGCAGTGGCATATTCCAGAGGATGTAAGGATATCCCCTCACCCCTCTTCCCCAAGTGCCACATGAATTGACAGGTTGGGGGGAATGCCAGGATGGTGTGAGAAACATAATCAAAAAGAGAGTGCTTCTGAGCACGGGCAGAGTGCCATTCTCGTTCAATGCATGCTGCAGGAGTGCAGAGGCAGATTCCAGAGGATGTAAGAAAAGTTCTGCCCCTACCCTTGTCCCTTCCTATCCCTGGAGGCCATGAAGGCACAGGTTTGGTGAATGCCATGACTGCCAGAGAAGCAGTAGTCAAATAGAGAGTGTCTCTGAGCACATGCAGAGTGCCTTTCTCCTCATGGCTGTAGAAATGCAGTGGCAGGTTCCAGAGAACGTAAGAACAGGTCGAAAAGAAAAAGAGAAGGCTGCAGGTGGTTCCTAGTTTCCTGTTAAACTCACAGAGTCCTAGTCTGGCAACTTTTCAGACTAACAAATTTGCTTGTAAAGCTATACTTTTGTGGAGAAGCAGGAGTAAGCCATGTCCCTCCTGCGCCATCCCTTTCCTTGACTCTTAAACTCACCGAGTCCTAGTCTGGCATCTTTTCAGACTAACAAAAGAAGAACACCTAGAAGAAATGGCACTCTTTGTACACTTGGAGCGATATTCTTTTCTGTATAAATGAGTGGTTCCCATGGGCTCACTTCCATTGTGTTTGGATGGAAGGATCGATGTACAGTGAAATTGTTATCTGTATTAGAAATGTTTTTAACGTCTGGGCCAACACAATGTACAGTGACTACTTTGCTTGTGAGTTTGTTCAACAGCATGTTTGCCAAAAAGCTAGTTGTACAAATGGCAGCGCAACAGTTCAATTACATTCATGGAATCCTGTGGAACGTATGTTGGTCCCAACTTCCGAGACATTGAACAAAGTAACAACACTGGGATCCCAGTTCTGGTAGCTGAGCATACATTCCTGTTGCCTTCCTTATGCTGATAACCAAGACTGCAAGCCCAGATTATACATACAACCGCTTATGCCATGGGGCAATTTTGCCTAGGCAGCAGTGAACCTGGAGAAGGCAACAGAGGAATAGGGGAAACGTAGATTAATTGGGGGTGGGGGTGTCTAGATATGCAAATGTTCATTTATGTGCCTGTACTTAGTTACAACAGGCTATTGAGACTAGGAAATTGTGCCAAAAGCTCCATGGAATCTATTGCACCTGGAGACTGTTTCTGGTTTCTAGGTAGTATTAAGTGTTTTTGTATCTGTGTGTTGACCACAGCAAGATGATGATATAGAAGAAGGAGATCTTCCCGAGCACAAGCGGCAATCTGCACCCATAGACTTCTCTAAGATTGACCCTGGCAAGCCAGAGAGTATCTTGAAGATGACCAAGAAAGGAAAGACTCTGATGATGTTTGTCACGGTGTCGGGGGAACCTACTGAGAAAGAGACGGAACAAATTACAAACCTGTGGCAGGGTAGCCTTTTCAATGCCAACTATGATGTACAAAGGTAAGCAGGTTTTGTCTGCATTTGCCAGTTCCCCTGCCTGATTTGACACCGTAGAATAGATCACTTGCTAGAAGCTGCTGTTTTCAGTTAGCTTGCCTGTGGCATGTATTTGCGTGTGGCATGTATTGCAGTGTGCCCAAATAGGCAGATTTCATACTCCCTCAGTCCTGTGCATGCTTCACTGAGAGTAAATTTCATGTGGAGGATGAGTTGTCAGTCTACTATAGCAGCAGGCCTTAAGTGTCTTTTAAGTTTAAGCAGTCTTCAATCTTTGGGCTGAATGACCAGCTTGAAAGTGGGCTGTGACCAAGAACATGCCTGTGGTTATTGCTTCTGTTCACACAGAGCAGGGTCTCTGCACGTTTTGCGAAGCAGGGTGCATTAACCCTTTCAAGGGGCTTTGTTGGCTGGAGGGCAGAAAGTGTCTATTCAAAAAACCACCCTATGTGCCATTCTTGCATGGAATTCTGCATTGGATATAAGAAAAAAAAAAGCGTCAACGTATCAAAATATAACATCAATTTTTATTTAATGGATAACAACTCACAATTTTGGTTGACACAAATTTCAGGGTTGCTGAGAGGTATGGTACTGGGGTAGAATAGCTTCCCTGTGCCGTTCCTGGCTCCTTCCTTCGAGCCGTCAGAAAGAAGCCTTTGTCCAGCCTTCCACTTGCTATTTGGTGTCTCCATTGCTGTGGAAATGGGGACACCATTTTCTGCATTGTGGAGCTGCTTGGAGTCTCTGAGTACTTCCTGTTTGAGGCCGGTTTGCCTTTTGCTGCTTGCTTCACAGAGTAGGGAATTCCAATAGGGGAGGACAAATCGGCCACGGGCTACAGGTTGGACAAATGGCCCAGATCATACTCTGTGCGGTATGGTTTGGAGACCACTGGTATAGAGCACTCCCCATATGAGTAGGCATGTTCTTTCTGGTGCATGTATCTGGTGCACTGTTCCTCAACTTGGTTGTAGATATACCCTTTGGATGTCTGTTAATAAGTCAGTAGCATTTTAGGGTGAAATGAGCATACTGATCTTGCTATTTAAATTTAACTATTTACTAGCTATTTGACCAGAGTGTTTTAAGATTTTGTTGTTTGCTGTCAGTTAAGCATTTATCAGCCAGATACGCTTTGCACTAAACTATGTGGCACTAAACTTGCCCAAGGGTTTTCCTAGTCAAAACCAACCTTCCCAGGCCAAAGAGAGTGGTCTCTGTCTCTTCTGATCTGTGTGTCCTCAGTAACATGGACCCAGAGCACTTGGCATTTTCACAAGGCAAATCATGAAAATACACTTTGTAATAGAATTTTCTGAGGTGGATAATAAAGTTGTATAGAAACTTCACTTCATGCTGAGATGGGTACCTTTTGCTTTTTAAAATGAGAAGGTGCCATATAATACTTGGGGTGTTTTCTCTTGTATTACCTCGGCACAAATCTGAGAAGTAAGGTTTTTAATATGTTAGAGGTCTGCACTTCCTGAATGCCTGCCTTTCTTTTTTTAATTCTAGGTTTATTGTTGGTCCCAATCGTGCTATCTTCATGCTGCGGGATGGGGGCTATGCATGGGAGATCAAGGACTTCCTGGTGAATCAAGAGAGGTGCCTGGATGTAACTGTGGAGGGTCAGGTGTACCCTGGCAAAGGGGCCAAGGACAGTGACAGTGCTAAAAATAAGACCAAGCCTGAAAAAAATAAGATCAAGAAGAAGAAGAAGAAAGGAACAGATAAGAAACCTGAACCCTTTGTCGGTGACAACCGAGCGTCCAGGCAAAAAGAAGAACTATGATGAGATGCTAATTGGACATGAAAAGGGCCGGGAGTTTGGGAAGGAGAAAGAGAGGGAGACTGGGGCAGCAGCTTTCTAAGTTGCAAAGTTGTGGTGTTCAGAGGACTGGTTTACTTATTGACCTTTTACTTAGTTACCGCAAAGTTAATGGTTATTGTCTGCAGGTACCCTTCATTATGTTGTGGCCTTGGTACTTCCATTCAGCTCCTTTTTTTGAAATCCAAAATGGGCACCTGCGTCTTTAACTCTAGTATTATGGACTTTGCTCAAGGGGGGTGGGTAGGAAGAGCGTTTTCCATTTGGATTATTGTTACCGTATACTGTACAATGGGGGAATTTGCCAGCAGGTTCAAAGAGGAAGAACTAGGATATTTTTCTAGATGTTTCTATGTCTTTGTTAAAATAACTACATCTTGAGTCTTTGAGGGTTGAAACAGGCAGCCTCCAGATGCCATGCGATTCTGGAACAACTTCCTGGAAGCAGTTTGGGAGAAAAACCCCCAGATAAAGCTGTTTTAATTCTTACCATACAACGAGATAAATGTTGTCCCCTGTGAAGTGGGGAAATTATAATGGGGTTAAAGTTTTCCAGGATTAAGGTGTTTAGGATTGTTGTGAGTATAAATTCAGGGCTATGAGAAAGTAGCTATATAGCATAGTGTTGGTTTTGATGCCCTCCAGAAGGTTAACAACAACAAAAAAATCACAGAAGTTTCAAGTCCAGTTAAAGTTGCAGCTTTGAATAATGCCTTTTAATTGTTCTGGATGTTATCGTGTGGTGCCAAATATGCCTGGGATACTTGCAATGGCCAAACATGGGGAACACTTTGCTGTCAAAACGCTTCCTCCAAAATGTGAATAAATTTGTACACTTTCCAAAACGAATTGAGTTTTGAAACGTAAAGCCAGTGTTTTGTGGTGGTGGTGGTGGATCAGCTTGGAGTAGCCATTTGATGGTGCCATGTCTGTGCCAAATACAAGTGGTAACCTCCTCTCCATGGTTTCTCCAAAGACCCAGTGAATGCATCTTCCAGAAATGGGACCACATCTTTTGGAGTGGAACAGTGGCTTGCTTTTAATTTCCATGAATCTGAAACCGTTTTTCTATAAAACAAGATCTTTTTTTAAAAAAAGCTGCCCTGTCTTGAGCTTTTGAGCTGAAATAATGTACAGGTCTCCATTCCATTCTCCTGTTTGGCTTGATTGAGAGACTTTTACCTATGAAGAGGCTCTCCCAGTGTTCCACTCTGCCATTACTTGGGAGAACAGGGAGGGAGGCAGTTGATCTGGGAATGTGTAAGGTGCATTTTTGTTCAGAGATGCTTAAACTTGTCTTGGGCAGGCAGTGCCACCTATTGGTGCTGTTTGTCAAAACACCAGCGGTTGTGCTGTTTGTGCACATTGTAAAATGCAATCTGGTTACCAGAGGTGAATAGAAATGGTCCTGCAGGTGGGAAAGCTTTAAATATTCCTTGTCCCCTTTTTGAGATAGAAGGACCACAAATGATGAATATTGATATGAGTGGGCAGTTTCGGCAGACCCAGCAGCAGTTGTCGGCATGTACCTGTGTGCTTAATGCATTTAGTGTTTTTTAAGGCCCGTAGTGTTAAACCCTTGTGTGTTGATTCCAAAGTCTAGTTTGTGGCATTGGATCTTAAGCTGGTGGGTTGGGATTCATAAATAAGTGATATAAAACAGCTTGATGTGGTTCACACATCTGGGTTTGTTTTGTTTTCCGTTTTGTTTAGCAAAAGAACTATGAAGGGGCAGAAATACGCCAGTTTTGTGGGCCCTAATTGCAGATTCGGATTAAACCTGGGTAGCAGGTCTGTAGGTTGAAATCTCAGTTTTGGCATCCTTAAGCATGTTGAAGGAATTGACCCTGTTTGAAGCTGGTATACACAGGGTTTGGCTCTTAGGACAGATTGCCAAGAAACACCATCCGTGATTATGCAGGCTTAACTGATGCAACTGGCAGAAAACTGACTGTTCTGTCTGCTTCTATTACCTTAATTTTATTCAAAAGCAAGGGCGGAGAATGTCCCAAGTTATTTAGCACTTCTATATCCTGAAGATATTGAGGAAAACAATGCTGAATTCTTGCATTAACATCAATGGAACTGAATGCAGATTTAAAATACTGGTGCCAGATTGCCTGGGAGTGACCAGGCAAAGCGTGGGGGGGGGGGGACAGACGACGATGACAATTACCTGCCTTTCTTTCCCTTATTGGCTAGTTCTCTTTTTTGTTTGGACTTGTAACAAACTAGTTGCATTTTGACCCTTTGTCTGCCTGGTCCACGTTCAGCAGTAATTCAGTGGTTTGTCATGTTTGTTTGCCCTGCAGATTCTATTGGTGTGAGTTTCAAAAGAACCCCTTGGATTCAGAGCTTGCCTGGAATAAGGATTTTTCCCCAGGCAGCCCCCCCCTTTCCTTGGCCAGTGTAGCCGGGGATGGTACCAGTGGATACAAACTACCAAAGTTTTTCACCTGTTCAGCTGCTGCTCCAGTAAAGGGAAAATGGAGAGCAGGAAGGGGTATGCGTGTGCTAACCACTAGTCACTACTCCTGGTCAGCCTGCATTCCCCAGGGAGCCTCTTTTCTTGACTGCCTCCATCTTGTCTTTGTTCAGCTTGTGTGACCTCTCTCCTGTTGACACCCGACTGCCTGTATGTCTGGGAACATGTGGTGGCTTCCATACAATTCGTATATTTGTAAAAAAATAGTGTTCTGAATTCAATGTTTCTGAAAAGTGGCGACTCCACAGGGCTGGCTATTCAGAAGCTGCCACGTCAACAGGGCTGGTCCACCCATGAAGATCAATTGAGTGGTGAACTGAGGGAAGCGGTCCATGGGTGATGTACTCTGTGCCCATCTGTCCCATCACCCAGCCTCTTCACCATGGCAGTAGAACTGGAGGAGAAGCAGGAGGTGGCTGTGGTCCTGTTAAGATGTCCTCTCTACCAGCATGCCCTTCTTGACCTGTTTTGAAGAAGCAGCTGGGTGGGGAGACTGGCAAAGGAGTCGTTTTGGAGATGTGTGTCTTCAAAACATGCTGGGCAGATGTGGTGGTGGGTTGGAGTATGGCTGCTCATAAAAAGGGATGGTGGTGGAAACTGGAAGCATCCATTCACCTTGGGTGCGGCCAGCATGTCATTGGTTTGCCTTTAGTCAAAAGAGGCTGATGTGAGGAACTTCCTAATTGGCCTACGTTTGGCTCAGTTGGCCTATGTCAGCCCTAGTCTATGTTTGCATGCAGACATTCCCAGGTTCCAGTCTAGAGAGAGCAAGCTGAGAAGCAAAACTGGCAACACTTGAACCTGAAACTTGAGCCTGAGTCTAAGGGGGATCACTGAGTGGCCTCACTTTGTACAAGACCATTTTGCATGTTCTCCCAGCAGTAGGATCTCCTTTGTGGCCTTGAAGCTCTCTGCAGCCCCCACTCTCCTTACCTTCCAGTGCCAACTGAAGATCTGGCTGTTTTGAAAAGTTACTCGGGCTTCGCTGACTTTTTGTGTGTTGTGGCAGTGTTGAGTGATGGGTAGCTTTATTTTTTAAAATTTTGATAGGACAGTAAGAGAACTAGATTTTTGCTGTTAGCTTGCGATTGACTTTCCTCTGTTATGTTGCACATATCTGACTGTATTTAATGTAACCTGTGTTTCACTCTGGCATGAGAAAAGCTGGCTATACCAACCGTAATGCACAAATAAGAACAGACATCCAACAAGCATGCGGCTGTGTTTTGTTCAGCTTGGTGAATGTCATCGCAGAAGTGTACTTTCAGTTCAGGGACAAAGCGCCCCTTGACAGAGAATCGCATCCTGATTCCATCTACTCAGCTGGAGTTCAGCCAATGACATCCATTCTGCTGGTCCTGTGACTAAGAGACAAAGGTATTTCTGTTTTTGCAGCAGCTTTGCTGAATGACAGGTGGGAGAAGTAGCAGTAACACTGGTAACTCCAAGACATGACTTTTACTAGCATGGGAAAAGATTGAGGACTTTAAAATTATTTTCTAATATTTCTGCTATAGTACATTAAAAAAAATAGTTTAAAACAAAACTGCAACAATGCAAATCTTTGGAAACTGATCCTTTTTTGGAGACCACTTTTTAATAGGGAGTAAACTATAGGGAAAACATCTTCACTAGTCATCAGAAGTGTATATATACACATATTTGTATAATAAATTGGTGGATTGGTGTAACACTATGAGGACTTTGTGTACAGTCAGATTAGGCAACCAAGAGTGGCGTTCAACTGATAGCACTGCTTTTAGTGTCTAAAAAGAAATTGCAGAGACCAAGAAAACAAAGTTGCATTGAAAATTTATTCACAATAAATGTGGTGGATTCCAAACCATTGTTAAACTGCAAGCAAAAACATTTAGAAGCAACTTTCCAAGAGTTGGTTGTCATTTAAAAAACAGACTGTCAAGAGTACCACATTTTGCGATCATTAAGAATTTTCAAGTGCAAAGCAAATCTGCTGAAGAGATGTATTTCCAAGTCCTTTTAACTAAATCTTGCTCTGTGCTAAACCTGTCTTATCTCTCCAGATTTAATCCTCTTAGTGCCTTTGCAATAAATAAATAGAAAATATATCTTTTTTTATCAGGAACTTTTAAGAAAATATACAAAATGCTATACATCTAGCTCCGAAAAAGGACCAGCTATTTCGGCTAAAAATATTTGAAGTGTCATATGCACAAAAACAAAGGATAACAAGATGCTGACAATTGTGGTGGGGACTCGAGGGTGACAACTTGCTACAATACAACCCTAGATATGTGAAGATTCACAGATCTTGAATGGTCAGTTATTCTTAGAGAACAGCTAAATTTCAATTGATAGTTCTTAATTACAGATTGGCATTTGTTGTATATATAGTCTTCGAAGGCTGTTGGTTTGCTTCCTTAAATCCTTGTTCATAACAATGTTTTTCTCCTCAATGCTTGAAGATGTACTAAAGGCATCTTTTGCCAAAGAGAATAGTTTCTTATCTTCACAGGATTTTATTGTTCTGTGTGAATTTCCGTTGCAGACAGAACCTCCTCAATGCTTAGGACTGACATTTATGTAAGACTGCTTCATAAATTACCACAGTACGACAATTTTATCATTGTGATGTCTTCCTGAATGCAGAGGATATCACTGTAGAAGGACCCCTCCTCACAACTAGCCATGTGTGCTGCCACTACCAGTAGTAAGTACTCTGAATAGATCTTTTGTAGGATAAGCTTTGGCTCCAAGCCATAAACCTTATGCCACATCAGTCTGCTCAGGGTGTGATGCAGCTCAAATGCACTGGTGGCAGATTAATACCGTAACCTTTCTGAAAATTAATATAACTGACCATGGTTAAACAAACACAACTGGTGGCATCATAGTGTGTGTATAGAGCTCCCTGGTGCTCCTGTGCCCGTTGACTAGGTGAGCCCATACACACACACCCCAAATGCATGAACGTTTGGAATAGCTGTCCTAACTGTCAGTTTTTCTCATATGTCTGCTATGGACTAGCTTATGCGTACATAGGCAGGGTCTCCACTGAAAGATTGCACTCTTTTCCCAAGCAGCTGTTTGAACACGCAAAGTGGAACCTGGCAGGTTAGGCCTTTATGTTTGGGACTGGCGAAGTAGCCCTTTTGATTATGTGTCCTCTGGAACTCAAAATTCACTACCTGAGAGATATTTTGGACACGCATAACCCAGCGGGCAATACGGAGGAGCTGTTATATTACAGCAATGCAACACGACCTTGTGGAAGAGAATCTCCCTTTACTGGCTTGGGGTGGCTGTAGGACTGGCTAACGGACCTGCCAAGAATCGAGGACAGCCCCAGGAATGTTGGTTGTCTTCTGCGACCGCTTAACTGGTTCACAATACGATTTCTTGTATGTACATTAGCAAACTATGCAACATCTTTGGAGAGCCGCGGGCTGGCTGGAGTCCCGATGCTTCCCCTGGTGAGCGTGTGCTAAGTGCAGCAGGAAGGCGGCACTGCCTGCTTCTTCACAATTTCATTTTCTTCATCACAGGAACTGGCAGAGCTTGGAAGATTTTTACACCTTCATCGTCAGTGGTCAGTGTTACCCAGAAGGGTCGGAAGCTGCCCTTATATCCAACAAAAGCCATTTTATCTGAAAGGCAACAAAGGTGGATAATTAGGCAAACTCTGCGTTTCTAGGGCTTTGTAGCAGCGGCATTCCGGGGGGTGGGGAAAGCACTAATTTTTTCAGATGCCTGAATGCCCATGTAAGGTGGCCCTGACCTCTTGCCTTCAGAGCCATTTGGGGCTGCAAGAGCAGCACATTGCTCTCGCTGCCCTGAATGGTTCTGAAGGCAGGAGTGAAGGGCTGTTGTACATGGGTATTCAGGTGCCTGAAACGTTTAGTGCTTTGCATCCCCTCCCCCCACTGCCGAACCACAACTGTAATTATGGTGAATGATCTATATGTTAACAAGTTTCATTTTTAAAGCTGCTTGAAAAATTTGTGCTCCTTATAATTCAAATGACTGAAAACAAAAATGAGGTTTATTTACCCTACTGAGCTCAGCTATAGATGCATGGGTGCTGGAAGCCATAGCAAAAATAATCTGTAAAAAATGGGACTATTTTCAATGTTATATGTGCAATGTATTCATTACACATGGGAGTAAGCCCTCACATTCTTCTGTATAGACATAGGATTAGTTTCTTCTCCAACCTAAACTTTGCTACTATGTTAAGAACATAAGCACTTCTGCCCTCCCAAATGTTCCTGTGCTTTTGGGGGAGGGCAAGCAGCAGTCCATCACTCCAACTCTTAAAATCTGAGCAATAAACATGTTTAATACTTAATGCACTATCCAAGGTCCTTCTTAAAATGAATGTACAGTCAGTTCTTGTTATCAGCTAGAGTTTGGTTCCTGGAAACTCTTGTGGATAGCAAATTTACGGATAATGAACCATTGATCCTATGGGGTTAGGTGCAAGATTTACACTCAGGTGCGGGGAGGGAGAGGATGCCTTATCTGCCATCAGAGGAAACCAGGAGAGTGCAGCAGGAAGTACCAAAAGATCTCAGAATGCTGCAGGCTGCAAGGACTTTCAGAATGGCGCCTGCACCCAAGCCTGAACCCCTTTAAAATGGCTGGCAGAAGTTTCTACATTTTAAAGGGCCAGCAGACATTTTGAAGGCGCCAGTGCTGATTGCAGGGACCATTCTGAAGATCATTGCAGCTTTGCACATGCATAACAACAACAGAGGTGTAAAGAGCGAGAGGTACGTGGCAATTTGCCCTCATGGACCAGCAAATTCGCAGACCAAGAGAACTGAATGTATTTACCTTTCAATTTCAAGCCTCTCTCTGCTCCAAGCTTCTCCAAGACTTTAGTCCATGGGCCTTTGGAAACGAACTTGCCTTTCGATGCCATCACCACTATAGAACTGCAAGAGACAAAAACATTTATTAACAGTCCAGTCCTCAGTCGCTCTAGTATTTAATTTACAGACTTGAAGGTTACCAACAGCACAACTGTAGGAGACTGGGAGCCCAATCCTGAATTGCCTAATTGCCGCGGGAGCCAATATGCTACCACTGCATCCTGTGGCTGTTCATCCCCTTCCCCCTGGGTAAGCCCCATTGCCTGCAATGGGGCTCCTTGGCTCTCTACCGTCTATTTTGCCAGCAGTTAATCAAGCAGCCTTGTGTCGGGCTGCCTGAGCCACAGCCAGAGCTAAGAGCTGGAAGCTACCGCTGGATCCCACCCAGCGTTGTCATGCAGCCGGAACGCTGGGCGGGAGGAACGGGTGAGCGGCAGCCCGCCTGTTGCATTCCGGTCTGTTTCGCGGTCTTCCCCGCCCACGCGTACTTGTTCCGTACAAGTACAAACGTACTTGTTCCGAATGTTCCTCCCGCCCAGCGTTCCGGCTGCATGACAACGCTGGTCCCACCCCTTTGCAGCTGGCTCCTCCCCTCCCCACCGCCCCAAACAGACTTATCAGTGGCTGGCACTGCTGGAGCGCTGGCCAGCCACCCACTCCTGTTGGGGCCTGGCACTGAATGAACGCCGCCCCACTTCAGGCATACACATATTGCAGACATGCTTTACAGCATGCTCGTGACATTTTTTGCCGGTGGTATGTGCTGGCCACATGGGCCTCTGGGATTGCTGGCTGCAAGCTGCCTAACTGGAATAGCACTTGAATATCGTGGTATGACAGCATTTTCAAAATGTTTTTTAGGCTGTGGGAGAGTTAGTTGATCCTGGAAGGAGGCAGGACTCCTGTGTGCTCCGATTTCTCATAAACGTACTTGTTCCGAATGTTGCTGACGTAGTTGTCTATCTGGGCTGGGATTCCTTGCAAAACAGCATTTCTGAAGCTTGTCCGATTAACAACCTTCCCGTGGTAACCATCAATCACAACGAGTTGAATACCGTCTTCAGCAAAATAGAACTTCTTACTGTCAACCTGCATGAGGAAACAGGTCAATATAGCGAGAAAGCGCAAACTAGACACAGCCATAGGCAGTGCAGAGCTCTAGCTTTGCAGGGATAGATTTCTTTTATTAGCGGCTAGTTTCAAATGTGGTTTTCAAAAATAAAATAGCAAAAGAAAACTTTTTGAAATATTTATGTCTGCCCATACTCAACGTTTTAATTATAGCCCATTGCCACTGTGTGACCCTTGGAAATCAAACACAGACATGAAGCAAATTTCTCTCTGTGTTTTTAACCATCAGAAAACTAATCAAAACAATCAGTATTGCTGTAAAAAGATTTGCAACCCTATGCACATTTAGCTGGGAGTTAGTCCTATCAAACACAGTGGAGCTTACTTCTGAATAGGATTGCGCTGATAGTCAGTGTTTAGATTCAGCAGATACTTCAGAGCGAACACTTACGGAGATATATGCAAAGTCGTCCTTGAGATGAAAGTATCTGGTCTTGTAGCTTTCCACTTTCAGTTCAACAAAATGGTCTTTCTTGTTCTATTGAAAAAGAGAAGGGGATGTTGGTATCTACCTTAACCTTCAAAGCCAGCCTTACAAAGACAAGATGGTTCTGGAGAGTGATATTTGTATACAGGCATACCCCTGTATCTGCTGGGTTTCGTTCCGCAGGACAGCTGCGTCTATGTCTAGGTGTCCCAGAAGTCTGCAGCAGGATGCCAGGCACAGGCACAATTGCCTAGAGCATCCCTGCCATCCAATCGGCTTCAAAATGTAGCGGCCCTTGCATGGAACGGTAAGTGTCGCTCAGAATGGAGAAGCGTTAGTGGGGAGGTAGCAGTCGCAAGTTTGGCGGCCATTGCTTTAGGCACTATGCAGCTTATATAACCCACCCCTTACCCACAATGAAAATTGGGAAGATGAGCACCTAAAGATGCCGGGAGTGAAAGGGCTTTGAATCTGGGTCTCCCAGTACAGCCTAACAATCCATTGTGAACACTAACGAGACAGACCAATAGTTAGAAATGGTGCCTGAAACCAGAACACTCAGTGATGGCAAACCTATGACACGCGTGCCAAATGTGGCACACCACAACGTTTTGGGTGACATGCCAGCCTTGGCCAACACCCAACAACAATTGAGTTTGGTTTTGTAGTGATTTGTAATGATTTGATGTTTCTTTATGTATATAATGCATAGCCCCACACATGATTGGACTGTATTTTTAAAAAATACACAAATATTTAAATAATTGTTTCTCTTTAGTTTGGGGTGGGGAGTGACATGCCAGCAGAGTCAAGTTAGGCATTTTTGACACAGCAAACCCAAAAGGTTTGCCGTCATTGTCCTTGACCTTGCTAGAGGCAAAGCCAACTAAGGAAATCAAAACAGCAGACGGGTGACTTTACCAGCTGAGCACTGGGCAGCTTTTTGGGCATCGGCACGTCCACAGAAGGCTTTTCGGCATATTTCGGATAGGCTTTGGCTTGGCAGTCGCTGATCACCGCTTTCCTAGGGATGGTGGCCTTGATCCGGATTCGCTCACAGCCCCGGATGGAGCAGAAGGCGAACGGCTCTTTCTCATGCTGAGCTTTCAGCTTAAGGAACAACAACCTGGAAGAAAAGGGAAACGCAGCAGGTGTGAGCTGGATCTGACACGTGGCTCACCTGGAGGAGATACAGCCACTGACATACAGACCACACACCACCGGGAGCTATATAGATGCAGAATGAGATCTGAAGCTATAATGAGGGTTCAGGATTCCAAGATTCACACACACGCCCCCTAGTGCTTTGATGTGGGCATAACATCCACTTGCAACAACCACACTGAAGCAGCCGCTCTAGATAGTCCTGTAGCACAGCTGGCGGAAGGTGAAATGGTAAGGACTGCAGGTGATGCAACTTGCCGTGGAAGCAGCCCCTCCCACTCGCCACTGGGGCCATTCCAGGCAGCGACAGCAACACACAGGAGATGCAAACTTTCAAAGCCAGTGAATGAGAGGGCTTGGGATCCAGCCCAATAAAGGCATTGCCTTATCAGTTCTTGATATACAGTCACTTTTGCTGTCTTGCCCTGCAATCTCAAAGCTGGCTCAGCTCAGGCTGCTCAACAACAACAGGGTCGTTATGAAGATGCAAGAGGTAGGGGGAAATGAGGTGGACAGGTTGGGCAGGGATGGAGGCAAAAGAGGTCCCAGGAGAGGGTTGGGGTTGGTCCCCAGTCTCATATAATACTTCAGTTTACAGGCATGTCCTGATAACCGCTGGGGTTCTGTTCTGGACCCCACCGTGGATACCTGACACTGGATACTTGGGACACCTTTTTAGATAGGGGAACATCAGTGGTTTGGCTGCAACAAGATTTAAAAATGAGAGACTTGTTTTATGCTCTCCTATCTATTTAACAGGTGCCCCAGTATTGAGGGTATCCACAAATAACTGAAACACTGGATACTGAATCAGTGGACACGGGGGATGCCTGTATTTATTGATTAAAAAGGTAAAGGTTTCCCCATGACCGAATGGTCTAGTCATGACTGACTGGGGGCGGTGCTCATCTCCGTTTCTAAGCCTGTAGAGCCGGCGTTTTGTCCGAGGACAGGCTTCCGTGGTCATGCGGCCAGCATGACTATACGCCGTAGCGCACGGAACAGCGTTACCTTCCCACCGAAGTGGTCCCTATTTATCTACTTGCATTTTTAGGTGCTTTTGAACTGCTAGGTTGGCAGGAGCTGGGGCAAGCAACGGGAGCTCACTCCGTTGCATGGTCTTGAACTCCCAACCTTCCGGTCAGAAAGCCCAGCAGCAGCGGTTTAACCTGCACCACGTCCCTGTATTTATTGATTGGGGTCATGCAAAAGGATGAAGACCACTGGTACAGAGAACCTTACACTACTGGCTGCTTACCCAGTGTCCTCATCCCAATAGTAGTGTCCTTTGGTAGGATATCTGTGCTCAAGTTTGTCTATCTGATCAGCCTGGTAGAACATCCCAGTTTTGTAGGTTTTCTTCAAAAGGCGATCGTGGATGTCTGACAGAATGGAAAATGTCGTCCCTTTAGGATAACAAAGTCCAACTTGGATCCAGTCGTTCCTGAGTGAAAAGCAAAAACCACACACTTGAATTAAATTATATATACTCACGCATGCTACTACGAGAGTGCAATCCCAACCTGGGGTTAGGCCAGCAAAGTTTGGACAGCACAAGGGAAACGGTAAAGCATGTTTGGACCACTCTCTGAGGTCAGGGAGGATGGTGCATGTCTGTGTGCTGGCCTCTCTGACTCAGAGAGTGGTCCAAATATACTTTACCGTTTCCCTTGTGCTGTCCAAACTTTGCTGGCCTAACTGTGCCAGCCTAAATCCAGGTTAGGATTGCACCCTGAGTTTTTCCTGAGAACCACCATAAGCCAAGTCTCTTTGAAATGAACCTTCATTCTTTCCTTGCTGGCTAGGCATTGTGAATCTACAGAATTTAAACTTTCAAAGAGCCTCTGCAACCAACAGGCTAACCCTTTCCCTGGCCACAAACGTCTCTTAATGAGAAATTTAATTCAGCATCTTAAATGTTTATCTCATTACTTCACTGACGTTACTCTAGAGGGACCCAAGATGTGTAGGGGAGAAGATGGGAACGCTCTTAGTGGTTTTCCTGGAACGATGCTGTCATATTGGGAAGAATGTGAGGCCATTATTAAAGAAAACATCCTTTTTTGAACCAATTTACGGCTATGTTACTGGATTGGAATGTCGGTTTGCTTTTTTATGGGCCACACACTCACTTGTTGAAGTTAATGAGCCAGATAGCAAGTTCCTCGGGAGCAGTCTTGTCCCAATGGATGGTGTAGCCTTTCTGGAGGGTGATCACCGGCTGATACTGCTGGTAGTGGGTGCTTTTGCTCAGAGCCCCCTCCAAATACAGGGGATGCATGTAATAGTCATTTTTTATGATTTTCATTTTCAGGTTGGCGGATTTGTAGGCTTGGATGTACACCTGGAGTAGGGAGAATGCATCATATTTAGTTGAAGAACATGACAGCTCCCAATATAACCAGTATTCTTAAAACCTTGTGTGATGGGGGGATGAATGGTGGGATTGGGGGATCAGGCTTACGGCATGGGGTGGAGACAGTGTTATCCATACTGATTCCTGGATGTAAAGCACCTCTCTGATGCAACTATTAGATGCAGAGTGGGAAAAGCCTTAAGCATAATATTGTGTCTACATGTTAGATAGGCAATGGTTTTATACAGAGTCTGGGTTTCAGACTGGTCTTTCCCGGGCATACATGGAGATGCCAAGGTTGAACCTGGCATCTTCTGCATCTGAACCAAACGTTCTACCACTGAGCTACATCCATGCACAGCATGGATATCCATAACAGCAGTTGGGGGTGGTGGTGAAGTGGAGGACATTGAGATACAGGGAAAACTGTACTGGAAACCATGGACTTCTGCAAAGGGGTGGATGTACCATGGCAGCACATATACCTGCTTGTATAGCTGGCCAAGAAGGAAAAAGACCTTCACAGAAGGTCCTGTGGGATGTGACTGGTAGTTCAGGGGGGACAAGATTGCGACTCTTCCCCTTTGGTTGTATATACTTGTGCATAAGTCTATCTCATGAATAAGTCGAGGGCTGATTTTAAGCCAAAAATAATAGAAGTCGAGGGTAAAACTTAGGGGTGTATGGAAATCTTTGAAAATGACTTTTCAGTTGATAATCTGGGGCAGTAACAGCTTTCACCTTCTTAGGCAGTACCAGAAGGGCACTATTCTCCAAGCATGAAAGAAGAGGGATGAAGGTGCCTATGGGAGTTGTAGGCTTTATGCAGAATGCAGTACTGCACCTCCATAGCAGCAGCCCTCATAAAGACTACAATTCCCACAAGTGCCTTCATCTCGCTGTCTGTTTGGAGAAGAAGTTAAAAAGGCTAACTTTTTTGTAGTCTGTTGCTGCCTTAGAACAATTACTGGTAAGTAAAATTGCTCCATTTCCCCCCCCCCAAATCCATCCTGTGTCCTGCTTTTCAGTCCAGCCCCTTGCCCACCTAACCAAGCAGCTGCTCTTAGAAGCTTTATTCACCATTTTGACCCATGTATAAACTGACCCATGTTTTCAGGGTCAATTTTAAGGCATAAATTTTTCGACATATACATGAGTATATGTGGGTGGTTGGAGAAAGCCCAGTAATTCCACAGTGATGCTCATGGGCTGTCAGTGGGCCTCCTCCCTATCGAGGAGGTCAGACATGCAAAAGACTCTGAATCAATGGCTCAAAATCTGCACTGTCCATCACGTTTACCTGTGCATAGTGTCCACTACAGATGGAGCCCCTCCAGTCAGGTACGTCTATGCAGTCTGGATGCCTAATCAACCAGTTGTCTTCCTTGATAAGGTAAGACCCAGGATATTCAGAGACAGAACCATCGACGTCATGGAAAACGGATGTTTTATCCCCATCCATATCCAGGCCGTTGAACCAGGGTCCTGGTTCTCCAAAGAACACTCTGGAGGTAATCTAAATGGAAGGAAGGACAGGGAACGAGACACCCCAACATATTAAGGCTGAACAGGTTGCTTAGGAATTGAGCACATATACAGAACCATGAACAGAAGAACCCACCGGAACTGTCAATGCTTGCAACACATAGAACTACAGCACGCAGGTTCTACAGCAGTGTGCACCATTCTACTTGTGCAGAAGTTGCACAAGCTCTTGTGCCAATAGCTCTGCACCTTTAAACTGTATCCCATTTTCTGAGCCTGAGGTGGGAAGCAGAGGATGCCTTTCCAGTGCAAGGAAAGACCTTTTGATCCAATCAGATAGGGGGGAAAACCTGCATGCATTAAGCTAACATGTCTACAAAAGAAGACAGCCTGGTTAAGGATCCTCAAAGGAAGAAAACAGGGCAGTTCTTGCAAAGAAGGGAGATTCCTGGAGAGGTGTGTGTGTGTGGGGGGGGGGACAAGCATATAAGCCATAACTGGACTGGTTTTGTGACCGGTTAACATGCAAGCCTTCCTTCCTTCAGCAGAGTGTGGACTTAGGCAGCGGTCATCTGGTGTCAGCATCTGGTCTTGCTTGCTCCAGAATTCTGGGGCCCTCAGGCAGGGCACACAGACTACACCTATGCAAAGGGTTTGAGCCCTATTATGTTTACATATAAGGAAAAATTTGCAGGCAGGGTTCAGCCCAACTACAGACTAGTAAACCTGCCCTTGTCTTCCAGCGTAATAGTCAATGGTGGCATCTCAAGCCATTTGGAGGAAAGAAGACTTGCGATGCAACCCAAAGAGCATAGAAGCACTGGGATTATCTATCTGGGGGAGTAGACGGCAGAGTGGTGCCACCCCCACCCCCAAGCCTTGCACCCCAGAGCATTTGTCCCTGTTGACACTCCCATTCCCCCAATATGCTATTGCTGGGACAAACATGATTGTCAAACATTCTAACATATTCTTTAAAAAAAAAATTCACAGAATGAAACAACGTTAAACAAATTAGGCCACTACGTGCATTTTTTGTTCAACGTTCGTTTGCTCCCAGCAGCAAAGCATTCGGCCTCCCAAGTGTCTGCTCCCTTTGACCGCAGGCCCACACGCAGAGGGGCTGACTCACCGGGACGTCTTCAAAAAAGATGTTTGTGACGTTGTTGTTGGGGCAGCTTTGCCATGCATTGTTGAGGCGGAAAGCCAGGGCACTGGTGTGGCGGCCCTCCAGCGCAGCAAACTTCCGGAAGGTGCAGTTCTGGACGTTGATCGGGCCATCATAAAACTGGATCCCTCTAATTGGGAAATTCCTAAAGCACATTTAAAAAAAGGGGGGGGAGAAGAGGAATGAGACACCTGATGAGCTACCAGAAGCAAAAATGCATCGGAAGCAAAAACGCTTGATCTTCAGCAGATACAATTTCACACTTGTCCGGAAGACTCAGCTTCTAATATCTCTAGTGTTACTTACTGACGGCACGATCCTAACTTGGAGTTAGGCGGGCACGGTTAGGCCAGCAAAGCTTGGCGGGCACAAGGGACACTGTCAAGTAGTGTTTAGTGCCACCCTCCTTGACTCTGAGAGTGGTCCAAACGCGCTTTACGGTGTCCCTTGTGCCAGCCAAACTTTGCTGGCCTAACAGTGCCGGCCGAACTCCAGGTTAGGATTGCACCCTTAGTGTGAGAAACCATGTGATTTTTATTAGTTCAACTCAGATTCCCTCGTGTCTTCGCAAATCCTACTTACCGGTATGTGCTTCATCTATAGTATATTCTTCGAAGGAACTTGAGGGGATGTTAGGCTACTGACCTAAAGAATAATACCGATCTGCAGTGCAATCAAAAGCAGCATTTGGCCTCGTGCTCCAACCTCTAAGCCGTAAGCCGCTTTATTACTCATTCATTCGTGGCAGGGGTCACATCCGCAAACGGAGAATTAACCGTCTCCCAAGAAGCACATTAAAATCTGAGCCATCAAACCCAGTCAAAACGCAGCTATTTTCAAATTAGCCATGCTGCTTCAGCAAGCGCTGGGAATGAAGTCAAAGAATTAAAGTACCACCTCTGGAATGAGAGGGAGCTGGGAATAAAAGAAGACTTCTGAAATATCCTGAAAAGCCTAGTTGGGAGTTGGACTTCGATCTGGAAGATCCAGCAACTCTATAGGATGTAAGTCATGGGGGTGAGCAGAGCAGCTTTAGTCTCCCACCAGCCCCTGCCTCCAACCTGCTCCAAATGTGCTTCCTGGAAACAGCTGGCAGTGATGACATCATGTCACCAACTATTTCCAGGTGCTGCACTTTGCATGTGGCACCCCAAGTACTTTGTGAGTGGAGGGGCCCCAGGGAATGTCCCACATTGGGCCCTGCCACTTCTGAAACCGGCCAGTAGTGGGATCTGCAAATGAAGACGTGGAATGCTGGGCGGGACTTACGCGCGATTGGCTGCCCGTCCGCTCCGTTCTGACGCCTCCCCACTCACCGCGTGGGCTGCCCTGGCCCCCCCCCCCGGGCGAGCCCCCCCCCCCCCCGCGGCCGGGCCCCCCCGCGCGGCCCCCGGGGGGGGGGGGCGTCGGAACGGAGCAGACGAGCTGCCAATCAAATGGTAGTCCGGCCCAAGTCCCGCCCAGCATTCCACTTCTTCATTTGCAGATCGCACTACTGAAGCCGGCCCCGGGGAATAGCTGCTCTGTCCTCCATCATATCTGGTCTCCTTGGCTCAACGACAACTGGGGGAAAAGCAGCCACATTTTACAAACAGGAGATGCTCAAACCAGGTGAAACATACTGGCCAATGGGAAGAGTCCTCCCGCTATGGTCCAGGCCCCCAGGCCCCCAGACGTTGTTATCCATGGTTTCAGTGCCTGTGTTTCCGCTTTCACCAACAAAGAGGCTGTTCTTTATTTCTTGTTTTGAACCGTCGTCATGTGGGAAGGTGCCACCACTAGGAGAGAGGACATTGTGCATGAATGCTGCTGCTTGGACCACATCATGATTTGTGACGCACAAGGAAATACAGGCATGCCCAGTATCCACTTTCGGTATCCACAGTTTCAGTTATCCACGGATACTATGGATTCTGGAATGCCTATTAAAAAGATAAAGGTAAAGGTTTCCCCACAAACGAATGGTCTAGTCGTGACCGACTGTAGGGGGCGGTGCTCATCTCCGTTTCAAAGCCTGTAGAGCTGGGGTTTGGCCAAGGACAAGCTTCCGTGGTCATGTGGCCAGCATGACTCTACACCGTAGCGCATGGAACGCCTTTACCTTCCACCGAAGTGGTCCCTATTGATCTACTTGCATTTAGGTGCTTTCGAACTGCTAGGTTGGCAGGAGCTGGGACAAGCAATGGGAGCTCACTCTGTCACTCAGTCTTGAACTCCCAACCTTCCAGTCGGAAAGCCCAGCAGCAGCGGTTTAACCCGCTGCGCCACCACGTCCCTTATTAAAAAGATAGGGAGCATTAAACAAATCTTTTTTTAAAAAACTGGCTGCAGCAAAATAACTGCTATTCCCCTATCTTTAAAAAGGCGTCCCCAGTATCTGCGGTTTCAGGTATCTATGGTGGATAGATATATCACCATATATCAGGTATCTATGGTGGAGTCCAGAATGGAACCCCAGTGGATACCAGGGCATCCCTGTACACACAGACAAGCAAACAGGAGCCAAGCAGGCGCTCTTACCTAGCCAAAGTGAGTCCAATGCCATTGTCCGCAAATCTGCAAGAAAGAAACAAACAAACACCGAGCAGGTTAAAGCACTGAACGTACAAGCTTCTGAGTTGCACAGAACTCTTCCCCAAGTTGACTGATGATTAAAAATTACAAAAGGAGAAGCAAAACATTTTTTCAGTGAGCACTGAATACCCTGTTCTCATTCAGATTGTATTTCCGTGTGTGTGTGTGTCTCTCTCTCTCTCTCTCTCTCTCTCTCTCTCTCTCTCTCTGTGTAATATTTTTATAAATATTATAAATAAATATACATAATATTTGTATACATTTTATATCCAGTCTAAGGAATATTTTTGTGTAACCAGAATATTTACATACTGCACTGTTAATATGCTTTAGTTTTAAATAAAAGTATCGTTTTACTGACTTCAATCGTGTGAAAAAACTGGTGAAAAACAATCTGTCCATTGTGACTTTCATTTTGTTGCAAAACTTGGGCTGCAATCCTCAAATCACTTTCTCTGAAGCAAACACAGAGTTTCCTCAATGGAACTACCCCAGAAGTAGTGGCTTAAAAACTGTGCTTTTGCACAGAGGAAATTATACACTTGATTCTACTGAAAAGAGATGGGAAAGGCGAAGAAAAAACACTGAAGTGAAATTGTTCGGCCACAAGAGGGCAGGCATGTTACACAATCGCTTTCTAGCATAATATTCCTGAAGTTTCCAAGACTGTCTATTATGTGTTGAAAAGATATGTGTGTTGCAATTCACATTAGCATACACTGTTCTGGTATAATATATAACAGTAATGAATATTAAAATGGCTGGAGCCCTATGGCCATAAAAATGCTAAGTTATGAGGGCTGGAGCCTCTTCTGAACTTTGCTGAAACAGACACTGCCAAAATCTTAACGACATGGAAAATACTTCGGAGCTCTGCTGAAAGGCCTGCAAGATGTGCGGCTTGTAAACATTCAGCTATGTAGACCAGGGGAGGGAGGTAAAGGAAGGCAAGAAGCAGAACAGCATGTGCATGCCGTGATGGGAATCCTCCTCTTTCTCTCCCCCCAAGTATTATTATTCATCTACCACCATTGGTGTATAAGGGAAAAAAAAAATAGGGCCCAGCCCCAAAGAGACTGTTGTTGTTGTTGTTCAGTCGCTAAGTCGTGTCCGACTCTTCGCGACCCCATGGACCACGGCACGCCAGGCCTCCCTGTCCTCCACTAGCTTCTGGAGTTAGCCCAATTTCATGTTCATCGCTTCGGTGACACTGTCTAACCATCTCATCCTCTGCCTCCCCCTTCTCCTTTTGCCTTCCATCTTTCCCAGCATGAGGGTCTTTTCTCAAGAGTCCTCTCTTCTCATGAGGTGGCCAAAGTATTTCAGCTTCAGCTTCAGGATTTGTCCTTCCAGGGAGCAATCAGGCTTGACTTTCTGCAGGATTGACCGATTGGATCTCCTTGCAGTCCAGGGGACTCGCAAGAGTCTTCTCCAACACCATAACTCAAAAGCATCTACTCTTCGGTGCTCTGCCTTTCTTATGGTCCAGCTCTCACAGCCATACATTGCTACTGGGAAAACCATCGCTTGGACTATGCGGACCTTTGTTGGCAGGGTGATGTCTCGGCTTTTTATTAAGTTGTCTAGGTTCGCCACAGCCAAAGAGACTACAAACCAACAACTATCTATGAAAGAGAAGAGGGAAGAAGCCAGGACGAGGGGGAACAAGCAGAGTGGCATAAGCCTTGCTGTGGTTTGGGACCGAAGCCAGGAATGAGGTGGGTTAAGCACGGTTATGATTCTGGGACATTTATCCATGCCAAATCTATAAACCAATCTATACAACAGTTTCATAGTTTTTGCCTCTTTCCAGGGAACGCTACAACTTCCAGGGAACTGTGGGTTTGTGAAAGGCTCTTTGACTCATAGGGAATTCTTACGATGCAATTCCCGAATTCTTCATGGGGCGTGGGACAGCATGGCGGTTAAACTGGTTTAAAGTGGATATACTCTGAAGTATAGACACACCGTTGGGATACTGAAGGAAGTCCCTGGAAATTTACAGGCCTGAATGGGGAAAGGCCTAACCAGAGAGTATAGATAGCTAGAGGCGGCATGCTTTAAGAATTGATAGGGAACCAAATGAGGCCGGGGGCGGGCTTAGCAGCCATGTTCGTTTACTCAAAACAATGCTGATTCCAAGCATTTCAGATTGGTTTTCGCGTGATGTTTAGGCATGAATCGTTTACTCCTGAAATAAAAACTTATGAAAATAACAACGTGTGATCGTGTAGAAACATCATTGGTAACCTAATTATGATTCAATATGCAATTCCAAGGTTTAATTCTGCGTAATTATATTACTGAGCACACTGGACGAAATGCTGTCTATTTAAACTCAGAGTGCACTATTTTGACAGACTATTTAAATCTACACAAGCAAAAATAAAGTGTGAACGGGAAGGAAAGAAAAAAAGGGGAGGGTGGGCAAAAATTATTGAGCCTATGTAATGAGAATACATGAATCTTTCCGTGGAAATTAAATCCCATTTTTCGTTCAGCGATTCGCACACCCGTATGCAGAACATGCAGGCATGCTTAAAGAGGTTGAAATTAACTTTTACAAACGTGCAGGGAGATTTTTATTTGTGAATTCGCGGCAATCGACCTCCTTGGCGGGAAAGATATGAGTCAGCCATATTTGTATACCCACGGCTTCAAGAAAACGACATTATGCCGCCTCTAGCTATCTATACTCTCTGAGCCTAACACTAGGCCGACTCAGGGGGTAAAGTGCTGAGAGCATAGAGTTATTATACATAGAGAGGGCATGACGTCACATACTTGAAGCTTCCGGGTATAACCCCGCCCCTTTTTTCCCCTTTCCCATCCCTCCTCCCTCCTCCCAGCGTCCAATCAGCGAGCGCCTTGTGATTGGGCCACGCCCCCTTCCTTCCCTCAGTCCCCTTCACAGCCGCTGGTATGTTCAGTAATATAATTCTGCGGAATTAAACCTTGGAATTGCATATTAACTCATAATTAGGTTACCACTGATGTTTCTCCACGATCACACGTTGTTATTTTGGTAAGTTTTTGCTTCAGGAGTAAACGATTCAGCCCGAAACATCATGCGAAAACCCATTGGAAATCATTGGAATCAGCATTGTTGTGGGTATATTTACGTCACAGCTAACCCCGCCCCCTGGATTCACTCGCTGGCCTATCTAGATAATGGGATGGCCACCCTTTGGCTGAGTCATTCAGGCCTAGCAGACCAGCAGTAAAGTGCTGAGTCATTCCGACTCAACTTCAGCCTGGGGATGAGATCATTTGATCTCTGATTGGGTGCTGGGGACTATTTAATCAAGACCAGAAACATCTGTGGTTAGTTGCTGGAGATGCAAGTGTTGCTGTTGGAGGAGCTTTGCTGTACCTGTTTCCTGTTCTTTGCTGCAAGAAGCCTTCTTCTGAGAATATAGAAGTTCTTGCTACCCTATTCTCTGTTGTCTGAGTGATTCCTTGCCAGAGCTCTGCGGCCCTGAAGCCTTTCCAAGCCCCACAGCTGCAAGCTGCTTCTACGCTATCATCACACACTCACAGCGGAATCCTAACCTGTGCTGGAATAGGCAGGCCGGCTCACCTGCACTGCGTCCTAAATGTTCCCCTTCCCCCAGGGTAGCGGCTCGGATCTGTGCATGCAAAATAGCAGGCGCATGTCCACGTAGCCAGGCGTGGCCCAAACCAGGGCAGCCCAGCCTGGTGATGGGGGTCAAGATGCTGCCCAATGGCCGAGTTCCCATCTCCACCCCCTCTCTGCACATGACACTGCCCTATTCCGCCCCCGTCTACCCTTGGTGTGGCCCTGTGCCAGCAGAACTAAGCCGGCACACAGCCAGCGCAGCTGATGAGTGCAGCCGCGCATGTGCGCATGTGACCAAGTCCACGGTGCAGATACGCCTTACGGCATGCTGGCGACAGCGCTGGTCCAGTGCAAGAGCCCTGCACCAGCACAGCTCCAGGTTAGGATTGTGCCCTCGGATACTTTAATAAGGACAGCAATGAAACAATCAAAATGTTCACCAGTTTAAGGGAATAACTGCGGTTTTTACCCACTGCAGTCCAACAGAAAATAAAAATCTGTTAAGGCGAACTTATATTTAACACCGTGGATTACGAAGTGTGGATCCATTCTGCAGGCTACAGAGTGATATCCCCAAAGGTATAATCCTGCCAGAGTGAGCACTTTTGAATTCTGAACCCTGGAAGTTTGCAGCATCTACGGTTATCTAAGAAGTTATCTAAGACTGCTGCTGGGAGCTTAGGTTAGAAACAGAACACAGACGTATTAAGGCCTGCTTTGCACAAATAAGCTTCAGCGTGGCATTCAAACCATGCAGGCACTCCGTACAAATGAATGCGGCTGTACCTTCCCACGTACAGGCCAGCCACTGCAGGCATTTCAACTCTGCGTTGTGAACTGCCAACAAGGCCGGGTTGAACTGGGCAGAGCTGCTAATTGCAATTGGTTGACTCCCCTGCGTGAACTGATAATGCCACCATCTTCGGCAGTGATGGAAAGGGCTGTGGGATTTGCACCCAGAGCCCCATTGTGCTAGAGGCTACACAGCAACCCAGCCTCCCGCATGCTTCCAGCATCTAAGAACATAAGAAGAGCCCTGCAGGATCAGGCCAAGGCCCATCTAGTCCAGCTTCCTGCATCTCACAGTGGCCCACTGGATGCCTCAGGGAGCACACGAGACAACAAGATGCCTGCATCCTGTGGCCACTCCCTTGCACCTGGCATTCTGAAGTAGCCTACTATTAACATAAGGAGGTTGCACAAACCCATCATGGCATATAGCCCACGATGGACTTTTCCTCCAGAAATCTGTCCAGTCCCCTTTTAAAGGCATCTAAGCCAGATGCCATCACCACCTCCTGTGGCAAGGAGTTCCACAGATTAATGACCCACTGGGTAAAAAAGTAAAAAAAAAAATCTGTTCTGTTTTCTTCCAGGACAGGCTGCCCAAAATTGGGACGGCCTCAGATTCAGTGGAATCGTATCTGTGCCAATGACTTCCACGAAGTCCTTCCTCTCCTGCTGAACATCACAGTACAGAAAAGCTTCTCCCACCCCAGGCTTTCCCTGCTCACTTTGCCCACAGTGCCCTTCCTGCCTGCAGGAACAAGCAGGGGTCATGCGTGGCTCTCTGGCAGGTGGGAGAGGAGAGTGGGCAGAAGAGAATGAGGAGAAGGAGAAGGGACAGCTGCATCCCGCTTCACCACCAGGGGGCTGTCAAAGGGACAACCAGACCCCTCTGAGAAGCAGCACAAGGACATTGTCTTCTGCTCTTCCAGGTCTTTTCAAATGACGAATATTTACACAGCCCGTCCCAGCTGCACAGCCCATCTCCCAGGCCCTGGAATTCTTGGCAAGACAGTGTGACCACATGAAACGAGAACTGCAAGCCCAGTGGCTCCTATTTTCTTTAAGGGTCAAGCAGAAACAGCTCCGTCTTTCAGGCTCCTTTTCTGCTGCTGCTGATTGCAACGGGCCCCACACAAACACAAGCCGTCCACACCAGGCCTTGTGCTTCAGGCCAGACGGGGTTTGTTTCTGCAAAAACGAGGTGGGTGTTTTGTGGCGAGGGTTGCTGGGTTTTTGTTTTCTGCCGTTTTCATTTTTATGCTAATCTCGAGCAGTTGGAAGATGCCATGCAGCATCAATGGGCCTGCCGGCATCTCTGCTTGCCATAAACTCTCCGCGCTGAACTCCAGGGGTTGAACTGAGGCCACACTCACTGGCAGTCATCCAGCCACACGTCTCCTCCCCGCAGCCACGCTCCGTGGTCCTGGTTCTTGTAAGCAATGAAGTGCTGAATTATGGCAGGCTCTCTGGGCTTCAAAGGGTCGGCGTCTTGATGTGGGCTATACCTGCAATTGCAAGAGAGGAGTGAGTGGTCAACAATAGAAAACCTTCCTCTTCTGTGACAGGCAGTGTGGGCTGTGACCAAATAATGCCTTGTGCTGTTCCACATTAAGGCCAAGCTCCTTGTCCTCATTTGTTTTTAGAACTCTGAACCCTTGATTATGGCTTTGTACATGCAACTATTTCTCTAGAGCAGGGGGCTCCAAACTCCAGCCCGTGGGCCAGATCCAGTGTCCCTGTTTTCCTTCCCTGGCGTGAGCAGAGGCTCACATTCTTCCAGGAAAGGCGTGAAAGACCCCTACTACAGCTCCCAGGGGTCTTTGCCATCAGGGGTCTGCTGCCCTGGCAAGGCAGTGCTTGGTATTCTGAGTGTGTGCGGCTGGCTGCAAAGACCTCTGGGAGTTATAGTACGTGTCTTTTGCACCGTCCCTGGTGGAATGTAAAGTGCTGTTCGTGCTAGGAATGTGTCCCGTCCCCCCCCAGCAGTGTCCAGTTTGGAGATCGCTGCTCTAGAGCAATAACTGCCCCCTTCTGACAGCTCGATAAATACAAAAATGGCAAAAGAAAAAGTAAAATAATAATAAGAGAACCTTGCTGTATCAGGGCAGCCTGGCCTCTTTTTGTCATTCCCAATTGTAGCCCTGCTCCAATTCCACAGAATTAAAGGACCATGCAAAATTGATTAGACTAGATTTCAAGCTGCTTTGGGTCTGGTCAATTTCATTCTGAAATGAAAACTTGCAATGGTTACTGGGGAAAGAGGCACTTTTTAAAACGATGTGGGGGGGGAGTGACAGTCCCTTTTTTCACCCCAGTATACTGTCTTTTATAGTTGGTGTTTGTTGGTGTTTCTTCTGCATCTTTTGAGATTATTTACCCTTCTGGGTCAGGGAATCATTTGTTTATTTACTTTGTTCTATAAAGGGCTTTGGCAAAGTGTAGAAGAATAAATATTCCAAATAACAGCCAAATTTGGTTGTTGAATCTGCTTTTTAAATAAATATGCAAATCTTGGTTTTCGAGCGACCTTTTGACAATGTGTTCCACAGGATAGCTAGGTCCTCCATGAATACAAGACACGCAATGATTTCCTGTAGATAATCCAGGACATTTGCTTTCACAGTTTCAACTCAAGCTATTAACCCAAAGATTTATTAGCTCACAAATGCTTAGTCATAATGAGATGAAATACTACCCTGCAATTTTGAGGATTCAAAACAAAGAGGCAAAAGGAAGTGGTAAGACAAGCACTTTTTTTCCTTTTTTATTTTTTGCACAGCTGCTGTCTGTCAGCTGTCTGTCACTCTGGGGAAAGCAAGAAAGGGAGTCCTGCTGGAACAATGAGACGTTTGATAGACGACTCTTTCTCCCCAAGTGTCAGCTTTCCTGTTATGTCCCAGGAGGGGCTGCCCTCTGTCAAACACAATGCAGCTTGCACAAACTTGACAGATTAACATCAGCCTCATGTCACAAATGGATGACGACACAGAGTTAAAATTCATGGCTGAAAGGGGGGGAGGACAGACTGATGACAACACTGGCTTAGATACCTGATAGATATTCCGTATGCATTTTGTTCCACTCAATAAACCATATCAAACTAAAAACTTGGTAGAGACACCTGGAGGAGAGTTTCACAAAATAAGCCTTACTTGGAAACTTCACTCTCCTTTTGAGATCCTGTCATAGGGGTGCGTGGTTGCTGTTGTTTTGGTGATATTTTTTTTCCAAAATTTCTTGTTTCAAACAGCAAATTGCGCTGTTATATGTTTTTTATTCTAGATTCTCATTCCAAGTTCGCATTTTTATTAATTTAAAATGCTTTAAAATGCTATATCAGTGATGTCATGCAGGGGGAACGTGGGGGAACTCAGTTCCACTAGTTAAAATTAGGGCTGACTCCGCCCACTTCACTCTCCCTCCTCCCCCCTCCCTATTCCTCTGCAAAGAGCTTTTCTTCTTGGTTGGCCGGCACTCAGAGGGTTAAAGGCAGTGATGTCATTCAGGGGGAATGGACCAGAATGGATCCTAACGGGCTCCGTGGCTGGTTCCGGGTTCCCGACAAGTGCCAATCAAAAGTGAGTTCCTGTTCCTAAATCATTTGAATGACACCACTGTGCTATATCATGTACTAGGTAGATGATACAAGGCGCAGTCCTAACCTGGAGTTATGCCGGCACAATTTGGCCAGCAAAGTTTGGCTGGCATCAAGGGACACCATAAAGTATGTTTGGACCACTCTCCGAGTCAGAGAGGCCAACACACAGACGTGCGTCATCCTCCCTGACTCTGAGAATAGTCCAAACGTGCTTTACGGTGGCCCTTGAGCCAGCCAAAGTTTGCTGGCCTAACTGTGCCGGCCTAACTCCAGGTTAGGATTGTGCCCCAAGTTTAAGCATGTTTCAGTCCCGCCAAATAAAACTGCAGATTATCGTACCTCCCAGCAATCAAAGTCAGGATGGGCCTTTTGTCCTTGGCAGATGCTGGGGTTGTTTTAACTCCATTATCAATTATCATTCCTGCCTGGAAAGAAGGAAAGGGGAAAAAAGAAACACGTTTGTGAAGTCAATGGAATGCAACGAATTATGGCAGCTAAAGAATATGACACATTGCTGGGAGCAAGGAAGACGGTGCCATCTTTTTATGTTCACTAGGTTAGGGGCCCAAGTGTTTATCAGAAGCCCAGTTCTTCACACTGGCTAGTTTAAGCACGTGGATAAATTCATAGATATTCAGGACCAGAAATTTACTTCAATATGAAATATGAATCTCAGCTGTCTACTGAATGTCAGCTGTCTACTCTTTGTTCAGCTGAGTAACGTTTACACACGTATACAACTCTAACGTTGCTACTGCGTAAATGTTTTTACAGTTGGAAAACAATACAGATGTAAGAGCAAAAGCAAAGAATGGTGCACACAACAGCTGGGAATTGTTTTAAATGGGAACAAAAGCTCATTCTCCATCATTCTCCAAGAAACACCACTTAGATCCTAAAGCAGGAGCTAGCAAATGGCACGCACACGAACTCCTACATATTTGCTGTTGAAAAATGGTTCACTGTTGATTTTATTGAAGCAGGAATTATGCCCAATAATGACTTTCAGACCCAGAATTTGGAAGAGGAGAAGCAGCAGGAATATGAAGATCATTTCCATTGCATGCAGACTCACTCGATAGTTGGAATGTGCCCGGTTGTTATAGAACGTCCCCATTGGAATGTGTTCCGAGTAGCCAGGGGGATACATTCCTGTAGAGAGTCCTGTTGGAACGTGATGCAGAACAAACCAAAACCCAGTTTCCTGAAAGAGAGAACACGTAACTTCAGCCTTTTGCGGGGAGGGGGGAGTTTAAACAGGCTTAAACTTGCTGCTTTTGGGACAATGATGGGCAGAGGCAGATCTAAGGGAGGGCAAAGCTCTAAGTTTTGCAAGAAGCCTGACCTTGCAGTGGAAATCACTCCTCTCCTGCACCGTTTTAGCCAATCCTCACAGGGAACAGCAACACCTTGGCGTTGCTTACTGGCTGAAGCACCAAGGGAGAGGAGGGATTTACATGACAGGGTAAGGCTTCTTGCAACACTTAGAGCTTTGCCCTCCCTGTCAATCCGCCTCTGATGATGGGAGTCCTTCATGCTGCGCTCCAAAGCGTAGGATCCCTGTCCAATTGGGGATATGCATCACCCCATCCCTTACGGAACTGCTCTTCCCAAGGCAGTAGCATAGCAACAGGGTGTGGTGCAGTAACTATTGCAGGCACCTCAATGCACTTTGTAAGTTACCCCTCTGACCTGCTGTCGAAGCCATTCTGGGAAGTGACAGCAACGCGCAGCAAACACCTGCACATTGCTGTCGCTGCCCAGAGTGACTCTGATGGCAAGTAGGAGGGATCACTTACAAGGTGCATTGAGGCACCTGCAATAGTTACCATGCTGCCCTCCTGTAGCTATGCTATTGTCTCAAGGTTCTCTGGGGAAAGGGAAAAAGGGCAGGAGTTGTGGACTGATGGTTGAGCTGCCGGTACTGCCTGAAGCTAAGCAGGAGAATCTGTGGCTTGTTTTTGGATGGGAGATGGATGCCAGGTTGTGACAAGCTGCAGTACCTGTGGTGGCAGAACAGAGTCGCTGTGAAGCTGATTACTCACTGCAAGTGAGAGTTGTGGTGGAGTGTGTGAGAAGGCCAGGAGGCAAAAGAACAGAATATGACCTTGAGGACCTGTCCAGGCTTGACTTGCAATTGCCTGCTGAGGCTTGATGGCAGCAGCCAAAGGAGAGAACCACACTGTGAAGGCTACATCTGGGACTGAGGATTGGCAGATTGCAAGAATACTGTAGATTTGTAAAAAAAAAAAACCCATTGAAAAAATGGTGGTTTAGACTAGCCTGCTCATGTAAGCTGCCTTGGGCATTTGCTTCGGTATGGGAAAGGCGGGGTATAAGTTCGTCAAAAATAACAACAACTCAAGCCCCTGCTATAGATATGTCCTGACTCATCTCAGCCTCAGCTCTGCAACTTCAATCCTTTATGACGATCATACCCCCCCCCCCATTATCATTAAGTAGTGGTGATATTTACTTCTTGGGAGAAAAGCTATGGCAAACCTAGACAACTTAATAAAAAGACGAGACATCACCCTGCCAACAAAGGTTCGCATAGTCAAAGCTATGGTTTTCCCAGTAGTCATGTATGGCTGTGAGAGCTGGACCATAAGAAAGGCAGAGCGCCGAAGAATAGATGCTTTTGAGTTATGGTGTTGGAGAAGACTCTTGCGAGTCCCCTGGACTGCAAGGAGATCCAATCGGTCAATCCTCCAGGAAGTCAAGCCTGATTGCTCCCTGGAAGGACAAATCCTGAAGCTGAAGCTCAAGTACTTTGGCCACCTCATGAGAAGAGAGGACTCTTTAGAAAAGACCCTCATGCTGGGAAAGATGGAAGGCAAAAGGAGAAGTAAAGGGGGCGGCAGAGGATGAGATGGTTAGAGAGTGTCACCGAAGCAATGAACATGAAATTGGGCGAACTCCAGAAGCTAGTGGAGGACAGGGAGGCCTGGCGTGCTGTGGTCCATGGGGTCGCGAAGAGTCCTGAACAACATGACTTAGCGACTGAACAACAACAACAGTGGTGATATTTAGCATTTGTATAGTTTTCCATGTTCCAAGGCACCTCACATGTATTATTACCTTTCCTCCTTCCAATCCACTTTGGCTGGGGCAGGTAATTCCCCCGCATTTGGCAATGGCTAGGACTGAATCATTCAAATCATTCCCAAGGCAAAGCTGCAGCAGAATTCGCTGCGCTCAGAGGTCCCTATCTCTTGAATCACTGTATGTTTTATCGCTTTGGGTGTGCACTCAGAAGATTTATGCACGCAGAAATGGAAGGGCAGCTCATGCTAATTTTTTCACATTCGAAAGATGCAACTAGACAATATGCCTGTCACGAGATAGGAGCTTGGGCGTCTGTCTTTTAAAAATGCACATAGCTGCCATGCACTGGCATGGTCCAGTTTGGGACCACAAGGGAAGGGGGCTTTAAAACCCTTTGCGCCAGTGCCACAGAGTGCAATCCTAACCTGGAGTTAGGCCGGCACAGTTAGACCAGCAAAGTTTATCCAGCCCAAGGGCCACCGTAAAGTGCGTTTGGACCACGCTTGGAGTTGGGGAGGATGGTGCACGTCTGTGTGCCTCTCTGACTCCGAGAGTGGTCCAAACATACTTGACGGTGGCCCTTGTGCCAACCAAACTTTGCTGGCCTAACTCCAGGTTAGGATTGCACCCACAATCCTGATCTAGATCACTTCTCCCCGTGGCTTCTATTTGGCCCAACTGGGGAGTGCCTGTTGGCGCCAGTGGGAACTGTAAACAGCAGCTGCCAAAGGCTGCAGCGATCTAGATGAGGATCGTGGCTAGAGGAAAGAGTTAAAGCCCATGAGTTAAAGGAAAGAGGGGTCCATGCAATGCCCCCCACACCTCTGCAAATAATTTCAAAATTCCATGTAGCCCCCCCCACACACACACACAATTTGTACATCATCTAGTTTAGTCTTGAAGCTAGCATCCTCCACCAATCTACTGCCTTAGGCAGCCGCATCAGTTGATCTCATGGATGGGCCGGCCTTATGCATTAAGAATGGTACTGGTCTTTGAATGTGTCTCAGCTAGCAAAGGTTTGAGGAACAAGGAAATTAATTCTTAAATTCAGGCAAGGACTGAAGGCACGACTGACCAGGCAGGTGGCAAAAGGGAGGGGGGGGGAGATTGTGTTGGCAACCCAAACTGGACAGTAGCGGCATTTGGCTTTCAGGCCAACCCAAGGGCCACAAACAGCTTTGTGTTCCAGAAGGTTCCGAAAGATGATGGAGAATCTCACAAGGTTATTGCAGTGGCTTGGAATTTTCCTCAGCGGAGAGCACTTTGTACTCACCTCAGAGCCTGCAGCTGCACAGTTGATGAGGCTGTTGTGGGGATTGGCCAACCAGAACGTGGACACCGCACTGGAGGATCGAAAACAAAAACAAACCTGAACCTGATACTCAAAGGGGAGCCTGCAGGGGAGGAGGCCTTCACTGAACAGAGCACAATAGGCAGCTCGGGTGACTGGGCAGATAAGCGGCCATCTTTGTGAATTGTGTAGCAACTACCCACCCACCCACCCCCCATCCCACCCGACCATCTCACAGCTGTCATCCTTGTTTACACAGGGAGTAAAAACAGCCCTATCTTGAAAGCCTTCAGGAATTCCAGGAGGAATTTCTATTGAAATTCCAAGACTGCTATGAAGCTGTTAGATGTCAACGATATTTTATGGTGTGATAAATGTTTCTTTGTACAACTTGGAGCTTAAAAAAAGAAGAAGAAGAAGAAATGGCACACTAGCTTGGACAGGAGCTGACCGAATCACGAATCCAATGGTTTCTTTGGGTCACAGCCACTGAGAGAATTTTATTAGGGGATACAAAGTTTTTTTGGGAGGGCCCGTTCCATCTCTCTTCAACTGTGAATTTGGCTTCCTGACCTCCTTTTTATCCTGGTTCCAGGTACAATAAACCCAGCGGTGTCATGCAGCCGGAATGCTGGGCGGGAGGAACGGGTGAGTGGCAGCCCGCCCGTTGCGTACCGCTCCATTTCGCCGTCTTCCCCGCCCCCGTGGGGGCGGGGAA
>JAJKFI010000026.1:1655594-1666722 GCA_029204185.1 Lerista edwardsae
AATAATAATAATAATAATAATAATAATAATAATAATAATAATAATAACAATAACAATAACAATAACAACAACAACAACAACAATAACAACAATAACAACAATAAACCTTTATTGGCATAAAAATGAAATAATACATTGTTTCAGCTACTTGCTCCAGGAAGAGTTTCCAAATTTTGTGGATTAACCCCTCTCTCCTGGTTTGTCTTGACAATAGTGTTTAAAAAGGTAGCAACCTTATTAATTAAAATGGGGTCAGTCGATACCAGAAAGTTTCTCAATCTCATTGATTCAGCAGCTTTTGGAATAGTATAAGAGGTTGGATCTAGAAATTTATTCCGGTCTTCCAGATGGTACGGACAGTGGAAGAAAGAGTGTTCTATTGTCTCTATTTCATTCATGGTGCAGGTGCATAGTCTATTCATCAGTGGGATGCCTTTAAATCTGCCCCTCATTATCGCCGAAGGCATGACATTACTACGGCCATTTCTAGAGCTAATACTAGAACTCTTATTCAGTTGTGCGAGTGTCATCAAGTTGGCCACTGGTTTTTTGTTGGTCACTGATTGGTTGGGTGACCAACAAAAAACCTGCTATATATTGAGGGTGCAATCCTAACCAACTTTCCAGCATTGGGGTAGGGGCAATGCAGCTCCGAGGTTCGGGAACAAACATTCCCTTAGCTTGAGGAGGCCTCCATGACTGCCTTCCAACTACAGGATGCAGCACATGCCCCAATGGCACAGCAATGTCAGCGCTGGAAAGTTGGTTAGGATTGCCCCCTAACATACTGTAAATAAATAAGGTTAACCAACCCCAGCGATGCCACTGCAGTTAGGCTGTGTGTATGATATTCTAATCTATTCCAAATGGCCTGGTATGGGAGGAGGTCCGTCATGGAGGTCATGCAATTAGCTCTTGCACTGGGTGATACTAACCCTAGTGACACCTCTGCAAGGCAGCACCAGTTCAAGGGAAGGAACCAATACATGAGTATTGTTCCCCCTGGGAGGGAGGTGGTGGAACCTGCCAGTGCTGCTGATTCTTCTGGCTCGTGGCAGGATCTTTGCCTCCCACATCAATACATATCAGTGCCATATGAAACATCATAGCTGTAAAAAGAGGACTTAGAAGCCTGTCTTGGTGGGGAATTTAATTGCTTCCCCCAGCACTTTCTGCAGCAGGCGTAGCCAAGATGACATGACTCTCGGTCACCAGATTTCTAAATGTCTAAATGCAGGGGCAGGCTTGAAATAGCATTGCCCCTTTAAAGTCATGTCCGAGCCATGAATTACAATTAAATCACTGACACCAGATGCAGGCTGAGCAGCTAGCCGGCATGAACGCTTATCCCCCAGAGTGCTCTTCTCTGCAAAGTTTGGAAGACAGTTTATCAGGCTCCACTTAATTTTATCCCCAGTGACAGCTTCTATTGCACAATGCAGATAGTACTGCTGATATTTTCTGGCTTCCCACTCTCTCCTTTGAGCCCCGCCGCAATTAACATCCATCTCCCTTGGTATAAATCAGGCCAGAATTTAATGCTGTGGGTTCAGCAGGGTTGTAACAGACGTCTTGGCAGTGGATCGAAGAAAGCAGAATCTGGTGGACTTTTAAAATACGAATTATAGGCAAGTAACATTTCGGTCATTTTAATGCAATAATAACACTTCACATTTCCAAAGTGCAAAGTGCTTCATTTGTATGATATGACCTCAATGGGATCCTTTCAACAACTGTGGCAGGTAAGTATTATTATCCCCATATTGCAGATGGGAAAGACTGAGGGCGCAATCCTAACCTGGAGTTAGGCCGGCACAGTAAGGTCAATAAAGTTTGGCTGGCACAAGGGGCACCGTAAAGCACATTTGGACCACTCTCGGAGTCAGGGAGGGCAGCACACAGACATGCACCATCCTCCCTTACTCTGAGAGTGGTCCAAACATGCTTTATAGTGTACCTTGTACTGGCCAAACTGTGCCGGCCTAACTGTGCCAGCCTAACTCCAGGTTAGGATTGCGCTCTAACATCAATGAGCTGCCCCTTCACAAATCTTTAATTGCCTTTTTTTGTATGCTGACAACCCAGGTGGTTAAATAGTTAAAAAGAATTCCCCCCCCCAGATTTTCTTCCAATAATGTTTGTAGATGAAACGGCAAACCTTCAGCAATTCTATATTTTCTATTGCTGTAATGTCAACATCCTACCTGTACTTCCCTGTTTATTTTAATGGTGTACATTCCCAAGTAAAGCTGCAATTTCATGCACACTCACATGTGATCCCATGCATATACTGCTTGAGAGTAAGCCCAGCTGAATTCAATAAGGCATTCCCCAAAATAAATATGTGCAGGTCTGCAACCTTAATTTTCTTAAAGGGAATATATTTTCAAATGGCTCACATGTATACATCCCATGCCCAAGAAACCTATGGGATCCAAACTATGAATGAAGCACTTGCTAGCTCTGTTGTTCTGCTGGAGTCCATTGATTGTTTACATTCCATTTTGAGCAGCGGCCCACATCCAGCAACTATATCCACATGCAGGATTACGTGAAATCCCATTTTTAATAACTTGCATGAGCCACTTTTCATAAATCTTATTTGCAACTCTAATACTTGGGGAGACTGCAAAGGCTGCAGGGCACAAACATTCTTTAACTACTAAGGCTGCAGTCCTATACTCACTTTCCTGAGAGTAAGCCCTGCTGAATACAATGGGACTTACTTCTGAGTAGACATGCACAGGATTGTGCTATAAACAGCAGCAAGAAATAGAAGAAGCATTAATTTAACTGCATTAAACCTAAGACCATAAATTGACTTTTTAGCCGAATAATAATCTAAATCAACTAATTAATCAAAAAACAGATGTGGGTCTTAAAGAGACAGAGTGGTACAGTGGTTAGAGCACTGAACAATGACTGGGGAATCCCAGATCATTGCCAACCTCTGGCCAGTTCATTCTAACCTATCAGATGGCTCATTGTGAGAACCACAAGGAGTTGAGATAGTTGACCCAGGAACAACCCCAGAAAATAGCTGGGAAAACGCCAAATTGATTGAAGTTTTCTAACGCCAATCGATTTGGCAGCATTTCATCATTGCCTTATTTTGGCTGGGGAACAGGCCAAGAATTCTTCATGCAAGAATATTCCTGATCTAAAACCATTTGCTCTTTTGAAGAAAAGCAGATAGGAAGGCTGAACAAATCCACCTATTTGACCCCATGGCAGAATCATTTGAGTTGGTAGCAGCATCATGAAATCAAGCCCCAGAGAATCAGGACTGAACCTTAAAATCAGTGCTGAAGTTTTAGATTGCTATGTATTAATCATCTGCTATATGGTGATCACAGAGAATGCCTCTATGGCAGTGGTCCTCAAACGTTTTAGACCGAGACCCACGTTTTAGAATGGCACTCGTGTTGGGAGCCACTGGAAGTGATGTCATTAACCTGGAAGTGATGTTACAGCTGGAAGTGACATCATCAAGCAGGAAGTGCTGTCATTGTGACATAGTCAAATGACACTCCTGGAATGAAAGCTGGCATTCTTGGACTCCAGCAATTGTACAACCATGAGACATCACTGACAGAAAGCAAGATTAGTTCAAAATATAAAAGCACTGAGCTAAAAACATTTTTTTAAAAAAACAACCCTCAATCGGAAATGTAAGCTGTTAACACTCACAAAAGGAATATAGCAAGAGTAAGTTCTGCAGCTTCCAAGATGGCTGCTCCCACCTGACATCAAGTCACAACACACCAAGTGGTTGTTGTTATTCAACAGCCCCCAGTTTGAATAACCCTGCTCTATGGTATCATTGGGACGTGGTGGCGCAGCAGGTTAAACTGCTGCTGCTGGGCTTTCCGACCGGAAGGTTGGGAGTTCAAGACTGCATGACGGAGTGAGCTCCCGTTGCTTGTCCCAGCTCCTGCCAACCTAGCAGTTTGAAACACCTAAATGCCAGTAGATAAATAAGGACCACTTCGGTGGGAAGGTAACGGTGTTCCGTGCACTACGGCGTATAGTCATGCTGGCCACATGACCACGGAAGCTTGTCCTTGGACAAAACGCCGGCTCTA
Source organism: Lerista edwardsae (assembly GCA_029204185.1). Classification (NCBI taxonomy): domain Eukaryota; kingdom Metazoa; phylum Chordata; class Lepidosauria; order Squamata; family Scincidae; genus Lerista; species Lerista edwardsae. The sequence goes on from JAJKFI010000026.1 coordinate 1,659,680, forward strand.
CAGGCTTTGAAACGGAGATGAGCACCGCCCGCTACAATCGGTCATGACTAGACTATGCGGTCGTGGGGAAACCTTTACCTTTACATGGTATCATCATTAAGGAGCCTTCCCACCACTAGCCGAAAAAGCCTTTGGCAATTTTTCCTTTGCCGTTCATGTGCCAAGGGGATTCTTGGCTGATCAGCAGGGCTGCGCTTGTGTTGTTGCAAATCAAAGAGCATTTGTACAACCTTAGCATGCATAATTTGGAGAGAGTAAAAGGGCAGATTATTACTAAGAAACAAATCTATGGTAAGCACTGTCATGCTTGATGTGAAGCAAGCCCTGCTGGACAGGGAGAAACAGCTCAAGGCCAACGTTTTGATTCCTATCATGGCCAGCCGACTTGCTTCTGGAAAGCTTACAAACCTGAATGGCTCTTCTATTTGCTTCCGCATTATAGAGCGTTCTTCAGCGAGCACTCCTTACAGGAATCCTACATGGCAGGCCAGTATTATTATCTGCATCTTCCATGCAGAAACATTGCAGAAGTGTAGTGTGTCTAAGGCTACTGAGCTTAGAGAAGAGCACCCATTCAAATTGGGAGAGTCAGAGGCATTCCGACATGCAATGGGAACCCACCCAAACCTACATCTGGCCAAACCTCCCATCAGCTTGGTTGGGACCCATTGCCATTTGGTTCCTCCAATCTCAGAACTGTTTCCTACAATCTCCTGATTGAAGGTCATCTCTGCCATGAAACAGACTCAGGACGAAATCCTAACCAACCTTCTAGCACCGGGGTAAGGGCAATGCAGCTCTGAGATAAGGTCACAAACATTCCCTTACCTTGAGGAGGTCTCTGTGACTCCCTCCCCCCCAACTGCAGGATGCAGCACAAACCCCATTGGCACAGCTATGTCAGTGCTAGAAAGTTTGTTAGGATTGCACCCCCAGTCCTCATTACATATTTGCCTGCAGCTCTCTTCTTGCTGAAATACCATTTTGTAGTGCAAGGGAAGTTGAAAGAATTCATTCTTCTTTCACCCACCAAATGCTGAAGATCGTTTGTATATTACCCTTTGTGAGGGTGCAATCCTAACCTGGAGTCAGGCTGGCACAATTAGGCCAGCAAAGTTTGGTTGACACCAGGGCATGTTTGGGCCACTCTTGGAGTCAGGGAGGATGGCGCACATCTGTGTGCTGGCCTTTCTGATTCTGAGAGTGGTTCAACATACTTTATGATGTCCCCTGAGCTGGCCAAACTTGGCTGGATTAACTGTGCTGGCCTAATTCTAGGTTAGGATTGTGCCCTGAGTCACATCAAACTGAATCAAGCTTTCTTACCAGCAAGCCGTTGGAACCATGGACAGTGACACAACGGGAAAAGGCATGATGGATAGAGATGTCCTTCACATAGGTTGGAGGGTGGTAGCCTCCCTTCTCATCCACATCGCCAGCCATGTGGAAGTGAATCGGATAGTGTCCCAAGGTCTGTTGCCCCATCTGCTTCAGCTCTATGCCCTCCATGTGGACAGCTTTAAATCCTAGACCAATCTGGAAAACAACACAAACACCAAATTCAGTTTGGTGGAAAAGTCCAGAAGGAAAGTCCAGAAACATGTGACTGTAACTGCACACACTCAATATTTTTTTTTAATGAATGTGATCCAGGAACATTTAAATTTCACACCGGAATTGATTTCAATGAGACAAATTTAAGCATATACTGTACTTAATTCTCCCCTTGAAATTAGCGGCCTTCAAGGAGCTTCACTCTGGCCGGATTATGTCTATTTTATATTTAAAAAATTGCATCAAGGCAATTATGGGAACTGTGCAAGTTATAGAAGTGCTCCCTGTCATTTCTTAATTCTGATTGCCTAGAGCAGTGGTTCCCAAATGGTGGGTCAGGACTCACCAATGGGTCACGAGCAAAGCACCCAGGGAAACCATATTGAAAATATGGGAAGATGGGGATGCTGGAAAGGGGGATGGCTGTGTGATTGTTTTGCTTGGGTCAAGGTTGTAAAAAAAAGGCTTTTTTCCCTTCTGATTCACTTTGCTATTGGAAAATGGCTGCGAAATAACCCAACTTGTTGCTGCATTCTCAGGCAAGCAGCAGGTTCTGGCGTCACAATGACGGCACTTCTGGCCATGACATAAATTCTGTTGGGTCCTGGACAGACTGTCATTCTAAAAAGGAAGTTCCCAGTGCAAAAACATTTGAGAACCACAGTCATAGAGGAAAATTAACTCTGTGGAGAGAGTCACAACAGAGGATAAAAACAGATACCTTGATATGTCCACCGAAGGTGTCAAAATCAAAAAAGGAGCACAGATCCTTATTATATTCGTAGCACCTCTTCTCCATCTCTCCCATCACCACAATGTTGTGACTTAGCATGCCCACTTCAGCCCTCATGTCGACTCCGTCAATTTCCTCCCCCATGTGAAGATAAGTTGCTTTTCCTATGTGAACAAAAAAAAAAAATGAAATCAAGCTTTTAAAAAATGAATTAGTCTTAACTCTAATGTGCACTATTATATAAGGTGCAATCCTAACCTGGAGTTAGGCTGGCACAGTTAGGCCAGCAAAGTTTGGCTGGGACAAGGGACACCATAAAGCACATTTGGACCACTCTCAGGGTAAGGGAGGATGGCGCATGTCTGTGTGCTGGCCTCTCTGACTCCAAGAGTGGTCCAAACATACTTTTTGGTGTCCCTTGTGCTGGCCAAACTTTGCTTTATTTACCTCAGATTTACCTCAGAATTTTTCCTCAAAATGCCAGATACAAGGGAGTGGCGCTTGGACCACTCTTGTAGTCAGGGAGGATGTTGCAAGTCTGTGTGCTGGCCTCTCTGACTCCAAGAGTGGTCCAAACATACTTTACGGTGTCCCTTGTGCCGGCCAAACTTTGCTGGCCTAACTGTGCTGGCCTAACTTCAGGTTAGGATTGTGCTCACAGTGACCTTGGTGAAGTCAGTCATGATTCTAGTCAATGCCTGGACTGGAGAGCACCTGGAGACCCTTGTGTATGTTGCCCTAATTACCATTACTAAAGCAAGACGAGATATAAAAAAAACAAGGCTCATGTGAACAAGGGACATGCAAGAGATCATCCATCTTGAAATGCATTCCCTGCATTGTTCATTCATCCAGCAACTTCTTTTTACACTGTTTTAGGCAATGTTGGAGTGGAATTCTCCAAGGTAGCAGAAGGGAACTGTGTGCTGATTTCCCCGTAGTCCTCCAAATGTTGGTTACTACAGAATCTCTAAGGAGTGGCCACAGGAGAATTGTGGGACAGCCCGATCTTGCCCAGGCCTGCAGGAAGTGTTCGAAACATCAGCGCAATTAAAGAAAATGCAGTCCATTAAGCAGATGATGGCATCTCTAAATTTGCATGCGAATAAACAATAATCCCAAAGATAAATACAACACACCTTGCTTTTACAACACACCATGCCCACAACATGTTGCAGCCGGCACAGAGGAGTGTTCCACTCTGCGTGTGGATGGGTGGGGGAATACTTCTAAGAGGGCACCTGTCACTCATTGTTTTTATAAGTACAGGCCCTGCCTTTGCATCCACAGGTTTTGCATAGAAGGCCTTAGAAAGGTACTTCTGGTCTTTCAGAAAAATGAGCAGGTTGCCTGATCCTACACGCCTCTTAGGAACTAAGATCCACAGGGCAGCAGCTCTCTGGGGTTTCAGACAGGGGTCCTTCCCAGCTTGTAATGGAAAATACAGAAGATTACCCCAAGGAGATAGGGAGTCTTAGGATTCCCCATTGTCTTAGCAGTGGCCCCTTGTCCATTTCAGCCAGGATTTACCAGGGTTTACCAGTCAGAGCCTTTGCCTGCAGCTAGTTCACAGCTGCAGCCAACTGGAGATAACAAGCGCCCTGGGGATGAAAGTAGCGCCTGGGAAGAAGCAGTGGCGTGTGGGTGCAGAGATGTGGAAAAAGGATTGTTTGGAGAAAAGAGGAGGAGGAGGAGGATGGAAAGCGTGACAGATTGATGACTGTTGGACAGATGGATTGGGTGAACGATACTTGAGGGTGCTGGGACTGTGATTACGGTTGGAACCAGTAATGGCATCTAAATGATTTAGCAACAGGTACTCACTTTTGATTGGCACTTGTGTCGGGGCCCGCCCACCAGAAGTGAGGTCATAGCCGGAACCCAGGGACCACCCCCAGGAACCGCCACGCCTCCTCGGGAGGGAGCCCCAGGCAGCCTACCTGCTCACGCTGCTGCCGCCGTCAGTCTCCCTCGCTCCGCTGCCTGCCTGCCTGCCTGGCTCTGAGAACGTGCAGGCAACTCAAACGTTGCAGGGGGCGGAGCGGAGCGCCGACGGAGTAGACGAGTGGGCGGGCGAATGGGCGGGGCCAGCCCTAATCCTAGGAACGGGTACTCGCGTATCCCCGCGTACCCGCTACATGACATGTCTGGTTGGAACTAAGGTTGCTATTGGAGATTGTGGAGAATTAGTGTGTGGCTTCCACACCCCTGGAGCCACCAACTGGAGGAGGAAGGAGGGCCGGGGCGTGGCTGAGCAGGCAAGCCGACTGCCTCTTGCAGACTGCCTTTTGGTGGTGGGGTTCAGTGGTGCCTTGTATAGCTAAGGTGGTTTTTGATGACAAAAGGGAAGCTAATTAGCCTACTGTGAGCATAAGATGGTAGAGAGGGCATTTGGCACAACACAGCTCTACCTGAAGATGCTACCAGAGATTGAAGCCGGGAGTTCCTGCATCCAAAGCAGGGCTACACCACTGAGATATGGGGACCTGCCTGTTCCCCAGTCCCACAAAGCACCTGAACCAGGGAAGAAGTGGGGGCAGGCATATCCTTCTCTCTCTCTCTCTCTCTCTCTCTCTCTCTTTCTCTCTCTCTCTGGAGAGGTGGCAGGGGGTGGGTGGAAAAAGGGATAATCTGACTGCCAGCATTCTGAACTGGCCAGTAAAAACAAGTAGTACACTCATTAAATAAACACACCATGTTTTTCAAAAAGAAATAGTACACATGCATGTATTTCATTTCAGGAGAAGCATACCAAAAAAAAAAAAAAAAGCATAATTGGAAACAAATGCCAAACAGCTCAGAAATAGTCCAGACAGCACCACTGCTTGCAAAGCAGCTCCGCAGCTTGGAAAATGCTGACCCCTCTGATACGAAGGGATGTGTCTTCCCCGCGGGCCCCTGAACATGGTGCTGCATCTCTCTGGACCCTGCACGCAGAGACACTTTGCATCTTTCAGCCTCCCGCAGAATCCCTCTCTGGGGAGGGCTGGAGTGGGGCAGGCTGAACATTCATAAGGCACCGTATGCAGGTATGTCTCACCACTGATATGGGCTTAATTTTAAAAAACCTGGAAGCGTTACTGGATGTTCCAGCACCAGTGATGTCATGCAGGGGGAACGCGGGGGAACTCAATTCCACTAGTTAAAATTAGGGCTGACTCCGCCCACTTCACTCTCCCTCCTCCCCCCTCCCAATTCCTCTGCAAAGAGCTTTTCTTCTTGGTTGGCCGGCACTCAGAGGGTTAAAGGGAGCGACTCCGGATTCCTAGGGGGGCGAAGGCAGTGATGTCATTAAGGGGGAATGGACCAGAACGGGCGTTCCGGATCCTAACGGGCTCCGTGGCTGGTTCCGGGTTCCCGACAAGTGCCAATCAAAAGTGAGTTCCTGTTCCTAAATCATTTGAATGACACCACTGTCCAGCACCATTAAGAACACTGCAATGCTGAAAAGCATCTCCTGGGCCTGTGCAACTATTTGCATGGCTCGCACAAGCCCTCCTGGTGCTTGAGGCAGTGCGCTAAATGCTGTGCCTGATGATCCCACCTGCCCGCCTCTGCGCCTCTCACTCGCTGGATTGGAAACGGAAGACGCAGAGCAGAATTGTATGTGTGGAAGAGAGCAGAAAGGTAGGCTAGAGTGTCTTCTCTAGCCCTCTCCTCCAACTTCCTCTTCCAGTCCATCCCCCTCTCCCTTCTCCAATTCAGGGAGTCAGAGCTGAAGGTGAAGCAGTGAGTGGGTTGGACAGAGATGTGCATTCCCCACCAATCTGCTGCCTGAGGCGACCTTCTCAGCCAGCCTCACGTTGGAGCCAGTCCTGATTATACACTGGCTCAGCTGTACATACACATGCCGGGGCTTAGAAATCAAACCAAAAAAATGTCAGGCTTGCATGTGCTTGGTTTTATTTCATACCTGCATGGACATGCAGAGGATGTTAAATGCCAACAAGAATGCTAAAAATGCACTAAGTGGTTTCTCTACGTACTGTAATGCGCAGGGTGCTTTGTTTTCAAACTGCACTTTTGCTGACTTGGCATGGTTCAAGATAAGGAAGCGGCTTCACGTGGGGATTTTCCCTTTCTAAACATGTTGAAACGACACCCACACCAAGTCCATTAGCTTTGAAGTGGTGCCTTGGGTGATTTAAGGCAAAACAAACAACAGTGCGCTTGACTAGGGCTGTGGGAGGTTCATTGCAGTGGAGGATCTAGAGATATGCGCAGACAGAACGGCACACAAGCCGAGAGTGCTGTGGATGCTCAAAGGAGGTTGGCCAGAGCAGAAGCGTTTGCAACGGGTGCTAATTCTCCCTACTCTTTCTCAGATTTAGCTGTTTTCTCCTCCTGGTAGCTTCCAATTTATTACATTGGAATGTATGTATGTATGTATGCAGTGATGTCATGCAGGGGGAATGCGGGGGAACTCAGTTCCACTAGTTAAAATTAGGGCTGACTCTGCCCACTTCACTCTCCCTCCTCCCCCCTCCCAATTCCTCTGCAAAGAGCTTTTCTTCTTGGTTGGCCGGCACTCAGAGGGTTAAAGGGAGCGACTCCGGATTCCTAGGGGGGTGAAGGCAGTGATGTCATTCAGGGGGAACGGACCAGAACAGGCATTCCGGATCCTAACGGGCTCCGTGGCTGGTTCCGGGTTCCCGACAAGTGCCAATCAAAAGTGAGTTCCTGTTCCTAAATCATTTGAATGACACCACTGTATGTATGTATGTATGTATGTATGTATGTATGTATGTATGTATGT
>JAJKFI010000026.1:1666732-1728301 GCA_029204185.1 Lerista edwardsae
TGTATGTATGTATGTATGTATGTATGTATGTATGTATGTATGTATGTATAAGAGCGCAATCCTAAGATGCGCTGGAATGGTGAGACCAATGGGCTTGCGCCATGTCCAGTGCACCTTACGTGCGCTGGGGAGCCTCCTCGAGACAAGGGTGTTTGCGCCCTTGCACCAAGGGAGGCTCCAGGCTCCCAAAAGGTTTCCTCAGATCTGCGCCTGCTAAATAGCAGAAGTCCCAAGTCGCTCAGAAGATTATGTAGCTCACCAATTTTCCACCATGGTGCCGTGACACTTTGGTGTGCCACAAATGGTCTGCAGGTGTGCCATGGGGAGTTTGAGGGGATGGGCCATTAATTAGTAGGGCCATTGGGGGATGTGAGCTCCCCACCAGCAACATGGTGTCAATTGTCAAAATGCTGATAGTACGCAGGGGCGGACCTAGTCAAAATGGTGCCGATGGCGCCCAATGAAAGTGTGCCCCCACGGGGCACGCAACGTCATGACGTCACATGACGTGGCGCCACGCAGCACCCCCCTCTAAGAAGCGGGAGGGGGGCGCCTTGCTCCCGCCATCTCTTTAAGGCCAGCGGGAGCTTAGGAGAATGCAGTGTAGGGCCTGGGGAGTTGCGGGGGCGTGGCGGGCGCCATGCTAACGGCGCCCACACCCAAGATGGCGCCCATGGCTCGTGCCACCCTTTGCATCCCCTAGATCTGCCACTGATAGTACGCCACAAGTCTAGCGCCTTGTCAGTGTGCCATGAGCTGAAAAAAGGTCAAAATCGCTGATTTAGCTGGTGGCTGGCCTTTCAGAAGCTAAATGAGGGGTTCCCTCAAAGTGATGCCGATGATTAGCAGACTATGTTTGTCTGTACCTTTTGATACAGCTGTAGGGTTGCATAGTGATTGCTGCTTTTACTGGTTTTAGGCACAATCCGAACCAACTTTCCAGCACTGACATAGCACTGCCAAAGGGGCATGTGCCACACCCTGCAGTGGAGTTGTAGTCACGAAGCCTTCCCCAAGGTATGGGAATGTTTGTTCCCTTCCCTCAGAGCTGCGTTGTTCTTACCCTGGTGCTGGGAAGTTGGGTGGATTGCGCCCTTAGGTTTTTTAATTGGTCGTTTTTAAACCATGCCCGTAAGCTGCCTCAAGCACAGAGAGAGAATGAGAGGCAGGATAGAAATGTCTTCAATACAAAAAGCGCACGGGAGACCCTGTACAGTGTTGGGCGACAAGCACAAAGGCAGGACACACTGCCAATTTACATTAAACGCTCCGTTCACAAGCGGCCAGCAGTGCATATCGGTCAGGCAGATGTGGAAGAGAATTGTGCCAACAGCACAAGTGAGAGAGTTCACATGGAGGCAAGAACATCTCACCCTGAAGAACTGTAAACCGGATTTGCAGCAAAGGCAGAAGGCAGCGCGGATTACAAGCAAAGCGAGGCTTTTGCTGGAAGGGAAGCTGAATATGAACAAGCAAATCTTGGGACACCAACACTGTATGCTTGCAAATGTGTATTGTGCACTCCTCTGATTACAGTGAGTACCCAAACCTAACCATGTCTACTCAGAAGTAAGTCCCATTATAGTAAATGGGGTTTACTCCCAGGAAAATGTGGATAGGATTGCAGCCTGAGTGTTAGCAGTTTGAATTTTCAAGTGGGTTTTTTTGAAAATTTTGCTTTTAGTTCAGTGCTTTTCCTTAATATTCTGTCCTGATCTTATTTTCTGTCAGGGATGTTTCAGAGTTGTGCAATTGCTAAAATCCAAGGATGCCAGTTTGCATTCCAGGAATGTCATTTGATCATGTAACAGTCATGGCACTTCCTGCTTGGTGACACCACTTCCGGCCAGTTTAATGACATCACTTCCAGGTTAATGACATCACTTTCTGTGGGTCCTGACACAACTGCCATTCTAAAAAAAGTAGGTCCCGGTATAAAAGGTTTGCGAGCGCAATCCTAACCTGGAGTTAGACCAGCACAGATAGGCCAGTGAAGTTTGGCCAGCACAAGGGACACCATAAAGTATGTTTGGAATCAAAGAGCTCGGAATCAAAGAGGCCAGCACACAGACATGCACCATATTCCCCGACTCTGAGAGTGATCTAAATGCGTTTTATGGTGGCCCTTGTGCCAGCCAAATTTTGCTGGCCTAACTGTGTCGGCATAACTCCAAGTTAGGATTGCACTCTGAGAACCACTGGTTTATGCTGACAAATGGTGGATTGCCAACATTTTGGTCCCTGACTGATGACAACACGTTAAAACCAACAATTAAACAAAGCAATAACGAGCAGACACAAAAAACAACAGTAATAAGCAAGAGAACTTGAAAAATGCAGAAGAAGGCTAAATGAACCGGGAAAGTTTTCATAGCATGCTTGAAAGTAGGCAGTGTTGGGGCTGGTCAGGCCCCCCAAGGATAGGACTTGCACAATATTTTCTACCAGAAAAAGTCTATGCTCTGAAAAGGAATGCTTTAGTCCAGCAGAAGAGCATGTGCTATGCATGCAGAGGGTCTGGTGGGGTCTGTAGGTAGGGCAAAGAAAGGTTCCTGCCAGAAAACATGATGATAGTACTGACCAAGATGGACCGAAATGATGGACAGTACTGACCCAGATGACTCAGCAGAAAGCTGCATTCTGATAAAATGATTCCTCAAGAGGGTAGGAACAAGATTTGTAGAAACCATGAAGTTCCTTTGATCCATGCGCACAGATAAGCCAATGGTTTCACCTAATAGGGTAACTTGCAATGGTTAACTACTAGAGGTATTCACTGCCAGCTTTACTCCAAAGTATAACCACAGATTATGCGTATGGGCCCTTGAGACAGTCAGCCATCAAAGCACAACGTATTATTTCTTCATAAAAAGTGTATATGGAGATCTCCCAGGAAACCAACCCAACATCTGGTTCGAGAGGCGTTCGGCTCAAATGCATGTTTTAGGATTTCCCACAGAATGAATGCAAAAGATAATCAGTAGTCCAGTTAGAGTCAAGATATGTGCACAGATAAAACTGTAACCAGCCATAGATTAAAGGGTGAGCCGGGTCAAACTATTGTGTGCACCACTTTCGGTTTATCCAGGACATTAGAAGGGTGGTCTGTCATTTCTGTCTCTTTGTGGCAGTTATCAGAATTGGAAGGAGCTTCACATCGAGCAACACACCAGTAGATAAGGCTGAGGATTTTTGTGTGATGGTTTGATCTTTCATCCTAATCTGGTCCACCCTTCCTGCCTTCCCAAGCTCTCTTGACTGTTTTTGCTCTGCGCAAGTCCAAACGGAAAGCATCAAAGAGCTCTGAGCGGATTCCCACAGGACAAAAAAGGAAAACATTTTATAGATTCTGGAGTCAAAACCCACAAGTGACACGGTGATGGAAATCTGAGCAACATCGTGGGAAGCCTGTCTGCACTTCTGCAGTCCCCCTAGCAGTGAGTTAATTCACATTGGAGATTGCACATTGCTCATGTGGATGTCTGGGGTTCTGTGCACTGATCAACGGCACATTTGTGCAAAGCAGTGGCGGTCACAGCCAATGGCCGCCCAGGAACAGCGGAGGAAGCGGTATGCCCCTCTGCTGTCTCCCACCCCTCTCCACTCTGCCCCCATGCGATGCCAGCAGGGCCGGCCTTAAGCCAATGTGACCAATGTCATTACATTGGGCCCTGCACTTTAGAGGCCCCCCACACCAGTGCAGTGAGCAAATCATGTGCTGCAGCAGCCAAGATCTCTGTAGGGGTGAGTTGAGCAGCAGCTTTGCCTTGAGCCTTCCTATCTGCCCCTGCCTCCAAATGGTTCTCCTGGAAGCAGTTGGCGGTGATGTCTTCATGTCACCACTAGCTATTTCCAGTGTGCCATGCTTTGTGTGTGGCACCACAAGTGCTATTCTTGGTGTGTGTGGGGCCCGTGTGGAGGGTGAGGGGCCCCAGAGGGATGCCCCACATTGGGCCCCACTGCTCCTAGTGCCAGCCCTGCATGCCAGGCTCCGTTTCAGAGCCATAAGGTGGCAGGGGAGGGCAGGAGGACCGAAACCGCTCGCTTCTTGGCAAGGCGAGGTGCCTTGTCTCCGTGCTCCTCCCACCCAAGGAGCGCCGCGCCTGGGTCTTTTGCCCCTGCAGACATAATGATAGGACTGCGACTGGTGCAAAGGAGTTCACTGAATGCAGAGAAGGATAGTGGCATCAGCCCAGAAATTTGTGTTCAACCCGCTCACATCCCACGTGGAAGCCCACACGTAAGGTCCCAGCAGCTTGTCTACAGAGTTCCATGGCTTCTTCCTTGCTTTGGCCAACAAACGTTGTGGGAAGAGCATGATCACGAAGCTCGATCCCTGGCCACAAAGTCCCTCTTATCATTCCTTACTCGTCTTGCTGCCGACAGCCTTCTGGTGTCTCTCAACATTTGTGACACTTCCTCCATGACCGACTGCAATATTTATGAACATAAAGAAAGCATCTTGCTAACCTGCTAACTGGGCAAGAGGCACTGGTGTTCCTCCGATATTTAGCAGGGAGAGAGTAGTTGTCCCTCTTCACCCCGGCACAGTGTCTTTTCTCGTGGCTGTTCTTGGTGGTGTTCTGCATTTTTTTTAAAATTGTGAGCCCTTTTGGGACAGGGAGCCATTTAACTTTAAACATTGTGTTGAAAAGCGGTATATAAGTACTGCTTGATTGATTTTCTACTTTCTCTGCGCACGCCTTCACTTCTATGACATCTGGGCATGAAGTCCAGATAATGAAACTCCAGCTAATGGAGCCCAGTGACCTATTCGTGACCAAGAGCTCAATCTGAACATGGAGTTAGGCCGGCACAGTTAGGCCAGCAAAGTTTGGCTGGCACAAGGGCCACCATAAAGTGCGTTTGGACCACTCGGAGTAGGGAAGATGGCACATGTCTGTGCACTGGCCTCTCTGACTCTGAGAGTGGTCCAAACATACTTAATGGTGTCACTTGTGCCGGCCAAACTTTGCTGGCCTAACTGTGCCGGCCTAACTCCAGGTTAGGATTGCGCTCTGTATGTCCTGGTGAAACCACCTTATCATCAGTCTTTTATGGATACTTAAAGCAGCTGCCTAGTGTTCATTTTATTCTCTCGCAATCCGCTGTGCGTGTGATTTTTACTGGGAACAGCTCAACGCCCAACTCCTACTGAAAGTTAGTAGTTATCCAGCTCCCATCTGTTCCTCTGAAGCTCTGTTCATTAAGCAAGTATAATTTATTAGCAGGAAGCATCAAAAACAGCATGACTCATGCAGTCAAATAAACCTGCCCTGAGTGTATGAAAATACTCCTCAAGGATGAGGATGCTGATTGTAATTAAGATTTTTGCTGCATCACAAGAGGTTGTTATGAAAACACCACTCATGCATAAGAACATAAGAAGAGCCCTGCTGGATCAGGCCAAAGGCCCATCTAGTCCAGCTTCCTGTATCTCACAGCGGTCCACCAGATGCCCCAGGGAGGCATGAGACAACGAGATGCTTGCATCCTGTTGCCACTCCCTTGCACCCAGTACTCTGAAGTAGCCTACTACTAATGCAAGGAGGTTGCACAATCCATCATTGCCTATAGCCCACGATGGACCTTTCCTCCAGAAATCTGTCCAATCCCCTCTTAAAGGCATCTAGACCAGATCCCATCACCACTCCTGTGGCAAAGAGTTCCACAGATTAACTACCCGCTGGGTAAAAAAGTACTTCCTTTTATCTGTTTTAACTCTCCCAACCCTCAGTTTTAGCGGATGCCCCCTGGTTCTGGTGTTTTGAGAGAGGGAAAAGAACATCCCTCTATCGACTCTATCCCTTCCGTGCATTATTTTGTAAGTCTCAATCATGCAGTTTAAACAATTTTGGTCACATTGTGTTAGGAGATTTTAAAAGCAAGCTTTTTGTCCGTGAAGGGGCTTTGGGGTAAAAGACAGAGAAGGAAAGGAAAACCAGGTTAAATGGAGAAACTTTACAAACCTTTTTGGAACACATGGTCATTTCTACGATAAACCCCCAGGACTGCCAACTTTGGGGGGGGGGACCGACTTTTTTTTTTACTTTAACAATGACACGGCAGGCATAAATTCCATAGGTGCAGTTTTCCTCCCAATATACTGATCCACGCATTGCCATAAGCCAATGGATCAGAGTTATGTTTGGCCCTGCCCAGGAGCCCAAGGACCTCTTCTCTGGAAAGGGCTGGCTACCAGCTGAGAGCGGGATGGAGCTTGAAGGATTTAAGACAGGCACACCCTGCTCTCCTCCTCTTGTGTGCCTGATGCATACATCACCTGAGTAGGGATGAGGCTTGGAGCCAGCTGTTGTAACACCTGGCTAGGGGTCAGGTATCCTGATGCCCCTTGTATTCCTGGCCGCCACACTAGGTTTGCTTTGCGGCATAAAGAAGCTGCAAGAGATGCAGATCTCAAGTTTCACTTCTCCTGCTTGTAAATATCAATTGATAAAGTGGCCCATTCTCCCAACTTGTTGTCTTGATTGTTCATTGTGGGTGGTGATGCACAAACAGCGGAACTGAAAAGCCAATAAAAACAACCTTTGCCTATTGAACTGCCAATCTTTGCCAAGTCGTAACACTTCCATAATGATCAACTCCTGAAGCAAGACAGGATCCAGGATCCCGAAACTCTCCTTGAGCACTGTTTATCCAACCTCTCCATAAAAACTGCCAAAAAGAACATTTGACCGTTCTCCTGATTCCATTGCACATGAAATGTAACAACCAGGAAGAATTTTCCATCTATTCAACCTTAATATACATACAACTGAGTCTAGCAGGACATATTCACTGCTAATCTGAGTTTTCATATCTAACTTCTGTACTGCAAAGCAGTATGGTGTGTGTGAGCGAGATTTGCAGTGAAGTAGCAGCAGATAGGAGAAGAATACTGAACCCTTCTCCTACCACAACTTAGGACTGTTACTAAGGTTTAAGATGTCTCCGAAATCTGTGAAATGAGTTCATTTACACTTTTATTTTCATTGACTATCCCCCAAGATTGTTCTCATGATGTCATTTGTGTCATTCTCATTTGATGTGGTTTTTTTCCAATCATTCAAGTGTGGCTGGAGGGAGGAAAAAGTGCACAACACCAGCCTTGCAGAAACATCCTCTCACCAAAAGCTCTGCCATCTTTGATCATGGGACGATGATGTGTTTGAAACCAGAATAATATTTTTTTTGGCAGAAAACAATCAACCTCCTTTCAGTCTATCCAACAATGAACCAAACAACAGTTTCCTCTGAGAAGGTTGCATCAGAGATAAATGGGGCATAAATCTGAACCCATAAAATCAGATCAGCATATATGGTGTTTGACCAAAAAGAAATAAAAAGGACAGTGCATCTCTAAAGCATGGAGAAAGAGGCAAAGAGAAAAACTGTGCTGGATTCAAAGGAAATAAATCTGGAGGAGTGAAGTCAAAAAAGAGCCAACCTCACTCCACAGTAGAAAATCCACTCAATGCCTCCTGTTTGTGGGTAGAACCGTAAGTACTCCCTAGTTAGCCAGCTTCTAGAGTTTTAGCAATGTGGTGATTGTATATGGTGTTTGCCTCGATCTGTTGTATGTATTGTTATTTGTTTTGGTCTTGTCTTGTTTTACCTTGCGAAAGCACCTAATTTCGTTGTACTTGTGCAAGCGGGTACAATGACAAATAAATTTTCTTTTCTATTCTCAGTCTAGCTTTCAAAAGTACCTAGGGCGCCATCTTAACCTGCGCAGGAACAGGCAGGCTGGCTGGCCTGCACTGTATCCAGCACAGGTCAGGAGGCAGGTCAGGAGGTGATCTCTGGACAAAGGGATAAGCCCTGGCCACCCCTTATGGGCGACTGGGATCTGCACCTGCGAAACCATTTGGGCAAATCCAAGCGGCCTGAATTGGGGCAGACAGGGGGTTAGATCCTAACCGGGGGTTAGGATCCAGCCTAAGTGCCGGATCCAGGTTCCAACCCCCTCCCTGTTCCGGTCCACCATAGGCCCATCCTCCACCGCCCTGTTCTCCCCTATCCTTCCAACACTCCTCCGCCAGCCCAACCTGGCCAGCACAAACGTACTGCTCCAGGTAGCACGGGGCCTGGATTTGGCACTGCTTAGCCAGCGCACGGTTGAGTGCTGGCTCAGGCCCCTCCACAAGTGCACTTTACGGCATGTTTGCAACACTCCCGGGCAGGCAGTAAGGAACTAAAACCAGCACAGCACCGTGTTTGGATTGCACCGTTAATTGCCTGTAGGAAAACAATGCTAAAAGCCAAGGATGAATACAAAAAAAAAAAACTTTGGAGAAAAAAATGACCAGTAATTTTTTTTTTTTTTGCCATTCAGTTAAATAAGTACAGGCATATTCCAGTATCCATGGGGGTTCCGTTCTGAACCCCACCGTGGATACCTGAAACTGTGAATACTGGGGACGCCTTTTAAAAGATAGGAGATCAGTGGTTTTGCTGCAACAAGGTAAAAAACAAGAGACTTGCTTAATGTCCCCCTATCTTTTTAATAGTGTCCCAGTATCCATCTAATCACTATATGATTAGGGACATGGTGGCACAGCGAGTTAATCCGCAAGGAGTTAATCCTTTCGACCGCAAGGTTGGGAGTTCAAGACTGCGCGACTGAGTGAGCTCCTGTTGCTTGTCCCAGCTCCTGCCAACCTAGCAGTTCGAAAGCACCTAAATGCAAGTAGATAAATAGGGACTACTTCGGTGGGAAGGTAACAGTGTTCCATGCGCTACGGCGTATAGTCATGCCGACCACATGACCACAGAAGCTTGTCCTCGGACAAAACGCCGGCTCTACAGGCTTTGAAACGGAGATGAGCACCACCTCCTACTGTTGGTCACGACTAGACCATTCGGTTGTGGGGAAACCTTTACCTTTACCTTTATCCATCATATCAGTGGATAACTGAAACAGTGGATACCAAATTAGCAGATACCAGGGCACACCGGTATTGAATGGCAGAGCTAGCAAAGGGAAGGGCAATCTGTGCTTCCACTGATAACTTGAAAAGCATGAATTCCAAGACAGAGTCCCTACCTGCCACCTTGACTTCATTGGGTTTGCAGGCTCTGCAGGGCAAGATCTGGAATTCTTCAGCTTGGTACATAGAATAATCTGTGCTTGCCACAACAATCCTATCGCCAACCTTCCATGACCGCACATCATCCGCCAGTCTCAAGATGGTGCTGTTCACGTTGGTGTCGACGATTACCGTCAGCTTGGGTCTCACTGGAAACAAACAAACAAAAATGAGCAAGGGGCAAACATGAGCAAAATAAATTTGACCTGCTTATTGCTACAGATGTAGCACTGAGGGAGCAATAGTAACCTAGAGTTAGGCCGGTGCAGTTTGGCCAGCAAAGTTTGTCTGGCACAGGAGACACCGTAAAGTTTGTTTGGACCACTCCCTGAGTCAGAGAGGCCAGCACATGGGCCATCCTCCCTGATTCCGAGAGTGGTCCAAACATACTTTACGGTGGCCCTTGTGCCAGCCAAACTTTGCTGGCCTAACCATGCTCGCCTGACTCCAGATTAGGATTGTGCCCTCAATGAGCAAAACAAAGTAGGCCCTATTCATTATTTACTGGCAAGTGCATTTTTCCACTAACCCCTTAACTAAATTTAAGTGTAGCTTTTCGTGGTTTAGCAGTACCACACCCTCCAAGCCCCAGCATTTATGGTCACTTGGAGCTGTTATTTACAGATGCTTCAGAAGCAGTCCCCAACATAATGACAGTTTCCCACACTAATTAACAAAATGGCCGCCCTTTGCCTCTCAAAACCAAGGTTTAAGGATAATACAGAATCTCCAGTTGGCTTAAATGAGATACTATTATAAATATTTCCTTTGGGGGTGAGGGAGAAGTGTTGCTTCCCCAACTTTGGTGATATGAAATATTCACCAAAATAAATTATCCTTCCAAATATTTGAGGAACAGAACAGATTTCACTTGACAAGTCAGACATCTCGATGCCGCTGGGATTCATTACACCAATAAATCACTCCATTCTACTCCAATTCTTTTGTCTCAGGCCTAGTTACACATACAACAGACTAATCTGAGAGGTGCCTAAGGAGGTAGAACTTCAGATACCACTGAACCACTTCAGATAAAAGATCCTATTTTTGAACATTCCCTCTATGCAAAAATACATGGAACAACATGAAACAATACATAAAACAACTATATGCAAGGAGAAAAATAGCACATCAGGGAGAATAAGTCTTACCTAGCTGAGCTACTTTTCTACTTGTGTAGAGTTGGGTATTTTTTCAGAGTAATGAACCATGAAAATATGTGATCATTCATAAGTAGTACATCCTCCATCTCATTTAGATGCATATAAAGATGAGATTGTTGCAACAGGAGTAGAATTTATCAGTACCAGGAGGATAGTCACAGTACAAAAGAGTCTTATGGCACTGTGAAGACTAATACATTTTTTGAAGCACATCGATCAGTTGAACAATATTTATATACTGCTTTTCAACAAAAAGTTTACAAAACAATGTACAGGAAAAAATAATGATGAAATGGCTGCTTATCCTAAAAGGACTCACAATCTAAAAAAAAAAAGGCAGAACACCCCCAGCAACAGCCACTAGAAAACACACTGTGCTGGAGTGAAGAGGGACAATTATGCTTCCCCCCCCCCACGCTAAATATCAGAGAAGGTAAAGGTAAAGGTTTCCCCACGACTGAATGGTCTAGTCGTGACCGACTGTAGGGGGTGGTGCTCATCTCAGTTTCTACGCCTGTAGAGCCGGCGTTCGTCTGAGGATAAGCTTCCGTGGTCATGTGGTCGGCATGACTATACGCCGTAGTGCACGGAATGCCATTACCTTCCCACCGAAGTGGTACCTATTTATCTACTTGCATTTTTAGATGCTTTTGAACTGCTAGCTTGGCAGGAGCTGGGACAAGCGAAGGGAGCTCACTCCATTGCGCAGTCTTGAACTCCCAACCTTCCGGTCAGAAAGCCCAGCAGGAGTGGTTTAACCCACAGCGCCACCACGTCCCAAAATATCAGAGAAACACCAATTGAAGAAGTGCTTCTTGCCTAGTGAGCAGGGGACTAGTGAGCTTCCACGGCCTGCAGTCTACTTCCTCAGAAGCAATCCTGCCTCAGGAATCAGACAGAGGACTGGAAGATGATTGGAAACAGGAATGTGTCTGGAAAAAAAAAAATTGCTGAAAAATGGGACAAGTGAATGTGCTGGAAGACAGCTGGAAAGGAAGGGTTTTGGATGTGAGACACTGCAGAATTAAAAAATATTTCAGACTCATGCAGAAAGAAAAACCTTTCATTCGGGAGGTATTTATAACTCTGAGTTCCTATTTATTTTGTCTGAGGTAAACGTCTGTTTCCTCCACAATAAGTAGATCAGTAGGAGAAATTCCAGAATAGATTTGGCTTCTCTCAATCATACTGCAGCCCCGGTTTTTCGAACGCAAGCCACATACCAGGCTTGCCACATAAGAAGCGGACTCTGTAGTTACGGCAGCCGTCCCCAGTCTGTTCCGGGCCGCGGCAGAAAAACCTATAATCATGGCCACTTTTGTAGAGAACCTCTGTGGTCAATTTGGCTCCATCAAGTGTGACTGCCTGGAATGAGAATAGAGATGCAGATCAGGTAGCAGTCAAGCACACAAACAATAAGATCATTCGCTCAGCAACACTTATCAGGTGAAGAAACAGGTGTTTGCAGAGCCAGAGCAAACACCTGATCCCACCTGGCCGGCACGAGAGACACTGAAAAGTCTGTTTGGCCCACTCTCAGAGCCAGGGAGGATGGCGCACATCTGTGTGCTGGCCTCTGACTCCCAGAGTGGCCCAAGCATACTTTATGGTGTCCCTTGAGCCAGCCAAACTTTGCTGGCCTAACTGTGATGAGGGCCTAACTCCAAGAGAGGATTGTGCCCTGAATCTGGGATTGAAGATGCCAGGGATTGACAGCCCAATCCTAAGTAAGGTCAACATAACAGGGCTGGTATCCTAAAGCCCATTTAGGCGGCAGCAGCGAAGTACAGGCCAAGGGGAGGTTTCCCCCTTACACCCGTGTAAACTCCAGCCATCCCAATGGGGCTGCTTGGATCTGCGCCTGCTGTTTTGCAGGCAGAGGTGCATGTGCGCAGGAGCGGCATGAATTGGGGCCACCGTGGGTGGGGATTAGGATTTGGCACTATGGCCGTCCTGTGTCGTCGTTTGGCACTATGGCCGTCCAGTTAACCCCTGCTAACTGGGCAAGAGGCACTTTTTCAAGTGGCGTCCTCTTATATTTAGCAGGGGGAGAGTAATTGCCCCTCTTCACTCCAGCACAGTGTTTTTTTCTAGTGGCTGTTGCTGATGGAGTTCTGCATTTTTTTAGATTGTGAGCCCTTTTGGGACAGGGAGCCAGTTAACTTTAATGTTATTATTTGCCTGTAAACCACTTTGTGAACTCTGTGTTGAAAAGCGGTATAGAAATACTAGTGATTGATTGATTGATTGATTGATTGATTGATTGATTGTCATAACCCCCGTCTCCGCCCACTGTGCTGCCCAGTTACATCCCCGGCCCACCTCTGGAACACCCTCTGCGAGGCCCAGCATCGACTGTGCACCACCAATGCTCAACCAATGCACCACCAATGCTCAAGGCTGGCGCTGCTGGCGGTCGCGGTGCCACCTGAGCGTTGGCGCTGCTGCTTGTGCCAGCCCAGCGTTGTACTGCCGATGCTGATGCGCTTGATGGCACGTTTGCGACAGTGTTCGGCCGGCGCAAGAGCATAGCGCCGGTGCAACGGGGGTATAGGATTGCGCTCTGAATCTGGAACCTTCTACATGCAAAGCACGTGCTATCCCACGGAGATATTGGTCTTCCCCATGTTTGCGTATGGGTGTGTGTGTGTGTGTTTGGAGTGCCTCTAAAATGAGTCACGTTTCCCAGTTTAACCTTCCTTATTTGATGCTAGCAACACACTTTAAAAAGAACAAGTGCTCATACACCACAAATGAGCCCACATTTCCAGAGCTGACTTTTTGAGTAGAGCTGGTGTAGTGTTAGTGACTAACAATGCAATCATCCTGACTCAGAAGCGCAGCCCTCTGCAGCATAAAGGTTTAAGCTGCATTTCTAAACAGGCTGGAGCAAGTCCCACTGAACCTAGTGGGCCATACTTCTGGGTTGACATGCATACAGTTTCACTGGGGGTAACGTTAGGCAAACTCTGATCTTCCAGCCTAAGCCCTCCAAAATCTGCAAGATAGTTCTCAATATAGGAATGGCCATATTTAATCCATGAAAGAACAGGGATCAACATGACCTTCTGAGCATGGGGTTAATCTGTAACCTCTATAATCCTCTTCTGGGGTGATGGTGGGGAAATGAGCTTCTGCTTCCCCTCCGATGCAGACCCAACTTAATATTTAACGCAGCTGCTCCACGTGAAGGTCTGTATGCATGGAGATCCCATTCACATAGTTTTCCGGGGCAAAATGGGATGAGAACATTGGCATGACTCAGGCCTCCACAGGCATGGTTCTCCACATGGAATGCCCACGCCATGCACTATATGCCTGGCAGTGTGGGCCGCATTTGCCCACTCCTTCAGCAGGGGAAATAGATCCTTCAGCTGGGCGAGGACACGAGCTGACCACAAGTCAGAAGAGAAAAGCAGTGCCAATCCTTGAATGAGAAAATGTGTCTCTGCCTTCTCTTCCTCCATGTGGCAAAATGCTCTGCTGGCATGTGGCTTCATCAATGGCAGTGGACATACAGCAGCAGCAAGACAGCATAGTTGTGCATTCTTCATAATGAGATTAGGGCTACAATCCTATACACACTTTCCTGGGAGTAAACCCCACTGAACACAATGGGACTGATGTCTAAGTAGGCATGCCTAGGATTGCACTGTAGGTTGTTATGCGAACATTCTGCTCTTTGTTGAGTAAACAGACACTGGCTGACTGTAGCTGCAGGCTATGAATTGCATTCAGAGCCTCCCCTCTGTTGAGTTAAAAGACAGGTTATTAGAGACCCCGAGCACAATCCTAACCTGGAGTTAGGCCAGCAAAATTTGACTGGCACAAGGGCCACCGCAAAGTGCACTTGGACCACTCTTGGAGTCAGGGAGCATGTCTGCGTGCCGGCCTCTCTGACTCCAAGAGTGATCCAAACATACTTAACGGTGTCTCTTGTGCCGGCCAAACTTTGCTGGCCTAACTGCGCCGGCCTAACTCCAGGTTAGGTATTGCGCCCCCAATTGCCTCGTTAAGCCTATTCTTTGTTGTGCTTTGATCCCATGGTATATGTGGGTCGGCCATTAGGCGCTAAGCGATGCACATGGGTAGTCCATTCCCATGGTGGAATTTTGATTTTCCAGCTACCACCTTAATTTATGATTATTGCAACCGACAGATGCCAGTAGGGGGGGAAGAGAGCTGTAGAAGGAGGCTGAGGTAGGGGGGGGGTTGCCTGTCCTACCTGGATATCAATGGGGTGATTGCAGATTTCTGAGTGAAAAGCTCGGAAGTCTGAGAGTCTCTCTCCAACTTTGGTTTTTGCCTTTTCGGGCTTCTCAAACCATCCAGTCCATTCAACATCTGAAAAAAAAGGCCGACGACAGGAGGAAAGGTCAGTTTGGACACAATAGCCTGAACCGACAAGAATGTGACAAGAACGTTCTGCACAGAAGTCGGTGCCAGGCGCTGTTAACAAGTCCCGTCCACCACGGCCCAGTCCTTGGCTCTCATTGCAGGCCTGTCAGCGGCTATTTGAGGTGTTCCAAAGTGCGCCGAGCCAAGGGGAGTGCAGAGTTACTAAAAGCAGCACAACTTGGATGCAGATCATGAGTACAGTACAGCAGTGATTCCCAAACTTTTTAGCACTGGGACCCACTTTTTAAAATGACCCGCTGTCAGGACCCACCTAGCTTGATGAGACATAAAAGAGTTCCGTTTCAATCCTTTTTATTATGCTCCTTCTGGAGCTTTTGTTGAGCTCCATGTGCCTTGGATCAGGACCAGTTTTAGCCTTGTGTTCCCTCTGCCTTCCATAAGAGCCAAAATACATTCGCCTATTCCCGGGCAAATGTGCATGTGTGGTTTCCTTCTTGAGAGTTTGTTGGGCCCTACAATTCATTAGATCCGGACTATTCTGGTGGTGTCGCATTCTCCTCACTCTGCCCTTTGAAATGGACTGAGGCACAGTTGCCAACTCGCTGCTAAATGTGCACCTGCTGCTCTGTTTCAGATTTCATAGGGCTCAATACATTTTCCTTGTCAGATATCAGCTTATCAGTGTCACGACCCACCAAAAATCAGGCCGTGACCCACAGTTTGAAACCACTGCAAAAGGGTTCTGCACAAGCCAAAAGCCCATCCAGCTTCCAGTCTCTCACAGTGGCCCACCAGATGACTCAGGGAGCACCCAAGACAACAAGAGACCTGCATCCTGTCGCCACTCCCTTGCACCTGGCATTCTGAGGTAGCCTACTTCTAGAACTATGAGGCTGCATGTACCCATCATGGCTTGTAACCTGTGAAGGATGTTTCCTCCATAATTCTGTCCGAACACTTTTTCAAGGCAGCTAGGCCAGACACCATCATCACATCCAGTGGCAAGGAGTTCCACAGATTAATTACATGCTGGGAAAAGAAATATTTTCTGTTGTCTGTTCTAACTCTCCCAATGCTCAATTTTGGTGGGTGTCCCCTGGTTCTGGCATTGTGTGAGAGAACACCTGGCTGGATGCTTCTTTGCTCACTTCCCCCCCCCCAATCTCTTCTTAAAATCTATGTTGACCATGAAGTTTGGCACCACCTCATTGTGACAAAGTTTAGTTATGTATAATTGAAACAAATTGCATATGTTTTCCATATTTCCCTTGTGTTTTCATCTTCTCTTCCTATTTATTCCCCTTATGTCAATATCTAGCTTGTTAGCTCCTTGGGGCAGAGACCTGCCTTTTCACTCTTGTGCATAGGTGGTGCTACATAAACAACACCAACAAAATGTTAGAATAGATGCTTTTGAATTATGGTGTTGGAGATGACTCTTGAGAGTCCCCTGGACTGCAAGGAGATCCAATCGGTCAATCCTACAGGAAGTCCAGCCAGATTGCTCCCTGGAAGGACAAATCCTGAAGCTGAAGCTCCAATACTTTGGCCACCTCATGAGAAGAGAGGACTCTTTAGAAAAGACCCTCATGCTGGGAAAGATTGAAGGCAAAGGGGGCGGCAGAGAATGAGATGGTTAGACAGTGTCACCAAAGCGATGAACATGAAATTGGGCGAACTCCGGAAGCTACTGGAGGACAGGGAGGCCTGGTGTGCTGTGGTCCATGGGGTCGCGAAGAGTCGGACATGATTTAGCGACTGAACAACAACAAAATGTTTTGCTAATGATACTTTGAAGGAAGACAGAGCAACTAAAACAACACAGTTATGGAGCAAACTAGTCACCAACAACATTGTAAGTTTTAAAGTCTCTCACTTAACAAGCTAGCCAAAAAAAAGGGGGACTCACCTTGAACCCACTCACTGGTTGAAGACACATTAAAATGCTCCCCATTCTCTGCTTGGAACAGTTTGAATACTTTGGCAACAGCAGAGCTTTTGTGTCCTGCAAAGAGAGAACAAATTACAAGCAAGCTTAAAAGTTGTGACTGGCAATTGAGAGACTGTCAACAATTCCACATTTTTTGGGAATTTACTTCTCGGAGGGATTTAGAGCAGATTTGAGAAGTACCTGCAACATTTCAAACACAAGTGCTAGATCTTGGCGTGTTTCCCCACATCCATTATGGGATGTGCTCCCCTGCTGAGAGGGGGAATCTGCAAAATAAGCACAACTGGATACAAACTTGGGAGGGGATTAGTTTTCCCCCATTTCTTATGTTCTATTTATAGAATCAGTCTTGACTGCTGTCCTTTCGCAAGTCCAGATTCCTCCTTAACAATACAGTTCATGACAAGGGCACACGGAGCACTAGTCTGATCATATTCTTGCACAAGTGTACAGTTGTCAGGGAATCTCCAGGGAATTTCTCCTTGTTTCTTCAAGGAAACCCTCCCAGTCTGAACAAACTGAATGTTCTTCGCATTCAAAACTGCAATGTTGCATGGAAAAAAAATGTACAGACCAAGAGCCCAAGTTTGACAGCTTAAAGGCAGAAGAGGGGAAGGAGACAGTCATGCATTTTATAGTTGGCTGGCATGCTTTGTGGGCCTGCACGTGGGTGGGGGCTACGCATGCTGTTTGCTTTGGGGAAACTGCCTTTGTAGAGCAGTGTTGGTTGCCTGAGTATATCAGGTAGCACAAATAGGGGGGGGGGCTTTAATCCACAGCCACATTTCTGACCCTGAACATGCCCTCCATTGCACACTATTTATAGGAGAAAAAAACGCTTCAATTGCCTGCCAATGGAATTCTCCTATAAATAATGCTCTGTCGACCAGGACAATGGTGTTGGCAAAATTCTGAAGCCTCCAACTTCCCCCACTGTGGTTTCCCCCTGCATGCCCCACGCGCTATTAAAAAGGGAAAGCCTTGGGCCGCTTCACACATTTCCAATAATGTGCCATTTGGCGCCTCATCCGACTTCACCAGGAAATGGACCTGTACAAAGTTACCTTTAGAACTTTCTACCACGCAGGAAAGGGAGGAGCATGGAGAAAGTAAGTAAAGGTGGACCACAAATACAGCATAGATTGCATGGCAGCACAATGACTGCAGGCTAAACTATACAGACATATCCTATTATCCAAAAATCCAGTATCCGCTGTTTCAGTTATCCGCAGATACCGGGGGACGCACTTTAAAACCGTAGGGAAAAAGCCAAAAATAGCTTTTCCTACTTGTGCACAGCAAAACTGCTACATTTTGAGGGCTGCAGGCAGTCTTCCAAGCTGCCTGCAGCCTCTCTGTCTTTCTCTTCCCAGATGCATTTTGGGGCGACATTGGGTGAAGGGAGGAGCCTCGCGTGACCTGGAAGAGGCTGCAGGCAGCTTGGAAGGCTTCTTGCAGCCACCAAAACACAGCTGTTTCACTGCTCACTGGTAGGAAAAACTATTCTTAACTCCCCCCCCCCACTTTACCTATGTTTATGAAGTGCATTTGTGGTATCTGTGTGTGGGAGGGGGGGAACCCCTGCAGATATGGATACATGCCATACCTGCGTAGCATAGTTTGGCCCTGCAGCTTTACAGGGAAAGCAGCAGACCCTCTGGCCCGAGACTGCTGTGCACGGGGGTGCAATATTTAACCTTTCCCGGCTATGCCAGGGTCCTGATGAAAACAGAACTTTGTTTTGTTTCTCAAGCTGTCATTTCCTTAAAACTACCATACCTTGATACTCAATGTGATCTTCCACCGAAGAAGAAGGGGTCCCTTTGACTGTTATGAAACTCCAGGGATGTCTGGAGGAGGCACAATAAGAACATTATTGTATCATTTTGCAGGAACTGTGTGTCATCTTAAAAGATGCTTTGTCTTGCAGTCTTCGTTTCACAGTCAAACAGAATGATTGATTAGATGCGCCAACTTACATAAAGAAAGTGATGGCTATTTTTCTACCATGAAAGGCGAATTATACTCAAAAGCAAATATTTTCCTGATTGTAATGCTCATATTTCTTTATCTCCAAATGGATACAAATGCATCACTGGCAAAACCTGGACTGTCTCTAAAGGGACAAAATCCCTTTAGAGCTTGGGTGGAAAAAGCTTGGGTGGAAAACTTGCTGCATTCAATGGGATTCCTCTGAAGAAAGCTGTTTATAAAGGTCAGACCCATAAGAAATGGTATGTGGCAGGATAAGAATTTGTAGAAATGAGTTCTGAGAAACCGAAAATCTTTTGGCCGTTATCTCCACTCTATGGCCTTCAAAAGAATCCAGATTTGGCAAGGATATAACAAAATCCTTTTACACAAAGAATATATTAGTGGACTCTATTGTGGATTGTGTTTTATTGATTAGCTGGCAAAGTGGTTTTTGTTTAAAGAGGCTCAGGTGAGTCAATGGTTGCCAAGTCTCTTAGAATTCTGCAGGAATTTGGCTTAGAGGCTCTTATCAAGCCCAGGTGACTAATACTCTTTTCTCAGGCCAGTATCTGACAGATACTGGGGGAAGATTACTAACAACATTAGAAGAGGGACAGAAATGGAATGGAACAGGTACAAGCTTAGAACTAGATACTGTTTATATCAAGGGGACTCTACTGATGTTAGGTAGGTCAATTAATTTTGTGGCTGAGACCATCGGCCATGACTTTAAAACCACACATATACACTTGCATAAATATGAGATGTAAAACAAAGATACAGAATACAAGTTGGTAGACTTCCAATAGGCAGAGCATGCAATTTTTTGTTGTTTTTCTTATTACAGATTGGCCAATTGTATAAGAACAAACAGACCCACATATCTTGTAATCCCAAGTGATTTGTCCCCATATTATTCCTCCTGGCCTGATATGCAGCTGTTTAAGGTGCAGGAGCCCTACCAGAGAGGGAAAAGACAGCAACTTTCCTTCTCTCTAAGGCAGTGTTATGCAAACTTTGGATAGGGACCCACTTGGTGGGTCAAGACCTGTTGTCAGGTGGGTCGTGGAAAGCTGGAATCAGCCATCTTGGAAACTGCAACTTGGAAACTCAGTGTGAGCAACTCAGGCAAGTGTCTGGAGAGTTCTGCCAGGGAGCCAGGTGCCTCTGCTGGAAACGTTTTCTGCACGCCACATGGCAAAGGCGTTTGGAAAGCTAAAGTTATCATCTCCATCCAGAAAGAAAAATAGAACAGGGTGGGTTGGTGGAAGAAACAACTCAGGAAACAGGCAGAGTTTGCTTTCTTAGTTGCAGGTCCATTTGTTAAAGTCAGAGTGAATCGGACAAAAGCTGCTTAATAAAATCGAAGCAAACAGCAACGTTCTTTAAAAAGCATAAAAATAAACAATGCCGGCCAATAGCACAGCCACAGGGGGAGTGTGTAAGTACTGCAGGCACCACAATGTGCCTGTAAGCAGCCCCTCTCACTCGCTGTTGGAGCCATTCTGAGTGGCAACAGCAACATACAGGTGGTGCCATTGCTGCCCGGAATGGCTCTGGTGGTGAGCGCCACTTACATGGCACATTGCGGCACCTGCAATGTGTACCACCCCCCGTTGCTACGGTATTGATGCTGGCAGAAAGAAATAGGGTCTCTCAGTTGGTCAGAGCCCCAAGCAAGACTTGGGAGTTACGGAGTATCAGGCAAGCAGAAATGAACAGGCATGCCCTGGTACCCACGGTTTCAGTTATCCACGGATACCATGGAAACAGGGATGCTCATTAAAAAGATAGGGGTACATTCAACAAATCTTTTGGTCTTTACCTTGTTGCAGCAAAACCACTGATGTTCCCCTATCTTTAAAAAGGCGTCCCCAGTATCCATGGTTTCAGGTATTCATCGGGGAGTCCGGAATGGAATTTTAGTACATTTTTGTACACTTGATTTGTACACCTGATTTGCAACCTACTCTAATGAGCCAGATCTTCACATGAAACATAACAAGTTTCAAAGTAGAACTAAGGGGCAGGGGAAGACAGCACTTCAGTGAAGAAATATAAAGTTGATGTTGGTGTGGTTAAAGTCTTCAGGGGCATGGATGTGAGCTAGTACCCCACACCTGATTGGCTCCTGCACTTTATAATGTACTACTGCATGTGACCTGGTTTGGCCTATAGGCACAAAGAGACATCTTTGCTGATGTGGCTGGACTCCCTGAAGTTCTCCCTTTCAGCAAGAGCTGACTGGTGGCACACAGGCTAAATTCCTGCCTGGGGTTCTGCTGGTCGCCAGTTCAAGACCCACTAGGAGCAAAACCTCTGATGTTTGAGACTCCAAATAAAACACGGCTGGCACCGTGACTGGCTCCCTCTCTAACTCCCTAATTAGCTGCCCAAAACTCCACATGGCAAGAAGGAAAACTTCTCCATGTGGGAGATATTTCTGCTGCTGGAAAAAAAAAAGATGGGATTATTTAGGTCCAGGCAGAATACAATAGTGTCTCTGTGCTGGTAGCCCCGGCAGAGCCGTCTCCTACCTAAAACCGAGGTGGAGGAAATGCTTGCTGCCCAGTTTGGTCATTGCTTTCCTGGCCGAATCATCCAGGTTTTTGGATCCTTCATCGTTCACCGCCACGGACAGGATCATGCCGTCATCCACGGCATTCAAATACCGGACAAGGCGGATGCTTTCGCTTTTGAGCTTGTAGGTGTCAAACCTAAAGAAAGAAACCGGAGAATATGAGCGGCAGGGAGCAAAGCGCCACGGCTCCATTTAAAGCAACAGCTGTGAGCAGAGGGCAAAGAGGACGCGTTCTGCTTTTCTGCAGAAACCCATCACAGTTTTATCTGATACGTACAGAGCAATCCTAACCTGGCCTTGCGCCGGCACAGCGATCTTGCGCTGGACCGGTGCTGTTGCAAACATGCCATCAGGTGCGCCTTGGTCCAATTGGTCACTGGGACAGTGCAAGCGGCAGCACTGATGCATGGGCGCCACCACACCCATCAGCTGCGCCGGTCGAGCACCAGCGTAGCTCTGCAAGACTGCGCCGAATGCGTGCCAGAGGCGTAACAGGGTGGGGCCACGGACAGAGACGGGACATGGCCCCAATTGGGGCTGCACCTGCCATGTGGACCTGTGCCTGCGATTTGGCTGGCGCCGATCCGAGCAGCCCCATAGAGCTGGCTGGGGCTTACTCCGGGGCAAGGGAAAAACATCCCTTTGCCCCATGCTAAGTCACTTCTGCCTCCTAACATGCTTAGGATGCAGCCCAGCCGCGCAGGTTAGGATTGGGCTGCCCACCTCTGGCTGAATCAGACCACTGGTCTGTCTAGCTCAGTACTGTCTACACATTAACTGGCAGCGGCTTGAAGAATTCCAGACAGGAGTCTTTTTCAGCTCTACCAGGAGATGCCAGGGGCTTGGCATGCGCAACATGTGTCCTTTCACTGGCTATGGCCTTTCTCTATGGCTGGTTCTGGGAGCTTCAGAAAAATGTCACCATTTCTATTATATTGGCAAAATCTTCTGTCTTGATGAATTCTATGCCCCTCTGCAATATTGTACTATATTGATCTTAGAACACGTTCATCCTACATGGGGGACTATCACAGTTCTGCACACGTGTCATTTAGATTATAAGCTCCATGGACCACTAAAAGCATATAATAAAGCAGAGATGGCTAATGCAATGCAAATCCGGTGGAAACTGAGCTAATGCACAAGAAGTCTGAAACAGCTCTGGCAAAACAGCAATAAATGAAAGCTTGCTTTATTGCTGTTCTGGAATTGCACAGGTCTTCCAAGAAGCTCTTCACAAGTCTTCTAGATATGAATATTATACGCCAGGTGAGCCTGTTTGCGGGCTGGATTCAAGCATAATGCAAAACCATGGTTTGCTTAGCCAAGCCACAGTGTGTTTTAATGTCTGACCTTGCGTCTGCCCATAAACTGTGGTTTGTTGGGTGCTGACAAACCAGTTCATTTTGCATTAAACTGCTGTTATGTCTGAATTCACAGACCACTGACAAATCACAGCTAAGGCCCTGTTTGGCCTCAAGTTAACGCAGTCAGGAAGCTGCTGTCTACTAAGTCAGCCCGCTGGTCACCTACCTCAATACTGTCTACCCATTTCTGGCAGTAGCTCTCCAGGGTTTCAAGACAGGGGTCTTTTATTGCCAGCCATACTAGGGGTAGCTATAAGGGGTTAAACTTGGGTCTTGTATACAAGGCGTGGGCTCTGCCCCAAACCTCATTGCTATCCACTAGTTATCCCTTGACTTCTGAATTGGAGTCTTTAGCAGCAGAACCGTAAAAGAGCCCCAGTGCAGTGGAATCATGAAGTCATGTGACTTTATGATGTCACTTCTGGGTTCTCCTGGAGGGGGCGCTGGCTGCAGAGGCTTCACAGTGGCCTTTTCCTATGCTCTCAGCCTCCGCAAGAGAAGGAATGGGGTGAGCAAAGCTGCCAGCACCTCCTCCTTAATTAGGGTGGAGCCTGGGGGCAGTCGTGCACGCTTGACGTAGCAGGTTACAGCTCCGCTTAGCAGCTACAAAACAAGCACACACACAGACCATCTAAAACCAGCCGTCTCCAAACCGCGGACCGCTGTGTGTGGGGAAAGCCTTCCCCGTTTTGTATTGAGACGTACAAAATTATGCATGGGATGGATAAAGTGGACAGAGGGAGGCTCTTTTCCCTCTCTCACACAATACCAGAACCAGGGGACATCCACTAAAACTGAGTAATTTTGGGAGAGTGAGAACGGATAAAAGGAAATACTTTTTCACCCAGCGGGTAATTCATCTGTGGAACTCCTTGCTACAGGAGGTGGTGATGGCATCTGGCCTAGATGCCTTTAAAAGGGGACTGGACAGACTTCTGGAGGAAAAGTCCATTGCAGGCTATAAGCCATGATGGTTAGTTCAACGTCCTTATTTTAGAAGTAGGCTACCTTGGAGTGCCAGATGCAGGGCAGTGGCAACAAGATGCTCGTATCTAGTTGTCTTGTATGTTCCCTGAGGCACCTGGTGGGCCACTGTGAGATACAGGAAGCTGGACTAGACGGGCCTTAGGCCTAATCCACCAGGGCTCTTCTTATGTCTTTAGCATAGCAAATTCTGTTATATTTACCTCATATTTACCTCAGAAGTTTACCTCAGAATGCCAGATACAAGGGAGTGGCAACAGGATGCAGGCATCTTGTTGTCTTGGGTGCTCCCTGAGGCACTTGGTGGGCCACTGTGAGATACAGGAAGCTGGACTAGATGGGCCCTTGGCCTTATCCAGTGGGGCTCTTCTTATGTTCTTATGTTTCAAGAGGCGCGGATCATTCCATTGTGCAGCAGCTCAATTTTCCAGCCGATGGGGCTGGCAGGGACACTCTGGGCATTTTTATCTATGCCCGGGTATCCCAGAAGGCTGTGCAGCTGGACTCTGGGCATAGACACAAATGCCCAGAGCATTGGGCGGAAAATGAAGCAGCTGCTCAAAGCAATGATCCAATGGGGAAGGTTTTCCCCATACCCCAGATCCAGCCTGTGGGCCGTAGTTTGGAGGACCCTGGTCTAAACCACGGTTCTTGTCTTGTATCTCTGGAAGCTCAAGCCATGACGTGGGTTCTTCACTGCGGTTAGCACCAACTAGCACCAGGTCAGGTTCAGTGTTCCTCTTGAGAGAGGGAATCATTGCAGAAAAGGCCCTTGACCTCGTGACTACCTTTCATGCTGCTGCACGCACAGCTGCTAAATGTGCATGCAATGAGTCCTACACACGTAAGATCAATAAACAACACACAGGATTCCATTGACTAACACTGGAACGTTATCACTTGTGATGGCCCTAGCTAGTTGATGAACAATGAGAGACCTGAACTCACCTATCAGAATGGGTCACTGCCCCTATCTTTGGGTCAATGACGTGGACAATAATGCCACGATGTCCCCAGCTCCGTTCAAAGTAGTAGCCACCTTCCTGCAAGCCGCCGGGATTCAGCGTTTTGTTCAGGAAAGTCCAGGATAGCTTTTTCTCACCGTGGATTTCAAGAGTTCCATTGTCGATGACCCCAATATACTTTTGCCCAAAGTAGGTGTCTGGTTGGCTGCCATCATTAGCACTATGGAGTTAAAAATAAAGAAACCGGGTCAGTTGGCCAGCTGCCTAGGCAGGAAAAATAGCTGTCAGCTTCAAGTATCACATTGACTAAAACAAGCATCATGGTTTTGAATGCAATTCTTTATAGACAACTTGAGGAACTAAGGTTTTCATTTTTCAACGATTACAGCTCTTTTAGGAATCTAAAAGGGATCTAAAATTTAAGGATCTTAGAGCGAAATCCTAAACTGGAGTTAGGCCAGCAAAGTTTGGCTGGCACAAAAGGACACCGTAAAGTATGTTTGGACCACTCTCAGTCAGAGAGGCCAGCACATAGACGTGTGCCATCCTCACTGACTCCGAGAGCGGTCCAAACACATTTTACGGTGGCCCTTGTGCCGGCCAAACTTTGTCGGCCTAACTCCAGGTTAGGATTGCACCCTTAAGCTTTTATGACCATTGGTGGCTGGTTATACCTTTAGCCTTGTGAATATCAGTGGATGGAGCACCTCCATCTGACCATAGCTCCCACTCAAGTCCTTGGTTTAAATTCCAGAAATGGTCAACAGGGACTTCGGGATGTAGTCTTACATCCCAGTTTAGGAACCAAAGTTAAGCCACAATTCCCAGTTTTGCACGGGCTGAAGAGCCAGGATCAAAACAACAAGGGTATCAACATCACAGGTCTGAATCAGAGCGGATGAGGGAGTATGCCATCTTAGGAAGCTTCAGGCTGCATTCTCGATTCAAAGTAATTTTTTTGTCTAGGGTGATAACATATCTTACATTTTTACCTTTCACTCCTTGAATTTTTTCTTTTGCACTTGGACGTACCATATGTGGTTGAAAATACTGGCTGGTCCTTGGTATCCGCGGGGATCCGTTTCCAAAATCCGTGGATAATGGAATCTGATAGCGGGGCCATTCGAGGACTGCCAGATGTAACCGGAAGCACACAGTTCCTCTGGGCCTCAGAAAGCACCCCCTCCCCCAGACATGACTGGAAGGCTCTCCCATGCACATTTGGGAGATCAGGTGAGGCCCTCCAGCGTGTGTCCGGCACCTGCACAGAGAGCGCAATCCTAACCTGGCGTTGTGCAGACGCAGCACTCTTGCACTGGACCAGCGTTGTAGCAAACGTGCTGTCGGGCGCGTCTGCACTGTGGAATTGGTTGCTGGGCCAGCGCAAGCAGCAGCTCTGATACACGGGCACTGCCGTGCCAAGCACATGCCAGAGGTGTTCCAGGGTGGCACCGTGGGCAGAGGCGGGGGGCAGAGGCGGGACACAGTTGTTGGGCCATACCCAGTGGTGCCATTCAAATGATTTAGGAACAGGAGCTCACTTTTGATTGGCACTTGTCGGGAACCCGGAACTAGCCACGGAGCCCGTTAGGATCCGTTCTGGTCCGTTCCCCCTGAATGACATCACTGCCTTTAACCCTCTGAGTGCCGGCCAACCAAAAAGAAAAGCTCTTTGCAGAGGAATTGGGAGGGGGGAGGAGGGAGAGTGAAGTGGGCGGAGTCAGCCCTAATTTTAACTAGTGGAACTGAGTTCCCCCGTGTTCCCCCTGCATGACATCACTGGCCATATCCTAACCCCATCCCCAGGCTGAGTAGCCCCGATTCAGGCCACTCTTGGCCACGTGGACCCGCGCCTGCTATTTTGCGGGTGCAGATCTGAGCAGCCCCATAGGCCTGGCTGGGGCTTACCCTGGGGCAAGGGGAGAACATCCCCATGTCCCATGCTGAGCTGCTACTGCCTAGCGCAGCTTAGGACTGGGCTGCCCGTCAAATCCACAGTTGCTGCGCACGCAGATAAAGAGGGCCCGCCTATATATTTACCTATATAGGTACATTTGGGATGCTTTCTTGGTTCTGCCACTGCACTTCCAGAAACACTTTGGAATGCGAGTCCCCCAGAGCGCCCTGCCCTGTGTCACTGGCCCTGTGGTTCTTTCCCTGCCAAGGAGACTGCAGACAGCCTGGGCTGGTCTTTCAGCGTCTTGAAAATGTGGCTTTGCAGGACTAATCCTCAAAATTGCGGGACGAAACCCTTTTTAATTACATACCGTCCATATAAGATGATTGTCAGGTTGCTCCGGAAAGGGCAGCTCTCGCTCCCAATGTGCAGCTCTCCATTGTTTTCTACCAGAATGTGTCGCGTGCGCAAAACAGTAGGGTTTGTGTTGTCTTTAATCACTAGCTTTCCTGGAGGAAGAAAGGGTTCAGCTTGATTTGAAACTTCACCGCATCGCCCGAGTTCAGGGCACTGCCTGACACAGTGTGGTCCAGGGACTTCCTGGCAATCCCATTTTTTAAAGAGGCAAATATGCCCATGAACAAATGCGTGTGCGTTTTTCATTGCAAGAAGTCTAATCTTGAATTTTCCCTCTCTTATTACAATTCTGACAAATTCTAAGGATTTACAAGGCTGTGTGCATTGCATAAGGGTGCATAATCTAACCAATGTTCCAGCACCAGGGTAAGGACATTGCAGCTCTGAGGTAAGGGAACAAACATTCCTTTACTTTGAGGAGGCCTCCATGACTGCGACTCCACTGCAGAATGAAAGAACTTGCCCCTATGTCAGTGCTGGGAAGTTGGTTAGGATTTAATTATTGGGGTCGTGGCATGAAAACCACTGGTCTAGGAGGCTTCAACCCATTGCCTCCACCCTCCAGCCCCAGCTCAGGCCCCTCACAAGCAGAAATGAAGCATCTCAGGAAAGTGCAGTTTGGCCTATGGCAGTTTATCTCTGTGGGAGATACCTCCATTGGTGATGAGGATGGAGTGGACGGTTGCCGAGGAAGATAAGAGGAGATTTTGGCCTTGGCCGATGATCACACGGTTCTCTTCATTATGCCCAGGGTTCCAGAGTTCCAGCTCCGGATCCAAGTCAGGACAGGAGGAGACTGCTCCTACAGGCATACAGGAAGAAGTCAACAACATCGACCAGGTCTCAAAGGAAACAGGTTCAACTATACTTTACCAGCAGGTCAAGATAACAATAAATTTAGTTGCTGGCCTTATGACACCCTTTAATTCCTCTCACACAAGACCAGAACCAAGGGACATCCACTACAATTGAGTGTTGGGAGTGTGAGAACAGATAAAAGGAAATACTTTTTTACCCAGTGGGTAATTAAGCTGTGGAATTCTTTGCCACAGGAGGTGGTGATGGCGTCTGGCCTAGGTGGCTTTAAAAGGGGATTGGACAGAGTTCTGGAGGAAAAGCCCATCATAGGCTACAGGCCATGATGGATGGTGCAATCTCCTTATTGTAGAAGTAGGCTACCTTAGAATGCCAGATACAGGGGAGTGGCAGCGAGATGCTCGTATCTAGTTGTCTTGTGCGCTTCTTCATGCATCTGGCGGGCCACTGTGAGTTACAGGAAGCTGGACTAAATGGGCCTTGGCCTGATCCAGTGGGGCTATTCCTTTGTTCCTATGAATAAACATCTGAAGAGGAGCATCTGGTTCTGGTGGCTGTCAAAGAGAGATGCTGTGGAGAATCTTGACTGGCCACCAGTGTGTTTACCTCAAAATTTACCTCAGAATGCCAAGGGAGTGGCAACAGGATGCAGGCATCTTGTTGTCCCATGTGAAATCTGAGGCATCTGGTAGGCCACTGTGAGATACAGGAAACTGGACTAGATGGGGCTTTGATCCAGTAGATCCAGTAGAGCTCTTTTTATGTTCTTATGTAATGGGGCCCATAATGTGGACCCTGAAGTGACTGAAGTGACTGTCTCAAGACAGCATTGACCTGACTGGGCCCCAGTGTGAACATAACTTTTGTTTCACCAGCTAGCCAACCGCCACATCTGAAATAATAATCACATTCTGACAAAGAGGGCAGTCAATATAGATTCTTTTTCCTAGCAAATATTTTCCAGCACAGATCTTCAGGAAATACTTTCACTAAGAAAGCCATCTTGGATGCTACTGGTGGTTGTTTTTTGGTGGTTTTTCCAGTGTGCAACGCCGCTGGAAAGATAAACGCAGAATGCTAAACAAACCTTCCCCAGCTGCATCGTGTTTCCTGTCAAATTCTAAAAAAAAAGTTTAATTCCAGAAAAAAAATAACTCTATAAAAATATAATAAAAAATAGGCACTGGAAGTGGATCAATCAGCTCACTGGCCTGTGGCCTGTCAACAGCATCCTTTGCTGTGCATTTTGCCAGAGTGGATGAATGTAAAGGAGGACACGGTTCCCATCTCTTTAATTACTAGTGGTGAGGAAGAGCACATTTTAAAGCCCTTTACAGCTCAGGTCCGGGGTATTTGAGGGACCGCCTCCTTCCATATAATCCTACCCGTACTCTTAGATAATCTGGGGGGCCCCTTTTGACTGTGCCGCCACCAGGAGAAGTGAGAGGGGTGGCGGCCAGGAAGAGGGCCTTTTCGGTGGTGGCCCCCCAACTTTGGAATACCCTCCCCTTCGAATTGAGAACTGCCCCCTCTTTGTTAACATTTCGGCGGGGGCTGAAGACCTTTTTATTTCAAAAAGCTTTTAACTGTTGACAGGTGGGCTAGCTGGCTGGTTATATTTTTATATTTTATGATCCACAGGGCTTGTTTTTAAATTCTGTTACTTTGTTTTAATTTTTGTGTTATTGTATTATTTTAATATGGTTTTTAAATTGTTTATATGTTACATTTTATATTTTACTATATTGTTGTAATGCCACCTTGAGTGCCTTCGGGCAAAAAGGCGGGGTACAAATTCAATAAATAAATAATAATAAATAAATTTCTATGGCTGTAAGTTTGTTATTTAGAGAGAAGTTCCACCTGTCAAAAATTCTTCACTGCACAGAATTGTTAAAGGCAGTGTTTCTCAAACTGTGCGCTGGGACTCACTTGGTGGGTCACGATCTAATGTCAGGCGGGAAAGCTGGGAGCAGCCATCTTGGACACTGCAGACCTTACTCTGGCTATATTTCTTTTGTGAGTTTAACAGTTTAGATTTTCAAGTGTGGGTTTTTAAAAAAAAAATTATTTTTAGCTCAGTGCTTTTACATTATATTTTGCCCTCATCTTGCTTTCTGTCAGGCATGCTTCATGATTGTGCAATTGCTGCAGTCCAAGAATGCCAGTTTGCATTCTTTGGTTACATCACACTGACAGCACTTCCTGCTTGACGATGCCGGGCTATGACATCACTTCCACTTTTTTTGTGAGTGTTAACAGTTTAGATTTTCAAGTGAGGGGATTTTTTTAAAAATGTTGTTTTTAGCTCAGTGCTTTTACATCGTATTTTGTCCTCATCTTGCTTTCTATCAGGGATGTTTCATGGTTGTGCAACTGCTGCAGTCCAAGAATGCCAGTTTGCATTCCAGGAGTGCCATTTTATTATGGCACAAGGCCAGTGGCATCTCTACAGGGAGGGCAGAGCTCTACCTTGCAGTGGAAATCACTCCTTTCCTGCACCGTTTTAGCCAATCCTCACAGGGAAAAGCAACATCTTGGCGTCGCTTACTGGCTACAGCAGCAAGGGAGAGGAGGGATTTACATGACAGGGTAAAGCTCCTTGCAACACTTAGAGCTCTGCCCTCCCTGTAGAGATGCCACTGCACAAAGCATGGCACTTCCTACTTGATGACGTCACTTCTAGCTATGGCATCACTTCCTACGTAATGACGTCATGTCCAGTGGAGCCCAACACAAGTGCCATTCTAAAAATTGTGTCCCTGTCTAAAATGTTTGAGAATCACTGGTTATGAGTCACCTCACTTTTGCAGTTCTAGCCTAGGCCTGACTACTCAGAAGCAAGTCCCATGGTTTTCAATGGGACAAAATGTTATAGGATTGCAGGCTTCATCGGCTAGTTCTTCGAGGAATGTGGACATAGTTTCATGCATCTAACACACAGGGCCAGCCCATTCATGAGGCTGATTGAAGCTGCCCTTCTGATCACTGTAGTCAGAAGTGAAGAGGGGAATGGAACAGAGAAGGAAGTGTGGAGAAGAGTAGAGGGGTGGGCTAGAACATCCTCTTTCTTCCTGAATCTAGGGTGCAGAGAGCAGAAACAGTAGAGATGGCAGCTGGTGCATCAGGAATTTGGAGCACAGAGCTTGAAAATCAGAGTTTGTTCAAATCACTGAACAACTTTTCTGGGTTCCGCAGCTCTGTTTCTAGGTCAACTATCTGTAGTAACGAATTGTCTGCCCCAATAGTGCCAGTAGAAGAAAAGGACCAACATCAGAGAATAGGCATTTTATCCCTTGGGTTCTGTTTTTGGGATTTCCCTGTGGCATCCAGCTGGCCGCTGATGGCAAAGGGAATGCTGAGCGAGTGGGACCCATTAGCCTCAGGCAGAATTAGAGATGACATGCCTCTTCTGTGCGGTGATGACTGGGGCTATAAAAATACTTCAGAGAATTCCCGACTTGGCCTCAACAAGGAGGTATTAAGACGTGTAAACAGAAGGGATCGCTTTAACAGCTGGAGACAATTTTTCCATAATTCAATAATTCAAACGTAAGTTGTGTGAAAAGGCACCTAACACAGACAGCTGATGGCAGGCTATTTGGCCATCAGAAAGAAACCAAGAGCCAATCAAAAGCTGCACCAGGGACATCTCTGCACCTCGCACACAAACTTCGCCAAGCCTCTCCCCTTCTGTACCCACTCGCTTCCAGCACAGATGAAATTTCAGACCCAGCTATGAATTTCCCTCATCCTGTTCGCTCACCCTTTAGTCATTCAGCAGGAAAAATGATGGGCCTTTTCCTGATGCAAGCAAATAAATGTATATATAATGTGGAACTCTTTGCCACAGGAGGTGGTGATGGCATCTGGTCTAGATGCCTTTAAGAGGGGATTGGACGGATTTCTGGAAGTCCATTGTGGGCTATAGGCAATGATGGATTGTCCAACCTCCTTACATTAGTAGCAGGCTACTTCAGAGTACCAGGTGCAAGGGAGTAGCAACAGGATCCAAGCATCTTGTTGTCTCATGCCTCCCTGGGGCACCTGGTGGGGCTGCTGTGAGATACAGGAAGCTGGACTAGATGGACCTTTGGCCTGATCCAGCAGGGCTCTTCTTATGTTCTTATGTTCTTACAGTGTTTTTGTGCTGCACATACATTCTCTTGTGTAAAGCACATCATTATTGTAATCCCCGTATGACAGATTTGAAGGGAGGGGCTGAAAGGACAGGTGGGGGGGCCATATCCACAGATTCGGTATCCTCGGTTTCAATTATCCACAGATCAGGGCCCCCTTATCTTCCTTTATTCTTATTATGGGTATAAAAAAATCTTCTTGCTCGGGGTGGTGGGAGGGGATAACTCTATACTTAACATAGATTTCCTCTCATCCACCGTTTCAGGTATCCACGGGGGCAGGGAGGAACCTATCCCCTGTGGATACTGGGGCATGCCTGTAAAAGTAGAATAAAATATACATTTTCCATCATGGCCCCCAAGGTGGCAGTCGAAGGGTTCCCAAGAGGTCTCCCAGACACTGACCAGACCTTGACCTACTTAGCTCCAACAGCCTTTGTCACATGCCCTCAGACCATGTGGTGGGATATTTTAAGATTGGAATGCTCATTCCTTTTGAGTAAATTTAAAGTAGATTAAAGGAATGAAAAGAACCTGAACTTTAAGCGGTTTTGGTCCTGAGGAGAATATTGACAATGCCCAATTGTCCATTTCCCTGCTGTGGGATACTGTCCCAGAGCACAATCCTAACCCAGAGTTAGGCCAGCACAGTCAGGCCAGCAAAGGCCAGCACAAGGGCCACTGTAAAGCACGTTTGGGCCACTCTCAGCATTAAGAGAGGCCAGCACACAGACATGCGCCATCCTCCCTGACTCTGAGAGTGGTCCAAACGAGCTTTATGGTGGCCCTTGTGCTGGTCAAACTTTGCTGGCCTAATTGTGCCAGCCTAATTCCAGGTTAGGATTGCACTCTGTTGTTAAACACCTTCCTGATTCTATTAGCATTTAGGTGCCAGCTTTAAAGTCCTTTTGCCAAGCCTTTAAGTAGTATGTGAAATATTTTATCATGCTATACAGTGGAGTATCTGTGGGACCTGGCACCCAGGGGCACAATCATTTTAACACCCCTGAGGGGTCTACATGGTCTGAATTGCAGGAAGCCTCAGACAGCCTCCTAGAAAACTTAGAATGCCAGTTTTTATGAAAACCTTTCGAAGTCTCTTAGGGGGCCTCAGAAATCCTCCCATCTGCCTTGGGATCCTCTGTCCAGGATGCAGGTTGGCAACCCCTCAATATGTCATACCCCTCTGCCCCCCCCTTAGCAACACCACTGTTGCTATATTTTGCTTATTGGTTTTATTACAGATTTGTGTTTATGGCACACTATTATATTATTTATTTCACCACAGTTGTTAATGTTCTATTTTGTAAGTTTCTAGAGAGAACTGATGATCGAGAGGTGAGATAAAACAAACCGTTTTCTAAATGAGGATGCAATCCTAGCTTGGAGTTAGGACGGCACAGTTAGGCCAGCAAAGTTTGGCCAGCACAAGGGCCACCGTAAAGCATGTTTGGACCACTCTCAGAGTCAGGGAGGATGGCGCACGTCTGCGTGCTGGCCTCTCTGACTCCGAGAGTGGTCCACATATACTTTACTGTGGCCCTTGTGGCAGCCAAACTTCGTTGGCCTAACTGTGCCGGCCTAACCAGGTTAGGATTGTGCCATAAATCTCTAAATAAATAAATCTCTAAATAAATCGCCAACTATCGCAACCATCTGGTTAATTTCATGGATTTGCGAATGAACTTACCCATAGACAGGACCGGCAGCATCAGAGTAACCAAGCTGATAAGTAGAGGCATCTTTGGGAATGAAATAGCTTCTGGATAGCCCTTGTCTTTTAAAGGCCTGGAAATAGAAGCGAATGGAGAAACGAGCGTGAAAAAAACTGCTCTGCATTTTCATAGGCATCTCATATTCAAAAATAGAAAAATTAGATTAAATTTGCATTTTATGACTAAACACACCGTGGGTACTCCCTGCCCTTGACTCAGCAGAGTCAAGACACGAAGTACTCTTCCCCGCCCCACCATCGCACGTTATATTTTGCGTAGGCTCAACATAAAACCACTTAGGGCGCAATCCAGAGGTGTCACCTACTCCCCAGTAGACAGTTCGCTGGGCGGGAGTAGGGAGTGATTGACAGTCTGTCGATTCACTTCCGGTTTCTTCGCGCGCCCCGCGTGGCTTTCCCTCGCCTTGGAGGGGGCGCCTGCTTGCCCAGGCACCCGGCGCCCCCCCCATCCCCCAAGGCGAGCAGGCACCCCCTCCGAGGCGAGGGAAAGCCGCGCCACTCTTTGACTCTGAGAGTGGGCCAAACATACTTTATGGTGTGTCTTGTGTCGGCCAAACTTTGCTGGCCTAACTGTGCTGGCCTAACTCCGTTAGGATTGCACCCTGAGGCCTGCTCAAGATAAAGGAATGTTTGTTGCGTTGCCCTTACCCGGGTGCTGGAAAGTTGGTTAGGATTGCACCCTTAGAATTACAAACAAAAGCAACTGGAGCACTTGTAACAGGATAACCCAAAGGAATGTGGTAGAAGCAAAACAAGCTAAAGGGCTCGGCAGGGTATTCACAGTGAGAAAGGAAATTTTACAAATCTGTGTCAGCTTGGCATCCAGAAATCCACAGCCCCATGCCCTACGTTGCAAAAGGCATTTGGCCTGAGCTCACTCAAACGAATAGTGATGTGGTGGCGCAGTGGGTTAAACCACTCCTGCTGGGCTTTCTGACTGGAAGGTTGGGAGTTCGAGACCACGCAACGGAGTGAGCTCCCGTCGCTTGTCCCAGCTCCTGCCAACCTAGCAGTTCGAAAGCACCTAGATAAATAGGTACCACTTTGGTGGGAAGGTAACAGCGTTTCGTGCGCTACGGCATATGAGCATCGCCCCCTACAGTTGGTCACGACTAGACCATTCGGTCACGGGGAAACCTTTACCTTATACTCAGGCAAGACGTTTAAAAATACTGATAAGGTCATATCAACCAACACAGCATGTTTGTACAATAAAAGCACAACACCAATCCATTCTCCTTTCGTATGTGTAGTTTATTAATTTTATAACAGCAAATATAGTTCAACACAAATCAATACATTTCCTATAAGCACCTGATGCACCTGCCCCAACCCTCCAAAGTACCATTTTCCTAATTCTACCCCCCCCCCCCCCGCCAAACTGAGCATCTTTAGAAATAGCTCCATCAAGTCTTTTTATAGTTTTGACGACTGTACAGTCCTGCTACACTACCTTCTGGGCAGACTCACGACAGGTACCTAAGATAGATGCTGCTGATCTTAGACCAGCTAAAGATGTAACCAATTAAAATAAAATTATACCAGAATGAGAGAAAGAAACATGAGGAAATCGGCAGGAAGATATTATGTGCGGTTTTACGTTTAAGCAAATAATAAATCCAGTAGTTTAACAGGATAGTGTTGGAACTCAGTGAGATTTTGTAAGCCAAGGATTTCTTAACAAGGTTTTACGGCTATTACCCTAAAGCACAGGCAGGCGCAATTAACAGTTTACACTGGTGATTTTGTTACTGTCGAGTGTAGTTTGAAATATGTCACTGCATATAGACAAAAGAATCATGACACATGGCCTCTGGTTCAGACACAACGCCAAACCATAATTTAGTGCAACAGAATGAGTCTGAGAAAGCCACCTCACACTTCTCTCCTTTGTGCAAGGTGGAAGGGAGAGTGAAAGTGTTTGCTTTCATTTCAAGAACAAACCACAACTCGTGGCTTCAGAACCATTGTCCCCCCCCCCAATACAAACAACACAAAGGTTATGGCCAATTAACTAGAACACATTAATTTTTTTATTAAATTTGATTTTGTCATGGTCGGAGGAGGACTACAAAATCTTCTTTGACCGCCCCCCCCCCGGTCAAATACAGATATTCCAAATACAGATATGTGTGGTTTACAGATATTCCAAATACAGATATGTATGGCATTCTGTACTAAATTACCTTTCCAATGACATAAGAACATAAGAAGAGCCCCACTGGATCAGGCCAAAGGCCCATCCAGTCCAGCTTCCTGCATCTTGCAGCAGCCCACCAGATGCCTCAGAAAGCACACAACTAGATATGTGCATTTAGATATGTGCATATAGTATGATGGTATTATTCATACTTTCCAAGGTTTTCACGATTTTGGCCACTAGGGTCAAGCTTAGCTTCTTGCTCCCCTAAAGCTTACTGCCTGGTGCAACTGCCCTCCTGCACCCCGTGAAGCCAGTGGCGTCCCTACAGGGGGGGCAGAGCTCTAAGTTTTGCAAGGAGCCTTACCTTGCCATGGAAATCGCTCCTTTCCTGTGCCACTTTAGCCAATCCTCAGGGGCAAAAGCAACGTCTTGGCATTGCTTATTGGCTACAGTGGCAAGGGAGAGGAGCAATTTACACAGGAGGGTAAGGCTCCTTGCAAAACCTAAAGCTCTGCCCCCCCTGAAGGGATACAACTCAGTGGTGTCATTCAAATGATTTAGGAGCAGGAACTCACTTTTGATTGGCACTTGTCGGGAACCCGGAACCAGCCACGGAGCCCGTTAGGATCCGGAACACCCGTTCTGGACCGTTCCCCCGAATGACATCACTGCCTTCGCCCCCCTAGGAATCCGGAGTCGCTCCCTTTAACCCTCTGAGTGCTGGCCAACCAAGAAGAAAAGCTCTTTGCAGAGGAATTGGGAGGGGGGAGGAGGGAGAGTGAAGTGGGCGGAGTCAGCCCTAATTTTAACTAGTGGAACTGAGTTCCCCCGTGTTCCCCCTGCACGACATCACTGAT
The DNA here is from genome assembly GCA_029204185.1 of Lerista edwardsae. NCBI lineage: Eukaryota > Metazoa > Chordata > Lepidosauria > Squamata > Scincidae > Lerista > Lerista edwardsae. The sequence continues at coordinate 1,703,170 of JAJKFI010000026.1, forward strand.
ACCACTGCCTAAAGCTGAACCACTTATGCCAGGATTTGAGCCAGGAATCTTCATTGTGCAAAGCAAGGCCTCTAACACTGAGAAAGGATCCCTCCCCAAGTCTTCGTATTACGTTTTCCTTATGTTAATGTCTCTACAGTTAACATCTGAACTTTATTGAACAAATATTGAAAAACTGTACAGGGGTATTTTATCACAACAGTACACTGACCAATAAAGCTGAAGCCTTTAAGAAACGTGGAGAGAAGATCTGTACTTTTAGCTGCCCGACCAGAAATCCCACCGGTGCAGCTTTTTCCAGCATGAAAAACTGTACCTGCATCTACTGAATGTATGCCTTAAAGGGTTAAAAACAGCAACAACAGAAAACGGGGATATAATAGGCTTATCAGGCAGCCTGTACAATGAAAATTCTGGAGCCCGCGACTCCAGCTGCAAATTTTCAACTAGGCAAGAAAACTTCGCCGTTTAAAAGCTGTTTGGCAATCGTGAGTGGGATTTACATCTCTCATTCTGGCAAGACGCTTGCTTTGAAAAGATTCCCAGCTGTTGGGATATTTCCAGGGAGCAAATATTAGCACACATTGCTAAAAGTAGATACAGGAAGCGGTTAGTCAGGGTCCTTGCCAGCTGCTTACTGCAGGCGTCAAATCTCCTGATATAAATGATGGCACAGGGGGGTCTCCATCTATCTGACTCCTTGCAGTTTAGGATGGAAGACCTCCAAGAGGTTCTATAATATATCTAGGGGTGCAATCCTAACTAACTTCCCAGCACCGGGGTAAGAGCAATGCAGTTTGGAGCAAGCATCCCCTTAGCTTGAGGAGACCTCTGTGACTACAACTCCACTGCAGAATGCAGAACATGCCCCATTGGCACAGCTATGTCAGTGCTGGAACGTTGGTTAGGATTGCGCCCTAAAACTCATTTATGCTGTCTAATTGGCTGATTTTTCCAAACCTAGAAACCAGGGCTGGGCATACTTTCAAGGGGAGGCAAAGGGAGTTATCAGAGATTTGTGCCCAATAAACTGGATTCTTCCATTTGCATCAATTGTTAAAAATTAAACTTATTAAAATTAAACTTATTTCTGTCTGTTTTGCATTACACTCTGCTAATCGAGGAAGGGACACGGAACAGTAGCACATTGAAAGCCCCATGCGCTGATCACCAGAAAACATCTCTCTCTCTCTCTCTCTCTCTCTCTCTCTCTCTCTCTCTCACACACACACACACACACACACACACACACACACGAGCACATCTACACCCTTAAGGGCTAGTAACATGCTTCTTCTACAAAAAAAGTTCTGCACAACTTAGAAATTTGCATATACAGTACTGTGCCTACGTCTGTACATTGGTGCCGTTTCAAACCAACACAATCTATTTTTGCAGCCTCAAAAACCACTTTACTAATTAGGTGAACATTCTCGCCATGCCAAAAGATAATGTTGTATTGTATCCTCACTACAAAGTACAGCTTCAGCAAACACAAAAAAACACCTCAGACTAGGCAGTCTTAACAGGGCAATCTTGTGCAGGGTTCGAAGTAAGTCCCACTGTCTTCAGAGAGACCTTCTCCCAAACAATGCATAGGATTTGCAGCCTGAATATTTTTTTTCCCTTCACCTGCAAGAGACTCCACTGTCCTAGAATCAACTATACGCTTGCTGGTTCCAATTACCTCTGCTTGCAGGTCCTGCCAAATAATGAAGTTAACAGAAAAAGATGCTCTAGATGCAGCTTCAGGCCATTGATTCAATTTAATCAATTGCAAGCTGGACCCATGAAAAAATATTTGCAGCATCAATAGATTCCCCTCAATAGATCTAAGAAGTAATAATGGCATGGGGTAGGAGGGTGTCCCGTTTGTCGTAAGTACCCACTCCCAAAGCAAAGTCTGTCTGCCAACAAAACATGCACAGATCATGGCTTGAAAGTACCTGCAGTCTTCAGGAGCCCAACTGCATCCAGGTCTCTCTCATCAATTGCAAGTGTGCCTTTCCACTGGCCCAGCTGGCTAGCAGCCGAACCCTCCTTCCACTCACTGTTCTTGTGACTACTTGCCTTTCTGCAGAAGGGCGTGGAGTGTTTTCTTTTGTGCCTCTGTGGTCCCAATCTTGTTTACAAGAAGCTCACCTCAGCTTCTGGCCTCCCCGCTTTCAGCGAGGATTTAACGTGTGTGTAATTTTCCAGAAGGTCAAACTTATTGTTCCTTCAGCTTCTCACTTGACAACTTTTTTTCTTTTGCTCCTGGTTTTTTGAGGATGGTAAGTGGCAAATTTAGGGATTTTTCCTCTTGCAGAATGAAGGCCATGCCGGTCAGATACGGGACACTACATCGCGAAGTATGTACCATAACAGTTTGGTCTGCATTTAAAATGGAGTGCTTTGATTCCAGCAGGTTTGTTTTGAATAATATTGTTTTGTTTTCAACACCAAAAGATTAATCTCCTTTTTGGAGAAAGCATACGTTTCAAAAGGTATTATTGAAGAACAGTTGAAGAACAGATAGCTCATTTTTGGGCATGAGTACACAAAATACACAGCTGTCTGGATTAGTCTCCTGCTCAAGAAACACACACACACACACACACACACACACACACACACACACACAAAATTTTGCAGTGTGAGATTTCACCAAGTGTTTTTCATGCATGTGTCAATCCTATCTTCATAGCCCTGAGAATTGGAAGCTGCTGTTAAAGGAAAACATAGAGAACTAGAGAATTCATGAGATGCTAAAGTTTGAATCCAGTACCAACTTTGCAGTGTGAGCCGAGTATATCCACTGTCCTGTCCATATATATATGCAGGCATGAAAACCACCTGGTGAAATCTGACATAACAGGGAAAAGCCAGATTTCCCCATAGTTATTAGTTTCTTCATCCTGCAATTATTTGTAGAACTCAACAAAAGCAGGATTAATTCCACAAAGTATAATGACATTCTGCTGAATACACTTAATACATTAAACTTTTCTCAGTGCAGATTTTTTTTCTTTTAGAACCCAGTTGACCCAGGTCCTCTCCCTTACCTGGTCTGGGTATTAGGGCAAGGCTTGCCAAACTGGTTTCTTTCGAGTCAGTTTGGCAAGTGCAGCCTTAATTCACAACGTAGATCATAGTATTTGGTTAGAACCAATGTGTTAAGAAAACACACACACACACACACACACACATCAAGAAATACTACATTCTATTATCTGTATTAGGGCACAATCCTAACCAACTCTCCGGCACTGACATAGCTGTGCTAATGGGGCACATGCTGCATCCTGCAGTGGAGTAGTAGTCACAGAGGCCTCCTCAAGGTAAGGGAATGTTTGTTCCCTTACCTCGAAGCTGCATTGCCCTTGCCCCAGTGCTGGAAAGTTGGTTAGGACTGTGCCCTTAATTTCCTTAAACTTGCATTATCAAATTCTGTAGTTTATTTATGATTGTCCCAATAATAGATCTGGAGAAATCAGGCCATTCGATAGTACCATTCTGTGCATATCTCAGAACTATGTCCCATTGTGTTCTAGGGGATTTGCTCCAGTCTAAGTGTGTACAGAATTGCAATTTTAAGAATGAAAAACAATAGTTTAGTCAATGCCTGCCAATGTTTAGATGTCAAGGGGAAAAATGCCCCTGGTTTTTATAGTCCCCTAGTTATTGAGCAGGTGTACTATAGCAGTGACAAAGCGATTGTGCTACAAACCAGGAGGTCTCAAGTTCAAATCTCATCTTTGCTATGTACTCCCCATGTGGCCTTAGGCAAGCCTCTCTCTCTCTCTCTCTCTCTCTCTCTCTCTCTCTCTCTCTGCCTCAGTTTCACTCATTTGCAAGAAAAAGCTAATAGTACTGACCTAACTTACAGGGGTGGGGTAAGGACAGCAAGCCAATTTATGTGCAGTTCTGATCTGCAGCTCGCCTCCTGTTTTCCAAAGGACTTTATCCTGCACTTTCTCTCTTCCTTCTTTATGGACATATCCACAGTACAGACCAAAGGTTCACTCTTCCCCAAAGAACTCTGGGAGTTGTAGTTCTGGGGGGGGAAATAAAAGGGGACCAGAGATGCTGAAAAGCAAACCCTCACCTACAATGCCCAAGAGTCCTCGGTGAGAGCCACGGCAGTCAAAAGTGGCCTTAAAAGGTTTGCTGTAGAGATAATGCCCTACCATCTCTATGGCCAAGAGTTCCTCCTAAACTGTCTAGAACTAGAGCTTAAAAGACAGCAATCCTACCTGCTGCTTAGCAAGCCAAACCAAGCTGTTCTTCCCCTCTGCAATCCGTTTTCTTTCTGGCAGCCTCAGGTGTCCTGCCCCACAGCATCTCAAGTGGCCCTGTTTTATTTGACACACTTTTGAGTCACGTTAGCAACAATGCTCCATGGTTTGAAAATGAGTCACTAGCATGATGTCATTTGTAAGCAGCAAGACTGCCAGCGAGAGAAGCGAATTTCCCCACCAGGGTCCAAAAGCCTTGGCCAACCAAGCTCAAAAATCACAGGATTTCTCTGGATCTTCCAGGCTTCTGGTCAGATGACTGGAGGAAGAAGCCAGGCTGCTTATTACTTTGATACCTTGATCAGCAAAACAACAAAGCAGTGGTGTGCCACAACGGCCTCATCAACAGATTAGCGTTTCATTCTACCCTTGAAAATCCCTCTCTATAATTACACTGAAGAAAATATTTACTCCCTTAGGAAGGGCAAATGCCCCTTGGTTCAAAACAAGTCACCAAATGTTGGTCCTTGGTTCAAAACACGTCACCGAATCGTATATATCTGCGCACGCACAAGGTACAATTTTGCAAAACCTCTGGGTTTGGGGTCTCCAACTTACCGTCAAATGGCGGCTTCCGAATGGGTTTGTTTCTTCAAGGAAGCCTCGGCAATTTCTCTGCTGAGGAGTCCCTGAGTATGTGTCATGGAATCTTTGGCTCTGGGAGAATATTTGGGGGCAGTGGTGTCATTCAGATGATTTAGGAACAGGAACTCACTTTTGATTGGCACTTGTCGGGAACCCGGAACCAGCCACGGAGCCCGTTAGGATCCGGAACGCCCGTTCTGGTCCGTTCCCCCTGAATGACACCACTGTTTGGGGGGCACATTCAGTGTCAGCCTCCCTTTTGACATGGGAAAACAGACAAGATGTGCCCCACACACTTCTGTGGCTCCACACCACAAGGGAAGGTCGGAAATAGTGGGCAAGGTGGATTCTTGGGAATCCAGCACTGAATGTATAGGACTCCCTCTTACTGAGGGCGCAATCTGGTAGATGGCGTAGCGCTGATGCAACGTGCTTGTGTCAGCGCTACATCATTAGCGCAGACGGGGGGAGTGCCGAGGGTGACACTAGCAGTAGCATCGGCCTGGGACCTTGTCCTTGGGCTGTGATTTCGCGGGTGCAGGTCCGAGGAGCACATCGGGGAGGCAGGCGCCTCCCCTGGTGCAAGGGCACAAATGGGCAGCGCACTTTAAGACTGGGCTATGAATCAGACCATTAGGACACCCAGCTCAGTATATACTGGTGGTGACTCTCCAGGGTTTTGAGCAGGGGCCCTACCAGGAGACGCCAAGGATTAAACCGTTTGCATGTGAAGCAGGAGTTCTACCAGTGAGATATGATCCCATCCCCACTCTTTGAGAGTTCCCCAGAATAGCACTGCCAGCTCCTAGAACCAGATTTCAGTACCAGGGCTCAGCCCCTGAAATACATGAGATAACGAAGAATGCCCCTGTGCTTACGCAAAGGAAATTTCTGTCTCCATTGATGAACTGCAACTTACCTCCACATTTCCGGGATTAAAGAATAGAGCAGCCAGGACAAAGGTATAGTTTCCAGCCACGATTAAGGGTGCAATCCTAACCTGGAGTTAGGCCGGCACAGTTAAGCCAGCAAAGTTTGGCTGGCACAAGGGACATCGTAAAGTATGTTTGGATCACTCTCGGAGTCAGAGAGGCCAGCACACAGACATGCTCCATCCTCCCTGACTCTAGGAATGGTCCAAATGAACCTTACGGTGTCCCTTGTGCCAGCCAAACTTTGCTGGCCTAACTGTGCCAGCCTAACTCCAGGTTAGGATTGCACCCTAAATCACTGCAACTCTTTGTTTCGAATTTAGCCATTGAGTCGTTTGAAAAAAAAACACCCCACACTTCCCCCCAGTTTGTCAGACTGTAATATATTTATTCATTATAATTTTTAAAAATGCACTTCCTAATACAATCTTGAGACAAACGAAAACACCAGTCATCACGGAAGGTAAGCCAATGAGATGGAAGGTTCCGATGTGCAGGTCTCCTAGGTTCTGTGGAGCTGTGCCCTCCATTGTCCCAACACAGCCTCAAAGGGTTGTCACTGTCGCTGAACATCTGTATTCTCTCAACATCAGGGGCACGTAATATTGCAGAGAAGCGGATTTCTCATCAGCAGCTTGATTGCGGATTTTAACCCAAGAGGGTTTGGGACTTCCTTTATATCCAAGCATAGAAAAACTGCCTGGAAAAATAAATAAGAGGAGGAAAAAATGATTTGACTATCATCACACAGTCGAGCAAGCCATAACAGTTTCTGCAATGACCGATTCTCCAAATACCTCGCAGACCTTGTATGCAGTTCATGGGAAATGTTTATCTACATAACCATTTCCAAGGAACTTTTCGAATCCATATATGAGCTGAGAAGTTACTACTAAAGAAAGTAATAATGGAGGCACAATTAAATGCACAATGAACACACACGTTGCTTTTTTTTTTAAAAAAAACACAAATAGCTTTTTGAAGACATTGCACAGAGTAATTAAAATTCATATTACTAATAGCATATTACTATGCGTGGTTTTCCCAAGGTAAGTGTGGTTGCAGCAGCTGCTCGATTAGCAGATTCTGATTTCCATCCAGGAGAACACAAGAAATAACCTGTTGAATCAGGTCAAATACTCATCTAGCCTAGCATCCTGTTTCCCACAATGGCCCACTGGATGCTTCTGGGGGTCCTACAAGCAGGAGATAAGACACACCTCTCCCCTACAATTGGGATTCAGCCGCATAGTGCTACTGAACACTGAGGGTATAACCCCAACAACTAGTAGCAATTGGTAGATCTGTTCTCCATGAGTTTATCCAGCTCCCATCTTAAGCAGCAGACCAGGGCCGGCTCTAGCAGCAGCGGGGCCCAATGTGGGGCATTCCTGTGGGGCCCCCAACCCTCCCTGCGGGGCCCCCCACTCACCAAGAAGAGATCTGTTTGTGCCACGTGCCAAGCATGGCATGTGGAAGTAGTTGGTGGTGATATCATCACATCACCGCCAACTGCTTCCAGGTGGCCCATTTTGGGCTGTTCAGAGGCAGAGGCAGGTGGGAGAGACCAAGGTAAAGCTGCTCTGCTCGCCCCACTGACTTACAGCCCAGAGAGATCCCAGCTGCAGCCACGGGCAATATGCTCACCCTGCTAGTGCGGGGCCCGGTATGACGACATTGATCACATTGGCTTAAAGCCGCCCCTGCAGCAGACACCTCCTATCTTGTGGCAATGAGTCCCACAGGCTAATTATGTGCTTTGTGAAGAAGTTTTGTTGCCTATCTTAAGTCTACAGTCAATCAGTTTCATTAGATGACCCCTGGTCTTTTCTATCTACACCAGTGTTTCTCAACCAGTGGTACTGGTACCATCTGCGGTACTTGAGGTGGTGGCTGGTGGTATGCAAGGGACCCCTGCCACCGGGTAGCGAGACCAGCAACGTGACAAGACAGACAGTCGGGAGGCTTCGCACAGTGAGCAGAGCTCCAAAGAATGCTTTCCCACACTCAGAAAAGCCCTTCCATCCACCCTTTGTCACATTGCATCTGGCCTCCCAACCCAGAAGTAACTGGTGATGATGTCATTACCAGTTACTTCCAATGGTACTTCCAATAGGTGGTATAGCTAGGACTTCCCCCCCCAAAACTACCGCCCCCCCCAAAAAAATGTAACCTTCCCTTTGAAAGAAAGGGCTCCAGCTCTATCATCATTTTGGTTGCTCTCTTTTGCACCTTCTCCACACTTTTGGGACCAATCCGATGTGTAAGGAAAAAGAATTGGGCAACCAGAATGAAAGGCATGCCAGCAAGTCAATGCTCAGGATTCCCTGTAACCATTGCACCAGTGCATTGTCACGCTACCTCGGCATGGCTGATGGATGAAGCTTCTTGCCATTTTCAGGAACTGAAAATGCCACTTCCTGCTGCTTGAACCACTTGAGACGTGAGGAAGTTGTCAAAGGCTTTCGGAGGAAAAACCACACAGTGAAATTCACTGCAGTGCAACTACAGACATGCAATGAAACTAACGACTAATAGAACTTTCTGCATCACCAAAGGATTACAGAATTAGGAAACCTATTGACACAGCAGCTCTGAAGGTGTTCACCCTGTATGAATGGTACCATCTGGACTGCACTGGTTAGCTCCACTCCACCCATTGTGCCTGCCCTGACCCATCCTGACAGGCATGCTTTAGAATTTAGATTTGCAGATCTCAATGGGCTCACCCCATGTGAGCAATTTAACCAACTCAACTGCGCAAAGAGGGCCTAATATGTGCAGGCTCCTGTGCAAACATGCTTGAACGACTGTGGGGCTGTACAGTTGAGCAGGGCAGCAGAGCAATCCTGCTCTCTGGGGCACATACGGGCGAGATGGAAATCCAGCCTTGCAATTTAAAGAGCAAAACATTTCTCTTCCACATTCTGAAACAGCTGCCACCCAAGTGGAATTGGATGGCTCTTTCCAACAGCACAGGACAATGTAATTAAGCAGTGTGAGGGCAAATACCGCACACAGTGGATCTGGTAGGGGGGCTGGATTTTAATTAACCCAACTATGATGATCCCAACAGGAATTTGCTTAGCGAGGCAGGGGATGTGATCTCTCCTCAAAGATCTTTGGAAAAGTCTGAAAATACTAGGCTGCATGGGGTCACCTCCTCAAGCTTTCTCACTTCAACCAATTACGAATGGCAGGGGTTTCTCGACACCATGTCAAGGAATTTATTCATTATGAAGGAAAGTCACCTACAAAATTGCCAGTGCATTTCGCTTCCGTCAGCTCTGTGGATTTTCAGGGAGACAAAGACATTTCTGTTGAGACTGTTCCAACATTTTCCCCCCTCCAACAGATGTGTATTTTAATAGCAAGAGAAGATTGCCACAGGGGACAAAATCTTGCCCATTGTGGAGACAGTATTCAGCACACACAAGGGGAGATGGATGTCTCAATTGTTCTATATTCTACAGGGGCCAAAGGCAAGCTCTTCAGTGCATGAACTACACTCCAATATTTTGACCGGTTTTTAGCAGGGGTTCTTTAACTGTACACTTTAATGTCAGTGCCATCTCTTTTTTTTAATGTCGGCTTTTTGTGGACAAAGTGAACACATGCCACATAACAGCATCCAAAAAAATAATATTCCTAATAATCTGTGGCTGGAAAGACATCCAAGTCCACTACTGACCTCTTCTTGAGAAGTATCTAAGCTAAACCACAGACGTCTGGCTGGTTGATTTTCTTATCAACAAAAAGAGAATTACATTCTGCAGAAGTGAAGTTTGATTGGGCGCCTGCCTATTTTCCAGGGAAATTACTGTAAGAAATCATGCCACAATAAGGGAATGCCTGGCATGTGACAATAGCGTTTGCACCAACACCCTATAACAAGAATTTTCTATCAGACTGGATAGAGCACAGATTTCCTGTCTTGTGGGGCAAAGGCTGGATTCTGAAACGAGACCAAAAAAATAATAATAATGGTGAAGTTTGGAGAAAAAAAAGAAACTCCAAAGCAATGATTCCTACAGAATGAAGGAAGTCCAGTTTCTCAAAACAGATTCCTGCAAAACCAAGATAAGAGGTTCATGTAATAAAATGACAAAGCAGGAACAAGTACTGCAGACACAACCAGGACAGATTTTTTTTTTTTTTGGCATATCTTGCCTGATTTCAGGATAATTTTAAATAACCCAAATTTCAATAAAATACAGGTAGATTATTCCTTATCCGGATATCCAGAATCCAAACCTTTCCAAAATCCAGAACTTTTCTATATTTTTTTAAAAGACTTTTTAAAAACTTTCTGTAGAAAGAAGGTCATGTGTATATTCCCACGTACAGGCTGTAAGTTCTAACCTCTGCTCTGTGGTGTTTACTTATACAAACATGGTTGAAAAATGTCCACGTCAGTGGTATTCAAACTTTTTAGACCCACTTTTTAGAATGGCATTGATGTCGGGACCCACTGGAAGTGATGTTGTGGCAGGAAGTGACATCATCAAGCAGGAAGTGCTGTCATTGTAACATAATCAAATGACGCTCCTGAAATGCAAATTGGCATTCTTGGACTGCAGCAACTGCACAACCATGAAATATCCATGACTGGGACAATATATTGTGTAAAAGTGGTGAACTAATACAAAATTTTTAAAAAATGCTCACTTGAAAATTCAAACTATTAACACTCACAAAAGGAATAGAGTAAAGAGGGCTGCAGTTTCCAAGATGGCTGCTCTCAACTTTTCACAGCCCACCTCCTGTGGGTTTTCACAACCCACCTGACATCAGGTTGCGACCCACCAAAGCCCAGACAAATTGAAAATCCAGACACTTTCCCATTCCAAGCAGTCTGAATAAGGGGTAATAAAACTGTAGTCAATTAAAATAACTATCCACCTGGATTCAACACTGTATTCCTTCCCTTGAGCCACCAAATTCTGGGCCTCATGTATTCTGGACCTTACACAGGACATGCCTTGTTTCCTTGTATTTGCGGAACCTGAAAAATGCTCCCATGTTTTATGACTGTTGCTGAAAAAAAGCCACTAAGAGTGCAATCCTAACCTGGAGTTAGTCCGGCACAGTTAGGCCAGCAAAGTTTGGCTGGCACAAGGGACACCATAAAGTATGTTTGGACCACTCTCAGAGTCAGATTGGTCAGCACGCAGATATGCACCATCCCCCCTGACTCTGAGAGTGGTCCAAACACGCTTTACGGTGGTCCTTGAGCCTGCCAAACTTTGCTGGCCTAACTGTGCTGGACTAACTCCAGGTTAGGATTGTGCTCCCAGATTCCAGGAAGACTCAAAGGAGAGCTGCTTTTGCCCAGCTTATGAGCTTCAAGAGGCATCTGGCTGTCTACTGGAGGGATCTCGCTCTAATCCAGCAAGGTAAACCTCATCTTGATTTGGATAATGAAGTTGCTTCAGTGTGGCAACAAGCATGGGCATCATTGCTTCAGCAAAGCCACTTTGGCAGCCATTGTGGTCAAGCAGCCAACAGCCAGATTGGCCAAGTCTGCCTGACAGAATCATCTAAAATTATCTGTTACTCTGTGGTCTGGAAGGAAGCCTCTACCTTAAAAAGGTCAAGGATACAAGTCAAACAAAAACCTGCATCTGACCAGTTGGAATGTTAAAATGTCTGGCATTGGGAAGTGCAGAAGTGGAAGAAAATGTTGTTGTTTTAAATACTGAGCCAAACTCTTTGGGAAGGATTGCCCCAAAATGGATTCCAGCTCGAAGCAAAAATGCTGAGGAGCACTTCTGTTTTCTTACTTGTCCATTGTGCACGCATTTCTGAACGACGTAATTTCCTACTTGAGCTTCTTTTTGCTTCAAAGGGGATAAAAGGCTATCCAAGACAGTCAAGACTACCCAAAATTGCAACAGCCACCTCAAATTCACCACTTTTTTTTTTGTTTCAGCAACAACAAAGCTGCCGTTTCATTTCAGAATACTTCCCTTGCTTCATCCACTGGAATGAGTAAAGGCAGCATTGGTTAAGGTTTGCCCAGGAAGTAGGTCACTGGAGCAAGACACATTTCAATTCATCTACCTATTGCAAGTTGGGTTCACTTTTTGATTGGAAGACATTGCACAAAACGTTCCCCCCCCCCACTCCCAAGTTCCTGTGCAATAACCAAAGCACATGGTAGGCACCATAGAAACTGGTTTTATGCCATGTATATCCAGGGCGGAATCCTAATCTGGAGTTAGGCCAGCAAAGTTTGGCCAGGCACAAGGGACTCCGTAAAGCATGTTTGGACCACTCTCGGAATCAGGGAGGATGGTGCACATCTGTGTGCTGGCCTCTCTACTTCCCTTGTGCCGGCCTCACTTCAGATTAGGATTGCTCTCCCACAATCCAATAAAAAAGCTGGTGTGAAAGTGGAGGCTGGGTTACCTTCCTAGAACTCACCTACTATCTATTTGCCTCTTGGCTATCCAAATGATCAGTAATTACAGGGGATGGTAGGAAAGAACCCAGCCACCTGAACACCTTTGCAACTATTTCCATCCGATCACCAGACTGCGACCTAACATTCTGTAAGAAGAGGTGCTGCTGCAGAGTCCTTCTAAGACTGGCATCTGCAATATGTGCTGAGCATAGAGGAAGTGTGGGAAGAGGAGATGCTCACTACCTAGGACTGAGGCACTAGTGATAGCTTAGCACAGCGGTCTCCAAACTGGACAAATCTTCTCTGGCACCAATGGTTCTACACATTCCACCAGGGAAGGAGCAAAAGACCCCTGCTACAGCTCCCAGGGGTCTTCACGTCCAGCCGCACACATACAGAATGCTAGATATGCTGGGGCAGCAGACCCCGGAAGCAGCTGGCTGCAAAGACCCCTGGGAGCTGTAGTAGGGGTCTTTCACGTATTCCCTGGCAGAACGCAAGCAGCGACTCACACCGGGGAAGGAAAAGGGAGGCACCGGATCCAGCCCATGGGCCAGAGTTTGGAGCCCCCTGGCTTAGCACACATGCTTTTGCATGCACACAGTCCCAAGTTCAATCTTTAGTTAGAAGAGTTGAGTGGGCTGGGAAAGATCTCAGCCTTGGACTAGGGGTGTCAAACCTATTTCATATAGTAGGCAGAATAGCATTCGTGGTGCCTGTTGAGAGCCAGAAGTGACATCGCTAAGCAGGAAGTGACATCATTTAACAGACTACAGTGAGAAATAAGCACTTTGTTTTTACATAGAAACTCATTAGCTGCAAATGACAGAAGAGAAAATGTGCATGCTGGGAGAGCCCAATTATAACGAGGCCTTGTGTTTTACACCTCTGTGCTAGACAGTATTGAGTGAGATGGGCCAATGGTCTCAGGGTAAGGCAGAATCAGAGGTACCAACCAATGATCACTTTAAAGGGAGAGAGCCGATTTCCAGTTTGTAACCTGGCAAACTCAGGACCTGTTCAAGCACTAACTCCTGAAGTCTTCACCCTTCCAGAAAGGGCAGTATGGATAGTCAGGCATGCATGCCTAACTCTGTAAAAACTTCTACCATTGGTTGCAGCTATGTGAAGCATACTTATAACAAGCGATCACAACAGCAGTGGTATATTTGCTTTAAGAAATACTGTAGTGAAAGGAAGACAGGCAGTCATTCAAAACATTCGTAGGGTAATCTTTTTTCCGTGTTAAGTCACATCCATCATATAGTCACCTTGTTTGTGGAAGACAACAGGCTTTGCCGAACCTAACTTTGTAAATATTGCTGTTTCAGAGGCTCCCGTTGCTTCTGTAATATCTCTAGAGCACACAAGGACAATTGACCTGGGGAAAGGGGGAAAAAATGAACAGCTAATAAAGCACAATGAGAATCACTCTCTTTCAACTTAACTGTGACTGGACTTTCCTGTTTGCTGAGTCTTAGGACTTTGATGCACTTCAGCAGCAGGTGAGATGTTTTGCATCTGGTGAGACAACGCTCTCACCCCTTTCTCAGGTGTAGCCAGCTGCAGTGGCAGTTCTAAGAGGAGGACAGCAAATGCCAGTTGATTCCGCTAGGCTACCTACTGGAATTGGCTTCCCAGGTCTTTGACATGTTCCACATGCATCACCAACAAGTTTTGACCAATGCAAGAACTACTGAGAATTCAAAGAAGTCTATTAGACAGCAATGGGCCATGAACAAAGAAATCTGCTGGACTGATATAATGGACAGATGGCAGTCTATGCACTTGGTTGATTATATATAATGTGGGATTTGGACATTAGTGTGGAACATGAGGATACAACAGATAGTCTGCTGGGATTTTGGAACAGCCACACTCAATCTGGAACAGCCACACTCAAATCCCGAATATTCATAAGCTCATTAGAAGGTTTTTGGATCAGTCCTCACATCTCGGCTCCACATGTGTTAATTATTAATGATAGTTATTAATACCTACAAATAAAAGGTGATCGCAATGACAAAGAAGGCGCCTGAGGAGGGACATGATTGAGACATACAAAATTATGCAAGGGGTGGTTAGAGTAGATAGAGGCAATCTCTTTTCCCTCTCACGCAATACCAGAACCAGGGGACATCCTCTAAAGCTGAAAATAAAAGAAAATATTTCTTTACTCAGCGTGTAATTAGAATGTGGAATTCTTTGCCACAGGTTGTGGTGATGGCATCTGGCCTGGATGCCTATAAAAGGGGATTGGATAGATTTATGGAGGAAAACTCCATCACAGGTTACAAGCTATGATGGGTATGTCCAGTCTAAGATTAACTGGTCGCTCATCATGAGGGCTGGGTAGGAATTTTTTTCTGTCATCCGAATTGGCCATGGATGGCAGGTTTTTTTGCGTACCCCAGACTGGGGAGGGAGGGATGGGTGTTCAGTAGGTTTCATTATTTACACTTGTGTTTAATAAAGTTAAACCCCAACATCAGTCTGATGTCTTCCTTGGGGTTGGTGCAAAGGCAATAGGCTACCTTAGAATGCCAGATGCAGGGGAGTGGCAGCGAAGATACAAGTGTCTTGTTGTCTTCTGTGCTCCCTGAGGCATCTAGTGGGCCACTATGAGATACAGGAAGTTGGACTAGATGGTCCTTTGGCCTAATCCAGCAGGGCTCTTCTTATGTTCTTAAAGCCCAGATCGGGTTGCAAGTTATTATTTACCTCAGAATTTTACCTCAGAATGCCTGATACAAGGGAGTAGCAACAGGATGCAGGTATATTGTTGTCTTGTGTGCTCCCTGAGGCATCTTGTGGGCCATTGTGAGATACAGGAAGCTGGACTAGATGGGTCTTTGGCCTGATCCAGCAAGGCTGTTCTTATGTAAATCAGATTGTATAGAATACCTTAAAAGTGCTACAGAAGTGCACCCAAATGGGAGAAGAAAGCCCAGGGCATGAACTGACTTAAAAAATAAAACCAGGAACCATTAATATATATTGATGTATACACAGATATGGTAGCTGCAGAGCATCAAGGTCTGTGGTTGTGAACTGCACTGAGAAGGGTCTTGGCTGCAAAATCTGTTTTCAGGTTATTTGACCTGCTTTTGCCAGCAGCCAAGACTTCTTTTGTATGATTCTCTGTTGTTCCATGTTTATGTGGCGACGCATAAAACCACAAGGAATGTGGAACAGATGCAAAATGGAGACCATCCAGGCCCACTGCAGAAACACGTCCAAGTCAGAAGACTCGGCAGGCAAGCCGGCAAGTCCAATCAATGACTTGTCCGAAAAAGAAAAAAGGGGAAAAACTTTATTGGAAATTCTGGCAACACCCCCTATTTTAATCCGTCCAGAAAGGAGGGAGCAAGGGGGGGGGAGAAGAGCTGGCAGGGAGAAATAGGACACATTTCAGAAATGGAAAAGTGAGTCATTGACTGCCAGGAAATTGCTGTGATTTTAGACTGGGGCAGTTGGCAAAAGCAGCAGAATTGTGAATGTAAAAGAAGAAAAAAGAAAAAAAGCCTTATCTACTGATGGGTGGAGAAGGAGCTGCTCAGTTCCAAGTCACTGCCAGCTTTCCACATGCTGCGTTTCCATCTGCTGTGGCCCTTCCGACAGAAACACAGCCTGGGGCGCTGATTTTCAGCTTGCCTTTGTAGCGTTCTGCCAGGCATACATTTGGGCTTGCAAAAAGTAGGTCACTTTCCCAACTTGCTTGTCACTCACGTGTTGCTATGTGACCTTGACGAGCTCGGGAGGGCTCACCTCTCTTTGACAGATGTTTCCACATAATTGGTGACTGCGCTAGCAAATGTGGTCGGTCGGGTTGTGTCAAAATGCCGCCTACTCTTGACTGTGCCGGAGCATGCATCGAGAACCAGGAAGAGTATCCCCCGGCTGCGGAACAAGAAGACCTCGTCATCGAGCTGCAATGAAGAAAGGATTAGGATTAGCTGCAGGCACACTGCAGGGAAATATCAAAGGTATTTGTAGCTCTTGCAAAAGCGTTTGAGACGCTTGTGGCTTCTTGACAAAGTGAATGCATTTGAGGCAACGTAAGCTTCCCTTAGACTTTAATTGACCAGGGAGTTCCACTGAACTTGAACCCAACCTCAAAACCAGTTCAGGGTGATCTCTTGGAACTTAGCCTGAACCAAAACATCTCTCAGCTGCTTTGAACCTGAGCTGGAACTGAACCCCTAAAACACAAACAGTGCTAAATTGTTCAAACTAAGTACTTCCATAGTAAGACGCCCAGCTTTCCACTGTTTCATGTTTTATCTTCCTGGTTTGTTTTTTTCTCTCGCTCCAGGAGAAGTGTATAAACACTGCTTTTCAAACACCAAACAACAGTTCCAAACTATTTTCCAAAATAGTTATTATGACATTCATTTTTACAATGGTCACACTGCAAGCGAAAGGGTTTGCTGTCATTCTGAATGAAGTGTATCTAACAGCGCAATCCTAACTTGTGCTGGAACAGGTAGGCCAGCTGACTTGCACTGCCTCCAATACAGCTTTGGGGGCAGCTGGAGGAAAGGGGGATATTTTCCCCTTACCCCAGGTTAAGATCCAGTCACCCCCATGGGGCGAGTCGGATCTGAGGCCGAATGGGCCATGGACGGGGGGTAGGATCTGGTCTAAATGTCAGATGCAGTCTCCATACCCCTCCCTGGACCAGTCCATCCATGGGGCTCCCCCTGCCCCGTTCTGCCTGCTCTCCGCCCTCCCCAGAGGCTGGCACAAGCAACCTGTGCTGGCCTAGAGCACCTTTAGGATTGCATTCTAAATGAGAGCGCAATCCTAACCTGGGGTTAGGCTGGCACAGTTTGGTCAGCCAAGTTTGGCTGGCACAAGAGCCACCGTAAAGCATGTTTGGAGCACTCTCAGAGTCAGAGAGGCCAGCACACAGACGTGCGCCATCCTCCCCGACTCCAAGAGTGGTCCAAACGCACTTTATGGTGGCTCTTGTGCTGGCCAAACTTTGCTGGCTTAACTGTGCCGAATTAACTCCAGGTTACGATTGTGCCCTGAATCAAAATGCCTGAACTGGTTAGCAAACCACTTTCTAAGCAATGAGTGTCTGAAACAAAACTGAACCCATATTTTTAATGTTTTGTTTGATGCAGGTCAAACCACATAACCCGTCAGGAAGATCCACATATTTTATATATTGAAGCAAGTATCCGAAACTTGGTGAATGTATGTTGACCTCTGCATGCCTATTAGAAGTCTGATGACAGGCATACCTTAATGAAAGCCACTCTTGAATAGTTCTCGACATCTAGCCTTCGGACAGACTGAATCTGGATCCGAATGTATCTAATTGAAGGTGTACTGGTGATAGCAACCTGCAATTATGAAAAAAAGAAGGCGGGGGAGGAAAACCTTGAAGTTAACACACGGAATCCATTGCCTGGGGATGTTGCTATGTCTACTAGCATTGCCAGTTTAAACAAAGATTAGGCGAATCAAAATAATGCAAGCTCCGCCAAGCCAATTCATGGAGACATTTCGTCTATTGATGGCTCATTCTTTGAGGTTGCCATTGCAGCAACCAGGTATGGCAAAATCAGTTCATTGATTGATTTGGCAGAAAATGGCCTGAGTCCAATCACTGGAAGCCCCCAAGAGTATGTATGGAGCTGTCAACAAGCTTGTGACCCAGCTGGGATCACATGGAGGCACTGATTTTAGGAACTGCTTCCTTCATGTGGACTTCTACTGCGTCTATGTGTACAGCTATGTGTATGTCCCCAACTGGGGGCACCAATTCAATGGAAAGGTATAGCTCAGCAGGAGACCACCTGCTTTGCAGGCAAAAGGTCCCAGACTGAGAGTGCAATCCTAACCTGGAGGACAGGTTAGGCACAGTTAGGCCAGCAAGGTTTGGCCAGCACAAGGGGCAACGCGAAACACATTTGGACCACTCTTGGAGTCAGGGAGGATGGCGCACGTCTATGTGATGGCCTCTCTGACTTCGAGAGTGGTGCAAACATCCTTTACTGGATCTCCAGGTAGGGCTGGGAAAAAACCTCTCTCTTAAAACCTGGAGTGCTGCCACAGCTCCGTGTAGGCTCAACTGAGCTAGGCGGACCAATGTTCAGACTCAGAAGAAGGCACTTTCATATGTTCATAGAATCAGAGCGCAATCCTAAACTGGAGTTAGGCCAGCATAAGCTAAACCAGCAAAGTTTGGCCAGCACAAGGGCCACCGTAAAGCATGTTTGGACAACTCTCAGAGTCAGGGAGGATGGCTCAATTCTGGCACATACTTTACGGTGCCCCTTGTGCTGGCCAAACTTTGCTGGCTTAGCTTATGCCGTTCTAACTCAGTTTAGGATTGCACCCTCAGTCAGTTCACAAAAGCTCTAGGAGCTCCCACAACATTTGCAGAGCATCTGAAACAAACCAGTGCATGCGGTTCTCTCTTTGTGAACCATCGCCAGTATCTGACTGGCGACAGTTGAAGACACAAACGCCGAGCCTTTAATTTGACCCAATTATGGCAATTATGTTCTTAACAATGAAGTCAGTGGCATATCTTTAAAAGGGATACTTTAAGAGTAGCAATTTTGTGTAATGGCAATTTGGGAAGCTTCATGGGAGAGTGAATTGTTTCCCTTTTAGGAGGCCACAGGTTCAATCCTCCAGCATCTCTAGTTAAAAAGGACCTCGGTCTGAGAAGCTGGAAAATGGCAAACTGTTGAAAAGTACAATTTGGGGCAAAACTGACTTCACTCCGCACAATCTTGCCTTCCAAACACTGACACTGAGAGCTAAAAAAAAAGAGAAAAAAAAGAGGTATCATCATTTTTTTTTTAATTAGATCAGTGGTTCCCGGACTCCTACAATGGAGTTGTGAACCTTGTAACTTGTTGCAGGAGCAGGGCAAAGGCAGCAACCCAGAAGTGGGTAGCAACCAGCGCTGTCATTCAGCCGGAATGCTGGGCGGGAGGAACAGGTGAGCGGCAGCCCGCCCGTTGCGTTCTGGTCCATTTCGCCGTCTTCCCCGCCCCCGGGCTGCCGCTCACCCGTTCCTCCCGCCCAGCGTTCCGGCTGAATGACAACGCTGGTAGCAACTGCATTTTTTAACAAATTGTGAGGCTTGGGGAGTCCTGTGGAGGTGTCCTCGGGGCTCCTCACAACCCCCAGAGGCCATCGCTGCAAGGGGTAAGTTTAAATCAAGCCCCTTTGGCCAGGGCAGCAGCGTGAACCTGGGGGTCACATTGCTGCCTTCCCCCTCTCCCCACCCCTTAAAAAAACAGTATAGAACAGTGCTTCCCAGGGTGGTGGTGGCCACTTTGGGAAGCAATGAGAGTGCAATCGTAACCTGGAGTTAGGCCAGCAAAGTTTGGCCAGCACAAGGGTCACCACAAAGCGCGTTTGGACCACTCTTGGAGTCAGGGAGGATAGTGCACGTCTGTGAGCTGGCCTCTCTGACACCAAGGGTGGTCCAAACATACTTGATGGTGTCCGTTGCACTGGCCAAATTTTGATGGCCTAACTCCAGGTTAGGATTGCACCCTGAGTTAGATAATATCACAGTGAAATATGTCTGTAGCGTCAATCAACCCATGACTGATATTCTGCAATTATGACCCTGAGGACAGTCTGTTTTCGCAAGTGATGGGGAGG
Organism: Lerista edwardsae; assembly: GCA_029204185.1. NCBI lineage: Eukaryota > Metazoa > Chordata > Lepidosauria > Squamata > Scincidae > Lerista > Lerista edwardsae. The sequence continues at coordinate 1,723,011 of JAJKFI010000026.1, forward strand.
AATGCAGAATTTCTATACTTTGTCTGATACGTCTTAGTGATAAATGGGTCCTCTGCATGGCTTAGTGTGAGGTTAACTCCACTGCATTCTTTAATCAAAGACATCTTTAATTGCCTGCTTCTAATGGAAAAAAAGTTAAGCATCCAAAGGAATTTAAATTACAGTTGCCAACAGCTTGCAAGTAAGGTATTTTCCACAGCCTATATAGGAGGCACTTGACAATTCTGCAGCATAAAACCAAGTTCCCATGACTTGCTGCCTGGGTACAAGAGAAGGAAATTGTCCACAGCTGGTGAGTGTATATGTGTGTATAAAAAGAGCGTACACTGAACCACCAATTATGCATTGAACCATAAAGCGTTCAGCAACATTCGGGCTTAAAGAGCAGGGATTAGAGGAAAAGAAATAATGGAAAGACCTCCATTGCCATGTAATGGGGAAAGGTTGGACACGGACTAGAAGACCTGGGTTCAAATCCCTACTGACCCATAAAACATACTGGATGACCCTGACCAAGTCATTATTTGTCCAGCACTTAATTTACTTTTCAGGTTCCAATTGTTACATTAGGGACACCACCCAAAGATGCTCTTTTGTTACCCATAGGGGTGGTAGAGGCCGTAAGCAGTAATTAATCCACATGAACACAGCTTCATTCGTCTAGCTCTAGCAGCATGAATTACTGTAATTAATTGGATAACTATTCAACATAGTTGAAATGTCACCCCAAAGTCTTGCTTGCCAACCAGTGATACTCTGGAGAAATTTGCAACCATTTTTTGAAGATGACATAAGCAGAGGGATAGATGAAGAGTGTTTGGGGAAGAAGGATATAAACAGGCCAACAGACTTTTGGCAAGAGTAGCCTACCACATTTGGATGGGCTATATGAGAGAGACTGGCACTAGCTTGGAAGGGGAGAGAGTTGTAAAACAACAACTGGGTGCTGTAGACCCAGAATGGTTATACTGATGCTCCGGTTTAGGAACTCACAGTTGGGTCAGGACAGGTGTGAACACAGGAATGTAAAGGAAAAAGTCAGGAACAAGAATGTATCCTGAGGACCAAATCAGTTGCCAAGGATAGTAGCATCTTTCGTTTTCCTACCTTTTGCTAGCGGGCAGCCAAATCTTAAGTTACCTGGCTGCTGCAGGCACAGTAGCCAAATGGCTACCACGGCAACTCCCGGAGGTTCCTTGGGAGAAAGGGACATTTATCCACACAGGGAAAGCTCTGCTGATTGGGGACATGATTGAGACATACAAAATTATGCACAGAAGGGATAGAGTCGATAGAGGGATGTTCTTTTCCCTCTCTCAGAACACCAGAACCAGGGGGCATCCGCTAAAACTGAGGGTTGGGAGAGTTAAAACAAATAAAAGGAAGTACTTTTTTACCCAGCGGGTAGTTAATCTGTGGAACTCCTTGCCACAGGAGGTGGTGATGGCATCTGGTCTTGATGCCTTCAAGAGGGGATTGGACAGATTTCTGGAGGAAAGGTCCATCGTGGGCTATAGGCAATGATGGATTGTGCAACCTCCTTACAAAGGTGGTGGGCTACTGGTACCGGGTGCAAGGGAGTGGCAACAGGATGCAAGCATCTTGTTGTCTCATGCCTCCCTGGGGCACCTGGTGGGCCGCTGTGAGATACAGGAAGCTGGACTAGATGGGCCTTTGGCCTGATCCAGCAGGGCTCTTCTTATGTTCTTATTTTCTTATGCTGCTATTTTGCCAGCAGTGAATCTCTATTTTGCCAGCACAGTTAGGCCAGCACAAGGAACGCCGTAAAGTATGTTTGGAAAACCCTGAGAATCAGAGGCCAGCACACAGACGTGCACCATCCTCCCAGACTCCGTGTCGGGCTGCCCAGTTCAAGGCAGGGCGTTGGAAGCCACCGTCTAGTCCCACCCCCTCATGGACCCGCTCCTCCCTTCCCGTGCCCAGTTCCTCCCCTCCTCGCCTTCCCCCGCCCCAAACGGTCTTACGACAGACAGCACTGCTGGAGTGTCAGTGCTAACCAGGTGTTAACTTAGCACTGCCCCAGCATGAGTGCTGCTGTGCGGCAGATATGTTTTATGGCATGTCTGTGACATTTTTAGCTGGGCCTTAGGACTGGGCCCTTATCGAAGGAGAAACCTGTACTGTACCTGCGGAGCACCACAGTGTCGACAAGGCGCTGCCCGCTGCCAAGTTCCAGCAGGCCTTGAAGCTCTGTTCACAATGTCTTGGTCCAAAAAAGGATTAGGAGGGCAACTCCAGGAACGCCCAGCAGACATCCTGGCTGTTATTTTAACGCGTTCGCATCCACGCTGGGAACAGTAGCTATGGCCCTCCCGGACTTCATGCGCTTGGAGGTAGAGAAACAGATATCTAGCAACGTGAAATGCATGACAAAACAAACAAAGCAAAGATGACTTGCAGCCGCCACCTGGAACCAAAATGCAGCAGCCAGAACACTTTCAGTGCATGCAGTGCAAACATCCCCTGGTTTCACGCTGTGCTACAGGAGAGTATGCCCCTTATACAGCACAACCCTTTCCAAACAAGCTCTGAAGGTGTGAATGTCCAGGGTTTCTGGCCGACAGACATATCCGAGCTGTAGGCGTGTCTAGCTGGTGCATTTTCCCTTCTTTCCCCCAACCCAAGTTCAATGAGGTTCTGAATCTCGATGTCACCCAGAGATTCTGAAACATGGAAAAGACATGCTTTGCATTTCTACAGTGCTGTAGCTGTTCCGAAGTGTTTGTGTTATTTTCTCATATTTATATCCTCCTCCTAAGGGTGGTTAGCTCATTTCATCCTCACAACATAATTATCCTCCTGTAATCCCTACAGAGCCTTAAATCATCATTCTTGGCATTTGTGGAGTGCTTCTGCGCACACAAAGAACTTCACATGTATTATGTTGCTGTAATTCTAACAAGAATCTTGCAAGGTTAGTGATGATTATCATCCTCCTATTGCAGCTGAGGCTGAGAAGGAGTGCTTTGCCCAAGATCGCCAATAGCCTAATGCAGCGGTCTCCTAACTGGAGACCACTGCATGCCCGAAAGAGCACACCCGGGGAGAAAGGAGCATTCTGTTCTACAGGGGAGCTTTCTTACCTTGCTGCCATGGGCTTCAAAACTGTGCTGCAGTCAGACACTTCTGTGTTCCGTCGTTCTAGCATGCCATGCACCCGGATTTCCAGGCAGATGCAACTGGCCAAAGTGCAGTTTCTGGGCATGCGGCAGGAACACAGGCAGGCTCCTCCGGGAAACAGAACACTCCATTCACACAGGGGTAGGGAGTCAGCGGTGTGCCAGATCTGGCCAGCAGGCTGTAGTTTGGCAACCTCTGGCCTAATCGTATACACTTCTACTCAGAAATAAGCCCCATCTTAGCTAACGGGGTTTACTCCCAGGTGAGTGTGGATAGGATTGGAGCCCGAGTGAGCTCACGGCAGAAGCAAGGTTCAAATCCTGATCTTGTAGTTCAATCTCTTAGCCAGCATCATACACCAGCTCCCTTGGGTAGACCAATATCATTATTCCCATCAGTGGCGTTTCTACAGGGATGGCAAAGCTCTAAGTGTTGCAAGAAGCCTTACCTTGCAGTGGAAATCACTCCTCTCCTGCACCGTTTTAGCCAATCCTCACACGGAACAGCAACATCTTGACGTTGCTTACTGGCTACAGCAGCAAGGGAGAGGAGGGATTTACATGACAGGGTAAGGCTTCTTGCAACACTTAGAGCTTTGCCATCCCTGTAGAAATGCCTCTGATTCCCATATTTTAGATGGCAAAGCATTGGGGTTACGAGACAACGGCAGTGTTATTCAAACTGTGCGTGGGGACCCACTTGGAGGGTCACGACATGATGTCAGGTGGGTCACAGAAAGCTGGGAGCAGCCATCTTGGAAGCTGCAAACCTTACTCTTGCTATATTTCTTTTGTGAATGCTAACAGTTTGAATTTTCAAGTGTGGGTTTTTTAAAAAAAATTATTTTTAGCTCGGTGTTTTTTCATTATATTTTGCCCTCATCTTGCTTTCTGTCAGGCATGCTTCATGATTGTGCAATTGCTGCAGTCCAAGAATGCCAGTTTGCATTCTTTGGTTACATCACACTGACAGCACTTCCTACTTGACGATGTCAGGCTATGACATCACTTCCAGGTTAATGACATCACTTCCGGTGGGCCCCAACACAAGTGCCATTTTAAAAAGTGGGTCCCAGTCTAAAACATTTGAGGACCACTGGACTAGGGGCTAGTTTAGTAAATTTATGGCAGAGTGTGAAATTGGAGCCAAAGGATTTCCTGATTTGTAGCTCGGTCTCTAACTCCACGTAGGACACTTCAGAAAGGAAAAGGACACGTCCCACTTATCATTAAACACAAACTTCAAAGATGTCCCCTGCTTTGTTAAGTTATTAAAAAAACGAACAAAAACAGACACTTGCTCAACAGTAGAGTTACTGAACCCTGGAATTCCGTGAAGGTCAGAGCCAAAAATCAATTAAATTCATGTGTTAAGCATTCAGAAAAAAGCTATAACATCCTGTACTGAACAACAGCACGGTAAACAGAACACCAATGGTAAACATACTATTTACATAATTAGGGGAAACATTTTGTCCAGTTCAAAAAAGAAGGATTAGTCCACAATAATTGATTTCCCAACTCTCCTTGTAAGAGTTGCAAGATAAAAGGATCATCCTTCACATCCTGGAATATACTTTCCAAGATGTGATGGATCACTTATGAGGTCTAAACATAGAACCAAATTCTATTTTTAGCTCAGAGACTGACATTTATAGATTGAAAGTCACCCTTGATGGTCAGGATTAGGCAATGCAAAAAAATGTGTGTTAGTACACAATGTCCATTCCCCCTCCCCCAATATTTCAAGCTGACAATTCTGCGGTATCCCACTATTCCGTCTGCTTTCTTAATTTTTGAAATTAACCAGAAGCATGTTGTTCTCACTGTAGACCAAACAAATGGTACAAGGGAGGGCCTGGAGTTAGGGGAAGTGGAAGGTCCCAGGTTCAGTCTTAGGAACCTAAGAAGAGCCCTGCTGGATCAGGCCAAAGGCCCATCTAGGCCAGCTTCCTGTACCTCACAGTGGCCCACCTGATGCCTCAGGGAGCACACAAAACAACAAGATGCCTGCATCTTGCTGCATTCTGCATCTGGCATTCTGAGGTAAATTTCTGACGTAAACTTCCGAGGTAAATAAAACAGAATTTGCTATCATAAGAACTAAGTACATAAGAAAAGTCCCACTGGCCAGGCCAAAGGCCCATCTAG
>JAJKFI010000026.1:1728311-1784155 GCA_029204185.1 Lerista edwardsae
TAAGTACATAAGAAAAGTCCCACTGGCCAGGCCAAAGGCCCATCTAGTTCGGCTTCCTGTACCTCACAGTGGCCCACCAATCTAGAAAGAAGAGCAGGATTTACTGTTAATAGATTGGGTAAACCAAGGACAAGGGAGCATGTTTAACCCCCTGCCCTTGCCTAGTGGTGTTCCTGTATCCTTTTACTTTTAAAACAAAAATTAATTTCACTAAAATAAATAATAGATGAACCACCTTCCCCTCACGCATGCCCTACTTGCACTCTATTCAAGATCTGAGTTCCTTTTCCAGGCCTTATGACTCACTCGCAACGCCAACGGCAAAAGTCAAGGTGCCAAGCGCAGCACATCACTTACCCTGATGAGGTGTCAAAAAAGAAGAGCCGCTGATCCAACTTGTTCAACACACTCTGGTAAGAAGAGGCTGCTGTGTAGTGTCGCACATGGTAGGCTCTCCCCGTTGGTCGCTGGTAGATGTCCCCTACCACAGTGAAAATGGTGCCCTTGGGATAGCACAAGGCAATGTGCAGCCAATCTCCTCTGTTGGCAAAAGAAAGGAGGTTAGGAGAATAAGCGGGTTGTCGCCATCACATGCTCTGCAAAGTTCACACCTGTTACTGGTTATTAGTGGCCTGACATAACACTGAAACTTTTTTCAGGGTGCAATCCTAACCTGGAGTTCGGACGGCACAGTCAGGCCAGCAAAGTTTGGCCAGCAGAAGGGACACCGTAAAGTATGTTTGGACCACTCTCAGAGTCAGGGAGGATGGCGCACGTAAGTGTGCTGGCCTCTCTGCTGCTGAGAGTGGTACAAACATACTTTACGATGTCCCTTCTGCCGGCCAAACTTTGCTGGCCTAACCATGCTGTCCAAACTCCAGGTCAGGATTGCACCCTCAATATTCTAAAAAGCAGGGATGGGTTTTCTGGCATAATTGCTCCCCTCTGTATATTAATTCATATCTCCCAATGTGTCGTATCGCCCAACTGTCGATGGCAATCACAGCTGGGGGGGGGCGGGGGAATGAATGACCTTGATTCTTTGGACTCTTGCCCTCTTGCCTAGAGAGGTAAAATTTCTGGAAATTTTGAAGCTCGTAAAAAAACCCAGTCTTTTCTGTTTTTTTGGGGAAAGAACGGAAATTTTCAGAAAAATTGAAAAAATGCTACATTAGCACTTTTTTTCCCCTTTTCTAGATTGAAAGTCATTCTGTTACTTTAGGAACATAAAGTAACAGTAATATGACTATGGACAATTTGACTTGGCATAAAATTATCACAACTAGCATATTAAAAATATAGTGTATCCAAACAATTATTACGAACAGAATTAGTTTTATAATATTTATGTGTAACTGTAACAAATGGAGCAACAATCTCCTGAACTGTTTATTAGTTTATGTGGATCAGACAAAAAACCTCCGCAAAACAAATTTTTTTAAAATCCAGAAGTAACCATTATTCATATTTCCTCTCGTATTTAAATAAAAATAAAAAACCCATTGTCATAAAAAGAACTGAAGAGGGGGAAGTGTATAGAAGGGAGTGGGACTGTTTCAATGAATGGGCATGAAATTTAATCAGACTCATTTTCTGAGCTGTAATTATCAGTATCAGTTTCAGTCTCTGCTTCTGCAATTTTTTTTCTTTTTCCAATTTTTCAGAAAAAAATAAAAAGATTACAGGGAAAAAAACAGGGAAAAAAACGTGTTTTTTTCTGAATGTTTCTGGGCCTTCTCATCTCTACTCTTGCCCTGTCTTACTTTCAGCATCACCATAGTTACAAGGACAAGCAAGGTATAAATCCAACAGGGCCAACTACCAAGCTGTGAAAATACTGCTCAGAATAGTTTGAAGCCTTTCCAGTAAATGCATTTCTGGAATTACCGCAACCTGAAGCAGCCCTGGAAAGTTACAATTAAAAAACCCGAGTTGTTTTGTTAATTCTTTGGCCTTTATTTCATTTTTGACTCTGCCATGACTCATTGCAATATTCCCACTAACCTCTACACACATTAGGAGCTGCTAGTGGCGGTCTGCACACCTGACCCACTCCAAGTCCCCACATATAATAAGCAACACATGAGCTGGAAGGGACCTTGTTGATTTCAACAGAGAAGCTCCATGACCTCACAATCCAGCACTCTCTAAAAAGCAACGTTTTGGATATCAAAATCAAGGAGGTCTTCCTGCTCACTTTAGATGTTGCAAGGGAGACTGAAGGAGCATGCGTGTGTTGTTGTTGTTCAGTCGCTAAGTCGTGTCCGACTCTTCGCGACCCCATGGACCACAGCACGCCAGGCCTCCCTGTCCTCCACTACCTTCCTGAGTTCGCCCAATTTCATGTTCATTGCTTCAGTGACACTGTCTAACCATCTCATCCTCTGCTGCCCCCTCCTCCTTTTGCCTTCCATCTTTCCCAGCATGAGGCTCTTTTCTAAAGAGTCCTCTCTTCTCATGAGGTGGCCAAAGTACTTGAGCTTCAGCTTCAGGATTTGTCCTTCCAGGGAGCTATCAGGCTTGACTTCCTGGAGGATTGACCGATGGGATCTCCTTGCAGTCCAGGGGACTCTCAAGAGTCTTCTCCAACACCATAATTCGAAAGCATCTATTCTTCGGCGCTCTGCCTTTCTTATGGTCCAGCTCTCACAGCCATACATTGCTAGCATGTGTGTGACCCACGCCCAATCCTAACCTGCATTGGAGCAGGCAGGCTGGCGGGCTTGCGCTGTATCCTAATGCAGGCTGAGAGGCAGCTGGAGGGGCAAGGGGATATTTTCCCCTTGCCCTGAGGTAAGCACCAGCCAGCCCTATGCAGATTTACCTGCTGCCGTGTAAAACAACCTTTCACAGACAAACAGATTAGTCTGCATAGCAGAAGGACGTAACCTATGATAAGTGTTCCAAGGCCTGAGTGACTAGCCCAAGTGGGGAAAAACACTTTACATTTTTTCCAGTCTCACTGGTGCACACATCGGAGATGCCACCTTTTTCTGGCAAGGCTGCTTGTGTGTGTTGCTCTCTCTTGCTGAAGCAGGGCTTGGTCCCACAGATCACGGATACACACCTTACCTGGCCAACAGACAATGGAGTACTGCATCTACGCAGAGGAACAGATGTCCTCCCTAAATATCTTTTTTGCCCCGAATTTTAAACATTTAGCACAAAACAGTGAAAGTAAGTTAAATAAGAGGCTGCCAGAATTGAACTGAACGAAGCATGGGGGGGAAAACATACTGATTTGCTCATTTTTGTATTTAACACAATGTCTCTTTACCTTTACCCTAATATTTCCTCTGCCAAGATATCTATTATTGCAGGCGTTGTTCTCTGGGCATGTATGGGTCTGTTCAGAAAGAACAAATGCAACCCCACCACTGTGTCTGAAGCAAGCCACAAAAAACCAAATCTGGGACAATGCGGTGGATTTTGAAAGCATCCTTCTGCTCCCTTCTCCCAGCCCCCAGGAATCCTTGGTCAGTCAACTCATCTTGGCATATTGTTGTAGCCATTGGTAATGGGAAGTATCTGGAGAAACATCGTTCAGCTGTTCCATTATATCCTATTCCTCCTGTGTCCACAGATTCTATTTTTATGTTGTGCTTGTCTTTTCCTTGGGATGGTGACATCCAAAAATGTTGTAACATTTCAAGAATACTGCCAAATGTCTTGCGCTGAACAAAGCTATGACAGATCTTTCTTTGGGGAACGTAAGTATGCCGAGATAAATTAAGGCAACAGTGCACGTGCGCTGCTTGTAGAACAGAAGCAGGCCACATAATGGTGTCATCCTCAGAAAACAACACAACAGGTCCCTTGCGGGAGTTCTTGCAGACCTGCAAGTCGGCAAATTCCTCTATGCACAGTAATCTGTTTGCAAGTGATGTTGCTAAAAAAAATACTAGAGGGCACTGTTTGGCTGAGGCAACCACAGAGGAAGGAAGGACTATGAATCTGACTCTGGCTTCTGAAGCCTAGAACAGCTTGTCCTTTCTTCTTTCTGCCTTGTAAAATATGATGGGTTTGTTGACCGACCTGACAGCATGATGGGAAACCCAGAAACTCATGCAGATCACGAAGGGATGGCTGGAGCTTCTCCCTAGAGCTACTACTGCAGCCGAATTTATGCTTCTGAACTCATTGCATTTCCAAATTCATATTAACTTGCCTCTGTTTGTGAGTAGAGGTGGCTAAAAACTCATACACAGCAGTCTGAGTGAGGGTCCGCACAGTATTTCTGAGAAAAATGCACATCTATTTGCAGATATTGTGTTATTTTGGGTAGAAAATATCAGAGACTCAATGATTTTTGTCAAATTTAACCTTTTAAAAAAAAAACTTTTAAAATGGATATAAATTCTTATTTATATGTTTTATTTGTTGTATCATTTTTATTTTTTTATTCTGTACCCACTTGAGATTAGGAATGTCAATACATAAATACTTTTAAATTAAATAAATAAATATTAATTATATTATTTATTTATTTATTTAATTAATTATTAGCCAGTCTCAATGCAAGAGTCCAATTGACACAAATTTCAGGCCCAATCCTAAGTGAGTCAAGCAGGCTCTGGCGCCACCATGACAGCACTTCTGGCCTTGGCATCACTTCCAGTGGGTCCAGTAGTGTCATCCGGCAACGAGCTGCCGGAACGCTAGGCGGGACTTACCGCTTGATTGACAGGCTCTCCATGACGCGTCGCTGCCTGCCCGCCCGCAGCAGGGGCTCCCTCCAGTTGGCGCGCCCCTCCGCTGCTTGCCTAGGCACCCAGCGCGTCCCCCAGGCAAGCAGGCACCCCCTCCGAAGCCAGGGGTGCCTGCGTGGCGGGTAGGCAGGCGGCGACGCGTCACGGACGGGCAGCCAATCAGGCGGTATGTCCCGCCTAGCGTTCTGGCAGCTCGTTGCCGGATGACACTGCTGAGTGGGTCCTGGACAGATTGTCATTCTAAAAAGTGGGTCCCGGCGTGAAAAGGTTTGAGAACCACTGATGTAAATCTTACTGGCAGAAACATTGGCTGAAATTGATGATGATGCCGATGAGATGAGATGACACTTTGGGAAGGGGGCCAAAGCTCAGTGATAGAGCACCTGCTTTGCACGAAGAAGGCGCCAGGTTCACAATGACATTTCTAGGTAGGGCTGGGAAAGAACCTGGACAACTGCTGCCCTTCAGTGCAGCTAATACCAAGCTAGACGGAACAATGGTCTGACTCAGTAGAAAGCAGCTACCTATGTTTACTGTCTGTTCAGTTCAGTTCATTCTGCCAGGTGTTTTTTTTTTAAGCTGTTCCTTTCAGAAAGGTATTTGCCTCTCTGCTTTCCATGTCAAATATTTGCTACTGAAAATGCAGAACTCAACAGCAGCTGCGGCAAAGCAACCATGTAGCATGGCATACCAAACATTTTAAGATGGAATTTTAAGAGATTCTGGCGGCAAGAACACAGCTTCCCCTCCTGCATCCCTGTCTTTCAACAATCCACACAGTGTGCTTCAGATATTTTTTAATGAATGGATTTTGCTCTGTTTACATCCCCTTGGAAATGGCTAATGAAATCAATTCATAGACTGTTTTGTGGGTGGTGGTTGTGTTTGTTTTTAGTTTTGGTTGTTTTTTAAATTGCACTGATGATGTTCAATTGACATTTGCAGTTTTGGCTGTCCAATACTGGTGAGCAAAAATGCATACCCAATTTAAAAAGAAAGTTTTTTAAAAGTCTTGAATGAGACAAATTAACACTATGCTCTCTAGAAAGTATGTGCAGTGCTGTGGCAGAGTGCACTCTTGAGTATAATTACCCTGCAAACTGGCATCAGTTTCTGATCTGTTTACCTGGCATGATTTCCCCAAAGAATCTTGGGAATTGTGGTTTGTTGATTTTATAAAATGTGTATTTCCCCTCCCCCATTTCAAATTTGAATCTCTCAAAATGGCTCACAGTATTTTGTAGACAGCTTTGGAGAGGATGCTGAGAATGTGGTTGAGACCCCTTGTCCGTCAGGGGGAGAGGGAAGGACTTGTACAACATTTCAGGACACAATCCTAAACTGGTGCTGCACTGGCGCAGAGCTCTCGCGCTGGACCAGTGCTGTTGCAAACGTGCCGTAAGGCACATCTGCACAGCAGGTTGGGTGACAGGGCTGGTGCACTGCACAACAGAAGGGAAAAGTGGGCGAACAAAGTGGGGAGCCGAAGAGAACCGGAACGGAGGAACAACAACTTTCCTTACCAAACTTTAAGAATAGTATGGTAGACTCTTTGGGTGGAAACTGGCAGCTCTACCACTCACAGAGCACAATCCTAACCTGGCACAGTTAGGCCAGCAGAATTTGTCCGGCACAAGGTAAACCGTAAAGTATGTTTGGACCACTCTCTGTGACAGAGGCTGCACACAGACATGTGCCATCCTCCCTGACTTTGAGAGTGGTCTAAATGTGCTTTATGGTGGCCCTTGTGCCAGCCAAACTTTGCTGGCCTAACTCCAGTCTAGAATTGCGATCACAGCCTCCTAATGCTTTCCCCACACCACATTCTACAATAAGATCTGCTCTCTTATTCTCTCGTGGTCGTTTTAGTAGAACATGTTTTTAAAATGGTCATCTGAAACTCTAATTGGAATTCCAATTGTAAACCACCTAACAGAATTCGGCTGCTAATAGTTCTTGGACTTTCCAAGAGCTCTTTTCACCATCATTTGCACTCATTCATCCTCTAACAATGTTCATAAAGCAGGAGGAAAATGCATTCAAATAATCAGGCGTATCTACAACAAGCCAGCTCAAGCCTTGCCTTATTATCACAGTTTCCCTCCTGAGTGCATCACTGGTAAAGAATTCAGCTGTAGGTGTGATTAACAGCTTAGAAAGCAAGACAGAATAACACTTAGAGGAGGGTGTGTGTAATCAACAGGTGCCAGCTGAATATATGCTCTCAGAGAGTGCCAATACCGCCACTAGTTTGAAGACAGAACGAGATGTTTGGCAGATACACAGGCCTGGACTTGTTTCCCCATCCCTTTTTTCACTGCAAGATGAATACATCAGACCCCATCTGGGGTGAAAGCAGAGGGTGAAATGGTGAAGCACCTGTTCTCCCACTCATTGCTTTAAATCACAGCCTTCTCACATTGTTCTGCAGTGGAGCTAAGAGAGGAGACCAAGGGTCTCCTTGAGGCAGGAGGTTTAGTCGAGAGGGTTAAAGCCTCAATTTGCCTGAAGATCTGAAGGTCGCCAGTTCGAGATCACCGGAAGCTTCCGTGAGCGGCAGACCTTGAGAATTGCGACTGATAAGAGCTGAGCTGTCTCCAGCTGCCTGTGAGAGAGGAGTTGTGCTGGGCCAGCTGTTTCTTTGGTGGGAGCAGAGAAACTGTCTATCAGCCAGCAGGAAGGCAATCGTGCGGCCAGAAAGAAGGACTAGACCACAAAAGTTCCATCTGTATGTTGTTGTAGTTCTTGAAACACAGAACTTCATTGTAATTTGTAAAAACCCCTTGAGGGTTTAGAGAAATAAAGCCTGCCTATGTAAACCGCCTCGAATTAAAGTCAGAGGAGCAATCTAATGACCAAACAAAGGTGGTATATAAATACTAGCATTATTATTATTATTTTAAGGGTGCAACCCTAAGATGTGTTGCAACAGGCAGGCCAGCAGGGAGCAGATTGGGAGCAGACTGGAGCCTCCATGGGGCAAGGCCACATTCGTCCCCTTGCCCTGGGATAGGCTCCAGCCACCTCTATGGGCTGCTTGGATCTGTGCCTGCTATACAGCGGTCCAAATCAGGGCTGCATAGCTTGGGGGTGGGCGATTGGCCACATCCAAACCCCACCCCTCAGAATGGACTGGCCCTGCACCTTGGGCATGCTCCAGCGCTGCAGGGCAGATGCAACTGCTTATGTCGACCCTGCACGCCTTGCACTGGTGCCAAAGTGCTTTACGGCACTTTCGTGACACTGCAGGACCAACGCCATCTGCTTGCATCGGCTCTATGGCACCCCTGAATTGTGCTCTAAAAGTACAATTCTGTACATGCATTCCCCACTATGTTCAACAGGGATCTCCCAAAGTAAGTAGGATTGCAGCCTAAACTTAACCCTGATCTCTCCCAAACATCGTGTTCTGCTCTGACATTGCTTTCGGAGGAACCGTAGTGTAAAGCCGGCATAGTTGGGCCTCTGTATATTCCAGGCAGAAGAAATCCAGAGATGGCCCTAATTAAATCAAGCAAACCAATTAAGAGCACAATTCCAACCTGGAGTTAGGCTGGCACAGTTAGACTAGCAAAATGTGGCTGACACAAGGGCCACAGTAAAGCGCAGACGTGCACCATCCTCCCTGACTCCGAGAGTGGTCCAAACGCACTTTACGGTGGCCCTTGTGCCAACCAAACTTTGCTGGCCTAACTGGGCCGGCCTAACTCCAGGTTTGCACTCTGAATCAAGCACATTAATGCTTCACTTTAGCTGGGGGTAACAGGATTTGCTTCCCTGTTCTCTTTGCCTTTTCCATCCAAACTACTCCCTGAACAAAATTCCATAAACATTTATCTCTTATAGTGTATCTATTTCCGATTTCAGCCATTATACTACGTTCGGTCTTGCTTCTTGCCAAACTCCATCCCCAAGCCAATAAATCTATGACAAGTATTTTAATGTCTGCATTCCTTCCAATCTCATGTGAAGCACTCCAAATTCCAACACTCCATACTGCCACAGCTTTAGGCTGAACAGTCAGTTACAGTCATCTTTTTGTTCTGCTCTGCTAATTCTAATCTTAATTGACTTGCAACAAACCAGCACAGTGATAAGTGTCTTGCAAGCATTTCTGGTTTATGTTGCCATTGTTGGTTCAAGATGGAGAAAGCTGTCTGCAAAATTATCGGGCTTACCTGAGCTGCCAGTCCCACTGCAGAGAAAACTAGGAGGGCTTAGATAAGTATCAATGGCGGCAGACACTGGAATCAGCCTGCCTGTCTGTTTCTTTTCCATCTAGAGTTATAAGTAAGAATGCTAAACAGTTTCCAGGGGAAGCCACCACTTACTTGGATCTTAATTTGCACAATCTCAATGCGATGGAACCAGCAAAATCTTTCCAACTGTCCTGCAGCTCTGCCAATCTCTCAAATTTGTAGGATCAGACCTAAGTTCCCATCTCCATGGGCTGCAACAGCCATCAATGCCAGATTTGCAGCCTCCGTGATCAAACACAGTACAACGCTATTGAATATAAGGTGCATGGATGAAGCCAGACAACTGTGCACCCCTTCATGGACTTCAGTAAATAACATTCAGAGACAGACTTTATGCAGTATTGTTAGCCGCTCTGAATGCCATATAGGGAAACGGTAAAAGGTAAAGGTCTCCCTACGACCGAATGGTCTGGGCGTGACCAACTGTAGGGGATGGTGCTCATCTCTGTTTCTAAGCTGAAGAGCCGGTGTTGGTCCTACGACAAGCTTCCGTGGTCATGTGGCCAGCATGACTATACGCCGAGGCACACAGAACACCATTAGGTTTATGGAAATGTTTAGGGAAATGGAGCAGGGCATAAATCTAGTAAATAAATAAAATAAATACTGTTGATCTGCCAAGGGAAAGGTAGAACGTTTCACAGGGCAAAGGGCAGAGCCTCTTGGCAAAAGTGTAGCCAGAGGAGAGGTGACACAGTAAGTACGACAGGTGCTACAATGCGCTATGTAAGAGCTCCCTTGCCGTCCAAGGGCATTGCCATAACTGCCCCGAATGGCTTCTCCTAATGTTTTATCCAACCGAGTGCCCTCAAACATGCCTGCACGTATTAGGAGTACTGATTGTTACAGACAGCTAACTTTGCCTCTCACCAAGTATAATTGCACCACTTCAACACTCTTGACATCTCATTTGAGCCTGCAATTTAGCACCAACTGGCCCAAACCAATTTACTGAATAGGGCAACATAGCTAGAGAATGCCACACACTTTCCAAGCAAGCAAGGCAACAAGAAAAAGTAGTAAAATGCATGTTATAGCTAGCTTTACCAAACACTTAGCTCCGTTTATTTCTTGCCCATATTTTTGCCCCATCTTGCCAGCAGTGCCTATCCTCCCCCACACGTTCTCTTTTTACAGACACTTTTCATAACAAGCTTCAGGTCTATTGTGGTTTTGGGAACCTCAGCGCTTTACAAGCAGGCATTCAAGTTAAGCCAACAACCTAACCCCGTTTTGCAGGCAATTTCCATGAAGCACGGCACGCAAAATAAAGCAGGCGAAAGCTGTCTGAAATTGTCAGGGGTAAGAAGATAAGGTGGTACATTGTCCAGCAAAGAGAAGGGCTCCATTATGCAAAGATATTAGGCCTCTGGACTTGAAAGACCTTCCAGTCACACTGCCCAAGAAGAGCTAATCTGTTATAAAAGAGACCAGTCCTTTTTTTCTGTGAAATTAACATTTTCATCAGTGCTTAATGACCTTTTGCCGAATGTCATAATCTGTCCCCTTTTTTTCCCTAAAGGAATAGCATCAAGACAATTTTAGGATACAATCCTGACCTGGAGTTAGGCCGGCACAGTTAGGCCAGCACCAGGGCCACCATAAAGTGTGTTTGGACCACTCTCCGAGTCAGGGAGGATGGCGCACGTCTGTGTTCTGGTCTAACTCCAAGAGTGGTCCAAACATACTTTACGGTGTCCCTTGTGCTGGCCAAATTTTGCTGGCCTAATTGAGCCAGCCTAGCTCCAGGTTAGGATTGCACCCTAAAATTGTCTTGATACTATTCCTTTATTGGAAATATTCCTTTACCCTCTATTGGGGATAGAACGATGCTCCTTTAGCCACAGCATCTCTATGGTAAAGACCCCATATATTTTTGAATTTGACACCATTTTCTGTGCAGTTTGTCATTTGTTTTTGAATTTGGCTTTAAGGGCCAGATATGTGCCAACATCTGCAACATTTTCTGCAAAACAATCCATTCTATCTCATTCATTCTGTCCTTCCATTGCCGCATTTTTGGCATTTTTTCATTCGGACAGAGATGCTAACCACATACATCTTTAGTATTACAGATGAGCTCAGAAACTGTCTAAATCCTGCTGCCAACATTCTTTTTTCCCCCTATGACCTTATCTTGGCCAATGTTGAATATTCATTCCAGAAACATAAGGGCTGCCTCTCTGAAACATCAGCAACTCTTGCTATTTTGGTCCACTGGGGTAAAAATTGCTAAATGATGCTATCAAGCTGAGCTTAGCAAGACCTGGAGACTGCTATTAAGCAAGCCAGTCATGTTCCCTGATTTTGCACAATAGGCATTTTGAACATTCTTCCCTGGGTTCTATCACGGTTCATTATCCACCACAACGGCATAGTTCTCTCTCCACTCCCACAAGATGTAACGTGCAAAACAACAACCCCAACTTGTCTAGGCCTGTTGGCACCTGCAAGTCATGACCTCTTCTCATTTCACCATGGACTGTAATGTGCTGTTTAAAGCAAAATAATGATCACTTGCTAACATGGGATGGATCTCTGAAGGTGGCTTGCTTTATTAATTGTTTATCAGGTTCCTATGGCCATTCTGCAACTACTCAAATGAAACTAGTACGGGCAAGTCCAACCCTAAGCCATGGAGCCACCAAAAGGAACAGCACCAAAATGGCTGCCACTGTATCCTATGGGCCTAGGGCAGTCACCAGAGCATCCTCAGGGATGTAAACCCCCAGATGCCCCAATGCGTCTCTTCAGATCTACACCTGCCATTTGGTGGGTGCGGAACCAAGGAGGCCCATTTAGGGCTTTGTGTCCTAAGAGGGGGGGTTAGCATGTGGTGGCAGAGTATGTTGCTATTTTTGTCACCCACCTTGCAGGGCCTTTCATGACACCTAGCGCCAGCAGTGTACCGCTGGCACTGAGTTATTTCGGGAATTTGGAGTGCAGAGGTTAAAAATCGCAGAAAATTTTTTTCCCGAGTTCTGCAGCTCTGTTTCTAGGGCTACTCTATGTAGCAACACATTGTCTTCTGCTGCTAGTTCTGCAGAGAGTGGCCGAGCAGGTGGAGGGACAGACAATTCGTTACTACAGACAATTGCCCTAAAAGCAAAGCCACAGAACCAGGAAGAGTCTCCCTGGCAACCAGAAGTGACATCACAAGAGGCAAAGACCATAGAGAAGACCATAGAGGGCAGTGTGCCATGACAAGGAAAACAATGAAAATCACTGATCAAACCCATCTTGACTAGTCTCGACCCATCACTCCAGTCTTCCCCATTCTTTTCCCAATACATGCCTCTACCTTTACTAAAGGCATGCAGCAAAGAAAGGAGAAGGACCCAGCCAGGTGAAGGAGTAGGCCAAAGTCAGAAGCTCCAGTGGGCACCAATATGGAAGGGAGGAAAGACACAGAACGTCAGTGGGGGCAGGGAGAAAGAAGGAGAGCTGGTCAGTCCTGGAAGGAAAAAATGAAGAGAGTAAATGAGAGCATCAGTGGGAAAGGAAAAAAAAACCAGAATCAACCAGCCTGGTAGGGTGGGAGAGAAGTCATGGAAACAAAGTTAGTAATAAGAACTTAAACAAACACACAACCCCCACTACCATCCTCAAATGAATTCCAGCAGCAACAACAGCCCTTAAAAGCCTTGGAGGACAATCCTAAGTTACCATGTAGCCAAATGGTCAAGAGCCTGAGCTATGAGTCATCGAGAAGTCTCTGGTTTGAATTTTGCCTCCATCATGAACTCACCAGACAGCCTTAGGCAAGCCCCTGTCTCTCAGCCCTAAGTGTCTCTCACTACCTTACCTCTATTCTTTCAGACTGGACAGCATGGTAGTGGTGTATTCTTAAAACAATATTTTGCATTCTTGCAGCATCCGACAATGTTCAGAACATTTCAGACACATTATTTCAGGTATCCTTACAACCTTGCGAGGTAGGCCAGTCCTATTACTCCCACATGACAGATCAGGAAGAATGAGGCCCAATTAACAAATTCAGAGCGCAATCCTAACCTGGAGTTAGGTGTGCACCATCCTCCGTGGCTCCGAGAGTGGTCCAAACGGGCTTTGCGGTGGCCCTTGTGCCAGCCAAACTTTGCTGGCCTAACTGTGCCAGCCTAACTCCAGGTTAGGATTGCATCCTCAAAGTTAAATTGAAACTTAGGACAGCAACATTTGCACCTTACACTACCTCAGTTAATGTCTGACAACTGGTGTAGGGCAAACCCATTTGCCTTTCCAAAGAGGGGGACTTTGTTGCAAAGAAGAACCAAGAATGTATGAAGAAAGGCTGCAACGTTTGGGGCTCTTCAGCCTAGAAAAAAGGCGCCTGAGGGGGGACATGATTGAGACATACAAAATTATGCACAGAAGGGATAGAGTCGATAGAGGGATATTCTTTTCCCTCTCTCAAAACACCAGAACCAGGGGGCATTCGCTAAAACTGAGGGTGGGGAGAGTGAAAACAGATAAAAGGAAGTACTTTTTTACCCAGCGGGTGGTTAGTCTGTGGAACTCTTTGCCACAGGAGGTGGTGATGGCATCTGGTCTAGATGCCTTTAAGAGGGGATTGGACGGATTTCTGGAAGAAAAGTCCATCGTGGGCTGTAGGCCATGATGGATTGTGCAACCTCCTTACATTAATAGTAGGCTACTTCAGAGTACCGGGTGCAAGGGAGTGGCAACAAGATGCAAGCGTCTTGTGTCTTGTGCCTCCCTGGGGCACCTGGCGGGCCGCTGTGAGTTACAGGAAGCTGGACTAGATGGGCCTTTGGCCTGATCCAGCATGTTCTTATGTATTTAAGACTAAAAAGTTGTATGAAAGGTAAATAGGGCTTGGAGAGAAGGAAGTCATCTGTACAAGACAGAACAACCCATGGGCAAAGAGAAATGTCAATAACTGGGTACCTCTGAACTTTAAGTAACAGAAGAAGAATGGGGAAAAAAAACCATGATTCTGTGATGGAGCAGAGCCCAAGAAACTGTACCGCAGTTCAGAATGATTTCACCAGGGAAAGTCCTCGTGTTTTTCAACTTTATGTAACAGAGGAGCTCAATAGCTCTTGCAGTGTTTAGACTACCGGGGGGGGGGGGAAGGCAACTCCGCACCAGAACTCCTACCCACTGCTGCCCTTTCTGGAAAGAGATGGGAAATAAATCAGCACTGCAAAAGCTAGTATAAACTAATTAGGAAGCTTGTGCCAGGGATCTGCTGGATTTGATTTGAGGGCCAGGATGCCAACAGTAACTCAAATTGCTTTCCAAAAAAAACTTACTGGAAAGAGAAACAACGTTGCATATCAGAGAGATGGCAGCAAAGGCTCAAACAGAGGCATTTATTGTCTTTGGTTTATGTCAGGCCAAGCTTTTCAGGGGTTGGAGGTGTCGACACAAAAATGCATCAGAAACCTGGAAGAGCATCATAGCTAAACTTATCAAGTACAACACAGAACTCACACACACACACACACACACACACACACACACACACACACACACAAGTCTCCATCAGTACCTGTTGAAGTTGACTGGATACAGGATAACATCTTCTGGTGCTCTGCCATCCCATTGGACCGTATAGGCTTGCTCCAGCATTACCACCGGTTGGTACTGTTGGTACGGTACCCCTCTGTTCACTCCTTGTAACCTCAGGGGATGGGAATGGTATGTGGCTCTGGCAATCAATAAGGTCAAATTCTCCGGGCGTCTGGCTTGAATATAAAGCTATAGAGAAAACCGGGGGGGGGGGGGAGAGAAAAGGGACACATGTTTAAGCCAACCACACTCCAGCATAGCCTCCAAAATATTTCAACAAGCTCAGAGTCTCAAGAGTAAGACAGTGATCCTCTTCCAACTTAAATAGCACAGTGTGATACAAATAGCATTTTGCACAGATCTTTTCTGCGAAAGTCATACACCAAATCTGTTTATCATTTGCCATTTAACCAAAAGAGGAATTTTCCAGTAAAATGTATCCTGCACCCTGCGAGTTCCTGTTTGCATTTTTTTCCCACTTTGAAGAGCTGCTCTTTTGACTTTTCTAATTTGTTCAAATGAGGATCAAACCATGGTTTCAGATCACTGCTTGAAAACTAACTATGGTTGGAACAAACCCCAGCTTCCCATATTTGGATGTAAAGGGAAACTGTGTTTCATTCCACACATGAACAAAAGCTTTAAGGGGACAATCCAAGAGGCGCACTTGTGCCAACGCAAGCCATTTGCGTCGGCTCTGTGCGCACAGTGCTGCCATGAGAGCACCATCCTGGGCCCCCATGCCATGCTACGTCCATAGGGCCAAAGCTGGCAGCAGCGTCAGCCCAGCAATAATGGCCGAAGCCGCCACTGCAACGCTCCTGTGCCAGCTGAGTTTGGCTGGCACAGCAGCGTTTCCGGGCAGGAGGGAGGGCGTGGTAGGTGGGCTGCGAGGCATGCCAGCCGAGGGAAGAGGGTGGAGCCATTAGGCCACATGGCCCCGATTCAGACCGCACAGCATCTTCACTGCTATAGGGCTCCTTCTTTTGTATGTGCAGAACTAGAGAGAATGGCTGGAGAAGTTCATAACTGCTAACACAGAGGCTCTGGTGAAATCATTAGCATGTCCAAGAAAGAAACCCAATTACTAAGTAAGGCTGGCATATTTACCCCCTGGAAAACTTTTTTAAAACCAAACAGAAAGCAAATCAGTTCAGTCTGAATGCGCTGGTCTCCGCAACAAGTTCTAAATAAAGACCTAAATAAGTACACACACACACACACACACACACACACACACCAGGGGCATGTAAAAGCCAGTCCCATTTCTTTTAACTCGTTTCAAAAAGAGAGGAGGTTGGAACACCCACTGATGGCATGCTAAGATTTCAAACAAGTCAAGATGCCATATTAAATTAATTTGGGCAGATCGGGGCTTCCATGTGAACACGCTCTCAAGACACTTCTAAAGCAATAAACAAGACCTTGGCGGGTTGGAGGAGGGCTGGGGAAAAGCGACTGACAGCTCTTTTAAGTTTTTTTTTAAAGCTGCAGTGTAGTGCATATATCCAGCAGCAACTACATGTTATGAGAAGTGTGTAGTGCACATGCCCTTTTTACCGCAAATGGAAAAAAAACAAACCCAGATGGGCAGGCCACAGTGGGGAGAAGGTCCTCATCAAGGTCCCAATCCAACATGAACAATGCACATGTCCTTTGCAAAAACTTCCAGAGGGGTTACCATGTTTGTCTGTTACAGCAAACAGTTTGGAACCAAGAGCTCTGGAGCACTGTATTGCCACATAATGTGTTTGTGATCCACCTTACACTTCATCAGTTGAAGTAAAATCTTCCAGTTTCATTCATTCATTCAGGGTTAGGTTGCCCATTCATGAGGCCCATTCATGAGGACCCTGAGCCAGCAGAACAACAGGGGCCAACCCCCTCCATCTGCCCATTCACCTCGACTGCTGCTCCTCCTCCCCCCACTCCCTGTACTGGAAAAGGAGAAGGGGGAGTGCTATGGCCCACCGTTTCTTCTCTTCCACATTGTCACCCCTTCCTTTTCCAATCTAAGAACATAAGAAGAGCCCCGCTGGATCAGGCCAAAGGCCCATCTAGTCCAGCTTCCTGTATCCCACAGCGGCCCACCAGGTGCCCCAGGGAGGCACAAGATAACAAGATGCTTGCATCCTGTGGCCACTCCCTTGCACCCGGTACTCTGAAGTACCCAGAAGGTGGGAAGAGCAGAGGTTGGCATTTCACTGGGTAGGGAGGGCAGCATTTGCCACACCATTTGACCAAGAGATCTTGGACCTGGTCAGGGCTGGTCGGACAAAACCAACCTGTGGGCTTCATGACCAAGTGGGAATTTGAATCCAACTCTTCCCAGTCATAGCCTAACACAGCGATTCTCAAACTGTGGGTCACAACCCAATTTTGGGTGGTTCACAAACCTGACAGGGGAGATTAGGCTATGTGCATCAAGGGTTAAACTACTACAAGGGTAGTACAAGTTACTACAAGAGTTAAACTACAACTACTACTACTGCCCAATCACCATTTTAGCCACAGAGGCTTGAGTGGCTGGCAAAGTGAAATTTTTTTGTAGGTGGGTCCCGATATTAAAAAGTTTGAAAACTGCTGGCTGAACACAGTAACTGGACTGCATGCATGCACCCACTCGCACATGCACACACACAGGATTGAGCATAGCTGCCATTTGGCTGGTATTCACCATCCCCCCGCCCCGAAGCCTCCAACTGGTATTTGTTGTGGAGTACTATAGTTACAAAAATGGTGGACCCTAGTTTGTGACTATGAACAGTGGCACATTATCATCCCATTGCTAGCATCTACTAATGACTCCCTTAAATCTGGAGCCAGCTCAACTTAATGATGTGAATACTACACATGCACCCAGAGCAACTGGGTACTGGAGGAGGAGCGCATGGGTAGTGATGGACAGCTGTCCATCAGTAATAGGTGGACAGGCTTTCCTGAAAATCTTATTGAGAGTTCAATCCTAAACTGGAGTTAGGCCGGCACAAGTTAAGCCAGCAAAGTTTGGCCTGCACAAGGGCCACTGTATAGCACGTTTGGACCACTCTTGGAGTCAGGGAGGATGGTGCATGTCTGTGTGCTGGCTTCTCTGACTCCGAGGGTGGTCTAAATATACTTTACGGTGTCCCTTGCGTTGGCCAAACTTTGCTGGCCTAACTTGTTCGAGCCTAACTCCAGGTTAGGATTGCGCCTTCAGACACCTCTAATCCAAGAAACCCCAAGATCCCCTGAAATGCATCATTTGAAAGCCACAACTACATTATTGTGCTTAAAGTTGTGAGACAAAAAAAAAAACACTGGTCCTTGATTTACAGCATCCTTTCCTTCTATTGCCTAATACAGATATACTGTACATATTTGAACCAAATTCATGCCCAGTATAAAATGGTCAAAACGCACATTGACTAAAAACGGCAGTTTCACCTGTCTGTCCCATGGATGAATATAGGGTCTTGTCTCCTGGAACCCAAACAGGAGGGGAAATAAAAGCATATTTGGTAATGGAGTTTTCAAGATCAAAGTGAACGAAAGGTTTCATGGTTCTCTATGATTGGACCAGTCCTTTATGCCTTTCAGGACTGAAATTCACTCTGAGCGTGCCCACAACACCAATCTGTCTAAACGAAATCCAACAAGCCGGATACTTCTTTTAGATCCTGAAGGTGATGGCATTTCGAAAACTAAAACGTGTGCCCTATTGTGCCAAAACAAACACATCCATTGCACTAATTCCAGATACTAATGTGTTCCTCTGCACTAGGCAAGTTCTGAATTCAACTGTGAGAAGCTGATTGGATAGGAAACTCTGGGAAAGAGCGACAAATCCCAGAAAAAGTGACTATGTGCTCTTGGCCAAACTCCATCAAAGGAAGTTTCCAGGGCAAAAAAAAAGAAAAAAAAAGAAGTCTCATTATGTGGGATATATAAGGGTATTTAAAGAGAGAAAAAGGAAGTTAAAATAGTTCTACTTGTGACCAGTTCTGAATTAAAAAAATTATAACACTAGATCATTCATGCAGCTTCCAACATCTCCTGTCTGGGGCTGCCGTACATCACTAATCAAGTGGAAACCTTAAATGCCCAACAATCACCACCCTTACGTATTTATAGTCAGTAGGGTTCAGATTGACAAGCTAAAACACAAATCCTACTTGCATCCAAACAGGTCTTGATAAGACTCAGAGCACAATCCTAACCTGGAGTTAGACCAGCAGAGTTTGGCCAGCACAAAGACCACCCGAAAGTATGTTTGGACCACTCTTGGAGTCTGAGAGGCCAGCACACAGACATGCGCCATCCTCCCTGACTCCGAGAGTGGTCCAAACGCACTTTACGGTGGCCCTTGTGCCAGCCAAACTTTGCTGGCCTAACTGGGCCGGCCTAACTCCAGGTTAGGATTGTGCCCTCGAAGCAGCCACAAGATCAGGCCATACCTTTAGGTGCTTTTAAAATTTCTCCCTTTGCTATGTTTTTGTTTTACATGCCAAGAAAACTACTCTTATGGAAGGTTATTCCAGGACTATATACTTTTGGGGAAATTAGTCCCACCAATGACTCATAGAAAAGAAGGGTAATAAGCAGATGTCAGCTGAATTCAAAACCCAATTACATACTTCAAGTTCCTTAATAAAATCGGGCATCTCAGTGCTAATGAGAAACTGCTGCAGAATGTTAATTACATATTTGAGGATGTGAAACACCAGACACAAGAACTGTCCACATCCTATTTTTGACAGCAATTCACACTCCTGCTTCCCAGTCCTTTTCAAATAAAATACTTATATTAACAGCAGATCTGCACAAATTCAGGGACACTGAGCAAAGTGAGAGCAGTAATGGAGTTAGGGGCTCAGTAGCATTTCCAAAAGGGGGGAAATGTTAAGCTTTGCAGGTGCCACAATGTGCCATGTAATGTCAGAGCCATTCCAGGCAGTCACAACAATGTACAAAAGATGCCATTTGGTTCGGTGAGTGTTGCCATTGCTGCCTGGAATGGCTCTGACAGCAAGTGGGTCGGGGTGCTTACATGTGGCATTGCGGCGCCTGCAATACTTACCTTTTTGCCCTCTTCTGGCTATGCTACTAAGCCCATTGCTCCATGATTGCTCTCCCTTTGCTCAATGTCTCTGGTCTACTGTTTTGCACACCCCCTAGCTATGCTACTGAATGGGCTTGATCCTGTGCAAGCTTTCAGATAGTCTGTGAAGGGCTGCCCAAAATGGTCCTGTTTTGCCACCACGCTCAAAGTTGGAAAACAGGGAGGGGGAGATTTTGATGCTTGTGGTGGTGGTGGTGATGATGGTGAACCAAAAAAGAGGCAAAATAGCAGGGAATAGCAGGAAGCAAAAAAAAAATGCAAAAGCTGTAAGGTTTTGTTTCTTCTTTCACACACACCTTATAGTCCTACACCTAGTTCTATATGCACACATTGAGTGGGAAATGAACTCATGGCTTCCTAAGAACTGCTGCGTTCATTTTCTAAATGTAAGTTTCTAATACTCATAGTTGTAAGGAGGAAAAGCCTCAAAAACAATACAGAGAATAGTTTTTGGTAGTTATGAGGTCAGGCTCCCAGTTCTTTCCACTCCCAACTGCTGGCAAGAGCAACTGCTGCCACTGTTTTAAACAGAAGCAAAACACACACACACACACACACACACAAACCAACACACAAACACACACAAACACACACAAACACACAAACACACAAACACACACACACACACACACACACACACACACACACACGACACCCTGTTGTAATTCCCTTGTTCTCTCTGACAAGGACAACTGAGGCTGCTTCAAGAGGAAGGGGTTCACTCCAGGGTGGTGGTCCTTGACTTGCTGGGGTGCTGAGGACAGTATAGGCTGGAAGGTACATGTGCCTGCGCTGACTCTTAGGTCTGAGAGCTAGCACAGGTGCAAAGCGGCTTCTGTGCCTATTTTTAAAAGGCCAGACTATCTGAGAACATTTGGAAAGCCTACAGAATAAGAACTACTTTCATATGCAAGAGCACAACAGGCAGTAATACAGATTTGTCCTTTCTGATGATGCTCGGTATTTACACCGTTGCCTTGCGTCAATCCACTGAAAACATGCAAGATCTCTACACGTGCAACCGTTGCTGGGGGTTACCTGTGCATATTTCCCAGTGCATACGATTCCATTCCACCGGGGGATGATGAGGAAGCCTGGCTGACGAATCAGATAGTTGTCCGCTCTGCCCACAAAGGTGTCTGGATATCCTGTCACTGAGCCATCCAGATCATGGAAAATTGAGACTTTGTCGCCGTCGTCGTCATTGTCACCAAACCACTGGCCTGGCATGCCAAAGAACACCTTAAGCCCAACCTGAAGAGTGGCAGTGCCAAGAAAAGAAACCATGGTTTTGATTGTGGCGACTGCATTACGACTGCAACTTTGCAGTTACAATTCATTGCTTAGATGGTAACGCTTCCAAGGTAAGACTGGTCCGTGGACTCTCACACCAGAAATTCCAGGCCAGGTCACAAAAGCACTGCGCCTTCTACAACTGCACAATAGGCAGAAATTCAACATTGCATCCTATCACGGCATCTCCATGCAGGAAGGAAGGAATCCATTGAAAAGCAAGAGTTCATACAGCTGTGAAAGGCACAGAATATCGGACAAGGCAAAAAGCAGCACTCCTAGGTTTGTTTCTTTTTCCATGCTATTGATTTAGTATATTTACAGCTTACCCAGTGGTTCCCAAACTGGGTAATGGGTTGGCACCCATTGTGGGTTGCAACCTGATTTTTGGTGGGTTGCGTAAGTGTAATGGAAAGATCAGATAACTAAGTGCTCATGCTTGAAGCTACTCAAAAATCAGATAGCTGCTAACTGCCCTGCAAGGAGCTGAGCTCCCACAGTTTGCAAGCATGTGTAAATATAGGGAGATAAATGTCTGAGGCCTTTGTTCTGGTTATTATGCTTATGAATAAATCAATATTTTTAAAAAGTCAGGTAAACTTAGGTGGGTCCCAATAGGGTGTCATTTTAAAAAGTGGGCCCTGGTGCTAAAAGGTTTGGGGACCACTGGGTTACCCTGTTCTCAAGGAGTAATCCTATTTTATCTGCACAAGTGCAATATGAGTGGATATCCCCAAGGCCATGGGCTTCCAGGTTGAGTCAGGATTTGAACTCAGGTCTCCCTGATTCAATTCCAACATTCTGATCACTGAACCACACACTACCGCTACATGGAAGGGGTTGCAGCTCAGTGGCTGAGCACATGCTTTGCATACAGCATGTCCCAGATTCAATGCCTAGCATCCCGTGGTAGGACTCAAAAGACCTCTAACCCTGACACCCTGGAGAGCTGCTGCTTATTATTGCTTATTGTTATTAAATGCACCTTTTGAGTTTTGCTATACAAGTTTTGGAGTTTATGACAAAACCTTCTGTTAAAAAGAGATGTGTAGCATAGCATGCTTAACCTTTCTGCTCAGCCCAGTTATTTGTTTTCAGGCTGCAATGAAGGAGGCCTGACTAGTTTTACTATTTAGCCTTCAAACAGGCTAATTAGTCTGAGCAATTACCCCATCACCCGGCTGAGCAATAGTTTTTATCTGCACACTGCCGTTTGCCATAATATTTTGGTTGCTCCAAGCTAGCAATAAAACAACACTATTCTCAGAGGATACTGGGTGGAGAGTTAATCAAGAGATGCTTAAAAAAAATTAAATTTTTAGAAAGCTGTGTACACAGCGATGTTTCTCCAACAAACATGCCACAACAGCTCTGATGTGCAAAAGCAATAGGCATTGCCAGTGCCCTGCCTTGAAGGGCATTCTAGTTGTCTGAGGAGAAGTTGGCAAGTCAAGATCTCCTTTAATTGCAACACTGTGAGAGGAGCAGCCAGTACCCAAGACTGCATGTACCCTGCTGATATATAACAAAGTCACTACTATTTTATATATATGTTCACTTTAAAAGAAACTTAGATTTTGCAACAAGAAAACCTGGAATCTGCACACTGTGTATACAGAAGGGACAGCAGAAAAGAGATGGGCCTGCTGGTTTTAGTGGCAGCCTCACATGTGGTCTCACGTTCTAATCTGAGAGCACAATCCTAACCTGGCGTTAGGCTGGCACAGTTAGGGCAGCAAAGTTTGGCCGTCCCAAAGGCCACTGTAAAGCACGTTTGGACCACTCTGGTTGGTTGGACCACTCTGAGTGGTCCAAACATACTTTACGGTGTCCCTTGTGCCGGCTGAACTTTGCTGGCCTAACTGTGCCAGCCTAACTCCAGGTGAGCACTGCACTCTGAGTTAGGCATTAGCTTCAGACAGCAGTATACATTATTATTATTATTAATTAGATTTTTATCCCGCCTTTATGCCCGAAGGCACCCAAGGCGGCATTACAAAGAAATATAAAATTTAACATTAAAGAACAATATAAAAACAATATAAAAACAATACAGTAAAAACAAAATTAAAACAAAACAATAGAATTTAAAAACAAGCCCTGTGTATCATAAATATAACATATAAATATATAAAATATATTATATATTTAATATATATTATAAAATATATAAAATATAACACACCAGCCAGCCAGCCTGTCAACAATTAAAAGCTTTTTGAAATAAAAAGGGTTTTATTAAAGGGTAAAAAGGGTACATGCTTGCTCTGCATAGGCTATCCAAGGCCACAGTATGCTTACACAACAGAATCATTTCTCATTCCCCACCTGACCTTACTGGCAAATGTTTATACAAGTAATAAATTGTGAAGCATGATTCACTGAAAGGCAGAAGGCCGAAAAAGGAATTCATCATCATGATATGAACAGTAGAGGGGTGGTTGACACACCTTTGTTCAAAAACACATTCCTATCATCAGCAGGAAGGTGCTGACCATTCAACATGAGTCAGACAAGCATTAGAGTTCTGGAACTTTCCCTAAAAGGAAAACCAAACTTTGGCCAAATTTTCTGAGATTTACCTCAGGATTTACCTCCTCAACAAGCCAAACCTATTTCTGGAGTGTGCCAAGATGCCAAGGAATGCTCATAATTCCAACTTCCCTCACAAGCTTTGTCAAGTCCTGCCTGTTCATACATGCCATGCAAAAACAGTCATAAATGGGCAAAAGGGGGATTCAGGCCCCAGTTCTAAGATATGTTGAATTCATGGGCAAAAAAAAAATGTAGGCAAGATGGCACTTTATATGATCAGTGGGAGATTATGGAGTCTGATTTACTTGACAAATTATTTACATATTGTAGTCTTTCGTAAGTGGCTTTGTGATGAGATGTTACCACAGCACAATCTGTTTAGCTGGCGCCAGGGCCACTGTAACGCACATTTGAACCACTCAGGGAGGATGGTGCACGTCTGTGTGCTGGCCTCTCTGACTCCAAGAGTGGTCCAAACATACTTTCCGGTGTCCCTTGTGCTGGCCTAACTGCTGGCCTAACTCCAGATTAGGATTGTGCCCTTAGACTTTGGACAACGTATCTACCTCAAAAGTTTCATGTCAAGATCAATTCAAATGTTTACTGGATAGGGAGGCTGAGTCCTCTAACACAACCATATAATTTTGACACAGGAAATTGCTTGTGAAAACCTGCCACATTACAAATTCCCTCTAATCCTTATTACCTCAGGGTTGGAAAACAGTCCTCTCTCTGCCATGGTCTGTTCTAGAATCACAGAGTGTTAGAGACAGAAGACATCTAGTCCAACTCCCTATTCAGTGCTATAGCTTCCCTGACAGGAACAGCCTAAGGCAGATTGTTGCAGAGCCAGACTGCTCTGTTAGGACATTTTTCTTCATGTCTAGCCAAAATCTGCTTTCCTGTAATTTCAATTCACGGATTCTAGGCCTTTCCTCAGAAACCACAGAGAGGACATTTTCCTCTTCTTCTGTATGACAGTCCTTTAGATACTTGAAGATGGCTGTCTTATCTCTTCGTAGAATCCCATACACTGTAATATTTTCAAACATCATATGCAAATAAAAGAAATTAATCCTGTGAGAAAAATCTACGCTAATGAATGTCTAAACTAGCCCTTGGTCTGCCACTCCTATTCCACAAGAATTTATCCTCAGATAAAGCCCTGATACAGAACACACCCACGGGAAGAAAAAAAGGCTGCTGTCTTATTCCTTCTCACTTACACTTCTCTCCATTCGGATCAGCGACACATTATTCTGAGGGCTTATTTGCCATGCGTTCTTCATGAGGAAGCCAATTGCACTCGAATGTCTGTCAGCCGTGGGGGTAAACTTTCTGAATGTGGATTTCGTTAACCGAACAGGGCCATCATATATCTGGAAGCCACGTATTGGGAAAGTCCTACAGAAGACAGAAAACCAAGCAATGGTATTTTGTGGAGAAGAAGGGGGTTTCTAGCGCATGCTGAAAGATAATGTCAAATTAGTTTTAATTTTGAGCCTCCAAGAGGCTGCTCACAGCAGCTAATATGGGAGTATCGTGTTTATTTTCCCAAGATTCTTGTGAAGCAGATTATGCTAAAGTTCAGATCCATTTCCCCAAACCCATTTCGTTCATTTCCCCATACACTGACCTCAGTATCCACGGGAAATCCATTCCCAGATTCCCCAGGGATACTGAAGCCCATGGATAAGCAAATCCATGGTTCCAGTCCAACATAACCTCCAGAATCGACTGGGGATGTACTCTGGTCACATCCGGAGGTGTCTGAAGCCCACAGAGTGCACATGTGGCCACTTCGGGCCTCAGAAACACCCCTGGAGGTGCCAAAAGGTTTTTATGAAAACTGGAAGTGCCCTTTCGGTACCTCCATGAACAGCTTCTGCGGGCCTCAGAAAGCTTCCCAGGTACATCTAGAGAACACCTCCAGTCATGCCAGGAGATCAGGTTTGGAACCTGTGGTCAGTTGGATTCAGGGACAAATCTGCAGATGAGGAGTCTGGATCTGTACACCCAGAGCGCAATCCTAACCTGGAGTTAGGCCGGCACAGTTAGGCCAGCAAAGTTTGGCTGGCACAAGGGCCACCATAAAGTGCATTTGGACCACTCTCTGAGGCAGGGAGGATGGTGCATGTCTGTGTGCTGGCCTCTCTGACTCCAAGAGTGGTCCAAACATACTTCATGGTGGCCCTTGTGCTGGCCAAACTTTGCTGGCCTAACTGCGCCAGTCTAATTCCAAGTTAGGATTGCACCCTCAGTCATTCTCGAAATGCATGGGTGCTAAAACAGGCCACGCTCCCCAATGGCTAAATATGGGCTGGCCATGCTCAGGGTCAGCCCCTCCATGAGGGCAACCAAGGTGGCCACTTCCAACAGCAGGTTGGCAGGGGTTGACACCTCTGTCTACCTTCTCACCTTTAGCATTCCTCCCCATTTCCAGACCAGAAACTCCTCCAAAGTTCCTCTCTGTTTCCTTTCCAGTCCAGGAAGTGGAAGGAGTTGACACACCTGATGCTTCCTCAGGTGCAGGAGATTATGGGCTGACTCTGATCATGCCCCCAAATGCCTACACAGTGACTGTTAGCGTGAAGGAGCTCTGTCACACTGCTAAGAACATTTTTTGTTTCTTACTTCTACTTCCATTTTCATAATCCGTTCAGGGTTTTGACTTGTTTTTAAATGCGTTATTCTTTGTGTAATAAATCAGAATTCTTCTACAACCCTTTCCCTATTTGACTGTTAAAATATATACACAAGGGGGTGGGAGGAGCCTTCTGGCAATGGCGAACGCACTCGGGGCAGCTCTGTTTCCTCGAGGTGTTCAACTCTCCGTGTGAGGACCTCTGGACCAAAATGAGGTCGTTCAGCTGCCAGGTGAGGCAGTGAACCCTGTGGGTGCAATTTCCTTTAACCCTTACAACGGCAATTGTGGGGTGTAGAGGAGACAGCCCTTTTCAATTTTTGGATCCCACGGAAGAGAACGCCTAGCCGAAGAGCTGGGACAAGCCAGAAAGACTCTCACTTCAACAGCTTAGCGAAGATTCTAATTTCCATTTCTACAGAGTAAATAGGTGCTTAAGAAATGTTAATTTGGTGAATTGGGGAATGGCAAGTTAACCTAACGAAGAAGGAAGCGACTAGCAACAGCAACGTGTGAAATGGCGGCCAGAGGCGTGCAAGCCGCTGGTATTCAACTAACATGGTATTCAATTAACATATGCAAGCCCTAATGAAAACCTTTCGATTGCAATGGGAAATTGTTTGTGAAGGCATTTAAGTCAGCTTGTTGTTAAATACATTGCAATTGAGTTGGATTAAAAAAATGATAAAGCTAAAAAAAATCAAACAAATATAGAGATTTAAATTGGACACAGGAACAAACGTTAAATCTATTTGTCTGAATGGGAACTGACTGTGTAAACAGAAGCGCTGCGTTCTAGTAAGCCTGAACTTGCAACTTTCAAAACTAAGAAGTCTCTATGTGCTATGCTCCCTATAAATGGCGACTACTGGCTTTTGAATACTTAAGAGATGTTAATTTGAGAATCTGCAAGTCTTCCCAACGAAGAAGCCCTAATGAAAACCTCGTAATTGCAATGGGAAAGTGTTTGTGAATGCATCTAAGCCAGCTTGTTGTTGCTGGATTTTGAATACAAGGAGACGAAGGCAATTTAACATTCCAATACTTTGAGTAAATTACAAAACAAAGGCGAAGTGGTTTGTACCTGATTGAAAGCAAGACTAAAGTTATAGATTGAACTTTAATAAAGCATTAGGAATTAAAAAAGGAAAAAAGGAAGAAGATTCAGTTGGAAGGAAGAACCATTCTTTTAACTTTACAAAGAACATTGAAAAGAACATCCTAAAGAACGTTGAAAGAAAAATTCACTAGAAAAGCAGAAGAAGAAGCATCTATTTAATTTATATATACTGATTCCATATTGTGCTGAATTTAACACTGAATACTGAATTGTGTTGAATTTTATATTACATAATTTTGCAGTATTAAGCTAATATTAATATGCTTTAAGTTAGTGGGTGGTTTTTCCGATTTTTCTCCATCCTTTTTTGCTTCCCTCCTTTTTTCCTCCATCTTTTCCTGTTTTCCTCCATCTTTACTAAAGCTTAGCAAAATTAGGAACTGCTTGTAATACACTTATGTTAAGATATACTTTATTTTTGTCTCTTCCCTTTCTAGTTATTTTTCCATCTTTAACCTCTCCTGCTTCTGATGCAATTTAGAGTATAATTTGCCTTTGTAATTAAAGGCTACAGGGGGTGTGTGTCTATAAGTGATGATTGTTAAACACTAACTGAAGGGCTCTGTTATTGTTCAAAAGGAAGAATATATGCATATATAGAGAGAAAAGGGGGAAAAAACGCAAAACTACAGAAGAAATTTCAAATTGCTAAAAGGTTAAGTGGGAATTTTTTGTAGTTGTTATATCTTGCCATTTATAAGAAGCTTTTGATTGATCTAATCATTTAAGTCGTACTGTTAAAGATAATATTGTAAAGAATGACAGCTAAGAAAGAAGGTCTTAGAGTAGGGGTTAGGACCTCTCCATTATTGACTTCGGGTTTGTCTAATTTGGTGAGGCAAGATTTAAAAAGTATGGAAGCAAGAAGGGAGATTCAAAATGATACAATCTTAGCAGCAATAGAACAAATGCGTCTAGATATACGAGAAAATATAAGAGAATCAGAAACTAGAATAACAACAAGATTTGAAAATAAGTTAGAAGAATTTCAAATGCAATTAAGTAAGGTCTCTGAGGAAATGAAAATAGCTACTAAAGATAGGAAAAAAATAAAAAAAGAAATACATTCAGTTCAAGAGGAAATTACGGAGTTAAAGAGTGAGTTTGAACAGTTAGAACTTATACAGTTAAGACAACAAATGGAAAATGCAAAGATGTTAATTCGTATTCGGAATTATCCGGAACAACAGAAAGAAATAACAGAGAAAGTAATTAAAAATTGGCTAGAACAAGAATTAGAAATAGCAGAAGAAGTCTTAGAAGAGGGAATAGAGATAGTATATAGAAAGAACTCTAATTTTGCCAAAAGATATAATAAACCAAGAGAAATAATTATAAAGTTCAGCAGAAAGAAACTGAAAGAGGAAATTCTGACGAGGTTAGAAGAAAAAGAAAGAATAGTAAAAGAACATAAACTCTTGATATTAAAAGAAATTCCCTATCAGGTAAGGAAAAGAAGAATTCCTTATAAAGACTTCAATGCGGTTTTAAGACAAAATCAAATAAAATACAAATGGAATCTACCAGAAGGGGTTAGTTTCTATTATAAAGCCAAATATTATAATATTAACTCAGTACAAAAAAAAGAACAATTTTTAGATAAATTCGGCAAACAATTAGGAATTATAAATACAAAAGGTATAGACAGAGAAGGAAAAGGAAGATATGAGAGAAAAGGAAAGTCAGAATTAAGTAGTTCAGAGGAAGTGGAGGAAATAATTAGTCAAGACGCAGAAAGTAAAGGAGAAGATTCTCAAGAAGATTCAGAATCAAGAGGCGCCGTGGCATTAAGGAAAAAGAATGATAAGGATACAATCAAGCAACAAGATGTACAGGAGGGGGAAAGAAGGAGGAAGACAACAAGGAAAAAGAGATGAATAATTTATAAATGTAAACTAAAATACTGTTACTTAATATAAATGGACTAAATAACCCGACTAAAAGGCTAAAAAACATATAAATAATTAAACAAAGTCAATCCAGATATAATATGTTTACAGAAAGTCTATATAAAAGACCAACAAAAAACTGATATATAATGAAATATTAGGGATTGTATTTTCAACAGTATTGGTTAATAAATAAGAAAAAAGGTGTGGTTATGTATGTTAAACTAGCTTTGAACTCAGAATTAATTTGGAAAGATGTCCAGGGACAAACATCCATTTTACAATCAAAATTATTAATTATTGATATGTAGGCAAAAAATATTAGGTAAGAACAACCTTATAAGACCTTATATCAAAAGATAATTGATCTTGCCCTCTTGGAATTGAAGGATCGATTTTGGAATTGAAGGACGATTTTGATAAAGCAGAGATGTATATAAAAAAAATATGTTTTACTACGAATATATTATATATTATAAGGATAAAAAGGTAGAAATGGAAAAAATATGCAGATTATGGGAAAAAAAAGATTTTTGATTAATATATTATTTTGCTGTGACCTTTTGTTTCTTTCCCCAAGTCTCCCTGTCCCGTGTCGTCCTTATTACCTATCCCTATGTCTTTATATGTGTAAACACAAATAAAAAAAATATACAAAAAAAAATATATATATATATATACACAAGAATGCCTTGGACGTTCTCTCCTCTTCTTCTTCTTCTTCCGCTTTTTGGCATTTTCCCACCTTCTTACAGTTGTACTTTCTGGACGGAAGCCACTTTGACTCCCTCCACTCCCCTCCGCCTAGTGCACAACGTTTCTGCACAGTCATCTGTCTTTCTGCACGTCAACACACTTTCCATTTTAAGGAACATTTTCTCCTGCCTTAGCTGTGCATCAGTCTGCTTTGGTGATCACGGTGAACACAGAGGCATACCAAGTATGGCATGTGCCCTGGGCACCACTTGAAGGGGGCGTTGGATTGGGGGACTGTCTCCTCCTCGTGTTTCACAGCCCCCTTTGATGGCAGCCAAACTGCCAACCCTGCTCCTTCTCTTTTGGAGGGTTTCATTGAGGGCACAATCCTACGCCCTCCGTTCGGACAACGCTCGCCCATGAACATCAGCAACCACATAAGCAAACGAATGAGGCAAAAAAAACAGGCATGGCACCTTAATTAAGACTTGTATTAAAATAGTTCCAATGGATTAGGCATGGAGAGTGGTCAGCAATACAGTCCAGGTCCAAACACGTTAGGAAAACAAATATATCAAGCAGTAATAAGCAATTCCACAATACTTCTTCACATTACATATTCCATGGACTTAACTCACAGTCTAAGTCCATAGTATACTGCAACACCCTGGTCACAGAGCATGGCAGATACTGCCAAACACAGAGCAGATACACTAACTCTCACACATAGAGACATGCACAGAGAGAAGCTGCTGGTTACTGCTTATATTCACAGCAATGCTGATTCACTTCAGATGAGTGTGCCTTGCAGCAGGTACTTACAGCATACAGCTGTGCTATGTTGCTTTAACTAGCAGCTCTTCTCTCTGTATTTGCTAATTCCAAGCTACAAAATTCCTTAGTCTGTCTCTTTAAGCCTGTTACAGCTTCACAGCCTAACACCTCCATATGCAACCTGTGCCAACATAAAGCTCATTTTGCTAGGAATAATCTAGAAGTGTCCATGACACACTCACCCTTTTGCATAGCAATCCTAGTCATGCCTGTTCAGAAGAAAGTCTATCTGAGTTCAATGGAACTGACACTCTGCTAAGTGTTCTTTAGGGTGCAGCCCTAGGGATGCTCCTGTGCTCAGAGAACTCCACTTCGAATGCCTTTTTTCCCTAATTTTGAAGGAAAGCCACAGTCTGTGAATAACCTACTTGTTTCGAGGCAGTGTCCGATACTCTCCATTGGCACCTCTCCCCCAGTAGATGTTTTGTCCTCCCTGGGAGCCAGTATTGTCACTTTCCCCAACAAAGATAGAATGAGTCACCTCTAGGCTGCAGCCTTCATCTGTGGGGAAAGTTCCATCACTGAACAACAACAAGAAGAAGAAATTACTGTAGATAAGTTGCACTGCTCAGCTGCTTGAGTGATCAAGCAAGGCATTTCTTACAGTCTTATTACAAAAATGTAGAGTACGGGCCTACACTTGTCTACTCAAAGTCCCATCGTCTTTAGTGGGGCTTACTCCCAGAAAAGTGTGCACAGAATTGCAACCAAAACTTCAGCCATCGTCACTCACTTTAAAAAAAAAAAAAAAACTTCAGTAAGAAAAAGCAAATGTTGGACTCCACCATAAAGAAACATAAAAAAAAATCTGGATCTGACTTTATGTAGCTTGGAAAAAAGGAGGGAATTATTAGAAGAACTCTTAATTGCAAGTTAACCCCAGCTAACTGGGAAAGATGCACTTTTTAAAGTGGTATTCCTCCTTTATCTAGCAGGTGGAGAGTAACAGTCCCTCTCCACTCCAGCACAGCGTCTTTTCTAGTGGCTGCTGCTGCTGGTGTTCTGCATTTTTTTTAGATCGTGAGCAATTTTGGGACAGGGAGCCATTTAACTTTATTTTTTTGCCTGTAAACCGCTTTGTGAACTTTTTGTTGAAAAGCGATATATAAATACTGTTTGACTGATTGATTGCAAATATATCCTACTGGGAAAAGTGTGCTTACCTGGCTAAAGTGAGTCCAATCCCATTGTCTGAGAAACTAAGAAGGAAAGAAAAGCAAAAAAAAAAAGAAGTGAATCATAGGGACTACATGGAGGAGATCCAAGTGGGAAGGAACAACACTGGCATTCCAGTCACCTACCCACAATTGCGGAAAATTATGTCGCCTCCTCTAGCCCAGGCCCCGTGGTCATTGTTTTTAAAAGCGATGAGGCCATTGATTACAGCAGGAACCCGTGGCTTTTTAGGGTCAGCATCCTGGTGGGGGCGAAACCTAGAGCAGAGAACCCAATCAATACCGACCGCAACCCCAGCAGAAAGGGAAATAAAGTTAGAGGCAGGGGGTCCGCTCAGTCAATTAAAGCTGACTATGCTCCAAAATGCCAAACTGAAATGGATCCCTGGTGCTTGTATTTTTGGCCATGTCAAAGCAGGCTGGAATGCGTTCAAAAATGCACGTTTAGTTTATGTTACTGCACATTGTACTGCGAGGCTAAAAATAGCAATTGCTGGAGTAGAACAGCCGAAACCTCTGAGCTGTAAGCCTTAAAGAATGGAAGTCATTTATAGTTCTGGATGTTGTCCCAGGAAACCCTCTATGCAGCTTAAGAGTGCAATCCTAACCTGGAGTTAGGCTGGCACAGTTATGCCAGCAAAGTCTGGCCAGCACAAGGGACACCATAAAGTATGTTTGGACCACTCTCTGAGCACACAAACGTGTGCAATCCTCCCGGACTCGGTGCAAATGCGTTTTATGGTGGCCCTTTTTGCCGGCCAAACTTTGCTGGCCGGCAAAATGCCAGGCCAGGTGAATGCCAGGTGCAAGGGACATTTTCAGAATGCCAGGTGCAAGGGAGTGGCAACAGGATGCATGTGTCTTGTTGTCTCATGTGCTCCCTGAGGCACCTGGTGGGCCACTGTGAGATACAGGAAGCTGTACTAGATGGGCCTTTGGCCTGATCCAGCAGGGCTGTTCTTATGTTCTTATGGCCTAACTGTGCCAGCCTAACTCCAGTTTAGGTTTACGCTCTTAGTTCTCTCCCTTCCCTGATGCCCAAGTCCTATGCCATGTCTCTGTATTCCCATCATGCTCCAAATCCTGTATTGGCTCAAACACATCCCTCAGTCGCTACACATCATATTGACAGCTGACTGTTTGAACAGATTCCATGAAAAAGCACCATGCAAATCCATTATCTGTGGTGCCTTATTCACAAATATTCCTTGAGGTTACTGATATCAAACAATGAACATGCATGTGTGAACCTGCCCACACCTTTGCATGCTTCTAGTGTCCGCCATCACGTTGTAGAAGGGGACAAAGAGATGCAGTTAATTGCATCATGCCTTTGGGGGCTTCGATCGGGAAGAAATTCTTCAGAAATGTCTATTCAGAGTCAGTCATGCGCACTAAGGCTATTCAAAAGATTTGGGACATTTATCCTCTGTGCATGTGTTCATACAGTTACTGATCAACAAATCCCCCGTGGATTATTTCAGGAATTACAGCTGAAGAATATACTTCGAGTTGTTGGAGCGTCACACAAATAGGCTGCAAATTTATTGTCCAGCTACCCTGAGGTTTTGTTTTTGTCTTTTTAAAGCAGAGGGCTCCAAACTCCAGCCTGAATCCAGGGCCTCCGTTTTCCTTCCCTGGCATGAGCAGGGGCTTGTGTTCCACCAGGGAAGGCACGAAAGACCCCCACTACAGCTCCCAGGGGTCTTCACGGCCAGGTGCTTCCAGGGTCTGCAGCCCCAGCAAGCCGCACGCCTGGTGTTCTGCACATGAGCGGTATCTGAAGATCCCCGGGAGCTGCAGTAGGGGGTCTTTTGCTCCATCCCCGGCGGAACGCGAAGTGCTGGGGACTGTTTTCCCCGCTGCAGCAGTCTCAAGTTTGGAGACTGCCGTTTTAAAGAACCGGGCAGGATGAAGCCTATCTTAAAAAGCCAATCCACCACATTCTCACACACTCTGGCATGACCGAGAAACAAATTCCAGGCTGAAACTAAGCATATGATGAGATGGGGTTAGACATATAGGAGGAGGCTTGTCTCTCAATGGCTTGGTCCAGCAAGAATCAAATTGGGGCCCCTTTACCTTCTCCACCATGAACATACTGTATGTTTTCCACTCGTGCCTAAGAGGAAGATGTTTAATGCTGCACAGAGCAAATACTGCCGTCTGCCCCCAACACAGACGACCTGTTCCTCCCAGGGAGCCTGCAGTGAATATGCACTATGTCACTGTGCAGAGGCACACACTGCCAGAGCTGTACTCAGCTCATAGCGCACCCGGGGGGTGGGACAAGATCACCGCGCCACCAGTGCTCCTGCTCCACCCCTGTGCATCACCCAGCCACACCTCCCCGCACCCAGAATCATTCCATTTAGGAGCAATCAAGCGCTAGGGAGGGGGGCAAAAGGATGTGGGTTTTTCCATGCTGCTGCACCCCACCACAGCACGCACCCGCCGCACTCGCCTCCCGCCATGGCACCCTCGCTCTGCCTCTGCACACTGAATGGACCTTGGGACAATGTGCCCCTCCATACTCAAGTGCGCCCACCCATCAGAGCGGTGGGAATTTTGCTATTTAATTTTACTTCTGTGCCCATCCCAACCCCAAAACGTAGAGGCAGAAGGGCTGCAAGCCTGGAAAGTTGTGAAGGTAACACAATTAAGCACTCCGCAAATGGCAGTGTGACACTGTTTACACACCTGGCATTATCCACGGTCAGATACTCCCTAGGATTTTCAGCACTGGCTTTCGTCGTCTTGACTCCTTTCCCAATAAACAAGCCAGCCTAGGGGGGAACAGAACCATATATATATATATTCATCATCTGAGTTCAATTATTTTTGAACAGGCAGACTGCACCATACTTGGTAAAGATCTGAAGTATTTTCAAGAGGAATATTAAGGAAGAATGGGCGGTCATTGGCACTGCAAACAGGGGACATGTTAGGGTTACATGCACAAACAGCCCGTTATGTATGCGCGCCTTCCTAACTGGGAAAAAGTTCTGGGAAGGAGATCTTCCAGTGGGCAGGGCGCATGCAAGAGACCCTGGGTTCACTCACAGGTCACCTCCACTTATTAATAGGATCTGTGGCTGCAAGTGATGGGAAAGATCCGTGCCTGAGTGCGCAACCCTAACCTGGAGTTAGGTCGGCACAGTTAGGCCAGCAAAGTTTGGCCGGCATCAGGGCCACCGTAAAGCGTGTTTGGACCACTCTCGGAGTCCGGGAAGATGATGCACGTCCGTGTGCTGGCCTCTCTGACTCAGAGAGTGGTCCAAGCATACTTGAGTGTCTCTTGTGCCGGCCAAACTTTGCTGACCTAACTGTGCCAGCCTAACTCTAGGTTAGGATTGCGCCCTAACAGGGAGTAGTCCCGAGGAATAAGGAGACCAAGAGGATGACAGAGGCAAGAGCCAGAAGCTATTTTTAGCAAAGACCCTGGGCAGAAAAGAATTTCCATGTTAATTTGAAACAGCCAGCTCAAGCTTCAGCTCATAGACCTCTAGTACTAAGGCAATAATAATAATATCCATTATGAAGATCTACTGTCATAGACCTCTAGTATTAAGACAAATCTCTACTTGCCTTAAAATTGGAATGAGCTCTGTTGTTGTAAAAGGTCCCCAAAGGAGTCAGTTCAGACTGCTCAACTGGATACTGTCCCTCTGACTGCCCGGTAGGAACCCGGTGGAAGATGTACCATATTCCAACATCCTGAAAAAACAGACAAGGGGGAAGAATTCTCAGGGCCTGTTTATAGTGCATTCCGCCTCAAAGTTAATCGACGTAACAGAATTCAGCTTCAGAAACACCACAACAAAGTGCTCGACACATGTGGCTATGCTGGTGTTGGTGGTTCCCCCCCCCCAGGCATTTCCAAGCAGTTCTAGGACAGGTCTGCACAACACACTTCAGTCTGTTCAACAGCCAGGGTTTCCTGCCAGAAGAATCCTAAGGTAAAGGTAAAGGTTTCCCCACGACCGAATGGTCTAGTCGTGACCGACTGTAGGGGGCGGTGCTCATCTCCGCTTCTAAGCCTGTAGAGCCGGCGTTTTGTCCAAGGACAAGCTCCAGTGGTCATGTGGCCGGCATGACTATACGCCGTAGCACACGGAACGCCGTTACCTTCCCACCGAAGTGGCCCCTATTTATCTACTTGCATTTTTATGTGCTTTCAAACTGCAAGGTTGGCAGGAGCTGGGACAAGCAATGGGAGCTCACTCCGTCACGCAGTCTTGAACTCCCAACCTTGCAGTCGGAGAGCCCAGCAACAGCGGTTTAACCCACTGCGCCACCACGTCCCTAGAAGAATCCTAGGAAGCGGCAATACTTAAGCCAGCCCAAACCTAACCTGTGCTGGATTAGCCAGGCAGGCGCAGCTGGGCTGCATCCTAAGAAGGTTAGGAGGCAGAAGCACTCAGCACGGGGCAAAGGGATGTCTTCCCCTTGTTCCGGGTAAGCCCCAGCCAGTCCTATGGGGCTGCTCGGATCTGCGCCAGCAAAATAGTAGGCACAAGTCCACAGGGCCAGGAGCAGCCCAAATCAGGGCTGCCCAGCCAAGGGTTTGGATACGGCCCAACGTCTTACATTTCACCAGTAAGAAAAGCTACTTTTGGCTTCTTTTTTCACTTTTGCTATGTGTGGTTAAGTGAACCCCAGTCTCTGTGGA
This sequence comes from Lerista edwardsae, assembly GCA_029204185.1. Taxonomy (NCBI): domain Eukaryota; kingdom Metazoa; phylum Chordata; class Lepidosauria; order Squamata; family Scincidae; genus Lerista; species Lerista edwardsae. The sequence continues at coordinate 1,764,774 of JAJKFI010000026.1, forward strand.
TCTGCAGATAACTGAAACAGTGGAGACTGGATCTGCAGCTATTGGGGTCCGCCTGCATACAGTTAGGCTACCTACAACTGGTGTTGTAAAATGGTAACTTTGTTACAACAGGTGTTGTAAAGTGTTTTGTGTCTGCAATCGGTTAGTGACCGACGCGCACCTCTTCAACAGTTCTGCTCTCCCTAGATCATCACAGAATGTTTGGCAAAGCAAGCCAAGCTCTCACCACCCACAGCAGGTTCTCAGGATATGAACAAACGTCACAATGCCCAGAGTTCCGCAGGGTAGGGAAAACAAGACCACAGAACAAATTTGAAAAACAATGCGACACCAGGGCTTCCGTTCCAAGCGGGCGGAAGGCAATATGTGGACTTCACCCTTTCCCATGCGGCTACCTGAGCACCAGCAGCTGCGTTCTCGATCAAATGATTGTTTGGGTTTGCGATCCAGAAGGAGCTGACAGCCCTGAAAAACACAAGATAAATCCTGAATTTATGTTAAAGTCACTAGACAGGAAGAAATAAAGCTTCCATAGAATGGAAGTGACTGGAATTTAGCCACGATACTGTCATGGGTTTTAAAAACTCCACATAATCCAATATAGGACACCCTTTGTGGAAAATTAAATGCCTGAGTGATGTCAGATATTTCGTGAAGCCTCATAGAGGTTTGGTTGTAAATTACCACAAGAAACCTTTAGCATACAATCTGGCCTGCCAAAAAAATACAAACTTTTTTTTTAATGGAATTTTGTGCACGCATGCGCACACTCACGCACAGAGAGAGAAATCATTGACCTTAATCAGTTGTGCCCAGCGGTGTTATCCGGCAACAACCTGCCGGAACGCTAGGCAGGACTTACCGCCTGATTGGCTGCCCGTCCATGACGCGTCGCCGCCTGCCCACCCGCCGCGCAGGCACCCCTGGCTTTGGAGGGGGTGCCCCCTTGCCTGGGGGCGTGCTGGGTGCCTAGGCAAGCAGCGGAGGGGTGCACCAACTGGAGGGAGCCCCCGTGGCGGACAACCTGTCAATCAAGTGGTAAGTCCCGCCTAGCGTTCCGGCAGCTCGTTGCCGGATGACACTACTGGTTGTGCCCATCAATGACATACTGTCAAGAGACATGCTAGGATACAGTGGGCATCGTTGAGGTTGGGAACGGACTAAGGGCACAATCCTACACTGGAGTTAGGCTGGCCTAAGCTAAAACAGCAAAGTTTGGCCAGCACAAGGGACAACATAAAGTATGTTTGGACCACTCTCTGAGTCAGAGGGGCCAGCACACAGATGTGCACCACCCCTCCCTGACTCCGAGATTAGTCCAAAAATGCTTTATGGTGGCCCTTGTGCTGGCCAAACCTTGCTGGCTTTACTCATGCCAGCCTAACTCCAGTTTAGGACTGTGCCCTGAGTGATGCCCAAGGCCAAAAACCTACATTGACCTCCCAGCCTAGACACTGGAAAGCAGCAAACTCCAGAGGAAATTCTCCAGTACAACCCCAACGCCACTAGGGAGAGCAGGATTTCAACCCAGAGCCTTCTGCAGGCAAGCATGGGCTCTGCCACTGTGAGGTCCTCCAAAGCAGCCAAGAGCCAGCAGCAAGCAGAGCCGGCTCACCCAAGAAGTGGGCAGCGCAACCCTAACCATAGGGCCCTTGCACTGGACCAGTGTTGTGGCAAATGTGCCACATTTGCACCGTGGATTCAGTTGCTGGGCTGGCGCAAGAAGCAGCGTTGGCACACGAGCGCTGCCGTGCCCATCAGCTGCGCCAGTCGAGCACCGGCTTAGCTCTCCTGGCGCAGGGATGTGCTGAGGGCCAGCCAGAGGTGGGCGGGAGGCGTAACATGGGCAGGGAGGGAGGCGGAGATGGCGCACAGCCGTTGGGCCGTATCCAAACCCCCATCCCTAGGGCTGGGTGGGCCCGATTTGAGCTGCTCCTGCCCCGTGGACTTGCACCCTGCTATTTTGCTGGCACAGATCCGAGCAGCCCCATAGGGCTGGCTGGGGCTTACCCTAGGGCAAGGGAAAATATCCCTGAGCTGCTGCCTCCTAACACTGTTACAATACAGGTGAGCCAGCCAGCCTATTTCAGCACAGGTTAGGATTGCGCCCTGAGATAGCTGCCGCAGGTAGCAGACTGGTGAGTGGCACCCACCTCCCTCCACCCACTCAGCTCCACTGCTCCTCCCCACACTCCCTGGACTGTAAAAGGGATAAGGGCATGGAGTGGCAGAGGAAGTGTGAGGGAGAGCACAGTGGTCGCAGAGTTCTGGGCTCAATCATAGTTTGGGGCTGAAGGACACGCTAAAAAGACAATCCATCCATCTTCTTTCTAAAGGAGCCTACAGGATTCGGCTTCCTCATCTACAGTTCTGCTGTACTTACATGCAGTCCGTGCTGGGCACAGGAACGTAATCCCCATAGACGCCATCGCGCATTGCCAGGCACATGGCTTCGTTGCGGTCGGTGGGCAAAATTGCGCCAGCCTTGGTCAGAAGACCCAGGTTGTGATCAAAAGTGTTGCGCTGCTCATTTCCATCTTCAAGGAAAAAACAATGTCCCAGAGTGTCATAGCCAATGGTATCTTTCACCTGAACCAACCACAACCAAGAGAGAAATGGGACAATTGTTAATGGATAGAGCTATTTTCAGCGACAGGACTATGGCTGTTCCCCTACTGGGAGCACAATCCTAACCTGGAGTTAGGCCGGCACAGTTAGGCCAGCAAAGTTTGGTTGGCACAAGGACACCATAACGTATGTTTGGACCACTCTCAGAGTCAGAGAGGCCAGCACTCAGACATGCGCCATCCTCCTGACTCCAAAAGTGGTCCAAACATGATTTATGGTGGCCCTTATGCCAGCCAAACTTTGCTGGCCTAACTGCCGGCCTAACTCTAGGTTAGGATTGTGCTTGGGGGCCTCTCAGGAACATTCCAGGCTCACTCCCTAAGGGTCAAATTAAGGGCACATATCCTTGTCCTTTTTTTTGACCAACAAAGCTTTATATTTCATATTTCAACAAACCAGTTTACATAGTAAAATGACGTTGTGCGATCACTGAGGACAGGTCCCTGCCCCAAAGATCATGCATACAAGATCTTTCCTTCCAAGAAAGGAAAATGGAAGAAGAAGTTAGCAGGGGAAGAACATGTAATCGTTCCAGGGACACGTACTTAAGCTGAGTTCCAGAAGGGAATGGGAATGAAGACATTGTGCCAAATGCTTCACAGACCAGGGAAAACAACACAGGGAATTAAAGCATGGTTCAAGTTAAGATTCTTGCTTTGTATTGAACTTATGATCCTTCCCATTACATACTCTCAGAACTTATAGAGATGGGGAGATACGTTTCTGGCGAAAGGCCTGGATGATACATTCAGAAAACATTCATGCCAGATTGTTTCAACCCCATGTTTTGCGATGGGCCAAGTGCCAAACTTAACGATGATTGAAGATCACAGTATAGACATCAGCGCATATTGTTATAGCGTACGAAGGTCATTCATTGTATTGCTGAGCTATATATATACTTCGGTATTTGGAAGAGTCCCAAATCATCTCATGTTTAAAAGTCTCTGAGGAGCTTAGATGGACAAAAGCTCTTTCCTATAGCAACTATAGGAAAATGGGTCACGTTCCTTTTTCCAAGAACTTTCAATCAAATATGCAAGATGGCAGAGCCTCCTCAGAGATAATCCACCCCACAACTGCCCTTTAGACCTCTGCATTCTGATTCCCCACTTTTTCTGCACATTACAGACATACCACAAGACAGAAACTTTAGGATAACTTGATCTTGACAACACTGTAACAATCAAGTCTGGGTAAGTGCATTTTTTTCCTGTGACATTATTGGAGAATCTAGTTTTCGCTTGGGCAAGCAAGTTGCTAGCTCTCATGACCATAGTGTTAGGGGAAATTAAATGTGAAGAAAAAAATTAAGGGGAAGGAAAGGGGCAAAGTCCGTTTTTGGGGTAATGGTATCCCATCTAGAAATTTAACAGCAATTTAATGTGAAATATGTTGCTATTCTAAATAGAAGTGGAAGCACTTAGCATTTATTTTGGTCTTCCTTTTGTAACTTGCTTAGTGAGAGGCGTTTAAAAAACAATCAGCGGAGGAGTGGTGTTGGGATTAGTTTCTGTAGCAACCTCCATGATACTGAAGCTGTATCTTGGCATAAGGCACAACCTGGTCTTATTCAGCGAGGGACAATTTTCTGCCTCCCTTTTGCTGCAGAAGACTATTTTTAAAAGTATTATTAATCTTGTGATAGCATGCACTGGAAGCTGGTCCAGCTTAACAACCTGAACTGAATTTTTGATTGCCACTGGCAGCCCTACTTGAGCAAATGAATGGATGAATCTGTGTTTTTCCAAATTCAGGAGAACAGTTGCCGTCGACCAAAAAATAATCGGTCCATCTACATCCGTGATTCCCAACCTTTTTAGCGCAACCTTTGTACCACTTTTAGGTACAATAACCTATCGGGACCCCCACCCCAGGCTGGAAGTGATGTCATTAAGCAGGAAGTGACATCACTGGGCTTGTAAAAAAAACACATATGTAGACTGTACCAGAGGTTACCAGTTGATTTCAGGTATGTGGAAACCTTGAAATTCTTTCTTCAAAAATGTATTTCTGTGTTTGGAGGTGCAAATGCAAGTATGGTAGTAAATGGGGTCTCTGCTGCAACTTCCTGAAAATTAGCATGTGACTCCCCCAGGGGGTCATGACCCCCTGGTTGGGAACCAGTGATCTAGATCAGTACTGTCCACAATGATGCAGACCAGGATTTCATGCCTAGAAAACTGTAAGCATGTTATTCATAATGATGTTGATGGATCGGTATCAACAGCAAACAAAAACTGCCTACCAAAAGGCCATGAGTTCCATGGATGGCAACACACCTCGAGAAGCAGTGATGGATGGCCAGGTTATCTAGGTAAGATGGCGGGCTGTAGCCTCCTTTCTCATCCACATCGCCCGTCAAGTGAAAATGCACAGGATAGCTACCCAAGATTTGCTGGCCCATGCTCCGTAGCTCAATGCCCGACATATGGACAGAGGTAAAATCCTTTTGGATCTATTGAGGAAGAAACAGACACACAAAGGAAGAATTTGTAGCAGAAACAATAGAGACAAAAATATCCCAACAATGCTGATGCTACGCAGAGTGGGATCACGGCACTATGTTTTGCAAGAAGCCATCTCCCTTCCTCTTCGGAGCCATTCCCAGCGGCTAGAGCAAAACGGAGGCTACGTTGACTATGAACGGCTCCCAAGAAGAGGGGAAGTGGCTGCTTGCAAAACTTAGTGCTGGGATCCCCCGCTAGGTACACCTCTGATGTTATGCAAAAAACCTTATTCAGAAGCATGGTATGGTGCCAAGAGACAAATGGATTCATCATATGATGATGCCTTTTCCTGGATCAGATTCACCTAGTCTTTCCATAGACTGTCAGTGACACTCCAGAGTTTCAGGAAGAAGACTTGCCCAATACAACTCTGCTTGGAGATCCTACCTGGGACCTTCTGCAGCCAAACCCACGGGGCTTTTCCTCTTATGAGAAATGCTTTGGGTTTGTGCAGGACAATGGCATAACCAGAAGGGGGCAACACGGTAAGTACTGCAGACACCACAACTTACCATGTAAGAGGATCCTCCCAGTTGCCATCAGAGCCATGCAAGACAGCAACAGCAACACACAGGCATTTGCGAGCACCTGTGTGTTGCTGTCCGGAATGGCTCTGACAGCGAGAAGCTGCTGACACGGTGAGTTACGATGCCTTCTGTACTTACCAAGCTGCTGCTGCTTCTCTGGCTACACCACCAGTACTGCACAAGTCAGATACATACAAGCATTTCTAACCGGGTGGATGGCCTGATCCTGCAAGCTTGCTGCACCAGCAATGCAGTGCTCAGGATGCAGTGATTGACAGCCTTTTATCAGCCTCGCTCCAGATTAAGCACACGTAGGCTGGACGTAGCAAATGTAGCCTGCTGCGACGCCCACGTAAGTGAGTGTGAAACAACAGACCCTGTCACAAGGTAAGGTGCATCCCCCAGCAGGGGCAGCTGATCTGGAGGAGTTGGAGCAGCTGGAGCCCATGGACACCTCCCCCATTGCCTCCTCTTCCTCTGCTGGCGGGAAGAGTCTCCAAGATTGTGCTGGCATCCCGGGGTGGCCACACAAGTTTTCAACATCTTGCATGAGATGGAGCTGCCACAGAGGCAGCTTACGCCCACTTACTTGGGAGTGGCGTATTACTTTTATTATTGAATATTATGGCTGCCACAGAGGAGCCTGACCGAAGAGACAAGATTTGCAGACAGCCTTCACTTCTGGTTTTTATTTGAACACTACCCTAGGCAAGACAAGCACATAATGCAAAAGACTCTTATGTCGTTTTTTTATTACGCAGTGTGTAGTTTTGTTGGGGGCTCAATCCTAACCTGGAGTTAAGACTGGCACAGTTAGGCCAGCAAATTTGGCTAGCACAAGGGCCAAGGTAAAGCGCATTTGGACCGCTCTCGGAATCAGGGAGGATGGCGCACGTCTGTATGCGAGAGTGGTCCAAACATACTTTACGGTGTTCCTTGTGCTGGCCAAACTTTGCTGGCCTAACTGTGCCAGCCTAACTCCAGGTTAGAATCGTGCTCTAAGAGAAGTTCAACTAAGAACCAGAAGTGTCACTAATGCAACACTGAATCTCTACTCTGAACTTTACCAGCCATTTTGGAAAACTGTAGTCATTTGGATGACTTTTCTGCAGCCACTACTTCAGCATTTGCAATAGCACACGGGGGAGCAAAATTCATGGTTACGCCACTGCAATGCTGACAAACAATATTATGGCTGCAATCATATCCACACTTACCTGGGAGCAAACCCCATTCCCTATAATGGGACTTACTTCTGTGTAGACATGCATAGGGTTGGACTGTATATTATATGCATTTTGATAATCCAGAACCATTTTTGGAGTAAGTTTGTTTGGGACAAGAAAAGTCAGGCTGCAATCTTACACCCACTTACTTGGGAGTGGTGTATTACTATTACTATTGAATACAGTGGGATTGGTAGGACGTGGTGGTGCAGCGGGTTAAACCACTGCTGCTGGACTTTCTGACCGGAAGGTTGGGAGTTCAAGACTGCATGACGGAGTGAACTCCCGTTGCTTGTCCCAGCTCCTGCCAGCCTAGCAGTTCGAAAGCACCTACATGCAAGTAGATAAATAGGGACCACTTTGGTGGGAAGGGAACGGCGTTCCGTGAGCTACGGCATAGAGTCATGCCGGCCACATGACCACGGAAGCTTGTCCTGGGACAAAACGCTGGCTCTACAGGCTTTGAAATGGAGATGAGCACCGCCCCCTACAGTTGGTCACGACTAGACCAATTGGTCGTGGGGAAACCTGTACCTACAGTGGGATAGTTCAAATCAAGATACATAGAGTTTCGCTGAACCTTTACATTAGATCCATCAAAGTGTACTTACTTTAATCTGCCCTCCAAATGTGTCAAAGCTGAAAAATTGGCAATAATTTGTCCCGTAACAAGAATCTTCCATCTCTCCTTGAATAAGTATATTTCGAGTCAAGAGACCAACCTCTGCTCTCATGTCTACACCATCCACAATCTCACCCATATGAAGGTAAAGCGGACTTCCTAAGGAAGAAGCAGATTGGGGTATCCCCGTTATTTATCACGTATCAAGAAGTCAGTAGTGTATCTACAGAGGAGCAGCACAGTAACTATTGCAGGTGCCACAATGCACCATGTAACTGGCCCCTCCCACTCACCAACAGAGCCATTCTGGGCAGCAACAGCGTCCAACTATGAGTGGTAAGGGCCAGTAACATGGTGCATTGTGTTGCCTGCAATACTTACCATGGCACCCCCACCACTACCACCAGCCACACTAGTGCAAGAAATTATAAAGCATCAGATATAATCTGCTCATTATTGCTATCAGATTGTCAAGAGACCGAAACACCCACACACCTGCACACAGTGGTGCTTCCCATGGCTCCATCACCTGATGACACCTTGGGTGTTACCATGATTACTGGGAGTGCAAGGGTTGGTCCAACCTAGTAATTCCCTGATGATATGGACACCTGACCAGTTCCCTACCTGACCAGTCCCTGACATCACCCCTAAATCTACTACCTTGCCTAGTGTCCATTCTCCCTCCCCCTTCTTGGCGGGCTGCTAACAGGCAAAGCTTATGAATTGAACCACACCAAATAAGAAAAGCAAGAGAACAAAATGAAAACTACTGTAGACAAATAGGCCTTTTGACAATGAAAAAGAAGAGAAGCTTTGAGGGCTAGAGGAAGTGAACAGTATTTTCCAAGACATTCAGGAAAGGAGGACTGAAGTTGGGGAATAATGATCTGATTATCTCATTTTTTCTATAAACCAGCTTTCTTTTATTGACAAATCTGCTGGTGGCAAAAGGCACTCAAAAATGGAGGAGTTTTCCAAGCAATCTGTACTGAGCATAGGACAAAAGCTCTTTGCGAAGCCAGCTACTTCATCCCTAAAACTGTCGGTTGAAGAAATGAATTGGCTCTCTCTACAAAGACCAATTGGACATACCATCAATCTTCACTTGGTCTCTCTGACATTCAGGGCAAGGCAGAAGATTGAACTCTTCCGCTTGATGCATGGAATAGTCAGTGCTGGCAACGACGATCCTGTCTCCAGGTAACCAGCTGGTAACATCATCCACCAAATCCAAGATTATGCCTTTGGATACTTCTACTTTAAATCCATGGTGAGGCACCCCTGAAAAACAAGCCAAAACAACCCAGCTAATCAGTTATATGATCTTCCTTTGCAGCTGTGCGGGTAGCATAAATTACATGTGCTTCTCCCTTCTCAAACTTGAGTTTGGAAAAGTCTTTCCAAAATCCTGTCAGGGTGCAATCCTATCCTGGAGTTAGGCCAGCACAGTTAGGCCAGCACAAGCGCCACCGTAAAGCATGTTTGGACCACTTTAGGAGTCAGGGAGGATGATGTGCTGGCCTCCCTCGCTCCGAGAGTGGTGCACACATATTATATGGTGTCCTTTGTGCCAGCCAAACTTAGCTGGCCTAATTGTGCTGCCCTAACTCCAGGTTAGGATTGTGCCCTCAGACACAGCTTTGAAGCCGTCTGATTCTACCCTATTGCCATTCAATAGCGTTCCCAGATTAGGGAGCAACGGGACAAGTTCTGCAGGCACTTCAATGCACCGTGTAAGCAACCCCTCTCCTTTGGAGCCATTCTGGGTGGCGAGAGTAAAGCGGGGGAGACTGCTTTGCTTTCATCACCCTGAATGGCACTGACGGCAAGGACTCATTCATTGCTGGTTTGAGCTCCAGAAGAAGAAACAGGACAGAAATAAAATAAAAACCAGGCCCAGGAGATGTGACTTGATTTATGTAAGAAATGACAGCTCTAGAAACAGAACTTGCTCGAAGATTAGTGAAATTGGTTTATTTGTTATTATCCATCTTCCAAGAAGATTTATTGCTGACCAGGGACTTGAGGCATTCCAAATTTAGGAACTAGGAGTGATGTTAAAAATAAGAAAACCCAATTTAAATAACTCTGTTATCTATTAGCAAAGTTAAATTCTAACCAACTGTAATCAGTTATTTACTGAATAAGATTGTTAGCTAACAGATCTTTACAAAACAACATTCATGGAATCCTTGGACTGTTCTGAGAAAGCTCAGAACACTTCTCTTAAAATAGTCGCATTTATGAATAATGTCATAGAAATAGTGCAAGTTCAGAGAGTCGGAGTCTCTTTCTATTCTTCTGAATGCTTTTTTCATGCCGTGCTTTCCTTCCAAATAGCATGGAACATGGAAAGGGACCGGATGATGAGATATCAGGGCACGCTGATTGACCCCAATTTGGCAGGACAAGGAGGAGCAAAAAAAGGAACCACAGCAAGGTGCCTGATCACATGCTGGTCCTTGACATGAGCCCCACATTGCACATTGGGACAGAGGTGAGTGGGTTGAAGGTCACTACAAGAGAAGATACAGTCAGTCCTCATTATATTCTAGGGTTAGGCTCCTGGAAATCCTTACTGATAGCGAATTCGCAGATAACGAACTATTGATCCTATGGGATCAATGAGGTCAGGTGCAAGAGGTATCTTATCTGCCATAAGAAGAATCCAGCAGAGAGGAAGCCAGCAGAGTGCAGCAGGAAGTGTCATAAGGTCTCTGAATGCTGCGGAGCCCTTCCAGAGGCTGCAGGGACCTTCAGAATGGCACTTGTGACCAGCATGGACCCCTTAGACATGGGTGGCGGATGCTTCTGCCAGGCATTGTAAACGGGTCAGTGCTGGTCACAGGTGCCATTCTGAAGAGCCCTGCAGCCGTCAGAAGATCTCTGCATAGTGAATAACAAGGACAAAGCGCAGATAATGACAAAAGTAACAATTCTGCCCCTTCTCGATAAGCAAATTCACAGATAGCGAATTTGCATACAAAGAGGACTGACTGTAACTTCGTATGTTCATGCAACACTGGACAACAAGAAAACTTCATAATGAACACCACAAATCATTGAATGCATCAGCAACCATGATACAATTAAAAAGGCAGGATGACTTCTGCGCAAGGGCATTTTTAGACTGCAGTTAAATGATAAGAAGTCATTGATTCTCTTGCTATGCAATCCTACTGCCTTGTTTGAGGGTGATGGGGGAAACTGGGAGTCAAGGATGTACAGCAGTGTGCTATGCTACTAAGAGAACTGAGCACACCTCTCTGCAAGACATGCCTACTGGACCCCATTCATACGGAGGAAAGCAGAATTAAGTGCAGGCAGAAAAACTGAATACTTTGATAGGAAGAATTAGAAAAGGGCTTTAAACCTTGGATCCATCCACTGAAAGCAGTGATTTTGAAACCAACACCTTCGTAAGTCTGAAAATCTTTGGTTGCTATTGCCAACCTTGTCGTCCCATTCTCTTGAGCCTGCTTTGCATCTTCTATGGTGGAAGACGGGTCACCGCCAAGGATCCCAACCAAAGCCCAGGGCTGTCTGGGGGAGAATAAAAACAGGCGTGTGATGCCAAGGGTGACTCCCGACTCGTTGAACATCCTTGGCTGACTTTTGACTCTTAGGTTAAGTTTTGAATTAAGGAGGGGGGAAAAAGCAACCTGTCCTCAAATGGCTAGAAATGCACCTGCTTCGAGGAACCTTGGGACAGTGATCGGCCAACTATCATTACCATGCTGGATTAAAAGACGGGTTCTGGCGCTTCTGATTAAAGAAACATCCAACCCCAAACACAAACCAAGTACAATGGACTGTGCTGCCTGCAGCCTCTGGACCGAGTCTTGTAATCTTATTTGTGCAACGTGGCCAGTGCTGCAATCCTTAGGCGCGCATTTCATCTCCATCAGGTTAGCTTAGGCAAACTTCCCAGAAGATTATGCTCAGCATGTTTAATACAAAACTGGTAAGAGAGACAGTAACTGGATTGCAGTTAAGATCACATTGTGCATTTTGTCGGCAGGGTAAGCGGAGAGACTGGTCTGAGCTGTAAGTAGACGTTTCAGCTTTGAAGTCATTCATGTTTGGTACAAACTTCTGAGGCATGAGAGAGTGGAAAGCCTTCTTGCATGACATCCAATTGCTATAAAAAAATCTTGGCACGGACAGCAGTGTTGTACAGCTGCTAGGAAAACAGCCCGGGAGCTGTCCATGGTCTCCCTACAGGTTTCCAATCAAGCAGTTCTGGAGGTGTTGCTGCTATGCCTATACTTGAGAGTATGGATTAAAACACTTTGCTGTAGAACCCCTAACGCTGCTATAACTGGGTATTCCTATATGTTCTCATATGCCTAAACCCTGCAGTTGAACTCGCCTGTTTTTCTATTAAGAGATAAGAGTATACAAGAGGCCAATATCATATTAAACCAGGAAGTATCACAGTTAACAGAAACGGAGGTCACTGGTCCTGATGTATCAAACCAAAACCCATCATCTTCTACACAAAAGAAGACAACCCTTAGGCCAACTAGCCAATCAAGTCAAATTGCTTCCTTGCTTATTTACCTTGTGCTATTTGCCAACAAGAGTGAAAGCGCAATCCTAACCTAGACTTAGGCCGGCACTGTTAGGCCTGCAATGTTTGGCTGGCACAAAGGCCACCGTAAAGTATGTTTGGACCGCTCTCTGAGTCAATGAGGCCAGCACACAGACGTGCACCATCCTCCCTTACTCTGAGAGTGGTCCAAACGTGCTTTACGGTGCCCCTTGTTCAGCCAAACTTTGCTGGCCTAACTGGGCCGGCCTAACTCCAGGTTAGGATTGTACCCTGAAAAACATTATGGCAATATTAGTTAAACATAATGGCCAAGATAAAATTAGAGTGACCATTCTGACAAACGTTAAGGAAAGATACAAACTGCAAAATGAAACTGGTAACATGATAACAGCCTAACACAACATGAAGTTTATATCCTTGTGACCAGTGGTGTCATCTACAAACAAGGAACGGGAATGCTGGGGGGGACTTACGCGGGACTTCCGTGTGATTGGCTGCCCGCCCATCCCGTTCCGCGGCTGCCCTGGCCTCGGGGGGGGGTGCCTGCTCGCCAGGGGAGACGGATGGGGGGCGCAACGGAGCCTGGGCGAGCAGCGGTGGGGTGCACAAACCGGGGGCAGCCCCCCCCCCGAGGCCAGGGCAGCCGCAGAACGAAACGGGTGGGCTGCCAATCACACGGAAGTCCCACCTAAGTCCCGCCCAGCGTTCCCGTTCCTTGTTTGTAGATGACACCACTGCTTGTGACCCAATGGCACATCTGCAGACCTTTACAAATGAACTTGCCCCAAGCTCTATTCTGTGCCGGTGGATAGCTAAATACTCCACATACTCCAGTAGTAAATTAAAAGCGCAATCCTAACCTGGAGTTAGTCTGGTACAGTTAGGCCAGCAAAGTTTAGCTGGTACAAGGGATAACATAGTATGTTTGGACCATGCTTGGAGCCAGAGAGGGCAGCACACAGACGTGCGCCATCCTCCCTGACTCTCAGAGTGGTCCAAACGCACTTTATGGTCGCCCTTGTGCCGGCCAAACTTTGCTGGCCTAACTGTGCCAGCCTAACTCCAGATTAGGATCGTGCTCTGAATCATCCCCGATCTAATAATCCAACAAAGTCACAGCATGATATGCAGGCAAAAAGGCAAATTTTAAGCCTTACCTGTATCCCAGGTGTATGACGACTTCACTATGTATCAGGTCCTTGAGAAAGAGTCGGGTCTCCAGAGTTAAGCTCTTAGCTGCAGAATCCCCCACCGCAATGGCTACCGCTTTGCCTGGGGACTGACGGGCAAGGAACTGCCTCAATCTCTGGCTCTCATCGACAAGGAGGTGGGTGTCAAAGCGATCCGCGGCCACCACCTGCGCTGTGTTTGCATCAACAATCCGGACGTTGAGGCCACGGCTACTCCAGCGCTTCTCAGAGGCATACGGGCCGTACTGGAGCCCACCTGGATACAAGGTTTTATCCAGAAGCGTCCAGGATTGAGGTTTCTTGCCATGCAGCTCCAGAATCCCACCTCTCCCCACTCCCAGGAACTTCTTGCCATAGCCATCCACATCCACGCCTTCTGTGGATTTGCCATAGAGGGAGATGGTGAGTTTGGAACGGTACGGACAGAGCTCAGAACCAGCATGCAGTCCCCCGCCGTCCTCCAAGAGGATGCTGCGTGCCCTTAAAGTGATGGGCTGCTCCGGATTATCTGCAAACACTACGATTCCTGGAACAGAAGCAGCGTGACAGCAGTCGAACTAAGAACAGAGGAAGCAGCCTGACCCCGAGACAACTAGATTACCTACATTGGCTGGCAATAGCTCTCTATTGCCACATGATTTTGACAACTGCATAACTAGAGAAGTGCCTACACCTGTTGAGTTTCTACCTGTTAACAGTGGTGTAGCTAAGGCATCTGCTACCCAGGACACATAAAATTTTGTAGCCCTCCCTATAACAACATTAAATTTAATTTATTAAGTTTTTTGTTAATTTATTAAGTTTTTTGTTAGTTGGTCATAACTTTTGATAGAGTAAAAATATTACACTCTGGTTTGTTTCGTTGCATTTTGCATTAAATTACTTTTCCAATGATATATCACACAATGGTATCATTCGAACGTACCAAGGTTTTCACAATTTTGGACCACTAGTGCCACGCTCAGCTTTTTGCCCCTCTAAGGCTTGTTGCCTGGTGCAATTGCTCCCCGCTGCACCCTCTTAGCTATGCCACTGCTGGTTAGGCTGATGGCTCTTAAAAGGCTCAAAATCCCTGTCCACGGTAGACAAGCCCACGAACCCCAGGAACAAGTTCTAACTTGGGTCAGGAGAGCAGAGACCAGCTGAAAAATTCCCACACACTGGGTTCAAAGGAGGTGGCTGCATTTGTGCCCAATCCTCCTTGCATCAGATTCAAAGGGAGTCTGCCAGTCTCTTAAAAACACCTATATGCACAAGCAACTGTAGGCCTGCTTCAGCAGCTGCATCTGACAAAATGGGCTCTACTCCAAGGCATCATCTGTCCCAATAAATCTGATAGGTGCCATGAGACACCTTTTTTTTTTTTTTGGCGCATTTCCCATAAAGTAAGACTAACATGGCTATCCCCCCTCCGAACCATTTCTCACCCATAAACTGAGAAACGCCACTGCTTCTTAATTCCATCCACACCACTTTATCCACAGGGATGCACTCTTAAGCGACAAGAGAAATCCCTCTCCCACTCTTTTGCCTCTCAAACTGCAGCATCCTGTGATTTAAAGCACCTTCCCCCCATAACCAACCTGAACTACCTTCCAGAGAGGCAGCTATTGTTGCAGCAAACAGTGGCATTCGGGGTGGGGGAGCAAAATGCTAAGTGGTTCCCCCCTAACTTTCACAGACATTCGCCTCGAATGGCTGTGAGGGGGAGGGGCCACTTTACCCAGGAGCTCAGGCTCCTGCAAAACTTTGCATCCCACCCCCCACCAAACACCACTGACCACAAAGAGTCTGTTGGCGCATTCGAGATCGGGACATCAGGACTAGAAAACTGGTGGGTCCAAGTAAATCTGCTCATTTTAAAATAAGACCTTTTTGCTTGAGCCTTAATTGAAGGCTGCCCCCGGAATGCCCCCCCTCCCTTAACTCCTTCTGCCAGAGGGTTAGCAGCCAGTCCTACTTTTTCCGGAGCCCATCCAAATCAAAGGGGGTTCCTTCCAAGCACTAAAGACGTGGAGGGAGGGGCGCGGTGGCCAGCCTCAGATCTGATGCCAGTTTATTTAATTCAGGAGTCAGCTCCTGCAAACCCCCTCCTCGAACCCTGGCAGCTCCCCTCTCAAGCTCCCTAATCCGAACCCTGCACATGAAGCGAGTCACAGCTCCGGCCCAGGTTTTGACCCCGAGGTGCCGCAGCGTGTTTCTGGCCGGCCAAACCCCGACGCGGCGCGCCCCTTACCTCCGCCCTGGATCAGCAAGGAATCGAAGGTGGCCGAGCTCTCCAGGCGCAAGGCGTCCCCCGGGCCCACGACGGCGGCGTGGCTGGTGTTGTGGCCTGGACGCCACGGCCTCAGGTGCGCGGCCACGGCCTCGGGGCAGCTCCCTGCAGAGGGACAAGAGGCAGGCTGCAAGCCCCAGTCCGCACGCTTGCTCGCGGGGAGGGGGGTAAGCCCGGCAGCCGTGCCACGATCGGCCCCGGGAAGGAGCGTGCAGTACCCACCTGGACGCGCGCTGCAGCTCCGCTCCGGGAATCAGCGCTGGCTGAGTGCGGGGACGGCCCGACGACGCCTCCTCCCGCCGCCTCCCGAAGGAGCAGCAGCCCCGCGGCCCAGGCTCAGACAGTGCTGGCCAGGCAAGCGCGCCTTGGCCCCGTCGGGGAGGCCGGGCGGGCGAGGCGCTTGGCTTCAGCAGCGGAGCCGACGAGGACGCAATCCCGGGCTGCCCGTCGGTGTTGTGGAACAGCGAGCCCGGCTCTTCCGAGCGTGCGCAGCAGATCGCCGGCGAAGGCCGAGAAAGCAGCACGTGGCGGCGGCGGCGCAAACGGGTCGGCAGTCCGTGCTGTCGTGCCTACCTGTTGCTGCCGCCTCTGCGCGCCGCCGCCGCAGCCTCGCCCTCCAATCTCCTCTGCAAAAGCTCTGTCTGTTAGGAGCATCACTAGCAACCCGGTGGATCGCGTGTTTCCCGCTCGGGGACACCCCGGCGCAGCCAGATCTTGCCCGGAGGAGAGCCATCCCCGCGACTCTACTCCTGCCTCGCTCCCCTCCGCAACCCACCGGCGACCACGCAGCCCGCGGCCCCCGCTCCAGGAAGGCCGTCCGCTTCCCCCAGGAACACAGCGCCGCCTGGCGCCAGCGCCTCGCCAAAACCTGCTGGAAAGTCGCGTGGCTTACCGAGTGTCCCCCTCTAGCCTAGGCGCAAGTTTTGGTCTGTTCTGTTTGCTCTAATTCTAAGCCAGGAGGCGCTTTTCCCTCGCGGTTCCCCCGCTCAGCGCAAGGGTCGTGTGTGCTCCGTCGGCGATCCCGGAGGCTTCCCTTTCTCGAGGGCAGCGGAGCGCGCAGGAGCAGCGCCCGGCCGAGGGAGAGATGCTTGGGATTTTTATGTCGTTCCCAAGCCCAGCTTTGGAGAGGCGCGTGCTGCAGACCCCCGAGGCCGTCCTCGGAACGCTCCGTCCGTGCCCGGCTTTTTTCTCCGCTGCCACCAGCCTCGCTATTTATAGGCGCGCTCGGAGCCGCGCTGTTTACACCAGCTGAGCGCTCGGCTCCTCCCCGGCCCGTGACGCCGCTCGCATTCTGGACATACCGCGCGGCTGCTGGCGCCGAGCTGCGAAGGGGAAGGGGGGCAGGAGGTGCAATCCCCAAAACAAAGTGCGGCGTGGGGGGGGGGCGAGCCCACGTGAGGTTCGCTCCCTTCCTGTCCCTCCCTCCCACGCTGTCTCGCGATTGCTAAACACTGGAAAGCCAGGCCTGCCCCCGTCGGGGAATAAGACCTGCGGAGAGAGGATGCGAGGAGTTGGGCCGGGTCCAGGATGTCTCTTGGAGAGCCCCGCGCGTGCAGCGCCTTCTCCAAAACGCACCGAAACTCGGAAGGGAAACCACCTTCCTTGCACGGACCGGTGCGCCTTTCGCGAGACCCGCGTGGCTGCAGTTCACACGTGCACAGCTGCGAGGCGCAAAAGCGCTTGGAGAGGCAGGTGGAACGCCCGGCTGTTAAGACTACGATCCTGGGCATCTGCACTGGGGAGGACGCCCCGTGGAACGCGGCGCAACTGACAGCGCAATCCTAGACGGGCTTACTCTGAAGTTGGCGTTCAAAGCCATTGATTCGGCAAAGGAAAAGCCCGCTGGATCAGACAGGAGGGAGCATCTAGCCCTGTTGCCAAAAGGGTCAGCCCAGTGGAGCGTCTTACCCCCAGGAAAGGCCCAGTGGTGGGATTCAAATAAATTAACAACCGGTTCTATGTCCTCCTTTCTTTGTGCTGCTTCTTACTACAGCACTACTTTTTGTATATCAATAAATTAGCAACCGGTTCTGCAGAACTGGTGAGAACTGGCTGAATTCCCCCACTGCCTGTGCCCCATGTCTGGGTTTATGCATGTGATGGTTTTTAGTCTTTGGAGGGCTCAGTTCTATCCAACGTTTCAGCGCTGATGCAGCCGTTGCCAATGGCACTCACGTGGCATCGTGGGGGGGGGCAGCCACGGAGGCCTCCTCAAGTTTTACCTTGGGGTTGCATTGCGGTTGCATTGGCACTGGAGCGTTGGAAAGGACTGGAACCCGAGTAGGTTCTGTCCACTTCATACTGTGTTTTCGTGCGGCGTTCTTCAGCCTTGAGGTCAGGAACCCAATGGGGTCACAAAGCCTTCCCCCCCCCAATTATATACAGGAATATAAAAGGCTGAAGATTTTGGGATGAGGGCACCACCAGGTAAAGGTTGAGACATCTGGTGACCCCTTCAGGGGCCAGGCGATGGTGTCCCAGTCCTGCTCAGGTTCTTAAAGGTAAAGGTAAAGGTTTCCCCACGACCGAATGGTCTAGTCGTGACCGACTGTAGGGGGCGGTGCTCATCTCCGTTTCAAAGCCTGTAGAGCCAGCATTTTTGTCCGAGGACATGCTTCTGTGGTCATGTGGCCGGCATGACTCCACAGAACGCCGTTACCTTCCCACCGAAGTGGTCCCTATTTATCTACTTGCATTTTAGGTGCTTTTGAACTGCAAGGTTGGCAGGAGCTGGGACAAGCGACGGGAGCTCACTCCGTCATGCAGTCTTGAACTCCCAATCTTGCGGTCGAAAGCCCAGCAACAGTGGATTAACTCGCTGCACCACCATGTCCCACTTCAGGTTCTTAACAACCGTGCTAAAAGAGATTTCACTAGTGCAAGGCTTCAAGGTCACTTTTGCTGCTCTCTCTAATAAGAATATTTGGTTTCAGTGAACAGGGCTCATAGGGGTAGGGATTGAGCAGTAATGGGGCAGGCAAATAGGGTCCCTGGAAGGGGATAGGACCAATAGTGGGACCCCAATCTCTCTCTCTCTCTCTCATGTCATGAAAAAAGGTTGAAGACCACTGCTTTAGGGCGGAATCTTATCCTGGAGTTAGACCGGCACAACTGACAGCAACCAGCACAGGGAACACCGTTTTGGCTACTTACTGAACCTTTAACCAGTGCTAGGCTGAGCTCTGCAATGAAGCTGCATGGATTACATTCTGCAATGAGAAAGAACAGACAGACCATCTCCTTCCAGCTCCAACCTGCTCTTTTGTTATTAAAAGAATAAAATAAAACCAAATGACGATACATCTTTTTCTGGAAATGGAAAGATTGCAATGTAGCAGGAGAGAAGAATTTTTCCAGGACTTTTCATATACACAGAGGATAGATTTTCAGAGACTTGGGGGAGATAGTTGTGATCCTCAGGGACCTGTGGTTACAGTATGAAGCTAGAAGTGTGGAGATGTGAAATCTGCATTTGCCTGGGTGAACCTAGACCAGCCACATTCTTTCAGCCTAACCTCTCCCACAAAGCTGTGATAAAGGGTGTATGTAAGGAAGGGGTAAAAAGTTAACTAACAGTAACACGCATGCTAATTTCTTGTACTCACCACAGTAACTGTTTAAAGTGATGCTTTGCAAAAGTCAGATTACCAGCACATCCAATTATATCTCCTTTTGCATAAAAACCTGCCTTTCCCATCAGTCCATCTAGCTCAGGAATCTCCCACCTTCTCGGTATGAGGGCCACATTGTATATTTTACAGACTTTTGCAGGCCAAAAAAAATTAATTTTGTAAATGAATGAATGAATGAATGAATGAATGAATGAATGAATGAATGAATGAATGA
>JAJKFI010000026.1:1784165-1824070 GCA_029204185.1 Lerista edwardsae
TGAATGAATGAATGAATGAATGAATGAATGAATGAATGAATGAATGACATTTGAATGAAGGAATAAAGATGCAATCTTAACCTGGAGTTACGCTGGCTCAAGGGAGTTAGTTTGGCAGAGGAGACCCTCGGTAATGCCCTCCCAGCTCTGGTTAGAGATTATTAGAGAGAGCAGAAAAAGTGCTACTCTGAAGCCTGCCACTAGTGAAAGCTCTTTTAGCACAATTGCTAAGGACCTGAGCAGGACTGGGACACCATCTCCTGGTTCCTGAAGGGGTACTATGCATCCCCCCTTACTTGGTGGTGTTCTATTCCAGTAGTCTTCACACTTTTTCATTCCTGTAAGTTGCCACAACCCTACAACTGAGGCTTCGCAACCCCACAGAGTTCCCAACCTCAAGGTTGAAGAACACTGCTTTACAGAGCATCTGGAAAGGAAAAGCATCTGAGGGTGCAATCCTAACCTGGAGTTAAAGGTAAATGTTTCCCCTCGACCGAATGGTCTAGTTGGCTGGCACAAGGGACACCATAACATGTGATTGGACCACTCTCGAAGTCAGAGAGGCCAGCAAATAGGTGTGCGCCATCCTCCCTGACTCCGAGAGTGGTCCAAATGTGCTTTACGGTGGCCCTTGTGCCAGCCAAATTTTGTTGGCCTAACTGTGCTGGCCTAACTCCAGGTTAGGAATGCACCCTGAGTGTGTCCAAAGTGCCTTCAAATTACCACCAATGGGACTGGTGGAGGGGAGGCATGCTACTTGTTGGAGGGGGAGGCAAGCTACTTGTTGCTTGTCCCTTCCTCTGATGCTACCTACACATTCTGTCTCTTGACAATATCAAAGGATATTCACAGCATCATTTTAACCATTTGGAAAGAGTGACCGTGTCTTCTCCACCCAAGCACCCCAAAGGGGTCCTTTAGACATGGCAGCAGCCGGCCATAAATGGCTATCATTTTGCTCCAGTCTTGAGATCTATGGTAACCATCCATAGGCCAAGCTTGCCTCTGCAGTCATTTTTAAGCTAATGGCCATTCCATGTGATCATATTGCTTAAGAGTAGGAGTTACAATGGGGTTCAGATAAGAGTAACCCAAATTAACGTGTTCAACCTACAGATAAAGATCAAAGTCCAGAAAGGAGTTTGAATCTATCCAGCTGAAGGAAAGTCTGGTTAAAGTGTCACTCCACCTGAGTGTGAAGAGCAGGTCAGAGATGACCTAACCCACCTCAGTCACTTTATCGGAAGGAGGTCAACATACCAGCGGCTATTTCTTAAAATATCCCATATTAAGGCTGACCGAGGGACTTTCCAGAAATCAGAACTCATGAGATCCCTCTGCTGTTTGGGCTTTTAAAAGAATTGGCATCCAGCGCAAGGTCAACTGACTTCCACTTCCATCGTCCAACATCACGGGATGGTTGGTCTTCTCTCAAGATGGCCACTTGGGACAATACCCAGAATTGGCTTCTTGACCAAAGCTGATCTAACTCATTCATCTGACTGATTTCACAGTACTCTCTCCTGTTGAGTTGAATGCTTATTTTAGGGCATGGAAATTAGAAGCGTACCAAGATCTGAGGTTTCCTTGGTATGGAATATGGGGGACATGCCTAAACTGGCAGGAGGTGGGGACTGATGGGTTGAGCTGCTGGTACTGCCTGAAGCTAAGCAAGAGAATCAGTGGTCTTGTTTTTGGATGGGAGACTGAGACAAGCTGCTGTAACAATTGTGGCAGGACAGAGTCGCTGATGAGCTAATTAGTCACTGCAAGTGAAAGTTGTGCGGAGTGTGTGAGAAGGCCAGCTGGCAAAAGAATGGAGTATGACCTTGAGGACTAGCCTTGAGGACCTGTCTAGGCTGGACTTACAATTGCCTGCTGAAGCTCAATGGCACGCAGCCAGAGGAGAGAACCACACTGTGAAGGCTACATCTGGGACTGAGGAGTCGGTAAATCACAGAATATTGTATAATGGTAAGAACCCCATTCAAAAATGGTGGTTTCGATTAGCCTGCCCATGTAAGCCACCTTGGGCATTTGCTTCGGCATGGGCAAAGTGGGGTATACGTTGTTGTTTTTTTCAAATAAATAAACTCATTCTTTGACACTGTAATGTTTCGGTCTATTCTTAGTCCCACTGATTTCAGTGGGGCTTATTCTCAAGTGAGCACACACGGACTGAAGCCCTCGAATGTTGTTGTTTTGCTTTGTTATACAGCTCTTTTAGATCTTCTGCAAACTGTGTAAACGAACATAGTTCCTGGATTCCAATTCCTTTAGGGCTTTTGAATAAGTCACCCCAACTCCTTGCAGCCTGAAGTGGTACAAAGCTGATTGCATAAACTAGACCTGAATAGGTTCTAGGCAGTGCTCGTATTACAGGGGGCTAGAGGGGGCACCGGACCCTTAACTACTGTTTTCAGAAAACTGCAGGGGGACAAAAGCAGGCCAGGACCTAAAGATTTATTTATTTATTTGAAGAATTTATACCCCGCCTTTCCCATGCCGAAGCAAATGCCCAAGGCAGCTTACATGGGCAGGCTAGTCTAAACCACCATTTTCTTTTTCCAATGAGGTTTTTACAAATCTACAGTATTCTTGTCATCTGCCAGTCCCAGATGTTGCCTTCGTAGTGTGGTTCTCTCCTTTGGCTGCTGCCATCAAGCCTCAGCAGGCAATCGCAGGTCAAGCCTGGACAGGTCCTCAAGGTCATATTCTGTTCTTTTGCCTCCTGGCCTTCTCACACACTCCACCGCAACTCTCCCTTGCGGTGAGTAGTCAGCTCCACAGCGACTCTGTTCTGCTACAACAGGTACTGCAGCTTGTCACAGCCTGGCATCCGTCTCCCATCCAAAAACAAGCCACAGATTCTCCTGCTTCGCTTCAGGCAGTACCAGCAGCTCAACCATCAGTCCACACAGATGAATCCACAAGTCTCCCTCTCCTTCTAATCCAAAGGAAGAAGGCGTGTGGATTTATCTTCTATAGGTCCCAGCCTGCTTTTCTCAGATAGAACTAATGAAGGTAATAACCAAGAGAACAAAACATTTGAGAAGTACAGATCATTTGTTCCCGCAAGGGGCACCTCTTCATGAGAACCACAATCCACTGAGTAATTCCCAAAGAAACTGGAGTCCCTTCTCACAATTCCTCTCTTGCCAAGGCTGAAAAATTCACACAGGCCTGGAGAGGTGGAACCTTCCTTTGGTGCAACACTTTCCGCTCTAATCCACTCCCTCCTAGCTGGCATCCGGTTTCCTCCCTTTTTCCCAGATAGAGGAAGGAAGGACTAGTTACTTTTCAGAGAAGAATGAGCAGTTCACAGGGGTGATATCAGATCAGCAGCCACCCTCATTCAGTGTTTCTCACTGTTTTCCTTCCTTCCTCCTAGATGTGGAGCCCAGGCCTATCCTGGCAACGTCAATGAAATTTCTTCCCAGGAAGCCGGGCTTTTACTACCAAGAAGTAAACCCCACTGAAAGCAGCTGGACCGCATCCTGAGTTGTGTCATACACAGAATTGTGCGGTTGATCTTTTTTGCCTGCCCTAACCCAGAATGCCCTTCTACTGCACAGGTGAGCTCATGGAAACATTGGCATTCGGGAAGCAATGCAAGGTACAGGAAATTCTCCTTATCCGCAAGGGTTAGGTTCCTGGAAATCCTCGCAGATAGAAAATTCGCAGATAACGAGCCATTGATCCTATGTGATCCATGGGGCTTGGGGCAAGGGGTACCTTGTCTGTCATCCAGCAGAGACCCTCAGGAAGCCAGCAGAGTGCAGCAGGAAGTGCCAAAGATATCCGAATGCTGCAGAGCCCTTCCAGAGGCTGCAGGGATCTTCAGAATGGCACCTGCAACCAGCATGGACTCATTAAGTATGGCTGGTGGATGCTTCTGCTGGCCATTTTAAAGGGGTCATTGCTGGTCACAGGTGCCTTTCTGACAGTCCCTGCAGCCTTTGGATGGTCTCTGCATAGTGGATAACGAGGACAGAGGTGCAGATCACGAGGTAGGTTGCAATTCTGCCCCTTGCAGATAAGCAAGGTTGCAAATAGTGAGGTTGCATATAAAGAAGAATGACTGTATCAATGAGAGTGCAATCCTAACCTGTCATTAGGATTAGCAGTTACGCCAGCAAAGTTTGACCGGCACAAGGGACACCATAAAGTCTGTTTGGACCACTCTTGGAGTCAGAGAGGCCAGCACACAGACCTACGCCATCCTTCCTGACTCGGAGAAAGGTTCAAACATGCTTTACGGTGTGCCGGCCAAACTTTGCTGGCCTAACTGTGCCAGCCTAACAGGTTAGGATTCCACTCTGAAACTCCTAAAGCCAAGCATAGGAATGTTGATTTTTCTTTTTTTGCCATAGTTGCAGTAATATTGCACATTTGCTAACTAGCCCAAAGACTGCACTTCCAAAGATTTATTTGGAAGGTGAAGAAATGCGCTTATCATCTGGGTGACAGAAAACTGACATCTGTATAGTTATCTTGATGGCACCAAGGAAGAGAGGATGCACCTTTGTGGCAGTTTTCTCTAGTAGCCTTTGTGTGCTTTTCCAAAGTGCTTTTCCCTTCCGGGGTCTGGAGCCAGAGTCGATTGTCATCAGTAACAGCCCATTCCCCGAGGCTTCCACGAGGGGTCCTGCTCTGGGTGCATGTCTTGGAGTCTTTTTCCTGGAGATGCGAGGAACTCAACCATGGACCTTGTGCATATAAAGCAGATGCTCTTCCACTAAGCCACAGCAACAGCAGCAAAAACTGAGCATAGAAGTAGCACATGCATGCTTCAGTTAGGCTGGCACAGTTAGGCCAGCAAAGTTTGGCTGGCACAAGGGCCACTATAAAGCACATCTGGACCACTCTCAGAGTCAGGGAGGATGGCACACGTCTGTGTGCTGGCCTCTCTGACTCTGAGAGTGGTCCAAACAGACTTTACAGTCTCCCTCGTGGCAGCCAAACTTTGCTGGCCTAACTCCAGGTTAGGATTGCGCCCTACAACCTCCTAGAAAGGAAGGCCCACCAGTATGTTTGCACCTTGCAGTGTTCCAGTCACAGGGAAGCATGCATGTGCTACTTCTATGCTCAGGATAGGGTTGCACTTGTAGTGAGTATCAAACCGGGACAAAATCCTGCCCACAGTTCCACGTGCAAAAGAAAACGCCATCAGTAGCTCTTCCTTAGCTGCTTTCTTCTGTCAGGGTGGGTATGAGGAGGGGGCAAGCGCCCCTCCCAAGATCCAGTGTGGATTAATGAAGGCTGCAGCTGCAATGGGGCTTTTAACCCATTCCGTTCTGGATGGTGCCCAGAGAAGGATTCCACCTGATTCAGGCTCCTCCACCTGAAATTTTACTTACTCCAATCCAAG
This sequence comes from Lerista edwardsae, assembly GCA_029204185.1. Taxonomy (NCBI): domain Eukaryota; kingdom Metazoa; phylum Chordata; class Lepidosauria; order Squamata; family Scincidae; genus Lerista; species Lerista edwardsae. Next base: position 1,789,537 of record JAJKFI010000026.1, read on the forward strand.
ATGCCCACTCAGGGACAACAACAACAACAACGGCACAGCATTTGAGACCCCTATTCCCCATTACAGCAACCTGTGCTTCCAAGCTGAGCAAAAATTCTGGATACTCCTGGATGAAGCATTGTATGGTTTTATGTCATGAAAAGCTTTTTAATTCTGCTTTCTCAGACTGCTTTAAATGATTTTCTTCATTAACACTGAAGCATAATCTTTTCTATTGCGCTTTATTGCTTCTTAATTTGACAGAAGTAGAATATAAGAAACAATAACAAGCACTAAAAACCATTAAGCAAGATTTTTCTTTAAAAAAAAATCATTTAAAACAGTTGAAGACAGTAGAATTAAGCACTTCTCTGGTTCCGTCCCATCCCAACTGAGATGTTTCACTTCCGCCGATAGGGGTCTCCTTTACACACCAACCACATTCCTCATAGCATTTTCTTGATCTCAAGGGAGCCTTTTGCCTGGGTGATACAGTAACTATGCCATATTCTTTCCACTGAATTGATGACACATTGAAGCTAGGATTGTGCTACAAACACTGGTTAAATATGGCAAAACTGGAGGAAGCATCTACAAGATATTGCAAGCATTAATTGTTCCTAGATAACAGGGTCCCTGAGTCTGAAAAAATTAGGGGTATGAATCTACGGCCAGATAAATAAAATGCCATTATTACAGTGACACTTTGCCCTTTCCAACTGAAAATACCATGAAAGACACATGTAAAACACACATACGAGACACGTGTAAAAATCCAATTTCTGCATTTAGGAAATTCTTTTCCCAAGCCACAGTGAACCTTTGCTGAATATTAGAAGAACAGAAGGGTTGCTGTTTGTTTATGAGCCCCTGATCTTGTGTAGATTAAGAGCGCACTCCTAATCTGGAGTTAAGCCAGCACAGTTTGGCTGGCACAAAGGACACACCATAAAGTATGTTTGGACCACTCATGAGTCAGAGAGGCCAGCACACAGACATAAGCCATCCTCCCTGATTCCGAGAATGGTCCAAACATACTTCACGATGAGAGATGAACTTTTCAGTGGCAAACATTTTAACCAGGGACTTCCTCAGCCATAACTTGGCCACAATGCTAAACCAGCTGTCAGTATTTGCAGATCAAGCAACTTTAGAGCACAATGCTAACCTGGAATTAGGCAGGCCCAGTTAGGCCAGCAAAGTTTCACTGGCACAAGGGACACTGTAAAGAGCATTTGGACCACTCTCAGAGTCAGCGAGGATGGCGCATGTCCGGTTTCACGATCGCAACCCAGAAATGGGTCACAATCACTTTTTTCTGTATTACAACATCCGCAGGGCTCCCTGCACCCCACCCCACCCCGGAGCCCGGCACTGTTAATGGTAAGTAAATCGCAGCCCCGGTTGCTCCAGGGAGTGACCCGATTCTGGAAATTGCATTGCTGCTCTCCCCCTCCCCACCTTAAGGTCCAAAGGCAGAGGCTTTCAGGCTGGGGCATTGCAACGCCCCGGTTTGAAAACCTCTGATGCAATGCATGGTCTGGACAGCAATAACAAATAGAAGGGGAGAACCAATATTCTAATCGTGTACCTACCGCTCTGTTTCATATCAGGCTTAAGTGGTGATTTCGTTGTCCTGAGCATCGGCTGTCTTAGCAATGAGAGCATCTTGGGTCGTCGCACTTCAACCTGGACGCCCAGGTTCTTGAGAACTTTCAGGACTCGGTCCAAGAATGAAGATCTCGCTATGGAATGGAATGGCTTCTTGAGGTGAAGATGGATTTGGGGCGGATCTTCTGGCCGCTCACAGTTACGAAGCCGAATGATACTCGAGGCCAAGTTAGGTCCAAGGGCTTTCGTCAGTAAGTATCTGGAGAACTTCTGGAGGAGGTCACAGGATCCAGGATCCCCACTGTCAACCTTTGCTGTAAGATTTTGACTCAGCAGCAGAAGGCTCTGTTGCTCACGGTGTAAGAAGTTGTAACTTCTCAATGGGTTGGTGAATTTGTGAGATTCAGTAGCCTCTGGGAGAATTCGCTGAAGCAGTTCCTTGTACTCTGTGTCCCATATAGAACTGTTGGGATTCAGACTAATTTCTGAAACAATGACAAAATACAGGAAGAACCCCATTGATGAGAAGCAAGCTACAATGGCCCCCATCCCAATTGCTACATTAGCAGCTTGACAGGTCCTGATCAGGACCACAGTGGAGGCAAAGGATGAGATCCTTCCATGCGGTGGTCCTGGGCCCCCACAGCTGTAATTTGGGGGGTGGGGAACAAGCACACAGTTGCTTTACATACATATTTAATTACATATTTAGTGCCTTCCTCCAAGGAGTTCAAGATGGTACTATAATCCCTATTCAAGAAGAACCCTGTGAGATAGGTTGGACTGTAAGACCATGATTACTCCAAGGTCATCCAGAAGGATTTGTGAATGCACAGGGATTTGAACTCAGGTCTCCCTGGGTTAAATGCAACAACATTGCATTGTTGGATTTGGGCCATGAGACCTCGGTTTAAATTTCTACTTAGCCATAAATTTCACTGGGCAGTCTCGGGGCAGACTAGATTTGGGCCATGAGATCTCGGTTAAAATTTCTAAGGTAAAGATAAAGGTTTCCCCACAACCGAATGGTCTAGTCGTGACCGACTGTAGGGGGCGGTGCTCATCTCCGTTTCTAAGCCTGTAGAGCCGGCGTTTGAGGACAAGCTTCCGTGGTCATGTGGCCGGCATGACTGTACGCCGTAGTGCACAGAATGCCGTTCCTTTCCCACCGAAGTGGTCCCTATTTATCTACTTGCATTTAGGTGCTTTCAAACTGCTGGGTTGGCAGGAGCTGGGACAAGCAACGGGAGCTCACTCCGTCGTGCAGTCTTGAACTCCCAACCTTCCAGTCGGAAAGCCCAGCAGCAGCGGTTTAACCCGCTGCGCCACCACGTCCATAAATTAGCCATAAATTTCACTGGGCAGTCTCGGGGCAGCAACTTGCTCTCTCTCTTCCTTCCCTCCCTTTGGGCATTTTTAGTGGAAAGAGAATTCTATAAACAAACCTATTACCTATCATTTTAACATTTTTAGCATTTTTGTTAACAGCTCGCCCTCCCCCAAGACTGGTCTGCTTCAGAAAGAATGAGAAACTGTGGCCTCCCCCTTCACAAATGGGCATGGAGAGAGCTACAGGCTCTGCTCTTTGTGCATACAAAGGAGAAGACCAAAAATATCAGCTTTCGGTTTTATTTAAACTAACCACAGTTTTGTGTGTTGTCCAAACTTGGGGAACTGTCGTTGTTTTTAGCCATGATTTGTTCAAGCAAACTAAGAACAAGCCTTATCTCAGAGCTATTGTCTGAATAACTGCCTTTTCTGCGCAAGGGGGAAAAAAAGGATAGGACTTGGTGAAAGGGTGGTGTGAGTTGTGACAGCAACACACTTGGGGAGTGATGCTTGTACAATTCTACTAGGTCTTGCCCAAGTTAGATGGGAGTAGATGTATAGCAGGTGAGGGAATTGGCCAGATAAGTCTACCTGTGCCAACGGGAATGGGACTCCCCCTTGCATCAGAACACACCTTCACTACACTGTATGCAAGCACCCATGTACCTGCGCATGTGTGACAATCCTGCAAATTCTACTTCATGCGATAACATGCTGTTTCACATTTATTTGGTCAGGAAAATGCTGTCTTTTCCAGTGTTCCTTATATAGCAAACATTAAACATGTTTAGATTAGCACCTGGCTGGCAAGCAGGAAGGAGGAGGAAAAGGAGGAGGAGACGGGCAAATGCCAGAGCATTGTAAACAGGCCAAAGAAGCCACGCTGAGCGGCAGGCTGGGTCTTTCGAGTAAGGCAAGGGTGTTTGGTGGTGCGGCTTCTCAGATCCTCTTTCTCGCTGAAAGGAGCGTGACCGTGGAAGTCCTGCAAGGCGCAGCTGGGCCGGAGGGATCAGAGAAAAAGCCTGGCAACACTGAGGAGGTCCTGCAGGAAACACACAGAGGCCTTCCCATGTCAACGTTCAGACACTTTCTTCATCAAATTTCTTTCCCACTCTACTGTTCCTTTCTGGAGCTATGTTTCCCTCCAGATACAGTAATACGGAAAACCAAAGACACTCTTACATCTTTTAGATACAGAAAATAATTGCAGAAAAATAGCATCATCATGTTTAGGCTTACAGGAGAATGGGAAGTGTCCTGTGTGTACCAAAACTCACTTCTGCAGCAGCTGTAGGGTCACAGCTGTGTCCCTGAGCTCCTGTACACTCTTTCAGAGTGAGCAGATCCACGAGCCAAAGAACTACTGTAGTAGGCTAGTTTCCTCCCACTGTTGAAGAGTGCCGTGCATGCATTCCTGGGCCCAGTGTGTATGACTCACGGCAGTAGCCATCATTGCTGCATGCCTGTGGTAGTCTGGGTGAGATGGGAAAGCCTACAATCCCAGGAATTTTCTGCCCCTCCTTTGGTTCCTGAGCTCCCTTTTTCACTCTGGGCCCAGCATAAATTACCCCCTTTACTCCCCTCTCATGGGCTCTGCTCCCTGCTGAGTAACCTTGGGATATATCATGAGTACATCGGAAGAGCCCCACTGGAACAGGCAAAGACCCATCTAGTCCATCTTCCTGTATCTCACAGTGGCCCACCAGATGCCTCAGGGAACACATGAGACAACTAGATACCTGCACCTCGTTGCCACTCCGCTGCATCTGGCATTCTGAGGTAGCCTACTTCTAAATTATGGAGGTTGCGCTACCCATCACAGACTACAGCCTGCGATGGACTTTTCCATCAGAAGCCTGTCCAGTTCCCTTTTAAAGTCACCTAGGCCAGATGCCATCACCACCTCCTGTGGCAAAGAGTTCCACAGGTTAATGGTCCGCTGGGGGTAAAAAAAAAGGGGGGGGTATTTCCTTTTCTCTGTTCTCACTCTCCCAACGCTCAGTTTCAGTGGATGGCTACTAACCAGAGCTTTGCAGCTAATCCCACGATCACTCCAAGCCACCCAATGACGGGGGAAATGGGCGGCGTCCCGAGGCCCCAAGACCAACCCCGGCAGGGAGGGCGAGAGCTGCCACCTTCCGCACGTGGCCAGTCCCGAGGATGCGCGTCTTCCCCCGAGCAATTAACTCTTTCGCTTCCATCAACCTCCCGCCGCTCGGGGACTCTCGGGCGGACCTCGGTCCGCGGAGAGCAAATCGAGGCTCGCCTATCCCTTCCCCTCTGTTCGGGGGGGATGTGGGAAGGGCCTCTCCCGCCCCCTCCGCCCTCACCTGGAGCTTCTCGTCCGGGCAGCAGCATCATCTCGCCACGGGTGGTGCTGGCGCCTCTTCTAGCCTGCTCGGTCGCTTGGGGCGAATCCAGCTCCGAGCAGGAGCTGCCCCGACAGGAGGAGGCCGATCGGCTGATGGGCTGCCGGCGTTTAAAGGTTACTTTTTCAAGTTTAGGCTGCGTAAGAGAAGGGAGAGCGGCAGGAAAAGTCTTCGGCTGTGCGCGCCTCGAAGCTGCGACAGGCTTCAGGGCGCACCAGGGCGCGCGTCCTACAAATCGCATCACGAAAACAAGACATCGGGAGCTGTTTGTTTTTCCATTGCCAGCCCGCTTTTAGCCGCCCCGAGCGCGCCCTCCGGGTGACCAAACTCCTTTCATAAATATTATTCAATATACACAAGCCAGGCTCTTGCCCTCTCTTGAGCTCTCCCCATTGACCTGCCTAAGAATAACGTGGCCTGCCTGGTTTATACTCTCCGCTGGAAAGGTTCCGGACAAGCCACGTTCCTTTCTTTCCCCTCAATCAAACACCATTTTAAAAAGGGAACATATACCTGCCCATTGATCAGGCTCAACTAGTTGCATTTAAATAATTTTTTTTTTCATAGAACTACACCAGCCTTGGAGCGTTTTCTTCCATTTCTGCTTTAACGATCTCCATAATGAAGTAGCTGCCTCCTGCTGTTATAATGACTTACTGCATCCATGTTTATTCTATGCCATATTTATAAAAAGGGGGAGAAACCTTAAGTCAAGTATTTGATCTCTGATTTTTATTAACGTCTACTTTGGAAAATCTTTTGGGGTATTTGGCGTGGCACAAATCATGTCGAATACAGGAGACTGCAGTTTTGCCAATTATCCCCAAATCAGTTCAATGGTTTTTCTTTAAATTTATGTAACCAAAAGCCACAATCTTTAGCATCCCCTTAACTCTCAGCTGCAACAGATTTGGCTTCAGTGGATGGAATTAACCTGTTCTGGCTAGAATGTTTCAGGTGCTCCAAAGCGTTTAAGGACTTCCTGTACACAAGATCTATAGGCAGAGAAGAAAGCGGGGTGTTGAACAGGTCGCAGTTCATAGCGGGGGTGAACCACAGTTAAGAATTGTGTGTGGCTTTTGTGAAAGTTGTACTAGTCTTGGATTCACTGGAAGATTGTGCAACTGGGAAAAGCTGCAGACACAAGTGGGCTGTATACACATCCATCTGGATGTATTGTTAACAATTCTATATGAAGATTCAAGTAAAAAACACAAATCTATGACAGTCGAGAGCAAAGAGAGAACACATGCAAGGTATTTGACACAAAAATATTCTAAGATATGCAGGTATCCAGTTATTACTTACATGTTGGTATTGGTTCTGCAAACATGACTGAGGAATTTGATTATCTTGTTCTTCACACCCATTGGAAATGGGCAAGGGCACATATATGGTGTGTGGAATCTCTCCATTTAGGATAGCTAATAAAACTAGCTTGGATGTGTCAGAGATTGATTTGTATAGTAGATACAGTGGACTAGCCATTTTCATAGTTGTCTACCAGGCACTGAAACCAAGCTTCAATATACTGTAACATTAATTACTCTGACTCTATTCTAAGAAATCAATCTGAGGCAATAGCAGGCACACAATGCAGCAGCCAACTGCATTCCGGTCACAAGAGCATAATGGCCACACTGAAACAAGTACTGGGACATAATTTTGAATATGTAGTAACCTCCAAGCTTTAAATATCACCATTAGGTGCATTACACAAATTGTGCAAACTTCGTTTCAGTACACATTGTCAAGATCCTGCAGTCTTCCTGGTCCTACAAAGCAGACTGGCAGAGAATGGTTTTAAAATCTGTGTGCTGAGATGGCTCAGAAGCTTGTAAAGGACTCTTCCATGAGACAGTCAGTAAGCCTCCCTAAATATGTCTTACCAGCCCAGTACTTTTCCCCTGGAACGAGTGGGGGTAGGGGAAGACATACCTTACAATCCTCTGTAATGCACCATGATGCCACAGTAGGCACAGAGGGAGTGCCCAGTGGCAGACACTGCGCCTTAAGTGTCTCAATGCCATTGGGCTGCTCAATGCAATGCTGGCAAATGACAGGAGATGTCTGGACTGAACGACCTTCTGCATTCAAAACATGTACTTTCTCTCAATGGGAGAGAGGAATTCCAATATAGGATCCCCTGGGCTCACGTTCAAAACCAAGCCACCACTCTAGATGTCTCCACACAGCTTTCTCTTCATTTCCTTAGTCTTTGAAATATGTCAATTATCAGAGTTGCTTCATACTGCCTATTCATGCCTCGGTGATACAATTCAACTACAGAACAAAGTGAGACACGATCCAATATTCTCTATTCCATGCACCCTTTATTCCATTACAACCACTGTTGTTGCATTCTGGCAACAAATACACAAACCATAATCAATCGCAGTTCATTTTTACAACAATCGGAGGCTTACAGTACATTTAAGGCCATTAAAGTTGGAAAAAATCTCAGGCCTCTTAGTGTATAACGATTTTAAGTGTCTTGCATATTCTGTGCGATTCCAGTGTCCAAGAATGAAAATTTTTTCCTAAACAAAAAAGGATCAGTTTCAATGAAAGTCTTACATAAATCTTTGAAAAACAAATGTGAAATTTTTTTTAGTTGTCCTGGAAATTTTATAAAACTTTAATAGCAAAATAATGCAGGGATAAAAACTTATAACAAAATGTATTCAATCATATACAAACCAGAATTTGTTAACTAGACTTAAATTTAACTATCAATCAAGAGTTATGCATAATGTAAATTCATTTATATACAACATTTTTAAAAATCTCTAGAAGGAATGGTTTACACAAGGAAATGCCTTAGATGGCTGTTACTCAGATACCATCTGAATAATCCGCTTAGTAAATTTACAGACATGTGTTTTAAGTAAAAAGAATTAAAGGATTTTGCCATTTAGTCATTGTTCCTTTAACAATATTTCTATTTTTAAATATGCAGAAAACTGATGACAGCATGTTTCAGAATTAGCCCCGTTTAGAAATGATTTGTGTCCCTAGGAAGGTTTCATTAAACAAACTCCAGATGGTAAGGTAGCCAACGCCCCCACCCCCCCAAAAAAAAATCACAAGGAGAAAACATCACAAAAACTTTCCAGTTACAACAGTACAGCTAGAAACTTTACATGGAGAACGCTCTCAGACTGAATCCATGAATTAGTAAGAAGCTGTAGGCCGGATTTCTTGCATTCCAGATTTAAAAAAAAAGGACATAAGCAACTGGGGGAGGGAGACGAGAAGAAAAAGGAAGTTTAGAAGTAAGTATACGGCATTAGATTAAGTTTTATCTTCATGTTCAGCTAGTTTTCCTCTCCAAAACTCCAACTCTTCAAGGGTAATGTAGGTCAAAAATACTGGGGGATTACAGTAGTGATCATTAGAATAGTTTCCTGATATAAAAGACAGTCAGGCTTGATTGGAGCTGCCCTAATAAGGGGGCATTTCTTCATAGTATAAAGCTATTACAGCTAATCCAGTTAATGAATGTGCAAAAAACAGGTAAATTCTTCCATTCACAGTTAACTGAGGTAAAAAAAAAAAAGAAACGGTCAAGTAGATTTCTTCAGGAGTTAGGGAGTTCATGAGATATGAACTGTTTTAGTCGCTCTAGATACTGTGCATAAAGCTCTATGTCATTGTGGCCAGCCCCTTCCACCCAGAGGGGCTCCACCGCTCGCGGGCAGCGCTCGTACATGGCCAGACCGTGGGAGAAATCTATTACTTCATCTTCAGTACCGTGAATTACCAAGACAGGAGAGGTCACTTTAGAAATCTTGTCGATGCTGAGGGAGAAGGGAAAACAAATGAAAACCAAGAAAAAGTTAGGTAGGCAAAAGACAGACCAATGATTTTCAAATGATGTGAGGAGAACCTTGAGACTCCTCCCCGAGAAGACTGGCAAGATTCCTCAAAGGCAGCTCTCTTTCCCACCCCTGTTGATCCTTCCCTCTTCTGCCCACAAAACAATGAACAGCCCCAGGAGACCCTTGGGTAGCTTCTGGGGCACTTCCCCGAGACAAGAGAACAAGGCCCAACGAGTCTAGCGGGTGCCCGGCACATACTAAGGCACAATACAAGCCCAGAACGTGCTCCAGCATCTCTTTCCTGCAAGGCAACATGGCAGCTGGAAAGATTCTTGGAAAGTAACTGAAAAGTTACTGGGGTTCACTCACCAAATTTATCATCATTTGTTAACATGAGATTTGGGAGGCGAGTATGAGAAAGAAAAGTAGCAGCCAACTCTTCCTGGCTCCTCTCGAAGCCATGAAGGGGAGGCAGCAAGGCTGGTTTCACATTTAAAGCTTTAAAGCCTGCCTTGTTTCACCACTGAAAGGGTGCCAAAAAGCAAGCACCATTTGTTCACTCTTTTCTGCCAACGTTCTCCAGCAGCGCCTGCTATGAAGGAGTCCGAGGCTGGCAGCAGATTCTACACACTCAGGGATACAGAGAGATTGTAAGAGACCCCTGGTTCCCTCCCAATCCCCAAGCTCATCGTAAAGAGGAAAACAGCATTCCTGCCCTTCCTTCCCAGCCAGTACAATGCATGCCCCTGGCTGTCATCATTCAGAAGATAAAACAGAAGCAAAACAGCAACATTTGCTTGATTCCCAATATCTGCGAGTGAGCAGGCAGGACCAGAAGCTCTATTACCTTCTCCTTCCCAGTGCATATGGCAACAGAGGCTATTAAGACAACTTCAATGCCCTGGGTTTACAACAGAACCTTATTCCCTGATGTCCATGATCAAAGTGCTGAGAAGGACACACATTCATCAGAATAAGTGGGTATTCCATTCAGTCACAAAGCCCTAGGCCAAGCACCGCTCTCTAGCTCAGCCTAACTTTCAGAACTCTACAGTTTGCTGTGTTGCAATTATATAGCTGGGGCCCTCAACCCACCCTGAGCTCCCTGGAAAGGGGTGCTCGTTGTGCAATGGGAACACTAGCTATGCACAGGGGACATCTGCCCACAGCAAGATACTGTTTTAATTTTTGTTGTCTCTGATGCAGCATGTCTTATTTCTTGCAAGGTGGGTTGAACTGAACAGATGCCTGAATCCATCCTCTGCAAAACCTCCCCCCTTTTAAGACCAGAGTAATCTCTTTCTTAACAGCACAAGACTGATGCAGAATGGACACCGTGAGAAAGTCAATTACAGTTTTACACTTGCCTCCCATTAAAACAAACACACTGAATGCTAGTTGCACTAAGCTATGTATGCAGAAGTCTTGTGCATTTGTTTGTAGCAGCCAGACTGCCGATTCCTGCTCTTTGGGAGCCTCTCCACTGTGGTGCCCACATACTTAGTGTCATTTGTTCCTACTTCAGCAGAACAATATCTGAAGCTTGCACAGCCACTGGAAGGCATCTCACTGCCAGCTCAGCTGCTCAGGAAGGCAGCATTCAAAGAACACATTAGCCTTACTTGATATTCCTAGCCATACCACTCTGCAGTTAGAAAAATCTACAGAGGCCACATTTTGATGGAATCCCAACATCAGCAAACACAAAAGATATCTGTGTAACCCGCAGTGAACCATTTTCTCTCTTACAAGGCAGGCTGGCAGGCACTGAAGCAAGTACCAAAATGCTTAACATACAAAGTGAATTCAGACAATCGGTAAGGAATAGCTCTGCAGAAAGCCGAAAGCAAAGGGGGGAAAAAACACTGATATAATTCCTCTGCTGTTAAGCTGGTCCTTCCCCCAGTGTTTTTCACCTGCTATTTGATTTGGCTCATTTCATCCAAGCTCTGTTCCAAATTTTGTGAATAGGTTTTGAGCGCCTGGATGCTCATAGAAGAAGTTTGTCATATTGTAAATATTTGTAATTTGTTTTGTTTACATAAAGACAGGATGGGGGGGGAGGACACTAAGTTTCAGTAGCAGCGCTACATTTACTTCCAGTGCATCCTGCCAGAAGTTTGCCTCGAAGAATGGCTTAACCTGAACTGTGTTTTAAGTTTGAGATAAAATTGCAACGACAGCTCTGATTCTCAAAGCATCCTGATGCTTTGAACCAGATCTACTGAAAAGCAGGTATCTGTGCTGGGCCCAGAAATGTTAAGGGACAGATTTGCACTTGCTAACCACAGCTACTACTGGAAAGTGCTATGCATTCCCGAACAGCAAGATGGCACAAACCAGTTTTCCTTAATGGCTGCATATATTTTTCAGGAAAAACTGATACAGTCACACTCAAGAGGATGCCTGTTAGGACGTAAATTGGTTTTCATAACCAGGCAATCACAGCTATAAACTGTGGGTAATTACTTGCTATTTTTCAAGAAGTTAGTACAAGAAGTTGTAACCACCCTTCCCCATCTCCACCCTGGCCAGGAAAATGGCTACATCTACCATTTCCTATATCCCCAATATCTCCCCCTCCACCATGTATGTTTTATTTATTAAAACATGCAAAAAAGAATTTCTACAAGGAAGCAAGATATCCATGATTTAGTTTTGAATTTCTGAGCAGAGCTAGCCAAATATCTTCACAGCCATGAATTATAATTATAATGAATTCTGAGGCATTTTTAGAAGGTCCTATTTTTTCTACACCACTGGTTCTTATGATTATCTCCCTCAATCATTATTTGCAAAACAAGTACATGAAAATATCTAGTAGTCCTAACTGGACATGCACTTCACAAGATTTAGAAAGTCCAAGTAACAACAGCAGCAGCAGCAGACTGCAGTGGTTCTCAAATTTTCTGGGAGTTTGAGAACTGCTGTAAGTGCTTGCGGGGGGCTAGGGAATGGCAGCAGCATGATTGTATCATTAACATCCCCCAGCCCTGCCCCTTAAGGGTACAGAGGCAGTGCTCTTCAGGCTGGGGCATTGAGACAGCCCAGTTTGAAAACAACTGGCATACTATACTGGGAACACTGAAATTCTTTGACTTACAAAACTCAGCAATGTTCAAGTTGTGAAATATCAGCCATCAACATTACATATGAAACGGTCTTATACAGAGCTAGACTGCTGGGCCATTTAGACAATGCCTACTCTGATGTTCAGCAATTCTCCAACATCCAAGGTATGGATCGCGAGATTCCTTTAATCTTAACTGGAGATTGCAAGGACTGAACCTAGAAACCTAGACTGAAACCCTAGCATCAAACTGTAGCCCACCTTTAAAATTACCATACATCAGGGATAAGTGTTAAAGGTATCTAGTATAGGCATGCCCCAATATCCACTGGGGTTCCGGACTCTACCATGGATACCTGAAACCGGGGATAGAGGAACATAAGTGGTTTTGCTGCAACAATGTAAAAAATGATTTAATGTTTCCCCATCTTTTTAATAGGCTTCCCAGTATCCATGGTATCCGTGGATAACTGAAACTGTGGATATCAAATCAGTGGATACCTGGGCACACCTGTTTAGAGAATTGTACAAGTTTCATATAGCAGTATATTTAACAGCTTCTCTCTCACATACTCCCAGGCCACCAGCAACTCTTGGTTAGAGTAAACATGACCATGACTTTTGAATTTTTTTAAAAGGTACACATTCAAATATTATAAATGAACAGTGCCTCCCCCTCCAAGCACATACCTTGGGAAAGCATCAAAGCAGTATGTTTTCCTAGTGTCCGGGAAAGCTACCCGTAACCCAGACATCAATGGCGAGTGAAGGATTACAGCTGCACATTCATATCGAGATGCCAGGTCCACGGTGGGAACAGTTCCAATACTCTGTCCGTAAAGGATGATGTTCTCAGGACTGACACCATACCTGTCAGAGGAGGAAGACAGAAGTGTATCTTATTGAAAATATTAAGAACCATTCAGGAATCTTAATCAGGAATACATAACTTGGCACTGTTTTAATCTGAAGTTATCGATATATATCGACATAGTCAAACTACTATTTGATGTCAGTGATCTTTAAATGCTCAGCACTCTAGTTACTTTGCAGAATTCTGTGTAAGGGCACATAAATTAAAGACAGCTTGCCCACTTGGAGAATAAAATAGCAGTATACCTAGGAGGAAAAGAAAAGGGGTAGGAAATTATGGGTTCCTGAAATCTCCCATTTTGGTCTTTAACCGCTAAGCTGAGATATTTACTACAGCCTGCTTTGTTCCTAAAGACACATTTACAGTCATGTACAATTATCATGCTGCTCTCCCCATTTTTGTGATTCAGCCAAGTGTAGAAATTGCACATGACCAGCCCTCATAGCAGTTGGAATGTACAAACCCTGCATGCAGAAAAGGAAGGAAAGCAAGGAAGCACAAGGGCAAGGAAAACGAATTGGCTCAGCTTTTATAGAGTGGTGCAAGATTTTCTGGCAAGGAGATGGGCATTTGGGATTAGCACCTGTATGTCTTGACAACATAAGATACTGTTTTCTGACACAAAACTCAGTTCCTTAATGCTTATGGTCACCAAGCAGTGCCCACGGCTTGTTGCAACTGTACCTAGGAGAGCTTGGGGCAAGTTAACAATTTTGCTGCTTGCAAAATGCTAACAACTGCCATTTTATAAGGCTGCTGTGAAGATGCTGTTAGTGAAGGTCTTTGCGTTCTGCACAAATTGTAGGCATTCATGTCAGGATAGCCTGCCAGTTTTTATATTAATAATGCAGGATTTAAGGAGGGAAGGCATGGAAGGTGACTTCCTAAATATTTTATAATGCTCAACTATCATGGCTCAAATATAAAAACACTGGATCTACACTGCACCAGCTTGAAGTAGACTGTCCCAGCAGGCTGCCTAGTGGCCTGCCTTGGAGTGTGTGCTGAATTTTCAAGGCAAATCTCAGAGTAGCGTCTAAAAATAACTCCTGAATCAAAAGAGTTTTTGTCTCTGAGAAAACAGAAAACCACGGGACTCAAAGGAATGTCCAGGTTAAAATTTATGAGAATGTGACCAGGCTGTTCCTGCAAAGATCACCTCTTTAGAGGTATCCCAAAAACAGGATGGAGAGTAACAGCGTGAATGGAGGGGGGGACGGAACAGTGGAAAGATTCAAAACTGGAAGTGTAAGCTGTGGTAGTCCAAGCATGAGTTTCATTCTGAAAGAAAATATGTGTTTAAGCATCATTCAACCGGGGGGGGGGGGGGAGAATTCCAGCTATCTCAAAAAACCCAAGCAGTTTCAAACTCAGCATGGCTCTAATGAGAGATGATGGTTCATTGCTCCAGCTCCCTTTATTGCTTCCACTAATAAGCCTGTTGCTGTGCTTCTGCTCTGTGTCTGTGCACATCTTAAGACCATTCAGAAATCGCTCAGCTGGCTGCTCAATTTCGCAGGCGGGGCTGGATCGTCATTTGGGGGGCTGCAACTTCAAGTGACAACTTTCACGTATGGATAAGTGATCGCATTTCCAAGACTCTGGCAGGAACTTTCATGTCCCCTCCAGTGCAAAATGTTTTTTGCTGGAGTTGGTTAACACATTCAGCTGCCCCACCCAAAGAGATCAAGCAATGTATCCAAATGCAGAAATGGAAACCATCACATTTACAGCCCAACTAGAAAGGTTTCCTTGGAGGCAACCCCTACCAAGTTCAACCAGACCTCATTGGTATATTCCATGCCAAACTAAATCAGTCGGTGAGTGGGTTTTGCAGGACTTGGTGCACAACCACAATGGCAAAGTTTAATGGCCACGTTTAATGGCCATTAAAAAAATGGGTAAACAGTGCAGCCTTGAGGAAAGACTTGAAACCATGTTTCTTACATTTGACAACAGAATCTTTTTGCAGCTCCATACTTTAAATCCATACTTTATTCATAACACTTATAATCCATGGTGTTGTCAAGATTCTACTACTGTTGTCTTCAACTTATATGTTTATGTCATTTATGTTTACTGCAATTCACTTTGTAATTCTGAAGAACTTCAATCTTGCACAATTCAAGGTTGCTAGAATCAAACATCTACTCAACGTGAATTGACAAATGAAAGAGACTAGTAACAATTATCCTAATATGTCCCACTCCACAGCTGGCCCTATTCAGGTTAAAACATTTAAGCAACAAGCTGTGAGAGCACTGAACACTACTGTTGAGCCTGTTTTGCTGTATGCGGGGGGGGGGGGGGGGGGGGGCAAGAAGAAGAGAGGCAATGCCATGTATCCACATGACATCCTACCAACAGTGCAGATTTGTGCCTTCCTTGTTTTTGCTACCATGAAGTTCAAAATAGTCACCAAGATCCGCTAAAACTGAGGGTTGGGAGAGTTAAAACAGATAAAAGGAAGTACTTTTTTACCCAGCGGGTAGTTAATCTGTGGAACTCTTTGCCACAGGAGGTGGTGATGGCATCGGGTCTTGATGCCTTTAAGAGGGGATTGGACAGATTTCTGGAAGAAAAGTCCATTGTGGGCTATAGGCAATGATGGGTTGTAACCTCCTTACATTAGTATTAGGCTACTTCAGAGTGCCGGGTGCAAGGGAGTGGCAACAGGATGCAAGCATCTTGTTGTCTCATGCCTCCCTGGGGCACCTGGTGGGCAGCTGTGAGATACAGGAAGCTGGACTAGATGGGCCTTTGGACTGATCCAGCAGGGCTCTTAAGATGCTAGATATTGTTGAGCATGTGCCATTCCTGTGAAAGGGCATGTGAAAAGGGGGGAAGGTTGGATAAAAGCAAACATAGAAATGTGTGCAGACTCAACAGAAGTTTGGAACTGCTCTTGGATAAAAGGCAACTACAAAAAAATACCACCTATGGAAGTTTGCCAAGAATCATCAGGAAAACACAGTGACTTTCTTTCCTCATGAACTATGATTATGTAAACTGCTATTACAAGCACGCCATGAAAGCACGTTACAGGTCTGTAAACTTCGCATAGCAAGATGACTTGAGAACCAGAAATCTGGAAATTAGTTACTTGCTTTGCACTGGTACACGGAAACGGAACTTGGTGTACTGTTTTTGATTCCCATCTATTTGCTTTCTGGTAGTTAGCAAAACATACACATTTACATTAGCTGCTTATTTAGGAAGCAAATGCAGAGTTGAACAACTGCAGTGATTTAAATACATATGAAGGAAGGAGTTAGCATGGACTGCTACAGGATTTTCAGTGCTTGCACATTTCAAAGGAAATATCCATGGCGGTGCCATAGGTAGCCTGCTGCGATGAAACTGTAAGGGCACAAAAACCTGTTTATTCCGCTATGAGGAGATACTAATGGAAAGACCACTGACAAGGGATTTCTTCTTTACAGTTCAGGACCAGATTAAAAAGCAAGCGATGGTTGGGACTGTCCACCTTACTTTCTTACCACTAGACTTTTATGTGGAAAATGTTTAACTCTAGATTGGGTTTTAAGGCCAAGACGACGTCAAAGAACAGCACAAGAGCACAGCAGGAATTGCAGCACAGGATGTAGCAGAGCATCAGGGCCAAATCAAACTCATGTCAGGGCCAAACACACGCTATGTTAAATGCAGAGTTTGGTCCTCTGTGGGTGCGTGGTAAATTAAAACATCAGCCACAAGGGGTGGGCATTTCAGCCCTACCTGCCACTACTGTAATTATCAAGTTAAGCTTACAATACTGCTACTAGCTCCAGGAGGGAGGACTCCTTCCTGGAGGCAACAGCAGCTTCAGGGGGACATTTTTGTCACCAAAGCACTCAATGCAATTGTCTGATGGTCCCAATTCTGATTCTTCACCTCACCCCATGTAACTGCTATTTAACTTACAAAGTTACACATATGCAGGTCCTACCACCATATTTAATACAACTTGCAGTTTGAAGCTCAGTTCTTAAGGCACTCTGTGTAACAGTTCAGAGAATGAACTTTAAGGTGCCAGGTTTTCCCATTCAGATCTCTTTTCAGCCACAATAGGTCACCTTAGAAACACTGCTGTGCTCTCAGCCTCAGACTCTTGCCTATAATAGTGTGGATTTAGAGGCCCACCTCACAGGGCTGTTGCAAGGATTACTGCAATGATGCAATGCAGTCTGGGCACTTACAAAAAATACTGTGTAAATCCTGAGAATGAGTGTTCAGGGTGCTTCAAGCTCCCAAAAAGCAATTACAACTGTTAAGAGGAGATTAGAGGAATAATAGGCAAGGGAGATATGTCTTCTCAAGAATGGTTGAAAGATTTATTATGTACCATGAAGACTGCAGTTGACACTTGGTTTTTACAAAAATGATATACTACTACTCTGTGCTTGGGGTAATTTATAGGTAATTCTACATGTTCAAGTTTTATTCTCTCCCTCCGCGTGCGCGCGTGTGCATGAGAGAGAGAGAGAAATATTAATACGTAGAGAGACAGTTTCAAACTCCCACCCCATTCTGACATTTCCTATCTAAGCAAGAATGGTCCAGTAATTAAAACGCAGTACAAGATTGGCTGCTTGAGTTTAACAGTCATATGAACACAGCTCAAGACTTTGCAGCATGAAACTCTTAGGTGTCAACACATGCCATTTATAGAGATATGATGGTGGAAACACACACAAGGGTAATACCATGTTAGTATACTCAATTTCATTTAGAAAACCACATGCAGAGCATTAGAGTTACTTTAACTGAGTTAGTTACAATTAATTAAAAATGCCCTGTAGCAAAGGAACATTAGAGAGCTAAAAGCTTTCTTATCACAATCAGGAAGTGTTGGCTGGCCATTAAAGATGCTCTTCATTCATCATTTTAATAATTCAGAAGACCTCAGCTACTTATATACTTTTTAGCGGGCATTATATACTTTTTATTGGACTGCCCTACAAAATCTATACAAACCAAGAGAGGATTATCTTTTTTATTCTTAGAATCCACAATGTTTGCAGGAAGGAGAAACCATGGACATTAAAAAAAGTGATTTTCCCATTTGTGTTTGCTAAACACATTTATACTAAGCCCCCAAAATACATACTAGTACCATTTCAGAGGTCTGCCTGGAAGTCTGAATGTACATCTGTAGAAACAGTCAGCTTTTGCTAGTCCACTGCTGGTGCGCCTGAGCAAAAATACCACAATGGACAGAAGTGCCAGCATGGCTGCCCGCAACTCAGGGACCGAGAGTATTCTGGTCTGAAAACAGCTCTTGAGTCTTAGGGATAAATGTTTCAATGCATCCAGGAAGTGCTTTGTTTTTTGTAAAGTGGAAGGAAGTAGGATTTTCCTCCTCTTCGCAGCTTATAGCAAAAAAAGAATACACATGAACAAAAAATAACTTACATTAGCCTGCAGATATTGGCACGTAAGTAGAAACTGTGGGCTAAGTTACAAGAGCTACCTTTATTATTAATGCACCAGCATCACTACACAATATGTTTTATAGACTAATGTCAGCAAAAGAGACACCACACTGTCGCAGATTTCCAATTTGAGACTGGAGTGAGTTTCTCAGAAAACACTCAACGGTGTCTGTACATAAGATAGGTCCAGATGAATCAGACCAAGCGTCATCGTTTCCCACAATAGGCCATGAGCTGCTTTCTGGGACGCCTACAAGCAGAACAGAAAGATATGCTCCCTCCCTCCGTCTCCTATATCTGGTATTCAGGGGCATACTGCTACTGAACTTGGCATATAGCAATGTTGATAAACAGCCTTCAGGCCTATCAGTTTGTCCAATTCCCTTTCAAGCCACATTGCAGCAACAAACTTCACATATTAATAATATGTTCATGCAACAATTACTTCTTCTCCTTTTTCTTGCCCTGCATCTCCCACTAATTAATTTCACTGGGTGATCTTTAGTTTTAGCAATATAAGAAAAACTTCTTCCTATACCTGTTCTAAAGGAGCTCACAGTAACATATAAAATCTTACAATAAGCAGGGACAGTGATCTTCCCAAGGCCACCCAGCAGGCTTCATAACAGAGCAAGGAGTTGTTTCAGGATTTTTCAAATCTACAGTTAGTGTTACAATCACAATTTTTCATTCCATAAAGAAATTTGACAAAGGGTTGTAAATCTTGCTTTAAAAAAACCTCAAAACACTATATATACCATGGATTTATGTACTTGTTATCAAAATAATATTTCTTCCCCTCCTCCTTCACTGAGTGTGTTGTATACTTTCCAACAATTATAAGTAGCACCTCTCTCCCTCTCTCTCTCACACACACACAGGTAGGATCACTATGGTTAATATACCACTGAGGATAGGCAGGTGCACAGCTGTAGATATATGTCCTTTAACACAGGTGGCAGTATACAAAACCTACAGTAGTTGATTGTGACTGCAGTGCTATTTTCTAATCACTGCCATAGCTTCAAGCAGAAATACCATGTATACTAGTATATAGTCAATTTAATCAATAAGTCAAGTGCAAGTTTTAAACCCAAAACCATGGAATTAGCTACGACCCATAGTAACTTTAAAACTTAGAGGTTTATGCAAGTTTTTGAATTAGATAATTTTGTCTGATTTTACCCAAGGCCTGATAAAAAAAAACTTACTGGTAATTGTCCTGAAGCAGCTCAAATATGGAGCTAGGAAGTAAGGTGAAGGTACTCTTGGAAGCTGTAGGCTTTGAGAGGGCAGCTACTATGAAGTACTGTACCCCTCACAAAGCCTACAACTCTCATAAGCACTTTCACTTTGTGCTGCTTCAGAACAAGTTAAAATAGCTCCATTTTTGCCTTTGCCTCCCATGTCCTGCTTCTCAGCCTGATCTTCTCCTCCCTGCACCTGTTCTTAGAAGCCAAGGAGGCCTTGCTGCATTGACATGTGTATAAGTCGACCAGGTTTGCAGGGTCAATTTTAAGACAAATGCTTGATTATATGAGTATAAATGGTATTTGTATATAAAGTTCCCAGATGCAAAGAGTATTTACCATCACCACTCTTTGCAATTCTTTATCACAAACACTCTTAACATGGCTTCCACCATTTTGTTCATACCGCTCGCCATAGCAACTGCAGTGTCATCACCCAGCAAGCAGCCCTGGATGGAGAATGGCCAGACCAAACTTACTTCCCCTCCCATTTTGCTCTTGTAGAGTTCCTGCTTGAGCCATGGTCAAGTGCACCCATCTAGCCATTAAGCAAACAAATCTTGCCTTCCTGCTCTTGAGCAGGAATCAGTCATGCCTGGTATAGAAGGCACCTGGAATTTCATATTGGAACTCAGTAGCATCCTTGGATGTTTAGTAAATTCCAGTATGAAACTCCAGATGCCTGCCACACCAGGCATGATTGGTTCACAAGAAAGCCTACACTGTAAGATTAAAAGGTTAAAGATTAAATTCTATTGCACTCTATGTGACTAACAGTTGCCAACAGCACATATTCAGCCATTTCTGAAATTCCTACACCTTCTGTAAGTGGCTGGCAGCAGCCTGTAACAAACTGAGGTATTGTTCACAGTGCAGAACGTATTAAACTGCAGAGGACTACATTCAAGCTGTCCAAAACACACAGCAGGCAGGCTGATTTGACAGCACTATCTAAAGTTACGGTCCTAGAGCATTTAGGCATTTGAAACCGGATGTAGAGATCACCAAGTTATCCACTCCAGCATATTGTTGGACTTTCAGAGGCTTGTATCTAGGCAACTTGAATGTGAGTAGACTAATTAACAGCACATGGATCTCCTACTGCTTGCAAACTGCAGTGATATGATAGCTGTTTTTATGATATGGCATGCAGTTCCCTGTGAAACACAAGTTTAATAGCAAAAACTAACTGGAATTTAGAAGTGTCGGGTTGCAGGGCAGAAGAGTGGAAACACGGTGGACTCCCAAACTATACAGAAGCAAACAGAATAATACACAAGTCACACTGCAGCTAGTGAGAGCATCGGCTAGCTGGAGAGGAAGGTAAAGCTCACCTTGCCAGAACCAACTCTTTGGCAGCTAAAACCAGTTACTTCATCTGTGCCTCAGTGGTGTTCAGTGAATGACAGACTTTAAGGCAATCAGATCTTAGGAGAACCTACACCCTTTGCAAAATCAGCCTGGGATAGGAAGTTAACAGAAGCAAACAGGCACTATTTTTGAAAGTCTCCTATAATACACATATACTTGACATTCACAGGACAGGAAAGATTATAAATAAAGGCAGGCTGGCATGGGACCAGCTACATCCCTACCCGCACTGCCCTAAAGTTGCACTGCATTATGCAATGTGTGGGGTGGTGCCAGTTGCAGAGAATGAGCATGGCTATGCCAACATGCATGGTTTACCTTACTTGGGAATGTCCAGATCAGCGCCAATAGATCAATGTCAGGATAGTATGGATGAGGCCACAGCCAAATCAGCTTGAATAGTTCCCCGACTTCCCACTTACAGTATTTGTGACTAGAAACAGCCCAATTGCAATAATATGTTCTTGGAAAGACAACTGATTTGAGTTGATCTGGATAGTACCTGAATCCATTATCTGCACCATTGCACACAATCATTTCAGGCTTATTTTTTCCTTCCCTGGGATGGTTCCCAACAATGTCTTGACACTATGATCAAACCTCCAGATATAATAAAAAACCAGTCTGGCCTAAAATACGGAGAAGGCCAGCATAACATGATGATATTTTAGCAATATAGCTATGCCCCGTATTCACCGGGGTTCCATTCAGGACCACCCCCATGGATACCAGAGATACCTTTTTAAAGATAGGGGAACATTAAACAAATCTTTTTTTACCTTGTTGCAGTAAAACCACAAGTGTTCCCCTATCTTTTTAATAAGTATCCCAGTATCCAGGTACCCATGGATAATTGAAACAGGGCATACCAAATCAGAAGATACCAGGGCACACCTGTGCAACAGCAAAAACACAGTAACTCATTCAGAGCAGATACCTAGTTCTTCTGAAAAAGTTGTCTGCCTTCTCAAATCTACCATCACATCTCTTATTTGAAAGATTATAAAAGCAGGCAGCATCTATTTTTCCTGTGCCACAAATTCAAAAGCTGCTAAAAACACATTCGTGCTTTCTTGGCACGTGGCAGCTTAACATGACACAGCACAGATCACTCATTAGAAGGCCACAGGGATTAGCCTTTCCCCTAACTCACTAGACAAACAAGTTTGTCTGTATTAAAATCTCTAGCACTACAATTACATTGGCAGGTGCCAATCTGCCAGGGTTCATTTTAGGTCTGCTGCAGATGTAATTCTAGTGACCTTTTAACCAGTGCTAGGCAAAGCAATAGCCATCTGTGGGCTCTTTTCTCTGGTTAGTGTTGTAATGCTGCGCTGTGGTTAGCACTAAATCCATGAGTACACTAAGCAGATTGACAACACATCAGGGTTTGCAAAAGAGCTTCTAACCCTAATTTCAAACTCTGCTTTAAAATCAAACCATGGTTAATACTGGTATACCTATAACACTGTACCACAGTTAAATACCAACTAGAAAAGGGGAGACTGAGTTAGACAAAGTACAACACACAGTACTGGTCTTCGAGCCACTGGTATTACTTGTAAACTGGCCCAAATAGAACTGGATAACTTTTGATGAAGAGTATGTGGAATAGGTCCTCAGAATTGCCCAACACTAAGGCTGCTCCTAGGTAGGGTAGAGATCGTGAAATTTAGAAATGTGGGCAAAAAAAGGAGCCGTGTAATCTAATCTACCCCCAGGTTCTGTAAGAAAATAAGCCACATATTCCAATAACTCAGTGGGACCTGGACACAGAACAAAAAACACAGATAACATTTCTATCATAATCAATACCTTGAAGTTATTCCTGTCATGCAGAGCAATTGTGCCCATTGATAAATATTTCCAATTCGGTAACCTACTGTAGACAGCTTTGCAGCAAACTGATGAGGATGGACAGAAGCCATGGTACACTATTTGCAATGTTTTGGATTCATTTTCCTCATAAGTTTCTTTCAAAGCATTGCCTTGAAACTGGGGAATCTTAAATAAGGAACATCACTGTGTTACCTGAGAGGATTAAAAAAGATACTAAATATTGTAAGTGCATTTAAAATTAAATATGAATTCAATACAAATACTTTGATGCCTAAATTTCTCTCTTAAAACTGAATATTTACTAATACACATATCATGTCTTTACGTAAAAACAAACCCTAGGCAAAAATATCTGGTTTCTTAGGTTTGTAAATGACACAGAGAGACTTGTTGCCAAGACATTGGAGGAGGGAAAGGTGCCTTCAATTTACCATGAAAGACTGAACTCCTAATACCTTGATCACATAAATAGTGGCTATTTATTTTTAATTTTTGACCAGTTTTGCTACACACATTTGAAGGACCCATGTAAAAGAATGGATTCTTACGAAGATTTTGTAAACCACCTCTTCATCCTTGGATCTATACCAGCAGTTCCCAAACGGTGGGAACATGGACCACCAGTGGATAATGACCCAATTTTTGGTGGGCTGCGAAACTGACAAGGCAGATTAGGCTATGCACATCACAGGTTAAACAACCTGCTACTTGGGATCCCATTAAAATGTTTGGGAACAACTGATCTATACCAATAAGGGGCACACTGATGGCCTAAAGGAGAAAAGAACCAACTCTTTCTGATTCGCAGGAGCTTCCTTTTTTGCTCATTTACAGGCCTAGGCACTTATGAACCCATCCTGAAGACACATGTGCAACATTGTAGCCAATAATTCATTACGATTAAGTGTCACTAAAGGAATCTTCACATAGCACTAAACAATTATGCTGTGATCTCTACTTACCCCCACCATT
This sequence comes from Lerista edwardsae, assembly GCA_029204185.1. Taxonomy (NCBI): domain Eukaryota; kingdom Metazoa; phylum Chordata; class Lepidosauria; order Squamata; family Scincidae; genus Lerista; species Lerista edwardsae. The sequence goes on from JAJKFI010000026.1 coordinate 1,813,457, forward strand.
ATATGTGTATCACTGAGTAAAAATCAAATTTTACTTCTATTAAAAAGAGGTCAAATATCCAGTCAATGCCTCTCTCTCAGAACAGCTGCAAACAACTGACCTATATTTTTGTTATCCTCCCCATCTTCCTACCCCAATAACACAATTACATTTTTTTACTGGCACATGATCAGAATGAGCTTCTGTAAAATTAGCCTTGAACAAAAAAAAGACAATCCAAGTTTCTGTCTGGGAAGCATAAGAATTAGTAACAAAGTGAACATCCCAATGAATGTTCTACCATAACAGTTGGGGAAGAGTGAGGGGAAGAGAGCTGGGCAACAAGTACCCATTTATCATTGATATCCAAGAACTTTCAAGCCTCAAGTGCGTTTACACTTCTAGCCCGATCGTTTTCACTCACAGAAAAGCAGTTGCAAGGTTTAATCAAGACACTGAACATTACAGTTGAACAATATCACTGTAGAGAACATAAAAATACTGAATGACAGAAAATTGTGAATGTCCCAGGAATGTGAATACATTAAAGAACGTAATGTAGGAATCCTAAACAGGCTGAAGTAAACTAACGCCTTGGCCAGAAGCCCAATTTAATTTTCTCAAGCTCCAGGACAGACTGAAATGCTCTTCTCTTTTACACATAAAGTCATTAAGGGCGCAATCCTAAACTGAGTTAGGCCAGCATAAGCTAAACCAGCAAAGTTTGGCTGGCACAAAGGACACCATGAAGTATGTTTGGACCACTCTCGGAGTCAGAGAGGCCAGCCACAGACATGTGCCATCCTCCCTGACTCCAAGAGTAGTCCAAAATGCTTTGTGGTGCCCCTTGTGCTGGCCAAACTTTGCTGGCTTAGCTTATGCTGGCCTAACTCCAGTTCAGGATTGCGCTCTGTGATACTGTATTAAAACATCCAATAAAACACAACAAGTCTTTGAGGGCAATTTTCTTCTAAGGTTACCTTTTTATAAAGTGCCTCACATGGTAGCAATATATTACTCAAACTCATATTTGAATGAAGTACCTTGATGATTTGAAAAGAAACCAAAATGAAATTGTAACTGGGTTTTACAGTTTTAAAGGCCCAATGAACTCAGTAAAGTAGTCCACTTTTGCTGGGAAGGAAACAAATAGATCATATGCTTCTCTGCTAACTCTGCTGCTATGAAGCAGTTCTTTGTACAGAGCACCTCTCAACTAGCAAAATTGTAAGCCTGTACAGAGCTTACAGCCTTCCTAACAGGAAAAGTGACAGAACACACTATCATAACTACCAGCAGGATTTTCAGCAAGGGGGCTAGGTGCATTCCAATTTAGCAGCAACAGGACTGCATGTGCCAATTTAGGCTTTTGATGTTCTCAAGAATTTATCAATATCCTTTGGGAAAGCAGATAAAAATCTGAGAACTTCTACTCTTTTCACATATGACTAAGCCAACATAGCGCTTATTGGTTTTCCCATTGTGCCAGGAAGGTCCTTAGGTTGGGAAAGAGAATGCACAATATTCTAGCTCAAAATCTCCAGCTGAAAGAGAATATAAAATACTCCAGCTCAAAGCCAAATCATCTTTTCAGCCAGCACCAACCTGAACCATCTCAGTGTTTGGCACTAATTCCAAATGAAACATTGGCACATAAGTGGCATCCTGAGACAGATTAGATGCGATTTGTGTTCCGAAGAAGCCATATCATACAATTTTCTTGCATGGCACAGGATGACAAAAGTGAACCTTTAAATATAAACATGCTTTGCTAGATGAGGGGAATAGGTCTTACATAAATTTTTCCCAGTACTGGTTAGATTGAAGTCTCTGAAAAGTCTAATAAACCAACTCAAGATATTTGGGTACCTGCCTAAATAATAAGCTAACATCATGGTTCATGGCAACAATATGCTAGCACAGCAATTGGCATGTTAAATTCAAGTTAATACAACCAGCTCCCAAGTGACCATAAGACAACTTTGGGAGGTCACATTATCCTGTTGCACAATTCAAGGAAACCATGATTAATACAGGTGTGCATCACTTAGCAATTCCACTTTAACTACAAGTTTTATTACTTTTTATCTATCATGTACTACAGAAGATATCCAGTGTTTACTAGTTCCTTTTATCTTATTACCCACACTGTGTACATACAACTATACCTTGAATAGGCTTTTAATCACTCATTTCCTGGATCTAAAAAGCAACCAATGGCTTGTATGTATCTAGTAGGATTTTGGTCTTTCCTTTTACCTGCAGCCCCACAGGCCAAGTCTACCCCATTTAAAAATGGTGGTTAACATGCAGCATGTAGACTGCTATTCAAAAAATGCAACATCCCTCACATATATGGAACTAATTGCATGTTTTAGGCCAGAAAATGGCTGTCACCACTAGCACAAGAAGTAAGAGGGAAAACAAAGGGCAATAAGACAGGACAATTCCCTTCCACTCTACTACATGGAGAAATGATTTCAAGTAAGCATCCAAAAGGTTTAATTTGAAATAACCTCCAACATTTTCACAAGCACCTTCATCCAGTACTCATTTACCTTGTTCTGAGAGCCTGCCAAGCCGCATCGATGTCTGCATAAAGATTTTTTTCAGATGGTTTACCAGTGCTCACTCCATAACCAGAGTAGTCATACGAGAAGACATTGCAGTTGATTCGGGAGCCTAGGCCGATATAGAAGCTGCACATCTGGCCCAGGTCAACAGCATTACCATGGGAGAAAAGCAGTGTATACCGACTGGAAGGAGCACAGCGCACAAACATACACCCCAATCGATTATCCCGGGATGTGCGTGAGAAGAAGACTTCCACAGCATCCAGCTCTCTTTGGGAGTACTGCCAGTCCGCCCGCTCAGTCAAGTGCAGGCTGCAGCTACCTGTTGGCGTCCCTGCTGCAGCCCCCGCTTCCTGCTGTTCCGGCTGCATCACAGTGTATGTGGGCTCTGGGGGCAGAAAGGCCAACTTGGCAGCTATGCGGCTGGGGCAAGGTGGGCAGCAGAAGAGCCAACATAGCTCACCTAGAGAGAAACCGTTCATTCTGGGGCCTTGTTCTGGCATCAGAGATGCTTGATGGAAAACCACACCAAAGAGATGGAGGAAAACGCAGAGCCAATGCTAGGTGAAGAACCTCGCCTTCCAGTTACGAGGCCCGTTTCATGAGCTGCCAATGGAAATCTAGAATCTTCACATCCAAGAAACTCTTCACCTATGGGGAAAGCCCAAGATGGCTACCAGAATCCATTTATTAGTTCTTGAAAGAAGTGCCTCTCACCCAAATCAGGCCTGCTCTGTACCAACCAACTGCAGCCAAGGAAGTTTCTATCTTCTACTGTACCCACCTCAAGGCCTTCCCACCCCTTCAGTTTTGTGTCCAATAAATCTGCATGACCCTAACAGAAGCCTAGCGAACGAACCTTAAATAATTTCCCAATCTGTCTCATACAAGCCTATCTGAAGTGGGTAAAAGCCCCCTCCCCCCCGGGGTCCAAGGCTCTCTTCTGTCCCCAAGAAAACACAGCTCACAGGGTCTTATTTTTTCATTCTGCCAGTCAGCTCTGAAGGGCTTATTACCACCACCACCCCAACAAATACACTCCAACCCTCCCAGCCTCAAAACCAGAAGGGACAGGCCTTTCAAGTCCTCAGCATCCCCGGGCATCTACAGCTCTCCTCGGAAGACCCGCGCTCGCCCAGATGCCTCGGGGGCTCAGGCGAGTTCCTGAAGCTCGTCCTCCCTCCCTCCCCCCCAATGTCCTCCTCCACTCGCGGGCTGGGGACCTCTAAGCCGGCCAGGCCCACCCCAGGCAGCCCCTCTCTCTGTCCAAGGAGGCCTCTGAGGGAAGCTTGGCGAGAGCCTCCGCGCACAGGAGGCGGAAGGATCTGAGGGTCTCTGAGAGTCGCTCGGTCTGCCTCAGCCGCGGCATCTGCTTCCTCGCACGCGCAGGCCCATGACGGAAGACGAGGGTCCCGCAGGCTAAGGCGCACTCACGCCGGGCTGCTGTTCCTGCTGGCGGCGGCCATCACGCCTCAGGTCTGTCGTCGTCCTCGTCGTCGTCTTCTTGCCACCTACTCTCCCCCCCACCTTTTCCACTCGACGGCACGAGAGGATCCACGTCCGGGTTAAGGCCCTCCCCTTTCGTGACCCAGCTTCCGTTCCTCCTCACAGATTCATGACATTTTTCCCCCCTCAAAAATAAGGTTTTTCTCTCTCTATGGTCTCTTTGCTGGAGGAATAAGGCAACGAGAGGCGCCAACTAACAGAAACTGGCCTCCTTCCTGCTGGCTCGCGGGACAGAACGAGAGCCGGACCATAGAGTTTCAACCGCCACGCTCTTCTGCGTCCTCCTTCCCCCCCTCCTCGCTCGGCACAGGTGTAACGGAGCTCGCCGCCCTGAGAGCGCATGCGCAAAGGCTGTAATCAATGGGCACTGGGAGCGGAATTCGGGCTCTTTAAGGAACGAGCCAATCGCAGCTCGCCCTGTGTCTCTGACGTAATCAGGCCCGGGAGCAAGGATCTTAAATGCCCGGGAGCATCCATTGCACTGCCCTAGCTGTTGGGCTTTTTCGCCTCGGGATGCACCACGCATGCGCAGTGTGCCCTCGCCTTCTGTGGGACTGTAGCTTCCCCTGACTCCCTTGAATTCTTCTGACTCCAAATGGCCCCACATCAAGCAAAATGCCCAATAACCAATTAAAGAGATTTTCTACATTTCAGGTTACGTTCCTCTGAGCATGTGCAGAGTTTCCCTTTTCCAAGACGGCCCCCGAGGGCTTCTGAGTATTCTTGCATGATGCCTTTTCAGCTGCCCCAATGCGACAATCCAGATGGGCCAGTGTGCAGCGGTGGTGAAGAAGACCAAATCTTTGCTCTGGATAATTAAAAAGAGGATTGAGAATAAACACTCAATATTATTATGCCACTGTACAGATCGATGGTAAGGCCACATCTGGAGTCCTGCATACAGTTCTGTCACCACATATAAAAATCAATCAATCAACAGGTACTTATATACTGCTTTTCAACACGAAGTTCACAAAGCAGTTTACAGGTAAATAGTAATAATAGTAAAGTTAAATGGCTCCCTGTCCCAAAGGGCTCACAATCTAAGAAAGAGGCAGACCACCAGCAACAGCCACTAGAAAGACTGCACAGGGGTGAAGAGGGACAATTACTCTCCCCTGCTAAATATAAAGGGAACACCACTAGAAAAAGTGCCTCTTGCCCAGTTAGCAGGGGTGGACATTGGACTTTGTGGAACTGGAAAAAGTGCAGAAGAGAGTGACCAAAATGATTACTGGACATCTCCCTTATGAGTAAAGGCTACAGCGTCTGGGGCTCTTCAGTTTAAAAAAAAAAAAACACATGAGAGGAAACATGATTGAGACGTACAAAATTTAGCAGAGAATAGAAAGAGTGGATACAGCAGCTATTTTCAACCAGTATGCCGTGAGAGTTTGGCATGAGAGTTTGTTTCTTAAAAAACATGTATTAATAGGACCATTGAGGCAGCATGGTGTGGAGCTTCTTAAAACTTTCCATGTTGAGCTGCATCTGCCCAAATACATACAATGGTTAAAGGTATAGGCACACTGTCCCCATTTGTATCTGGTAGCCCTAGTTATAAGCCGTGATGGGTATGTGCCATCCCCTGGTTTTATTAAGTACGCTGCCTCAGTTGCAAGGGAGGATGCAGGCATCTTGTCGTCATGGGTGTTCCCTAAGACATCTGGTGGGCCACTGGGAGATATGGGAAGCTATCCCATAGCTATTGGGATGGGATAGCTTACTTTTAATGTAAGGAGGTTGCCCAACCCACCATGGCCTATAGCCCCCAATGGACTTTTCCTCCAGAAATCTGTCCATTCCCCTTTTAAAGGCATATAGGCCAGATGCCATCATCATCTCCTGTGGCAATGCATTCCATAGCTTAATTATTCACTGGGTAAAAAAGTATTTCCTTTAAACCACCTTGAGTTATAGTCATTAGAGAAATCTGGTGACCTAAGAAAGGCGGTATATAAATAAAAGTATTATTATTATTATTATTGTGTTATTATTGTTATTATTGTTATTGTTATTATTTGTTTTAACTCCCAACCCTCCATTTCAGTGGATGCCCCCTGGTTCTGGTATTGTGAGAGAGGGAAAAGAACATCCCTCTATTGACTCTATCCCTCCCGTGCATAATTTTATATGTCTCAAGCATGTCCCCCTTCAGGTGCCTTTTTTCCAGACTGAAGAGCCCCAAACGCTGCAGTCTTTCTTCATAAGGGAGATGCCCCAGCCCCGTAATCATTTTTGCCACTCTCTTCTGCGCCTAACAACAAGTAGCTTGTTATATACAGTATAATTGTACTGTCAAAACGTTTGTGCCTGCCAATTAGCATTGATGTCCTGATAAGCAGGCACCTCGCCTACATAAGCTTGCTGTAACTTAGGTTGAGTAGTGACTTGAGTTGGAGCGCTTTGACTTCGGACACCAGCGCCCCGCAGTGTCATTCCAAGCCACCTGATGACACTTCGTAAGTTTTGCTTTGCTTGCTGTATGAACCTTGTTTTAAACTTAGGAGAAATAAAGTGCCGTTGTATCCTGACTCTGGACTGAGCATATTCCTTCCACTGATATCCAAAAACAACCCCCAGCCTGTGGCTCGAGCTGCCCGGCTGGAACACTTCCGTTCTGGCTACTGACCAAGCAGTAAAATTTGGCAAAGTTGGTCATGCCAGCTGGTTGGACTAACAATAAAGAAATGAGGCAAGAATATAATTGTGAAGCAAATTCAGATGAAACAGATGACAGCACACAATTTCTAAGAGATCTGCTTGCAGGGCAATAGAGTGTCCCTTGCCTGAAGAGCCCAGCTCCTAAACACAGATAAATGTACCCTATTTGGGGGTATTTACAGATGAGAGAATGGCACTTTGTACATGGTCAGAGACATGAACTACCTTCTGCCCCTGAAAATGATGGCCAACCCCTGGCATTAAAAATAGATTATAGGTAGGGTGACCAGCTTTAGAGGAGAAAAGTGACTTTAGGGTGACCAGATACAATAAGATGCTTCGATGTCCTCCATTATTCACTTCCTGTGAGGAGCTGGGAATTCAGATTTCCAGGAAAAGTGCTCTCCTGCAGGATGATACGTTTCACAAACAAGAAACACACGCCCCTTTATTGAATGAAAAGCCCTGATTGTGTGGAAGGGTTGATGGAGCATGGCCAGACTGCAGTCGAGATGACCCAAGTACATACTCATGGTCACCAGGACCACACCGTAAGGGCCAAACTAACCACACATGTGTAGGGCCAAGTGCCAAAGTTCCAATGAAAAGAACCTCTTTTTCCTAGTTGAGGCAGAGGGGGCAAGGATGTTAACTCTTCTCCCTCATGCTGTTTCCCCACCCAAAATGCCCCCCTGCCCTGCTGATTAGCTTCAAAGTAGCTATTTGAAATGTGAAATATTAGCATCTTTGAGAAAAGGGTTAAGAGTTGTTCTCTTTCGCATGCATTGCAGTCCCAATTCTATTCCCCCCATTGTTCTGATTCTGAAACAAAAGGAAGCAAAATTTGACAAGATCAGAAAAAGATACTTTTATTGTCATTATACATGAACATACAACGAAATTTTTGAAGCACTCCAGGAGGCGGACCCCCAAAAAACCCACACACATCTACCCATCTACCCACACACATCCACCCACATAAATATCTAAGATAAGTGTCTAAGATCTCTGAGGCAACAATGCCATTCACTCAGGGACACAATGAGCAGCAAGATATACAATGAGTCTCAATACCATAGGAAAAACCTTATTACCTTGTTCCTGGCAGTTTTCTGAGTTCATCATTCAAAATAATTACAGCAAGTGCTAGAACTTGAGGTATAGTAGGAGAAAAAGGTCACCTCGCTGATAAATTCAGTGGTTCTCAAACTGTGGGCCAGGACCCACCAGTGGGTCACGAATCAATTTCAGGTGGATTGTATAGAACTTTGGGAAGATGGGATGCTGGAAAGGGGGAGTACCGTATGGTTCTTTTGCTTGTGTTAGGGTTGTAAATAGGCTTTTTTCTTTCTGATTCACTTTGCTATTGGAAAATGGCTGAGAAATCACCCAACTTATTGCTGCATTCTCAGGAAAACAGCAGGCTCTGGCGTCACATTGATAGTACTTCCAGCCGTGACATCACATTCAGTGGGTCCTGGATGGATTGTCATTCTAAAACGTGGGTCCCAGTGCTAAAAGGTTTGAGAATCACTGGTTTATGGTACTGAAAATCACCTCTTCATCTACTAAAATCATGCTCAAAGTGATCTACAAAACTCTCTCTCTCTCTCTCTCTCTCTCTCTCTCTCTCTCTCTCTCTCTCGTCTGTGTGCTGGCCTCTGACTCCGAGAGTGATCCAAACATACTTGACGGTGTCCCTTGTGCCAGCCAAACGGTGCCAGCCTAACTCCAGGTTAGGATTGCACTCTTAATGCACTACCTATGGTGTTGGGTTGGCTATGATACGGCCAGTGATCTACGTGCAATGGATATCAGAAAACGGACTGGCCTTTGTAATTGGTGACGGAGCATGTGAAGTTGTGGTGGAAGGAGGGTGTGGAGCTACAAGAGCTTGCCAAAAATTTCTTTCCGCTCACACCACCGAAGTAATTTCATTTTTCCTTGTGATGGCACATCATGGAACAGGGGAGGAAGTCCACCAGACCATGCTTAGCCTGTCTTCTCTTGTCTGATCTCTTTTTGCTCGCAAATGCTTCAGTGGCTTATGTATGCTGCTCCAGGAAGTGTTTAAGGTCACTGGAGATCTGGCTCAAGCTTCCACTCGTATGTTTCATCCTTGTAATGTGAAGAGAAAAGTGAATTTAAGCTTATGCAAACTCACATCTCTCACAATTAATCACAGCCTGGCTGGCTGTTTTGGAAAGTGCTGACCTGTCATCAAGGTAAGTCAGACTTGGCCCTGGGAACTGGTCTGTGGGCCTTGCTTGCCTCTCAGGCTCTGAAGGCAGTTTGACTACAATGCTAAAGGACACTGGGGGTGTGTGCAACCAAGTCCCCTTCTTTGTCCTTTCCTCCCCGCTGCTCTTTGCCCTTCCCTTCCCCACCCATCTTCTGCCCGATGCGTCCTTTGCTTCAGCACATAGGCAGTGGAGGAAAATGAGAGCCCAATCCTATGCACGTTTACTCAGAAGTGAGTCCCATTGTGGTCAATGGGGCTTACTCCCGGGTAAGTGTGGATAGGATTGCAGCCTAAGTTGGTCCAGGCATGTAGGCAACTAAAGCCCTCCAGCTCGTGGGGACCATCTCTGAGTTTAGATTCTTGGGGCTCCTCCTCGCAGGGCGGGAGGCCTGATCCAGGTCCTAATGTCAGACATCTAACTGTGGTCCCAATCCCATCCAACTTTCCAGCACTGATGCAACATAATGAAACATTCTCTTATCTTGAGGCCACTGTTACTGTCTTCCCACTGCAAAATGTAAGTGGCATAGCTGTATCAGTGCGGGACAGCTGGATAGGATTGGGCCCTGACTGCCCACCCCCCGAATCCAAGATATAGCTATTATTCAACATCAGAGCAATGAGACACATAGAAGGGGGTCATTCTCATTATGCAGCATTCTTCGTTGATCACCAAAAAATAGAGTTACCAGACACAAACTGGGACAGAGTGCCTATAGTCCATTGTACAGAAGAGGGAATTTGGGCAGGTGCAGCGCATCATGGAAGGGTTTCAAAAGCTGCACCTGCCCAAATTCCCTCTTCTATGCCATGGTTAATGATATAGGCACTCTGTCCAGTGGTGTCATTCAAATGATTTAGGAACAGGAACTCACTTTTGAGTTCAAATTCAAATGTTGAAAGGAAAAAAAAAACCCGGAAGCAGCCATGGAGCCCATTAGGATCTGGAATGCCCGTTCTGGTCCGTTCCCCCTGAATGACATCACTGCCTTCTCCCCAGTGGGCTGCAGACTCAACAGAGCTCACCTCACATGTGTGGCTGGAGGGAGCGAGGAAGGGGGCTGTGCAGATGGGAGTTCCCCACTGCAGCCCTTCCCCCTTTGCCCCCCTAGGAATCCGGAGTCGCTCCCTTTAACCCTCTGAGTGCTGGCCAACCAAGAAGAAAAGCTCTTTGCAGAGGAATTGGGAGGGGGGAGGAGGGAGAGTGAAGTGGGCGGAGTCAGCCCTAATTTTAACTAGTGGAACTGAGCTCCCCTGCGTTCCCCCCTGCATGACATCACTGACTCTGTCCCAGTTTGTATCTGGTAGCCCTGCCAAAAAAAAACCCCATCCCTACCTATGAGAAATTGCCCAGTGGCCAGACTCCCTGTGTCAGAACATCTGCTTTGGCCCTTATTGAAGGGTCACAGAGATGGCTAAAAAAACAGCAATGCTGGACGGATTAGCAGACCTCTGCAAGGGACTCAGCAGGGACATTCCGCAGAGGAAATGCGTAGCAAACAGCAGGGAGTCAGCACCAGGGAGGCTGGGCCCTCAGGGATGTTCCGGGACTCTTCTCTGGACCTTCAGTTTTGAAGAAGAAGAAGAAGAAGAAGAAGAAGAAGAAGAAGAAGAAGAAGAAGAAGAAGAAGAAGAAGAAGAAGAAGAAGA
>JAJKFI010000026.1:1824080-1837909 GCA_029204185.1 Lerista edwardsae
GAAGAAGAAGAAGAAGAAGAAGAAGAAGAAGAAGAAGAAGAAGAAGACAAAAGCAAATCTCTAACCCCTTTAGCACTGTGGAAACACACGGGAAAACCAGTGTAGGCAGAATTCTCCCCAGTTGTTCTGTAAGAATTAAAGGTATTCCTATCTTCCTGCAATCTGGCTAAGTAGTGCAAAGTAATAGGGGTAATTGACAAGCACTAGGTTTATATTTGCAAAATATTTCATTTCATTTATTATCTGCTTTTCACATTTTGTAAAGGAGCTCAGGGTGGTGTTCACGGTTCCTTCCCTCCTTTTGTCCTCACAACACCCTGTGAGGTAAGTGCGGCGGCACCCCAAAATCTTTTTGACAGCTGGGGCCCATACATGTTTGGCTTTTTGCCATTTGTCCCCCTGAGAAAATAAAAGAAAAACGCTGGAGAATTGCCCCATTTGTATAGTATCAGCAGATCTGGTCTCAGGTTTGGGGATACACGCAATCTAAAAAACCCTATTTGAGGGATCTGCAGCTGGCAGAGGTGTATATTGGTGTGAGGGGGCATAGATGGAAACAAGCAAGGAACAAACAAATGGGGCTCAGGTCAGAGAGTGACAATTCAGTGTATAGTGTATGCAAGATAAACACAGGAACCATTTACAACAGCCCTGTCAGCCAGTGGTGAAGCTAAGCTGGTATAGGAAGGGTAGCAATTGCAATGGGCAACAAGCTTTGGGAGGAGGGCAACAAGCCTGACACTAGTGGCCAAAATTGTGAAAACCTTAGTAAGTAAATAATGTCACTATGTTATAAGGTTACTTAATGCATAGGGAAGGTTATTTAATGCAATGAAACAAACCACGTTGGAATATTCGTATGCAATCAAAAGCTATGACCAAAATTAATCAGAAAACATTTTACTTACTTAGGTAAAGGTTTCCCCACGACCGAATGGTCTAGTCGTGACCAACTGTAGGGGGCAGTGCTCATCTCCGTTTCTAAGCCAAAGAGTCCTGTGGACAGTTTCCATGGTCATGTGGCTGGCATGACTATACGCCAAGCCGCATGGAACGCCGTTACCTTCCCACCGAAGTGGTACCTATTTATCGACTCACATTTTTACGTGCTTTCAAACTGCTAGGTTGGCAGGAGCTGGGACAAGCGACAGGAGCTCACTACATTGTGCGGTCTTGAACTGCCAACCTTCCGGTCAGCAAGTTCAGCAACAGCTGTTTAACTCACAGCGCCACTACGTCCCCTACTTACTTACTTACTTACTTACTTACTTACTTACTAAACTAATTTTGTTGCAGAGGTGGGGGCTACAAAATATTTTTTTTTTTGCTCCGTATAGCAGATGCCTTAGCTATACCATGGAAGTCACCATAGGTTTGCCATAATTTAACAGCACAGCCCCTGTGGTAGTAGAGGCAACTAATGCTTTGATTCAGGACTTCCAGATATCATCACGTCAGCATGATGTCATCACATCATCACCAACTATTTCTGGCCATGGCTGTATGATAATTGGGGGGGGGGCAGGAGGGAGGGTGTGGGAACCATGGTAATGCCTCACATTGGGACCTGCTGCTCCTGGGATTGGATCAGATACCTTCTATATGCAAATGAGACATCTGGGTCCTTGAGTTACAGCCTCTTTCACCTGTTCAGGATTCCATTCTTTAAATTCTGCTGACTGCATAAGGCAGAGTTCTTCAACCTGGGGGTCCGGACCCCAATGGGGTCAATCTGGGGGTCCTGGCAACCTTTCAAAGCCTGTGCAAGAGTGGGCTTGCATCCAATAATGGCACTGCTTTATCAAAACTGAGTTCTTGATATATAATAATCCTGCACAGCCTCTTCTCACCGTCTTGTCCTGCAGCTCCTCAGCTTTGCTTAGGCTGGTATCTTGTAGGGTGGTTGTAAAGGTGCAAGAAGTCGGGGGAAATGAGGCGGACAGGGCTGAGTCACAAAGGGGGCAGTAAGATTCCAGGAGGGGGGAGGGATTGGGGGTGGGTCCCCTGTCTCATGCTTCCGTATTGGGGTCACGGCATAAAAAAGGTTTAAGACCACTGGCATAAGGCACAGGCTATAGATACACACAATTAAATAGCTGAGAGGGCAGAGGGTGGGGGGGGGGAGATGGCAGATTAAGACTAAGCACCCCAGATGAGGCCAAATGAATGAAAGAAGAAGCAGATGCAAAACAGCTTAATGGCAGCTCTGATGCGCTGTGCCAGATGTGCTAATGTGGTTTCGAGATCAACGTTTACCCCAAACTGCATGAAATAGAGCTAGTGATTTGCGATGATTTTATCCTTAAGACTATATTGCCGGTAGATTTGGCAAGCCAAGACTCTTATCCATAACTCATCAAATGGAAAAGTTATAATATCGTGGAAGATATGTATGTACATGCTCACACTTATCATCAATTCTGTCTGCTTCTAGCCCTGAGATTTAAGATTAGCTGCCAGTTGCTGATAACACCAAGTGGCTTATTCCCTGAGAAAATATTAGGGACTTGTAGAAGCAGATAAAATTCAGGTCATCCTGTGTTTGAACGCCAGTGACCTCAGTGAAGAAATCCAATTTACAGTCTCAGAGTAACGAAGTACGTTTTGAGGGGTTTATACTATACTAAGGAGGCAATTGAAAAATGGTGCCTTGGGGGTCCTGCAAACAAAGATAATATGCTTTATGGGCATATGATAATATGCTCTCCAATGGTGTTGTACCAAAAGTCTGCCGAATTTTTAAGGACAAGGGCCACTTTGTATATTTTACAGATTTTAAGGGCCAAAAAAGTTAGCATTTAGGGGGGCATTTTAAAGGTTTTATAAATGAATGAATGAAATTTAAATGAATAAATCAATTTGACTTGGATCTTTTTTGTAATCAGCATATGTTTCAGAACAAAAAAAGGAAATACTGGTAGATTATCCAGACTATTCCAAAATCCAGGCATTTTTATCCAAGACTTAAAAAAAACAATTCCTGTAGTGTGAACGCTAAAAGGTCTTGTGTTCATTCCCACATAGAGGTTGTTCTATTCTCTGCTCTGCGGTGTGTGCCATTGTTGAAAAATATCAAATAGGCCAGCAGACATCCAAAATGATTAACAGTGAAAAGAGCAAGAGGAAGCATTTCCCATTATATTTATGCAATTATTCCGAAATACAGACAAATCCAAAATCCAGACACCTGCCTATCCCAAGCAGATCAGATAAGGGATACTCAGCTTGTATGATACTTTCAAAGACACAATGCCATGATCAAACTGAAAAATAATATATAAAAAGTAAAAATGTCAAATACTGATAATGTCTTGTGGCAGGCCAGATTTGGCCCCGGGCCATTGTTTGGAGACCTTTGGTGTAGTAGTGGTTTGGGAATTGGACTTATTTGGAGATGGGTCTTTATCTGTCCAACAAGGAGATGATTGAACCTGGGACCTTCTACACATAAGGCAGATGCTCTGCTACTGGGGTACAGCCCTCCTCTGCACATCTTTTGCATGTTGTATTCATTTACTGTACAACAGCTTATCCTCCACTGCTTCTTTTTTTTAACTGACAAATATTTCATGGCATGCCTTACCCCACAGCAAATCTGGTTGTATTTATTATGAAATAGTTGCACTCACATTTAGCAGGGGTTTACTTATGTGGGGACGAGCAGAGGAAGTACGTTTATTTTTAGCACTTGTTTATTTATATAATGTACATCAGGACAGGGCTGATTTTTTTTTATTTTTGCCACCCCACTGTAGGTTGCCGAAATTGGGGGGGGCATTTTAAAGGTTTTTCAAGGGGAGAGGGATCTGAGAGGCTGAAAAACCTCCTTCAGGTGGTGATAGCAGCAGTGTGCCTTTGTGGTTGCTGCTGGTTGGTGACCAACCCATTCTCCCCCAGAATCCCTCTTCATGATGTAGCATCTCATGGAGGGGACTTCTGGGTAAAAAATGGCAGCCACTGTGAGTACTCCTATCATTGTGGCCACAAAACACAGGCAGTCATAGGAAAGAAAGGAATTTTGTCCCAGCCTGTCACCATCCTAAATTGGGACTGAAAGTTCTGGTCCAAAGAACTTTTGGCCAAATTATATAATCTACATCTATGTTTAATGTGCCCTCAAAGCAACTTACACGTTGAAATCAATAAGCAAGAAACCAGTCTGAGAGATGCTGTACACAAAGCACCAGGTGTGCACCTTTTGTCATAGCAGTCATTTCCTTTACATCTATTTTTTTCTTTCTCTCTACAGCCCATGTGCTCATACATAAAAACACTACAGCAGTGGTTCTCAAACGTTTTAGACCGGGACACACTTTTTAGAATGGCACTTGTATCGGGACACACTGGAAGTGATGTCATTAACCTAGAAGCGATGTCATGGCAGGAAGTGACATCATCAAGCAGGAAGTGCTATCATTGTAACATAATAAAATTACACTGTTGAAATGCAAAGTGGCATTATTGGAATGCAGCAATTGTACAACCATGAAATATCCCTGACAGGATTAGGACAAAATATTACAGAACTGAAATCAATGTTTGTTTTAAAAACTCTCATTTGAAAATTCAAATTGTTAACTCTCACAAAAGGAATATAGCAAGAGTAAGGTCTGCAGCTTCCAAGATGACTGCTATCAGCTCTCTGTGACCCACCTGACATCGTGTCATGACCCTCCAAGCAGTGGGTCATTCAAGTGATTTAGGAACAGGAACTCACTTTTGATTGGCACTTGTCGGGAACCCGGAACCAGCCACGGAGCCCGTTAGGATCCGGAACGCCCGTTCTGGTCTGTTCCCCCTGAATGACATCACTGCCTCCAAGTAGATCCCAACCCAGAGTTTGAATAACACCGCGCTACAAAAAAGTGATCTTGAGGTGGTGATTGATACAAATGTGATTGTTACAATCACAATAAAAAGTGATTGATACATTTGCAGCAATACAATTGCATCAAGATTCTTTCTGTGTGTGTTACCAAACTTGATGTCTGCAAAACAGTGCAACCAAAGCCGAGTGCTGCGACATGCAGACATACATAATTTTTTTTTTGTCAATGATTTATCATGGGACACACGGGCGAGAGCAACACAGAACAAAGCAAAGGCACAAAAAATGGAAGGACCTGAGGGCTGCAGCAAACTGGAATTAATCAGAGAAATGCTCTCGTTCAACTGGAATTCAGGAAGTGTGGAATACAGGACAGAACCAGCCCAAGAAACAATAAGGAAATGTAATGTGGGAAATTTCCATTGGGCAGTAGCCAAAGGCATACAAGCAGGGAAAGTTAAAAAAAAAGTTGTAAAAGCATATACAAATGGAAGTTGCAAAAGTGTGTGCAGCTCTGTTTGTGCACAACTTCTATTCATTTCAGTGGACCCATTGCAGACAAAGTGTCAAGTGGCCCTGTGTAGTGAACCTCTAAGGGCCAAACTCTGATGTGACGTGGGACATCTTCATGAAAAAGTAGACACAAGGGGACTGATTTGGATTGGTGGCACAGCATGGGGGAAGGGGAGGCAGGCCCTTGTGCCACAGCCCCAGCTCAAACCCCCAAAGCTGTGACCAGCCGTAGAAGTAGGGATGGCCCATTCATGAAGCCAACTGAGATGATTGCTTCAGGCTGCAGGTTGGTGCAGGTAGGAACTGAAGATTGACACTCACCTTTGTCTGCCCACTTGCCTCTACTGCTCTTCTCCCCTCTTCTTGGATGGGAAGATAGTGATGAAAAGGAAGAATGGAGGAGCAAAGAGAGGCAGGCTAAGCCTCTCTCACCCTTGCAGTCAGCCTATCCATGAACAATGTCGTTTGCATTGGAGGCAAATGGGAGGAGTGGCAACAGAGGCCCACTGCCTCCCTCCAGTCTGTCACCAATGGACCTGCCCAGTGGTGGGATTCAAATAATTAACAACCGGTTCTATGTCCTTCAGGGCCATCCGCTGCCTTTCTTCCCTCTCCCAACCTAAAATTAGCAACCAGTTCTGCAGAATAGGTGAGAACTGGCAGAATTTCACCAATGGACCTGCCCCTCACTCCAATGCAGGCTTTTGGGCTTGTAACATTTCCCTTCTGCAGCTCATAGTATCTGTTGGGCAGTGGAATTCCTAGAGGGGGGGGAAACACTCATTTTTTCAGAAGCCTGAACTCCTGTGTAAAGCAGCCCCTCTGAACACCATTTGTGGCTTGAAGGCTTTGCTTTTGGAGTTGCAAATGGCTCTGAACACAAATGGCTCTGAATACAAGTGGGAGGGACTGCTTTACACAGGAGATCAGCCTCCTGCAAAACGTAGCCTTCCCTGCACCACCAAGACAGGTGCTGTGGAGACAGGAGGAATTTAAGTCAAGGCTTCAGTGCAAGAGCAAAGGGTTAGATTTTCTCTCCCCATGCCATAGCTCTGATCCAAATTGCCCCTATTCTGAGCTAGAAATGTTGCCCTACCACCATCTAGCTTGGCCCTACAAGAAAAAATTACATCAATGATCAGTGCAGTAGGATGTTTGGGAGGCGAGAGGATTGCTTCAGCTGGCAGTTGCATCCTGACAGTCAGAATCAATTCCCTGAAACTAGCCTTACTGCTGCTGCTTCACAATCTGGTTTGGAAGAAATGACCAACAAAATAATCCCAAAGGTTCTCTTCTGATGGACAGGAGCGCCACAATTCTCGGCAAACATCTCCACTGAAGATGCTGATGCCTCAAGCTATTATTCGGTTATTAACATGATTAGAGGCATTACAGTGGGCAGGAAGCAGAGGGGATCTTTGGCACAACGCTAGGGTGTTGGCCTAGAGCTAGGGAGTTGGCTCTCCCCATTTCTCCTGGAAACTGGATTGATTGCTGGGCATCAACAGCACAGTTCACAAAGGAAGAGCATAGTTGATGCATGAATATCCATTGAAAAGCGTCAGCTAAATAAACACTGCTGTAGGAAGAAGGGCCAGCCGTCACAACGCAAGGAAATTACTCATCCTTGCTCTGTAGAGATTATTTGGAATTAAGGCGTCACAGATTTTCCCGAAGAGCTTTGACGAAAGGACTTTGGTCTGGGTTGGGCCGTGTATTGTAAAGTGTGCGCTGATTCTGTTATTCATTCTCTCCAAGTCAGCTTTTGGAGGTTACAATCCCCTGGGATTGCAGGGCATAGTGAAAATATTTATATAGGTGCAACTGCACTGATCACACCTTGCTAGTAGCATCAGCATTTCTGAGTCAAAGGAAAAGAGGTCACGAAAGCAGTTTGCAAAGGATGGGTGGATACAAGAATAATTTTCTCTTTCCCAGGGGAGTCGTTCCTTTTAGCTTGAGGTGGACTTTCTTTCTACTACTTCCTCTTCACATTATTTCTCACATTTGTCCTACAGTCGTTCATCCGTACTGTATGGTGCGATTAGTTTGCACCAGCTATTGGGCTCAGATAGTCCTTTATCAAGTCTGGATAAAACCATTGCCGTACCGGGCCATAGCCAATGAAGTCCAGGGACAGAGGCTAGATTTGATGGGAGGTCTGAACTAGGGGTCACAGTGCATGCATTCAGCCCACTTTCTTCTCTGGTCAAATAACCTTGACAGGCTTTGATATCATTTCAAAAACCTTTCCAGAGGCAACACTGAGACAGAAAGCACAGTGGGATACTCTGCCTCTCTCAAAGCACTTTCACCTCTCCAAAAGATTATTTTCCAGTCTCAACAAGATTTCAGATTCCAAGGCCAAACCACACATTACCTTGGCACACTGTGATGGTGTCCCCAGTGCAATTTTGTTTTGGAAGAAGCTGCTGGGGGTGGTTTGATTTGAATCGGGCATGTGGTACAGAGGGAGGAGAGTCTGACTATTGGTGGCTAGCAGCAGCTTTGGGGAAGGTTAGGTTGGAGTGCAGGGGGAGAGGGTTCAATCCTTTCCCCCTTGTGTCACTTCCAGTCTTAAAGCACTTTCTGGAGGATGCTAATAGCTTTCCCCTCTGTGTCTGTGTCCATGTCCGTGTGATTGGAGCCACAGAAAGGCTAGACCCTCCATGGATTAAATCCAGTGCTCTTGAATCTGCAGATGTTTTAAAATTAAGTCTAACCCAGCCTCCAGAATCCATCCCTACCTCCATCCCTAAAGAGAAATTCTGCTGCAGGCCTGCTGCAAGCTCTGCCAGAGAGCTGTATATAACTGAGAATGCAATCCTATCCTGGAGTTAGGCCGGCACAGTTACGCCAGCAAAGTTTGGCTGGCACAAAGGCCGCCATACAGTGTGTTTGGACCACTCTCGGAGTCAGGGGGGATGGCGCACATCTGTGTGCTGGCCTCTCTGATTCTGAGAGTGGTCCAGACATGCTTTACCATGTCCCTCATGCCAGCCAAACTTTGCTGGCCTAACTGTGCCGGCCTAACTCCAGGTTAGGATTGCGCCCTGAGGGTGCAATCCTAAACTGCACTGAAACAAGCAGGCGGGTGGGTCTGGGCTGTATCCAGTGCAGCTTGGGAGCAGGCTGGAGCCTCCACAGGGCAAGGGCATGTTCGCACCCTTACCCAGGGGTAGGCGCCAGCAGCCCCAATGGGCTCTCCGGATCTGCGCCTGCTATTTAGCAGGCCCAGAACCGAGGATGCCATGTGGCTTGAATTGTGGCTGCGCGGTCTGGGGACAGGAGCTTGGATGTGGGCTAATGGCTGCATCCCAACTTCATCCCCTTCCCGAGGTTGGCATGACTCCTGCCCCCACCCACACCCAGAAACGCTCTCCCTCCTACCCAGAAACACCAATGCGTCAGCTGAATTTGGCTGGTGCAGGAGCATCATGCCGTCAGCTTCGGCCCAAGGGCACTTCTTGGATTGTGCCCTTAATAAACTATTGAATTTATTATTTTAAATAATAATAAAGCATGAATTTATTGAATTTAGTGGTGTCTGAATTCAATAGTAAAGTTTTAATAGTTACTACAGGGGCTGCAAAGAACAGCATCATTGGAAGAATTATGGTTAAAATGGAATCTCTGTGCCAAATGCTTCTGTAGGCCACCCAAGTCTGGACACCTGATTGTGTGGGAAAAGAGAAACCGGAAGAAGTGGGAGAGTTGTCAGCCTCTCTCTCTCTCTCTGTGTGTGTTTTTTTTAAAAGAAGGAAAGTTTTTTTTAACTCAATTTAACAAAGCACAAGCCGTTTGG
Organism: Lerista edwardsae; assembly: GCA_029204185.1. Classification (NCBI taxonomy): domain Eukaryota; kingdom Metazoa; phylum Chordata; class Lepidosauria; order Squamata; family Scincidae; genus Lerista; species Lerista edwardsae. Next base: position 1,833,227 of record JAJKFI010000026.1, read on the forward strand.
GAAGGGATTTCTGGAAAACACTCTCTATCCCTGAAGAAAAGGACACACAAACACAGTAATGAAATAAAGATGACGGTCAGCAGACGTTTGCCAGGAGTAACGTGTACAAATAAAGAGAAGTTCAGATTTACAGCGGTTTTGGTGGTGAAACTCTCCCAGGCTTAATTCTGAGGTTTTGTTTTCTTGCTCATTCTGAATCATATTGCCCCTGATTTACTAGCTTCCTCCAATGCCCAACTGTTTGAAGATGTCATTTAGAGTGCAGTCCTAACCTGGAGTTAGGCTGGCACAAGGGACACTGTAACACAGTGGCATTCAAACTTTTTAGACCAGGACCCACTTTTTAGAATGGCACTTGTGTCGGGACCCACCGGAAGTGATGTCATTAACTTGAAAGTGATGTTGTGGCAGGAAGTGACATAATCAAACAGGAATTGTCATCGTTGTAACATAATAAAATGACACTCCAGAAATGCAAATTGGCATTCTTGGACTGCAGCAATTGTTCAGCCATGAAACATTCCTTTTTTTTTTTTTCCAATAATAATTTTATTTTTCTTCTATACAGTAATGGGTAAGGGAAAACATTTTTACAAAAAGGAAAAGGGGGATGACACAAGGTATACACAGAAGGTTGTGGAGAGATTACATTGCCAAAGTAAAATCTATTTTAATTGCAATAAATTTCTTGAAACATTATTAATAATAAGCTATTACAAGCCAAGCCTCATCTAGTATTCAAAACAAGTATATAATCTATAATCTATATTAGTATTCTTAATCTTTCATTATCAATGTAGTCCAATCTTTATTTAGGGCCAAAGACTTTCAGTAAAAAATAATCAAATCATATCTTAGCTATTTCTGATCCTCATTGGTCCCTTTCTTCTCTCTTATTTTAACTACATCTTCTCATAATATCTTCTCTCTCAATAGTAAAACAGAAGCAAATAAAAAAAAAGACTACTTTTGCTATTAAGATAATAAGAAATATAAGCCAGGGAGGAACTACTACTATCTTTTGCTTAAATATTCAGTGTAACATCCCTGTACAATTCTAAACTGCAACCTTATATACAAATAACCTTCTCCTTAAATTCTAATATCTTATAAATTCATTTTAATCTAAACATCCAGATTGGCTTAAACTAAGGTAGTCTTTAAATATCGCTTTTTACAACTCTTAACTTTATATCTGGTATAAAGACATCCCCCACAGCACAAAGTCATTCTGGATTTCTTCTATATATCATCAACAGCTAGCCTGAGCTAAAGGTCAGTCCCATATCGCTTGTTATAAATCAACTTTATATATCTGTAATTAAGACATCCCCCCTCACCCAGACCATTCTAACTATCCTGTTTATATATTCTTAATTTCATATTCCGACACCAACATTGGTCTTATCTCTGTTGCAGTTCATATTCTCTTTCTATAGAGTGTACACATATTTCTAAACAAACATAGTTAATAAGCAATAGATTAGCCATGAAACATTCCTGACAGAAAGCAAGGTTAGGACAAAATATGATGTAAAAGCCCTGAACTAAAAAAAAACCCAAACCCTAACTTGAAAATTCAAACTGTGAACACTCACAAAAGGAATATAACAAGAGTAAGATCTGCAGTTTCCAAGATGGCTGCTCCCAGCTTTCCATGACCCACCTGACATCAGGTCATGACCCACCAAGTGGGTCCCGACCCACAGTTTGAATAACAATGCCGTAACGTATGAACCACTCTTGGAGTCAGGGAGGATGGTGCACGTCTGTGTGCTGGCCTCTCTGATTCCGAGAGTGGTCCAAACATACTTTACTGTGTCTCTTGTGCCAGGCAATCTTTGCTGGCCTAACTGTGCCGGCCTAACTCCAGGTTAGGATTGCGCCGGACTTTAAGAACAAAGGAAGAATTTACATCGATCCAGATTGAAGGAACTTTGGTTGGAAGGACTGGGGGAGCTCCTAATAAATTAGAAGAAGAATTGGATAGTTTAATAAGGAAAGTCTGACTCCCTTTTATCTCAAGATGAAGTGTTTGCTTTGCGTCTGAAGAAGACTGGAAAGGAATGGATGGCATGTAAAAGAGACATTACTATCAACTCACGGGCTTTAGTGGCAGAAGTCTGTGAGTTGATGATCCTTTGGTGGCAGAAAAGGATCACAGCTTAATTAGACATTTGTTATTTTTGCTAAATTGGTATTAGTCTGGCTTTGGAACAAAAAGAATAGAGAAACTTGGAAAATGAGAAAATTCTGTTTAAAATTTTGTTTTAAAATATAAATTGATGCTAATAAGCGAGATAGCAAGATGTGGATTTAGAGATGCTCCTTCTACCTTTGTTGTATATGATATTATAATTGGATTTTGATTCTAGAAATTATTTGATTTGTAAAATTATTTGAAATTATTTGATTCTAGAAATTATTTGATTATTTGAAAGCTTGTATCTTTGCGTCAAGATTTTAATGTAAAGCGAAAATTTTTTGATCCTTTTCCCCCCTCTTAAGTACGTGATAATTCAAGCTTATATTTAAAGATATTATTTTAGAAAGATAGAGAAATTATTAAGACCCAATGGATGGCTTAAGATAGTTTTAGGATATGTTCTTTCTTTGTTTTCTTCATTTTGCTGTGTGCGGTAAAAAGATAGCTAATATTGGGTTTTTTGATTTTAGAAAAGCAATGAGATTGTAGGTTTGTATTTTCGCGTCAAGATTATAATGCAAGGCGGATTTTTGATTTTTGATTTTTTTTTTAAGTACGTGATAAATCAGGCTTATATTTAAAGGCATTGTCTTTGAGAAATGGAGGAATTATTAAGACCCAATAGAAGGTTTAAGATAGTCTTAGGCGTTTTTTGCAAAGTCTCATAATCTGTCTTAATTTTTACAGGCATGGTTTTGTTATAGAAGTTAGGGTTGTGACAAGTAAACAGAGTATTCTTATTCATTTTGGGTAGAGATTGAAGTTTAAAATTTAATTGAAAATGCTAGAAATACACAAGACAGAGTTATAAATGATTATTATGTAAAGTTTTACTTCTCAGCTTCTACTTTTTTCTCCTGTTTATGCATTTTTGAATAAGATACTTTTTTCTATTTGCTTTTCATGTTATTTGCCTTTAATTAGAAATTAGAGATGTGCATTTATATGTATTGTCTACTTTGGTTTCTGACTAAATAAGTTTTTTCTGATATTATTAATGACTAGGATTAATGGTGAAAGATAGAGATATTTTTATGTGATTGTCTATATCTTTTCAGATGGAAATTTTTATAGTTATGATATTAGTTTTTATGTTAAGCAACTCTCAGAACTCTCCCAATTTTCCTAATGTTTGATCGTTTGTTTTCCTATCCTTTTGTCTTTACTGTCCTTACCTATGTCCTTATAATTATAAAAAATTAATAAAATCATCTTCAAAAAAAAAAAAGGATTGCGCCATTAATGTAAGCCTCCTCCTACAAGGACGTTGCTTTCAGAAAGCTGGGAAGTACCTGTGGCTTCCGTCCATCCAAGGTGAATCCACGGAAAATATTTCTCCCATGGGCATCCCAATACACCTACCTTTACCATTGTCACAGCTATGTCAGTGCTGGAAAGTTGGTAGGATTGTGCCTTTAGGCTCCAATCCTATCCCCCACCACCAGCACCAATGCAGCTGCCCCAAAAGAGCACATGCTACTTCCTATTGCTTCCCAAAGGCAAATGGGAGGTAAAGGCAAATATTTTCTATGAGGCTGCCTATGGGTCTCTTCAGACACACGTGGCACATTTTGGTGGTTCATGTTTGAGGAGGGCAAAAACTCAGGAAATGTTTTTGAAAGAAGGAATAATATTCAGTGTGCACCATCGACTCTGGGCCAAATCCCTCCCCAGCCCAAGTTCCTCCCCTGGAACACAGGGTCCCCCCCCCTCGTTTGCCCACACTCTGCTCCCTCCATTGACTTACCTGCCCTGGAGCAGGCTGCCAGCTGAAGCAGCAGGCCCCTGCCTCAAAAATGGCTGCCTATAGCCCACTGCAGGCACTACTGTATAACCTGTTAAAACAGCAGAGCTATTCCACTGTCCTGGCACAAGAATGGGCTGTGTGCGGTGCTCCTTACCAGTCCCACTTCAGAACGACGTTTATGTAGGAACTTCACTGCTAGGGTAACACAGACTCTGACAGCCATTTTGTTTGCCACAGAAGAGACGTTCTTGAAAGCTGAGCGGTTCTCTGGGATCAGGCCGATGTCAGAATGCCTGTAGCCTTCCATGCAAAACATCCCCGCGTTCTGTTTGCTTGTTTTAGGTTCTGTAGCTTGGCTCTTTTTTCCCCCTTTGTGTGTTTGGCATGGGCAGGGGAAGACTTAAGATAAAAGGCGGAGAGAAACAAAGGGCAAGTTTTCCAAAGGTGAAGAGATCTGGTATTATATTTTTGTTTCATTCCTGATATATTTACCCAGCTGCTCGGCTACTGTTAAGACATTTTTTTCCCCCTCATGAAGCAGCATTAAGTGTTCTGGAGCTGGCGAGTGGGGGGGGGGAGAGGGAGCCACCAACTTTTTCATTATCTCCCACTTATTATTCTACCACTTCCTCCTCATTCCACCACCACTGAGGAAAAAGGTATCCAGGTGGCCATGAATGCTGGTGTGTGTGTGTGTGTGTGTGTGTGTGTGTGTGTGTGTGTGTGTGTG
>JAJKFI010000026.1:1837919-1853618 GCA_029204185.1 Lerista edwardsae
GTGTGTGTGTGTGTGTGTGTGTGTGTGTGTGTGTGTGTGTGTGTGTGATTTGGTTTCTTAATGGAGTCACCTTTATGTTTACAGAAACTTGTCACTGTAAGCAACGGATGCCATCTTGGTAGCCCAAGTGGCAGCAGTGGAATGAGGACCTGGACACAGGACGGGATGGGATGGAGTACAGATGTACCTGTTGAGTCCTGGTGAAATTATCTTATTTGGAGACTTGGGGTGCAATCTTATGCCCTCTGCTTGGCCAACACTAGATGCTGGCATTGGCCCAAAGGCAGCAGCGGTGGCGCGAGAGCGCCGACGGGCACCCTTGCATCAGCACAGGTGCCATTGGGTTGACGCTAGCAGTGGCGGCGGCCCAAGCGCACTGGCCATAGACCGTGCTGCGCCACTCCTGCACCAGCTGAGCTAAGAGTGTTCGACTGGCACAAGAGCGTTATGGGCGGGGGAGGGCAGAAGGGCTGGGAGGCATGCTGGGAGGCATGGGAGGGCTGGGAGGCATGCCAGCTTGGGGAGGGGGGTGGGGCTGGGATGCGGCCATTAGACTGCATCCTAGCCTCCGTCCCCAGGGGTAGCTGGCACCTACGTCCCTTTCCCCAGGGAGGTTCCAGCCAGCTCCTACCTTGACATGAATATGGCACAGGCCTCCTGGCCTTTTCCCCCTTTGGTCCATCTCCATAAGTCTCAGGGATTTTTCTTTGATTGCCAGAGAAGTCTGGAATGACCTCTTGCAGCAGACCAAGATCCTGTTCAGGGCTATCCCAAGACCTCCTGATGCCTTAATTAGCATGCCAAATGCTGCCTCCCCCACAAGATGGTGTGCCCGCTTCTGCTCCTTCTGCTGTCCAATGTTCCAGCTCAACACTGTCTCCCCCTCTTCTTTTTCTAACCCACAGATTGAGGAGGAGCATTGGAGCCATGTGTGTGGACAGAGATGGCCGCTCCTCCACCAATCTGCTGCCTGAGGCAACAGCTGCAGCTGGCCTCATGGATGAGCCGGCTCAAATCATATACAGATATTCTCTTTCCAACAGTGGCTAACCAGATGCTTCCGAGAAGCCCACATGCAAGACGTGAAGATCAACAACACTCCTATTCTCCTCCCTGCTGTGCTATGATAGGATGTTCAGCCAGGAGGCAGACTGGAAGCTGGAAGTGGGACATGACACGCGGTGACCTAGGTGTGGTGCGTTTCCAGCTATGTAAAGTCAAGCCAGGCAGGATGAAGCGGTATGTGGGGGATGATCTGACTGACACATTTTTCACTGCAAATTTGCTGCTGTATCTTGTGAAGATGGATTTGGCCAAAACAAGACCTTGCTAATTCAGCAAAGGTTCACAAAGTTAGGTCAAACTAAGATAATCTGAATACTTTCTAAGGTTGAAATTTGTTGATGTGGCAACATTCAAAGGCTTCTTACTGAGACCATTGACCTTTGATCATGAGATGCTCAAGAGAGGTCATTGTTCAGCTTCCACCACAATAACCATTTCGGGTTAGTTGTCACTGTGAAAGCTGGTCCTTTTAAGCAATATACCGTATATCTAACTGCTCAGATAGACTATGGGTTTCTGCCTGATCAATGTCCCATGCAATCTCAGAACAAAGGACACAATCCCATATGCCAGTGGTTCCCAACATTTTTTTTTCCACCTTGGCAGTCCATTTCCATATGTTGTACCCCTCATATTAGCAAAGTGTTTTTAATTAATAATTGTTGTTGTTGTTCAGTCACTAAGTTGTGTCCAACTCTTCGCGACCCCATGGACCACAGCATGCCAGGCCTCCCTGTCCTCCACTAGCTTCTGGAGTTTGCCCAATTTCATGCTCATCGCTTCGGTGACACTGTCTAACCATCTCCTCCTCTGTCGCCCCCTTCTCCTTTTGCCTTCCATCTTTCCCAGCATGAGGCTCTTTTCTAAAGAGTCCTCTCTTCTCATGATGTGGCCAAAGTATTTAAGCTTCAGAATTTGCCCTTCCAGGGAGCAATCAGGCTTGACTTCCTGTAGGATGGACCGATTGGATCTCCTTGCAGTCCAGGGGACTCTCAAGAGTCTTCTCCAACACCATAATTCAAAAGCATCTATTCGTCGGTGCTCCGCCTTCCTTATGGTCCAGCTCTCACAGCCATACATGACTACTGGGAAAACCATCGCTTTGATTATGTGAACCTTTGTTGGCAGGGTGATGACTCGGCTTTTTATTAAGTTGTGTAGGTTTGCCATAGCTTTCCTCCCAAGAAACAAACGCCTTTTAATTTCATGGCTGCAGTCACCATCTGTGGTGATCTTGGAGCCCAGGAAAATAAACTCTGTCACTGCTTGCATTTCTTCCCCTTCTATTTGCCAGGAAGTAATGGGAGTGGTTGCCATGAACTTAGTTTTTTTTAATGTTGAGCTTCAAGCCAATTTTTGCACTTTCCTCTTTCACCCTCATCAGAAGTTTCTTTAGGTCTTCCTCACTTTCTGCCATTAGAGTGGTATCGTCTGCATATCTGAGCTTGTTGGTATTTCTATTGTTTTTTGCAGCATCGTATTTTCCTTTCACTTCCAGACACATCTACAGCTGAGCTTCCTTCCGGTTTTGGTCCAGCTACTTCACTCTTTCTGGAGCTACTAGTACTCGTGTTCTGCTGTTAATTCTAATACAGACCTGCCTTTTCTGTCATTATTCAATTCTTTTTTGAGTACAGGCATCCCCGGGTATCTGCTGGTGTGCCATTCCAGTTGCTTCCCCCCTACCCTGTGGATACCTGAAACTGGATACTGGGGACGCTTTTTTAAAGAAAGGGGAGCATCAATGGTTTTTTCTGTTTAAAGTTCCCCTATCTTTTTAATAGGTATTAAACCAGTATACATGATATCTGTGGATAACTGAAGCCGCGGATACCGAATCAGTGGATACCAGGGCACACCTGTATAGGCATGCTTTGGTATCCGCTGGGGTTCTGTTCTGCCCCCCTCCATGGATACCTAAAACTGTGGATACTGTGAATGCCTTTTTAAAGACAGGGAACCATCAGTGGTTTTGCTGCAACAAGGTTAAAAAAGAGATTCATTTAATGTCCCCCAATTTTTTAATAGGCATTCCGGTATCCATGGTATCTGTAGATAACTGAAATGTGGATACTGAATCAGTGGATAGTGGGGAATACCTGTACCCCTAAAGATCCTGGCAAGCACCATGGGGTAACATGCCCCAGGTTAGAAACCACTGCTGTATGGGGAAGCTGAGCATTCATGCTGAGGATTCCTGAGTGGAATGGAGGAGACTTATAGCACAATCCTAACTTGGAGTTAGGCCAGGACAAATTAGGCCAGCAGCATTTGGCTAGCGCAAGGGACACCGTAAAGTATGCTTGGACCACTCTTGGATCAGAGAGGTCAGCACACAGACATGCACCATGTTTATCAAAAGATTTTTGCAAGTCTATGTGCAGGTGGCATGTTTAGAGCGCAATCCTAACCTGACTCCGAGAGTGGTCCAAACATGCTTTACGGCGACCCTTGTATTGGCCAAACTTTGCTGGCCTAACTCCAGGTTAGGATTGTGCTCTAAACATGCCACCTGCACATAGACTTGCAAAAATTTTTGCATTCTTGTTTAATTTTTGATAAACATCATGAGCTAAGTGTCATGTCTGTTGTAGTTCCTACAGAATAAGAATTACCAAAGATCCACAGAACATTTTCTCCTGAAGCAGCCAGCAGGCTTGTGTTCTTCATACAGCACAGGATGCTTTATTATTTTAATGAAATTTTAAAAGGCAAGTTATTAATTATACAGACACACAAAACTGGGTTTTGCTATACAGAACACTTGGAAGTACAAAATACAATTTCCTCCACAGCACAGTTCCACATTGACATAAAGAAGGCATTTCAACAGATATGTATGCAAATAAGAAAAAGTCAGTTTTTAAGAAAAATGTTTGCATGTTTTTTTATTTTTAGAAAAGCAAGGTAGGATGCGTAAGCCAGCCGAAGGTGAGCATTTTCAAGTTTCAGTGGGAAGGAGCTAAGCGGTGCTTAATTTCTCGCAGGGATAAATGGGGATGACTTTGCTTAACATGGGAAGTATTTTAATCTCACCGATTTCAAGGGAAATATGGCTGTAGAGGTGTGGATTAAAAATGGTCTGGCAGGGACAGTATTCTTATTTTAACTGTACTCTGCCGTCCTCCACTGATCTCTGGGTGATGTATACAGTCAGTCCTCATTATCCGCTAGGATTAGGTTCCTGGACATCCTCACAGATATTTGCAGAAAACAAACCTTTGATCCTATGAGATCAATGGGGTTAGGTGCAAGGGGTACCTTATCTGCCATCAGAAGAATCCAGCAGAGACCTTCAGGAATCCAGCAGAGTGTAGCAGGAAGTGCCAAAAGATCTCAGAATGCTGCAGAGCCCTTCCAGAGGCTGCAGGGACCTTCAGAATGGCACCTGCGACCAGCATGGACCCCTTAAACATGGCTTGAGGATGCTTCTGCTGGAATTTTTAAAGGAGTCAGCGCTGGTTGCAGATGCTATTCTGAAGGTCCCTGCAGCCTCTGGAAGGACTCTGCATGGTGCAGTGGTCCTCAAAGTCCTCTCTGGAAGGAGTGGACCACCTAAGTGTTTGTGAGGTGGGACTGCAGCAGTGATGTGAACCCCAGGATCATGCTGGTGCCTGGACAGAAGGGGCTGTTTTTAATGTGCCTTAAGATAGCGCTGGGCTCCAAGGGGGTGGGTGGGGTGCGGAGGCCTCTGCAGGGCTCCCCAAGGCTCCACTGTACTAAAAACACGATCAGAAACCACTTCCGTTTTTTTGATCGTGAAACTGAAAGTTGTTTCCAATTGTGTTTTTCAACAAATTGGAGCTTTGGGGAACCCTGCGGAAGCTTCCACGGGGCTCCCTGCACCCCGTTGGAGTCTGGCGCTAACTTGAAAGTGCATGAAAAACAGCCCCTTTTGTCCAGACAGCAGCACGATCCTCGGGATCATGTCATTGTTTCATTCCCCTCCCAGTGCTCCACAGGCTGGGGGGTTGTGACCCACAAGTTTGAGGAGCAGCGGCATCGTGGATAACAAGGACAGAAGCGCATATAATGATATAAGTAGCAATCCTGCCCTTCACAGGTAAGCGAATTTGCAGACAGTGAGTTCACATATAAAGAGGACTGACTATACATTTACCTGTACTATACTGAGGGGGCAATTCTAACCTGGAGTTAGGCCAGCGCAGTTAGGCCAGCAAAGTTTGGCCGGCACAAGGGACACTGTAAAGTACAGTATGTTTGGACCACTCTCAGAGTCAGAGGCCAGCACGCAGACGTGAGCCATCCCCCCTGACTCTGAGAGTGGCCCAAACATGCTGTACAACGGTGCTATTCAAACTGTGGGTTGGGACTCACTTGGTGGGTCGCAACCTGATGTCAGGTGGGTCGCGGAAAGCTGGGAGCAGCCCTCTTGGAAACTGAAGACCTTACTCTTGCTAGATTCCTTTTGTGTTAGGAGTTTGAATTTTCGAGTGAGGTTTCTTTTTTAAAAAAAATTGTTTTTAGTCCAGTGCTTTTACATCATTTTTTGCCCTAGTCTTGCTATCTGTCAGGGATGTTTCAGCACATCCTGCACAGCCTCCCTGGGCCTCAGAAGGCCTCTGAAAGGTGAAAACCGAAAGTGCCTCTCAAAGGCCCCCACTCAAGGAGGGTACCTGGGCCAATCTACTCCCCGCCTTCTTAGCTATGCCACTGTCATGTTCAGAATCACTCCCGCAAGACGTGGTCACGTTCACTACCTTAGATGGCTTAGAAAAGGGATTTGACAGTCTCACAGAGGATAGGCCTATCGAGAACTAGCTAATTGGGACTTCATGATCAGAGGCAGTGAGCTCCTGAATACAGGGACGAACGGAGCCCCGAGTGCGCCCATGGCAGGGCGATGAAACTGCGCCCCCAGCACGTCGCCCAGCCATGCCTCCCTGCACCCGGAATAGCTCCATTTTGGAGTGGAACGGACGCCAGAGAGGACAGGTGGGCCAAACAGCGCGCGGGGTAGTCTGCGGACTCGGCGCAATGGCGCCCCGCCGCTGCCGGCACCCATGGCTCGCGCCACCCCGGGCTATACCCTTCTTCCGCCTTTGCCTGAATACCAGATATGGGTAACAAACAGCAGGGGAGTGCGGGCTCCTTCATGTCCTGTGCAAGAAGCATCTGGATGGCTATTGGTGCAAACGTAATCCTGAACGAGATGGCCACTGGTCCATCCTAGAAGATATTGTCTTCCCTTTTTTGGGGGGGGGGCATGGTTCCCTTTTAACAAGGAAAAGTAAAAACCAAAAAACCAAAATAGGAATTCACTTCATACAACACCAGATATACAGACAATACTAAAATGTACACACACATTCGAGTTTAGCTGGGTTAAAATGAGATGGAAAAAGCGCTAGCGTTCCTTACTAGAAAGGACTAGGTTACAGTATATAACCTTACATTCGAACTGGTGTAAAATGGCTATAAGAAGAATACAATCTGAAGTTGAAAATGAGGCATTCTAATGGGAACAGGAACCATGGACGGTACTTTGCTAGGGACATTCGGGGCTTAAATGTGCGCATACACACACACACACTATGCGCCCCTCCCCAAAGCAATGTGCAGGAAGCAAACAAGCCATGCTCTCTCCTGCCCCAGTCTCACAGTATACTGGCCAAAGAACATACGCAGCCATAACAGTCACACCCCACAAAAGGGGAGAGATTGCACCTCTCTTCCCCTCCCATATATTCAAAATTATTCGGATCAGAAGTGCAGAAGGAGTCTCTCACAGTTCTCAGCAAACAGCGGCTAGGCTATGTGGATTTTGGGAATGTGGAGTGGATTCTGTGGATCTCTTCAGTCACATGATTAACAGTTTGTGCATAGTGTTCAAATGAAGGCCAATACCCTCCATTTCAGGGATGCATGCCAGCCCAGGGGCGATAGCTTGCTTCCCCAGAATGCAATGCACTGCCAATGGTGAGGCCATTTGGCCATTGGCCAAAACAGATGCTCGAGCCCTGATAGGGTCAAGTATTGGTTATGGTTCAGAGCCAGTCAGTGATGTCATCCGGATGTGCCAAGAACTGGAACGCCCGGATGATTGACAGCCTTCCGCCCCTATGGCGGAGGGCTGCCACGCCTCCCCAAGCCTCACTACGCCCGAATCGCTCCATTTTAGAGCGATTCGGGATGCAAGGGAGGGAGGGTGGGCCCAGCAGCAGCTTGCCCATCCTCCGGAGAGGCGGCGCAGCCCGGGCCCTCCGCAGAACTAGCGGAACGGAGTACCGGGCTGTTCCGCCTGGATGACGCCTCTGGAGCCAGTGTATGATGAAATTTTAACAAAATGATCATTAGCTAATAATAAATGCTGCTCACAGTTTCAGTCAATAAAAAAAGATAAAACATGTTGTCAGAAGTTGCGACAGAGAGAGATTGCATGTCATCTCTGGGCTTTTTATACAACGCTGTAGCTGCTCCTGAGCATATGCATCCCATAATGCTGGGTGGCACAGATCATTATAAAACCTTATAAATGCATTTTTGGCCCAAGGACCACTGTCTGCAGTAGTTCCCAAGAATGTTGGCCATCACTACTCTAGGCTGCAGCTTCAGTGGTGCAGGAGAACCACTCCAGTCTACATGACTATCTGAGCCGATGGGACGATCGCCCAAGACCAAACGAGCACAATAAACTAGAATGAGTTTCCAATGGGATAGCCCAAAACCCTCCTCTGGAAAAAAAACCTAACCAACAAGGAGAACTCAGGGGTGCTCTAGAAATCTTTCATTAAGCCCAATGTGGTTCGAGCCAGTGACTCGTATTCAGGGTATTTTCTCAAAAGACTGCTTTGTTTAACCAGCGTGAACCTGAAGACGAGTCACCCACTTGAACCACAGTGGGGTCAGTAAAGTATTTCCCATGCACACTCGAGGTCTTTCAGTTTCTGCGTGGCTCAGAACAGTCACAAGACCGTTTGCTCTGCATGGTCAAAGCCACGCCATGCTGACGCAAACCTGAAATGCTTGCTTCAAGCCACGGTTCTCCTCTAGCTCAGTATGGCCAACGCTGGCTGAGAGCAGTTCTCCAAGGTGTCTGGCAGGGATGCTCTTTCCAGAGATGAAACTTGAGACGAGATGGAGCCTGAACTCAGGACCTTGTTTGTGCAAAGCATTTGCTGTGAACGTGAAGTGAAGCAGAACGCAGGAATCGAACCCGAGGCCCTGCTTAGCCCCTTCCAACAACAAGCACCGTGCTTAGCCCACTAGGCTACACTCAAAATCCCTCAATAAGCCCTGCGAAATCTTCAAGTCCTGTGCAGGGAAACTGAGTGACTGTTATTTCATTTACTATTTACACGAACAACTTTCTCTAAAAGGGAAAGTTAGAAATGGTTCACATTCAGATATTAAGAGCTCCAAGAGAGCACACAATCAAAGTGCCTCCGCCCCCCCCCTCCCGCCACCCCCCCTCCCAACTTTCACCCACTACTGCAAATGGGAATGAAATATAAAATGAATTCTGAAGTGCGCCCCAAAGTGGGCGGCACCATCATCTCATTAGAACTTGCATGGTCAGAGTTTGGAAGAAAAGCAAGTTATCTTCAAAATGAGAATGGAACCTTGCTTGTTTTAATAGCTTCTATGATAATGCAACACAGAAAAAAGCAGAACCCGCCCACCCCCAAACTACTGATATAGTTCTTTGCCCTCCCAGGACATCATTCTGGAGATTATCTCGTCAGATATGTCACTCAGAAAATGGAGGGAACATGCCCAAATCTGCAAAATCTTCAATGTTGTAATTGCCGGTCCCCTGCGTTGGATCTCCTGGAATCGGCAACATATCCTGCCAGATAAAGAAAATCAAAAAGGAAGCATGAATTTTTCTTCTTCTATTCTTATCTTTGTCCATTTCACTGGAAAGCAAAACAGAAGAAAAAGCAGCAGGGCAGAAAAGAACAGGAGCGTTTTCAGGCTAGGAAGATGTGTTCGTTGACAAATACTATATAATGGCTCATATATGCTCCAGTGGTTCCCAAACTGTGGGTCGGGGCCCACCAGTGGGTCGCAGGCCAATTTCAGATGGGTCACAAAGCACATAGAACAGCCATTTTATCAATAAGGGAAGATGGGGTGCTGGAAAGGGGGAGGGCTGTGTGGTTGTTTTGCTTGTGTCAAGGTTGCAAAATAGGCTTTTTTTCCTTCTGATTCACTTTGCTATTGGGAAATGGCTGAGAAATAACCCAAATGATGGTTACATTCTCAGGAAAGCAGCAGTCTCTGGCGTCACAATGAGGTGACATCACTTCTGGTGGGTCCTGGACAGATTGTCATTCTAGAAAGTGCTAAAAAGTTTGAGAACCACTGTTCTACTCTCCACTACCATCCTGAACACAGAATGATACAATTGCAATTGTATTAATGAGTAATTGATACAATGAGCAATTGTTTTGTGCTTGTGCATGTCAAAGATGGGCTCCTTTGTTCACTGGTTTTCCCACAATTCTTGCGAACGTAATTTCTAAAGCTTCAGTGCTGCCCGTTTTTGCACCATTTTCCTTCTCCTTCACGGCCATCCAATCCAACTGACAATGGTGGCTCCAATAAGATTTGGCTTCACCAGAATATAATATCAGAGTCTCTTTTTGTCAAGAACACCCCTTGAAAAAACCCATATGGGTTACCTTAGCCCAGGGATTTTCAACATTGCTGTGCCGTGAATGGTCGGCAGTGTGCTGCGGGAGTTTGGAGGGGTGTCATTTGTTAATAGGGCCATTGGGAGATGTGATTCCCCTCCACCAGCAGCACAGTGTGCCTTGTCAGTTGTCCAAAAATGGATGGTGTGCCTTGACAATTTTAAAATGAAAAAGGCTAAAAGAAAAAGATTAAGGGTGCAATCCTGGAAGTGCACTTGGGCCGATGCTAGCCACTTGTGTTGGCCCAACGGCAGCAGTGCTGGCACGAGAGCACAGTGAAGGGTTCCCCCTCCCTGCAATCTCCCATTTGTTATAGTAAAAAAAGGAAGAGTCGAAGATTTAACCACACTGTCAATGCACAAGAAGTGGTGCTTAAGATGTACTTAAAGGGGCAACAAAGTCTTGTCTTATCCTCGGTGCGTCAAGGCAGTCGTGGATCTCCCATTATGTGTGTGTGTGTTGGGGGGGGGGCAAAAGCCCTTGCTGCGATGCTCCTGAGGTGGGAGGAGACAACGAGGTGGTTCGCCTCTTGGAGAGGTGAGCGGGTTTTGGCCATTCCATCCACCCCTGCCATTGCATGGCTCTGAAATGAAGCCTGGTTTGGTGTAGGGGCAGAGGGGAGTGGCACATAGGGGCAGAGAAACAGTGGAGGGGGCAAACCCAGTGATGTCATGCAGGGGGAACGCGGGGGAACTCAGTTCCACTAGTTAAAATTAGGGCTGACTCCGCCCACTTCACTCTCCCTCCTCCCCCCTCCCAAATCCTCTGCAAAGAGCTTTTTCTTCTTGGTTGGCAGGCACTCAGAAGGTTAAAGGGAGCGACTCTGGATTCCTAGGGGGGCGAAGGCAGTGATGTCATTCAGGGGGAACGGACCAGAACGGGCGTTCCGGATCCTAACGGGCTCTGTGGCTGGTTCCGGGTTCCTGACAAGTGCCAATCAAAAGTGAGTTCCTGTTCCTAAATCATTTGAATGACACCACTGGGCAAACCTCCTCCTCCTCCTCTGTCCCTGGGTGGCCTGTTGGCTGGGTCTGCAACTGCATCAAGGTGGCATGTCCTTTTCCTTCTGTGCCACGCGAACGGCTCCACCGTGGAATGCCTGGCTGCACTCACCTGGAACACCTCCGTCTGGCTGGTTTGCTGGTGTGGGTGCTGTTCACTGTTCTGCTGGTTGTGGTGCTGGCTCTGCCACTGGGACCACACTTCCGAAGGCCTCCCTTGAAACTGTCCACTGCTTTGGCTGCTCTCGGCTGAAACGATGAAAAACAGGCACATCCTTTTGGAACCTACTTTTGTTCATCCTGGCCTACATAAGAACATAATGTACCCTCTTGTTATTCCATATTTGTAAATGATTCTGGCACATATTATGGAGTACATTTGCTACTGGCTTGCTGAGTTTCTAAGCTTGCTGGATTTCCACTTTCAACCAGTGCGCTGTAGCACACTGGTGCGCCATGAATGGTCTGCAGGTGTGCCAAGGGAATTCGGGGGACAGTCATTTATTAGTAGGGCCATTGGGGGGGATGTGAGCCTCCCACCAGCAGCATAGCGTGCCTTGTCAATCGCAAAATATCTGATGGGAAATTTGACGATTTCAGCACCTTGGTAATCTGCTGTAAGACGAAAAAGGTTGAAAACAGCTGTTCTAAAGAGAGGCTACTCTCATCCCGTCTAACGAGGAAACGAAATCTCTAACAACATCTGTGGTGGCATCTCGACTCTTGAAATCACTTCCCAAAGAGGCCTACCAAAGTCTGACATGGCAGTTGTTTAGAAGGAACGCAATAACATTTTTTAATTTACGCAGGAGGTGGCAATTAATTGTTGGAGTCATTGTTCTGTATTATTTATCACAACTTTATCCCACCATTCCTCCAAAGAACACAAGACTAGAGCACATAACTAATTTTTTAAGTGGCTATATACAGAGCAGGGATTTGATACAGAAGCATGGTATTTATTAAATAAATCTCTATAATATTTAGACTGCTGAATTTTTGAATTGACACCAATTACGGAATATTCTCTTTGCAACTTTGCAACTACTGTACGTATATGTGGATTTTCTTCATATCACAAACTGAAACAGAGACTTATACGGGGTAAGTCACGGTCAATGATTCTTAGAAGACCTAATTGAGGGTGCAATCCTAAACTGGAGTAAGACCAGCACAGTTTGGCTGGCACCAGGGCCATTGTAATGCGCGTTTGGACCACTCTCGGAGTCAGGCAGGATGGTGCACGTCTGTGTGCTGGCCTCTCTAACTCCAAGAGTGGTCCAAGCATACTTTATGATGTCCCTTGTGCCGGCCAAACTTTGCTGTCCTAACTGTGCCTAACTATCCTTAACTCCAGGTTAGGATTGCGCTCTCAAAATGACTGAGGACTCAATCCTGAGCCCATCATGGCCAGCAGTATGCTCGTATTGCCAGCTCCAGGTGTCATAAATGTGCCATAAAGCATGTTTACGGCACTGAGGAGTGGGGAGCCCTGG
Organism: Lerista edwardsae; assembly: GCA_029204185.1. NCBI lineage: Eukaryota > Metazoa > Chordata > Lepidosauria > Squamata > Scincidae > Lerista > Lerista edwardsae. The sequence continues at coordinate 1,850,142 of JAJKFI010000026.1, forward strand.
TGCTGGCCCTCAGTGCCTGAAGGGGATGCTGTTCCACCGGTGGGGCTAAGCGACACCACTGGGCGGTGGTGTAACTTGTCAGGGCGGAGGAAAGGTATGGGGAGGATGGAACTGGGCAGGGGAGATTGGGCCTGCAAGAGTGGTGGGGATGCCTGTAGCCTCTGCTGCTGGATCCTAACCCCTTCCAGAGCTGGGCAGCCCAACAGGGCTGTCCTAAGCTCTGTGCCCGCTCAAACGTGGGCACAGAGCCAAGGAGACCCATTGGTGCTGCAACAGCATTTCCCAGGGTAAGGGAGCAAATGCTCCTTTATCCTGAGAAGACCCTGGCGGTAGTATCCAGCAGTCAGCATTCAGCGCTGCTGGAGCCCTGGGCACCACCAGCTTCAGCAGCCCATTAGGAACGAGATCCAAGGGCTTGTGAGGCCACAGCCAAAGACTCACCCACATTGCCCACATCTCAGCTGGGGTTTCAGCTCTTCTGTCTGTCTGCATCTGTGCATGTGAGTGAGAGATGTTTTTGCTTTCGGTACAGTTTCGCCTGCCCTTGATATTGGCACAATCCCTCTTCACCTTTTGTTCCTGGCACATAAGCCTCAGAAGCTGATTCACTGCCTGTCCTGAATTATCAGCAAGATATACTGAGCTTCAGATACTGCTCTTAAGTTTGCTGACTTGAGAATAAATCTGTTCAGGCCTCCCCCAACACAAGTGTTTACCCCAAGTGCAAACGAGAGGGGTCAGCCAGACTGGAGGGCTTGTATTGGGGAAAGGGGCAGAAGATTTAGCCGAGAGGGTTAATGCCTCCGTTTGCCCGAAGATAACACCTGAAGATCTCAAGGTCGTGAGCTCGGGACTGCCGGAAGTCTCTGAGAGCAGCAGACCTTGGAAACTGCGGCTGATTAAAAGCTGAGTTTCAGCTGCCTCGTGGGAGGAGGAGTGTGCTGAAATCAGCTGCATCTCTGGTGGCAGCAGGGAAGCCTCATCAGCCAGCAGACGACAGACGGGTGGCTAAAGAAAGAAGGCTAAATCCAGAAAGAAAGATCTGTAGGAGTGTTGTTCTTGGAAGATAGAACATTCTGTAAATTGTAAAAACCTTCAGGTTTGTGAGAAAGTTTGCCTATGTAAACCGCCTTGAGTTCAATCATTAGAGAAATCTAGTGATATTAAGAAAGGCGGTATATAAATAAATGTATGATGATGATGATGATGATGCATGCTGTCCTGAGGCTTGAATGCTGATGGAACATTAAAGGTTTGGTCCAGTTCTACTTTCAGGTTCACCAGTATTTTTAACTCTCTGGTTCAGACACTAACTCCAAAACGTGGTTTAGAAGCTGGTTTGGACACCTGAACTGTTTTAACTACATCAAGTGCAGAACAACATCAAACTCGCTTCCTTGCATGTAACACAAACACACACAAGGTCTAGTTTTTAAAGGTTTTTACAAACATTCATACAACAGAATTAAAAAAAAAACCCAGAAAAACAACATCGATCTGAGCACCTGACTATTGAAGATCTTACCTGAATGGAACTTGTTTCACGTTTAGATGTTGCATTCAGGTTCAAGAAATTCTAGATTTGGGCTTGGTCCCAGCACAGGCTTAGTCATGGGCTTGATTTTGGGCTTGGTCCCAGAGTCAGAAGGGGATAGCACAGTAAGGGCGCAATCCTAAAATGAGTTAGGCTGGCATAAGCTAAGCCAGCAAAGTTTGGCCAGCACAAGGGTCACCGTAAAGTATGTTTGGACCACTCTCGGAGTCAGAGAGGCCAGCATACAGGCGTGCGCCATCCTCCCTGACTCTGAGAGCGGTCCAAATGCGCTTTACCTTGGCCCTTGTGCTGGCCAAACTTTGCTGGCTTAGTTTATGCCGGCCTAATTCCGGTTTAGGATTGCACTCTAAGTGCTGCAGGTGCCACAATGCACTGTGTAAGCAGCTCCTCCCATTCGCTGTCAGAGCCATTCTCGGCAGGAATGGTAATGCTGCCCTCTGTTATAATCTGAGTACCTACTGAACCACTTACCTGGATCATGGAATGGCCACCCTGCTTCATGTTTAGGTGTTGCATTTTGGTTTAACATAAGCAAGGAACTCTAGATTCAGGCTCGGTTTGAGCAGTATCCTGGTCAGAAGGAGAGTGCTGCAGGCACCATAACACATCATGGAAGCGGCTCCTCCCATTTGCTTTCAGAGCCATTCCAGGCAGCGATGGTAACACTGCCCTCTGTTATGAAAAATTTTCTGGAGCAGTTTTTAGGTTTGACCCCAGGTTCGGTTTGACTCCCTGCCTGTTGACCGGGTGCCTGGACACCACTGTTCTCAACAGCCTTCTATCTCCATCCTAATTCTAAATGACCGTCTCCCTTGTGCTTCCAATGAGATGGTGTGAGGCAGCCAAGAGCCCAATCCTAACCAATTTTCCTGCACTGAAATAGCTGTGCCAGTGGGACATGTGCCGCATCCTGCAGTGGAGCAGTAGTCATGGAGGCCTCCTCAAGGTAAGGGAAAGTTTGTTCCCTCACCTTGGAGTTGCATTGCCCTTACTCCGGTGCTGGAAAGTTGGTTCGGACTGCACCCCAAGTCTCATACCTACCAAACCCTGCAGTTCTGTTCGCGAGGCTGGAGTAGGCATTCCCACTTGGAGAAGAGGTGGCTGGGCTGGAGAGTGGGCTGTAGGAGGCTGGGTCCGCTGGGTAAGTGTGGCTGGTTCCAATTCCAAAGGGCGAAGACTGAGCCTTGCCAGATTGTGCAGGAAGTTGCTAAATGGGGAATGGAAAAAAAAAAAACCACCATGACACACAACGATGTAAAGACGTCTTCTTCTTTTTTGGATCTCTGACCTGGGAGCTCAGGGGTGCGACAGACCCTCATGGTAGCAAAGCAAACCCAACTGCGGAATAAGCAACTTTGCTTGGTTTGTCAGGTGCATCCTTTCCACCTCTCTCTCTACCAATGTGGATTTCACTGCCATGTAATGTCAATGAGCCCAACATATTGCAACTATCGTCATCTCGGCCCAACCATGAAGCTGGCAGAAGTTGTCACCTCAGGCAGTAGACTGGCAGAGGGTGCCCACCTTCTCATTTGCCTCCACTGCTCTGCTCCTCCTCCCACATCCTGGATTCAAAAAGAAGGGGATGGAGCAGAAAAGGAAGTGTGGAGGAGAGGAGGAGCAGAGGTGTCAACCAGAAGGCCCATGGGCTGGATCCGGTCCTGGGAAGGTCTTCAGCTGGCCCACAGAAGCTCTTCATGATATAGCTGCAGAGCTCTGCATGGCCAAAGTTTGGAGGCCTCCAATGCTGTACCAATGGCTCACGAGAGTTTGGAGCCCAAGGGTTTGAGGCAAGATCTTGGGAGTCTAAAGATGGTGGCCACCAGATTGTAGCACAGGAAGAAGGGCTGGGAGGCATAAAAGGGAAGGCGGGGGGAGAGAGAGAGAGAGAGAGAGAGAGAGAGAGAGAGAGAGAGAGAGAG
>JAJKFI010000026.1:1854018-1866012 GCA_029204185.1 Lerista edwardsae
GTTTCCCGGGGTTTCATCCTGGCAATATGCACACCTAGTACTGTCGAATCCAGTTGAGAGGGCTTTCGTTTGAATTCTTTTGATTTGATATGGTAAGTGCGCTGGACTACTAAGAGAGACGTTTGGAAAATGAAGGAGGGAAATCACTTCTTGCTCAGTAATGACATCACTTCCGGCCCTCAGCAAGTGCTGTGAATGCTATTCTGACACCCCTGGCCTAGAGTGCCTGGCATCAGTTTTTTAAACAAGTGAATCTGATGTAAAAGTAAAACATATTTAGATTGTGAGCCCTTTTGGGACAGGAACCCATTTAACTTTATTATTATTATTATTAGCTTTTAAACCGCTTCGTGAACTTTGTGTTGAAAAGCGGTATATTAATATTGATTGATTGAAGCTGACACCCTTGCTGTTTGGTTTGATGAATGCATTAATGGGATGCAAGCCAAAATCGGACTTCTTCCTTCTCCTCCAACGAGAAGATAAAGCAGGCCTCTTTCAGTAACTGTGGTTACCTGTCCTGAGAATGGAGGGCGGTTTCCTGTCCAGGTGACTTGACCCTGGTTTAGCTGGCGAGAGATCTGCGTCAAGTTCTGGCCTGTGGACGAGGAGGACTGGATTTCGTTGACGCTGGGCACGTGGACCACGGATGAGCTTCAAGGAGAGAAACCAGAAGTGAATGTGAGGGTCATGCCTGGGCTATTTTAAGTCCAACGTTAAAAGATGGTCTTAAAAACTGGAGTGCACTTTTTTTTCTCACAAAAATCAGCTGTGCATATGCTTGGCAATGTAACTTGAAACGTGCTGCCCTTATAAATAATCTGTAATCATTCACCCTTCCCAGAACAGGAAGATGAAAGGCTGTTCCTTACCCCATTTTCATGTTATATAATGAACTTGTGGGCCACTGGTGTACTTGGTGGGGCAGGTGTACTTGTGGGTCACTGGTGTACTTGGTGGGGCAGGAGGGAGGCAGGCCCAGGATTTGGCCATAAGGCTGAATCCTAGACCCATTCCCAAGGCCGCGTGACCCCAATTCGGGCCGCGTGGCCTCCTCGGATCTATGCAAATGCATGAACCTGCCCTAGCCACAGGGAAGCTCCAGCCTCCCGTAGACTGTGCTGGATACGGCACAGATCCACTGGCCTGCCTGTTCCAGTGCAGTACAGGATTGTGCTGCCATCGTAAAAGTAGGTATGCTGCCTGAGCAAAGCTGTTTAATCACCTGCGCTTCAGTCAATTAATCAGCCCATTAAATGTGTATGCGTTTGAATATGGGTAAAAACAGTATTTCTGAGCCACTTTGCTGAGCTGGAGGGAGCAACGGGGCTGGCTCAGCACAAGGCAGCTTCCTATGCAATCTGCGACTTCCATGCCGCGGCCTTTCCTTTACAGCGAGTCGTTCTGCCATGACGTACAACACCTGAAAGACTTTCCTGAATGTCCTGGCTGGAAGGGGCTGCCTTGAGAGTAGATCTGCTGGTTTCCTGCTGTGGATGCTGAAGGCATCATTTTCTTATCCGCTGCAAGAACAATCACAGAGATTTTGTTCAGGGTGGGACTGAATGAATGAATGAATGAATGAATGAATGAATGAATAAATAAATAAATAAATGCACAATATATGCAAATTTTCTTGGCACTGGAAAGCTTCCTCTTCTGGACCCATACAGCAAAAAAAGGGTAGACAGGTTTTCTTCTTGATGACAATTGGACCAATCAGTTTGTGTGTAAGAAAGCTTCCTTCCAATGCAAAGGGGGATAACTGCAGGCTAAACATCTTGCTTGGAAATGCTCTTAGAGAGAGAGACAGAGACATAGAGTGCACGCATGTGCATAGCAGCTCTTTTGCTTATCCCTCATCCCATTGGTACAGCAAAGGCTGAAGGCCCTTAAGATGTTTGCGCAATTCTAAATATGGTCTTGGTTAAAAAAAAATAAGTTGCTGACCATGGAAGCGCATAGTTCATTTCAGTTCAAGCTTACTTGTCTTGGCCTAGAGCCATAACAAAATCCAGGATTATACAATACCTTAAAATTAGCAACTGTCATATATTCAAAATTGCGAAGGCGCATTAGAAAGTGCAAAGCAACAAAATTCAGTTTCCTCTGTAACCTTGTAACAAAAGATAACTATTGATTTCAGAGATCAAGTGTGCCGTCTCCTGCTAGAAAACTCCGGCAAGATTTAAAACAGCTGCCCAAGCACAATTTGCTGCATTTAGTTGACTTCTTTGTTTCTGTTTGTCAAGAAAAAAAAAAAAAACCTAGTCTAACTTTGGTGAGACTAGCCAAAATGTGGTGAGGCAGACCAAAGCCTCCAGAAACTGGGCATGGAGATGCTGCCATGGATTTTCTAATACTAGATGTACAGAGGCTGTCATAATCAGAGATCCCGAAATGCAAGTCGTTCCATTGAGAGTGCAATCCTAACACGTGCTGGAACAGCAAGGCTGGCAGGCCTGCACTGTTTCCAGCGCAAGTTGGGAGTGCTCAGGAGCCTCCCCGGGGCGAGGGCATATTCACACCCTTGCCCCAGGGTAGGTTCCAGCCTCCCCTATGTGCTCCTCCCCTATGTGCAAGGAAGCCGCGTGGCCTGAATTAATAATAATAATAATAATACTTGGATTTATATACTGCCTTTCTTAGGTCACCAGATTTCTCTAGTGACTATAACTCAAGGCGGTTTACATGGGCAGACTTTATTCAGAAAACTGAAGGTTTTTACAATTTATACAGAAACGTTCTATCTTTCAAGAACTACACACATACAGATGGATCTTTCTGGATTTATTCCTTCTTTCTGGCCACCTGTTTGTCTTCTTGCTGGCTGATAAGCAGCTTCCCTGCTCCCACCAGAGAAGCGGCTGTACTTCAGCACAACTCCCCCTCACACAAGGCAGCCGAAGCTCAGCTGTTAATCAGCCGCAATTAACGAGGTCTGCCGCTCACAGAGACTTCCGGCTGTCCCGAACTGGCGACCTTCAGATCTTCAGCTCTTATCTTCAGGCAAACGGAGGCATTAACCCTCTCGACTAAATCTTCTGAATTAGGGCCACACAGCCTGGGGACAGAGGCTTGGATGTGGCCTAACAGCTACATCCTGGCTCTGCCCCCTCCCTCGGCCGGCATGCCTCCCGGCATGCCCACCCCACCCAGTTTCTCCCTCTGGCCTGCCCCCCGCCCCCCGCCCAGAACCACTCTTGCACCAGCCAAGTTCAGCTGGTGCACAAGTGGCGCAGCACAGCCTTGGGCCAGTGCCCTTGGGCCGACGTTGCTGCTAGTGTTGGCCCAATGGCACCAGCGCCAAAAGCGAGAGTGCTGGTCAATGCCCTCGTGTTGGCGCTGGTGCCGTTGGGCCGACGCAAGCGGTTAGTGTCAGCCCAAGGGTGCCTTCAGGACTGCGCCCTCAGAAACAACTTTCAACACTGAAATCTAAGGGCTAGGTTATATGCTATCCTAAATCAGTAACATGGCCTAGTGTTGTGGTTTGTTCTTTTAAAAAAAATATCTGCAAAAGGGAGCTATGGCAGGATTTTGTCTTTGCCCAGTTATTTATTATTATTTATTATTTATTTGATTTTTACCCCGCCTTTTCGCCCGGAGGCGCTCAAGGCGGCATTACAGTATAAAAAAAAAAAAAAAGTAAAATTAACATTACAAAGCAGTTAAAAACAATGTTAAAAAAACGATACAAACAGCAAAATTAAAACAGATACAATTTAAAACAACACGCCCAGTGGATCATATATAAAAATGAACAAACCAGCCAGCCAGCCAGCCTGTCAACAGTTAAAAGCTTTTTGAAATAAAAAGGTCTTCAGCCCCCGCCAAAATGTTAACAAAGAGGGAGCAGTTCTCAATTCTAAGGGGAGGGTGTTCCAGAGTTGGGGGGCCACCACTGAGAAGGCCCTCTTCCTGGCCGCCGCCCCTCTCACTTCTCCTGGTGGCGGCACAGTCAGAAGGGCCCCCCCAGATGATCTAAGAGTACGGGTTGGATTATATGGAAGGAGGCGGTCCCTCAAATACCCTGGGCCCGAGCCGTAAAGGGCTTTAAAAGTCAAAACTAGCACCTTGAATTGGGCCCGGAACAGAACCGGCAGCCAGTGCAGTCGCCGAAGCAACGGCTCGACAGAGTCAAACCGATGTGCCCCAGCAACCACCCGAGCCGCCGCATTCTGTACTAGTTGTAATTTCCGGACCATCTTCAAAGGCAGCCCCACATAGAGCGCATTGCAATAATCTAACCTAGATGTCACTAGGGCGTGGGTCACAGTGGCCAGGTCCGCACAGCTCAGGTACGGCCGCAGCTGGCAGATCAGCCGAAGCTGAGCAAAGGCTCCCCTGGCCACCGCTGCCACCTGGGAGTCCAGGTGTAGCTGTGAATCCAGGAGAACCCCCAAGCTGCGAACCTGCTCTTTCAGAGGAAGTGCAACCCCATTCAGAGCAGGGCGATAGTCCAATACCTGAGCTGTGGACCCGAGTCCAATTCCCACTCCTTACTGCGTTCCCCGCACCCAGAGGCGTAATTAGAAGCCCTGGCACCCAGGACAGTGATGTCATGACATCACATGACATTGTGATGTCACTTCATGGTTCTCCCTGGTACTGGTGGTTTCCCACCCCTGTTCCTTCTCCCTTGGAAGCTCCACCCAGGAGAAGGTATGGGGGTGGGAAGCCATCAGCTCCTCCTCCTCCAGGGAGAACATGGAAGTGACTGCCTTGCACATTGCACCCCCCTCTTGTTGTGGCATGTAGGGCAGGTGCCTCTCAGGCTCCACCCTAGTTACACCCCTACCCACACCAGTTTGCAGAGGAAAAAAGTTTCAACTGAAAGCCAAGTGTTTTTTTTTTCCTCTTTCAAATAATGCAAAGGGGGCTCAATTGGGAGCAGGATTGCAGTGAGGGGCAAAGTCTTAACTCTCCTGTACTCCCCAGCTGCAGTTCCACTCCTTTTTGTGAATCGCTCCTGCTATTAAAACAAAAAAACAAAAAAAAAACCCCACGAACACCAGACCCAAACCCACTGGGTGATATTATGCATTTAGAGTAATGTGCAAACTTGGCCCTAAACTGCTTCATGGCTGCTTACTGAGAACTTTCCCCAAGTGCTGCAAATCATGACTCTATTTAAACCTATATTTAAATATGACATATCATGATGATGTTGGAGACAAGCAATAAATCACTCTAAGTGTGTGTACCGTACACTGTGAATCTTCAGCTCAAATTCTGATAGCAGACAGCTAACTTCAGAAAGTGCTCCAAGGGAAAAAGCCACATAGTCAAACTTTCCTAGTATAGTAAATCTAATTCTGATTCTGGTACTTGGCTGCACGTTTCTAGAGAGTCAGGCAGAGACTCCTCCTGCTTTCTGAATCTGAACTCTCAAGACTGTAGAACTTTTGACCTCAATTTGCGTTCTCGCCAGTTATCTGTCTCAGAATACCTGCTGCTTATAACTGCATGGCCATAGCAGGAAGGGATCTTTTTCGGAGTAAGGTACGTGCTCGACGGCTGCTGAGCCAATGTCCCCACCGAGACTGGCTCCTCTGTGTGAGCTCCAACTATTTGCACAAACTGAACCCGAGGAATGAATCCAAAATCAACACAATGCAAATGCCTGCAGGAAACGTGCAGGTTAGCCTGTAGAAGTTTGGATCACATCACAGTGAAAAATTTGACTTTTACTCCTTTCAAAAAATCTCTGATGGTGCCTTGCCAGAAGAAATTCATGGAAGGAACTTATTAAAGAAAATCACGGACACAAACCCACAAAGGGGCAAAATAAGAAAAAACAAAAATATCCTGCTGGTTGTGCTGCTGGTCTTGATTGTGCAGTCTATTTCCTCCCCCACACACTCCAATTAATTAGTTATTTCCAGATTCCAACCAGCTAGTTATTTCCAGATTAGCAGCAAGCCATCGATTGCTAGTACAGTGGAAGCCAGCCAACAATGGTTTATAGTTGCTCCATAAACCAGATTTTAACTCAGAATTAAACCCTGGCTTAGAATTCTGATTTGCAGGGTGAAAATGAAAAGTTATTTGGGCATGTACAGCTTTGGAGAAGGCTAGCAAGTGAGCACAAGGCTCACCCCCTAGTACCAAATTATTGTTGCGTCCCTAGCATACAATAGTTTTGGGATGGATTTCCTATGTCTCCAGAGCCTCAAAGGGTTTGCGGAACCAACAGCACTACTGTTTACACATTACCTTCTGAACATAGAAAACTTGAACATTGCCATCAATGCCCCAAATGGCTCCAATGCAGAGTGGGAGGAGATGCTTACATGCACATTGTTGTGTCTGCAGTGTTTCCTGCACCAGCGCAGCAAGCATCTGCTGCATCGGGCATCTCTATGTAAGTCAGTGGGGCGAGCAGAGCAGCTTTACCTTGGGGCCTCCCACCTGCTCCTGTCTCCTAGAACCATCCAAAATGGGCCTCCTAGAAGCAGTTGGCAATGATATCATCATGTCACCACCAAGTGCCACACACAGCACCACAACTGCTTTTCTTGGTGAGTGGGGGGGCCCAGTGGAGAGGGTGGGGGCTGCAGGAATGTCCTGCATTGGGCCCTGCCACTCCTGGAGCTGGTCTTGCTTCCCACATTCCAGAGCCAGCACTGATTGGAGAAGATTAAAATGGAGCTTTGCGCATATGCTTTCCCCATTCATGCTAACCTCGCAAGTTCGGCAGGTTCTGAGATATAAAGCCTTCCTTATGAACAGGTTTGGGAAGGACCCACCAGCAAAGAGGCCGAAACCCGTACGCAAAACGATGACGACATCCTTGCTTGGGACAAGGATCAAGACATGCTTGGGGACAAGGCCTTTACTTGGCTGGCTTCCAGTGGACTCATTCACCAACTTTGTGGGTTAGGCCGAGGTGAAGACGAACAACACAAGAGAAGAGATCCCCTAACCTCCGGGAGACACAGCTTGAGGCCTGCTGAAAATGTTGTTTTCTTCGTTGGAAAAGATCACTTTGTACCGAAAAAAGAAGAAGCCACAGCAGGACAGTTACCTCCCCTGCAAACAGTGGGACATTTCTGCCTGAGCCGATATCCCCTTGCACGATGAGTAATTCAAAGCAAATGTAAAAACTTCATCCTCAGTAGGGAAGGTTAGGAACAACAAAGAAAGGAAAGCACACACAACGCACACCCTAAAACGCATCTGGAAGAGGAAAGGGTAACCGGCAAAAAAAAAACCCCTCCAGACTTGGGTACTGATGGGATTGCGACTTCTAATAAATGTATAGCCTTTGCTACTCAACTACATGGTAAAGCAAAGCTTGCTGTTTACTAGGCTTCTGTAATATAAGAAATGGTGCAAAGCTTGCTTGCAAGTGTGGTGATCAAGGTCATGGAGCTCTATTGATTGCAAAGTGGTCCCCAGGCCAAGGTAGTCTTGTGATACCTGGAGTCACTGGGTCAAAAGGTAGGGTGCAAATCCTCTAAACCAGGGGTTTTTAAGAGGAGAGCAGACAGTCCCCCATTTATGTAACAAGTGCCTCAAGCAGCAGTAAGGATTGCAGAGCACAACAATAACATTCTGAACAGCAGAGACGTCCACTTACAGGTTGTTATGCCAGCAAACATCTCCGCAAACCGTGGATCTCTCTCTTGGGAGAAGATGGTGTCCGGCTTCTCCACTGGCTTCCCACCCTCGTGAACAGTAGGCTGTATACTTGGGACTGGTACCTATTGTAAGAGGCAGAGGCAAGTCACTTCTATATGCACTTCACCAAGGCACTTCCTTTCTGTGCATTTTATTATTCCGTGCACTTTTGTTTTCAAGACTTGATTTTAAATGGATAATCAAAGCAAAAACAGACACATTTTAAACAAACAACCTGACAATACAGGCGTGCCCCAGTATCCATCGATTCAGTATCCAAGGTTTCAGTTATCCATGGTTACCATCAGTTATCATGGTTACTATTAAAAAGAGAGGGGAGCATTAAGCAAATTGTGTTTTTGTGCCTTGTTGAAGCAAAACCACTGATGTTCCCCTATCTTTAAAAAGGCGTCCCCAGTAATCACAGTTTCAGGTATCCACGGAGGTGTCTGGAACAGAACTGCAGCAGATACCAGGGCATGCCTGTATAAAATTCTAACGAAAAACAGGGCAGCAACCAAGCCAGGCAAAACATAAAACTACAGAAAGGTAGCAGTTATTAATAAAAAGCCAAAATGAAGCACAAAGGTCTTAATATTCTAAGCGCTTTCAGTAACAGAGCCAACAGAGCCTCTTGGGAGAGAGAATTCCACAGCTTTGGTGCTGCTACTGGAAAGGCCCTGTCCCATGTTCCCACCAGCTGCTCTGCCATAGTTGGTGGGATGTGGAGCAGGGCCTCAGATCAACACAACATGCAGATAGGCTCATGTGGGGGAAGATGGCCATTTAGCTATGCAGCACCTAAGTCATGTAAGACAGTGGTTCTCAAACCTTTTGGCACCGGGACCCATTTTTTAGAATGACACTTTGTCCAGGATCCACCAGAAGGCTGGTTGTGCCATTATTGTGATGCCAGAGCCTGCTGCTTTCCTGAGAATGCAGCAAGAAGTGGGGTTATTTCTCATCCGTTTTCCAATAGCGAAGTGAATCAGAAAGGAAAAAAGGCCTATTTATAACCTTGACACAAGCAGATCAGCCACACAGCCCTCCCCATTTCCATCTTCCCATATTTTCAAAATGGCTGCTCTAGGTATTTTGCAACCCACCTGAAATTGGCTGAGTGACCCACTTGTGGGTCCCAACCCACAGTCTGGGAACCACTGATATAAGACATTACAGGCAATCATCAGAGCCTTGAATTGAGCGAACAGCAAACCAGCCACCAACCAATATAGTGCTCAATTGTCCAACAAAAGTATAATCCAGGCATTCCTAAAGTGTGTATTGTGACACCCTAGGATGTCACAACACACTCAAGGGGGTGAGTAAGATGTCCTCAGTGGCCCCTCCTTTACCCCAGGTGTTGCCATCTTGGATCTACTGGGATTTCGTGAGATCAAAGATGGCGGTGTCCAAATCACACAAATTTTGAGCGCCGCCATCTTGGATCTCATGAAACCTTGCAAGATTTGGGTGCCATCTTGGATCTCATGAGATCCAAGATGGAGGCACCTGGCTGAGGAGGCTGGAGGGCTATCATGACTCATATAAGTTCGGGAACCACTGGTATAAGCACTTTTTCTGTTAAGATGTCAAAACCCAGACTAACAAAAACAAAAACATATACCACATGTATCACCTGAGATAAGTCGTAGGACGACAGCCCATCTCTCTGGTGTACTTCAAGCTCTGCCTGCTGCTGCTGAAGTTGCCTGGAAAGAGGGAAAGAAGAGGTCAGAGAAGTAACGGCTGGAAATTCCTTTGAGACTGCAGGGCTGTTAAACAGAGGAAGGCTGCTTGGTTTGCAACCTGGCAACCCTTCTTGGCACACTCTGGCACCAGAGTACAAGTCAGAGAGGCCAGTCGTGTGCAATCCTTCCTGACTAGCAGAATGATCCAAACGCACTTTATGGTGGCCCTTGTGCTGGCCAAACTTTGCTGGCCTAACTGTGCCGGCCGAACTCCAGGATTGTGCTCTCACTTGAAACTTACTGAGAACGAAAGCAATGAAGGCATTTGAATGCATAAGCGCACCCTGCAGGTGGTTGCCTTAATCCAGTCATGAGAACTCTGGGAATAAATTAAACGTGTGCAGTAGCAAGGGAGCTCACTTCAAAGGGAAACTGACACATTCAAGACAAGAGAGGCGAAATGAATCACAGTGAGGTAGGGATGTCGGTCAAATATGCCTCTGTAAACCTCCCAAATGCAGACTTCATCTGGGGCCGGTGTCGAGTGCTTTGCCAACGAGGGAAATGCCAGAAGACCATTTAATTGAAACCTGTGCAGCTGCATCATACGATTCAATGCTCTCCGCTCAAACAGTCCCAGTCGTCAGCATAAGCTCAAGGACTGCTCCAAGAATGAGACAAATTCATGGAGGAGATGATCTATCAATGGTAATTAACCACGACAGCTCAGTGGCTACTCCAAAGACTGCATTGCCTCTGAATAACTCTTTGCCTCTGTGCTCTGCTCATGGGAAACTGGATGGGTCTCTAACAGAAACAGGATGCTGGACAATCAGGTGGCCTGATCCAGCAGGGCACAGCTTATGTTCTTATCACATCTTGGGGGAAGTAGCAGTCACACCCAGAGCTATAATGTACTGCCCTGGCATCCTGGGCTGTGATGGCACAGTGACATCATGTGATGTCACTTCTGGGTTTTTCCTGGATTAGGGCCGGTCACGACGGCAGCTTTGCATGGCCCATTCCTTCTCCTGTGGAGACTGGGAGCCTCCACAGGAAATGGACCGGGCTTGTGAAGCCGCCGAAGTGTTCTCCATAACTAGGAAGATGTCTGGAGGCAGTCAGGTGCCCCCGCTTGGTGTAGTGCCTGGGGCTGGTGCCTCTCAGGCTCCGCCCTAGTTATGCCTCTGGTCACATCACTCAGGGTCTGTGAGTGAAGGGGACATAGACGGAACACAGCTCAGTTTGTCAATGGGGGAAAAAAAACATGAACTCACCCTGTTTCGTTTTCCCCAAGTTAAGCAAAGTTAGCAGGACAGAAATAAATATGGGACTCGACTTCAGAACAAATATGTGATACAAACACTAAAACTGTGGGTCGGGACCCACCAGTGGGACACAAGCCAATTTCAGGTGGGTTGTGAAGCACCTAGGGCAGCCATATTGAAAATATGGAAAGATGGGACACTGGAAAGGGGGAGGGGTGTGTGGTTGTTTTGCTTGTGTCGAGGTTGTAAATAGGATTTTTTTCTCTCTCTGATTCACTTTGCTATTGGAAAATGGATGAGAAATAACCTAACACTGCTGCATTCTCAGGGAAGCAGCAGGCTCTGGCATCACAATGTTGGCACTTCCTGCCATGACATCACTTGCGGTGTGTCCTGGACATATTGTCACTCTAAAAAGTGGGCCCCAGGGCTAAGAAGTTTGAGAACCATTGCACTAAAGCATTAAATCCTCCAGGAACTTCTTTTTGGGCAGCAGAGCCCAAAATAAACTCTATTTGTTTTATTTTATTTTTATTATTACTGCAGGTGGGAAAAAAGGTGAAATTTGAACCCAATGTTTAGTTATCTTTCTGCTCAGAAACCAAATTTGGAAATTTGATGGCTTTTCAGCCAGAACTAATAATGCCACAGAATATACAAACACCAACTGAAATGACCAGCGTCTCCCCACCTTACAGCTTTGTACAGAAAAACTTTAGAAATAAAATTTTGTAAAGGTAGTAGCAGTAAAGTTTGTACAGATAGTTTTAGATTTGTTAAAGAGAAAAAAAACCCACTGAATTCTATATTCACCGAGGCTTGAACCCAAAGAAATCCTTCTGGTTCCTGGTTCAAGCCGTGACAGTTCTGAACATAAATTAAGAAGTAAATATTTTTTGTTAGCAATTCTGCATGAGGCTGATGATGGCACATAGGGCATTACCTGCCTGGGAATGAAAGCTCAATCTTAACCTGGAGTTAGGCCATCACAGTTAGGCCATCAGAAGGGACACTATAACATATGTTTGGACCACTCTATGAGAGCCCAGCACACAGACGTGTACCATCCTCCCTGTCTCTGAGAGTGGTCCAAACATGCTTTATGGTGTCCCTGGTGCCAGTCAAACTGTGCTGGCCTAACTCCAGGTTAAGATTGTGCCCCCAGGAAGATATACATACTGCAACATTTTGTTGCAGGGCCCCTATTCTAGGCTTCCTAAGGAAGGGCTCCCAAGAGAGAGGCAATCTCAACAAATTAACATGTAGCAGTCTTCGCTCCTTCTAAGCAATATGACTGATTGTTCTTCAGCTGCACTGCGCAGCACCTTTCAAAGAAAGAAAGAAAGAAAGAAAGAAAGAAAGAAAGAAAGAAAGAAAGAAAGAAAGAAAGAAAGAAAGAAAGAAAGAAAGAA
>JAJKFI010000026.1:1873068-1891074 GCA_029204185.1 Lerista edwardsae
ATAATAATAATAATAATAATAATAATAATAATAATAATAATAATAATCTGGAACCCCAAATAAGCAGAAGCAAATATAAGGTATAAAATCAAATCCAACAGTTGTTGATTTTTTTTAAAAACACCTCTGCCCAAAGAAGGAGCTCTTAACTATCTGTCTAAAAAAAGCAATCTAATGGGCATGTTTGAAGAGTTTAGCAAGTTCAAATGGGAAAAGGAAAAAAAGGAAACTACCAAGGGAAATGCAAACTGAGTTGTCTTCAAGCTGACATCACTTAAATGTAGAAAATACTGTTCTCTGGGGAATTTTAAGGAGAACTTTGAGTGTCTCACATACGTCAAGCTGTGAAGACTTTCTGTTGTTGCTGTAACAGTTATGCAAGACTTTTCTTCTCAGAAAGAGAAGTCTAGTTATCGCATTGCAGGTTATTCATTAAATTGGTAACTTTTTTTAATTAGAAAAAGGGCAAATGTAACAGTCACTCAAAGCAGGGGAGTGCATTTCTTCAGTGACCCCTAGTCTTGAAACCTAGTGCAAAGGCTAGTGCCACTGCATCCAATGAGACTACTTTGCAGTAAGGTCTCCCAAATGTCTGTAAAAATAAGAGAGGGAGACCGACCTGGGGTTGGTAGCCAATAACGCTGATGCATCTTGGATCCACAAAAGTGATAATCCCATCTGAGTTATGTCTGGACAAGAATTCCGTGGGGACAGACATTCCATTCATGTCGATGCACACCGGAGAGCTGGTGACCTGGGAGAAAAGGGATGGTAAACTCAAGAATACAAGGAACTATGACTGCTCTGCAAGCTCACTTCTTGCTACAACAACACTGGACAGGATATTGCCAACTTGACATCACAAAATGTCTAAATATGAACTTCAGGCTCTGTCCTCAGTGAGTGCAAGTCCACTTCATCCCCAAACCAAAAAGGGTAGGGTATACCCTTTTTCTTGGGCTGTTTGAGAGGAAAGGCGATTCCCATAATATTGGTAATTGTGTCAACAGGATTTGAGGGACGTTTCAGACTGTTTCAGCCCTAAGGAACAAGGTAAGTCCATCAAGGGCCAGTCCCCTTTCAAAGCAGGTCAACTGACCAACAAAGAACAGAACAAAAAAATATATCATGCCCAGCCCAATTATATAGGGGTGCATTTTCTGTTAATAAGGGCACTTTGAGCAGAAACTCCTTGGCTGACTACAAAAACTCTGAATGGGTTGGAGGTACTTCTTAAGCAATGCAGGGATCAAAACTTTTATCATTGCAATTACAGCGGTGTGTAGTCTGTGCTGTTTTATTTAGAAGTTCTAACATTTGCTTAGCACAAACAAGCCTGCTTATAATGAGTTCTACCTAGCAGATGGAGTTGAAAAGCAATTCTCTGTAATTTGACAGCAGTGACATTATTAATTTCGGTCACTCAAGAGTGAAATGGTAGAGCTGAGCACGTCATGAGGAAAGCAGCTATTTCTTGTCGAGGCTAGAAGCAAGATCTCTCTGTCCTGCGACCTCTCCTCTCTATCCCACAGTGCCAGATCAGTTTCTCAGGCACAAGGCACGCACAAATTTCCTTTCCTTTCTTTTTCATTTGCCCCTGAGTGGCAACAACGTCCAGATGCCAATCTGGGAAGTGGAAAGGTTATTGGTTTCCAGTGGGGCGATTTAGTTCCTGGGGGGGAAAAAGAGAGTCCATAATTTATGCTCCTCTGACTGCTTGGCTATGACCGACTCATATGCCATTGTATGGCCTGACCTCCAGCATCACTCGCAGAGGGTCTTGTGTAAGAGAGGCTTGGTTGCTCTGCAGGCAAGCAATGGAATTTCTGGAGAACAATTTATTTTGGCAGCTGTGTCATCTGTAAATCCCCTTCATCTCAACCACCTTAACATTTTTAGCTTTGAACTTGGAACTGCCACGCAGACCTCCTGCCCCAAAACTTTCCCTGGAAGGAAGATACAATGTACATTTAGATGTACATCTAAGGGTGCAATCACAGGTGTGTCCTAGGGCCGAAGCAAGCCACTTGAATCACCTTTGTGCATGCAGCACGGCGTGAGCCCTAACCAATGGTAGAAGCATCTTTTATGACACCAGCACCAGCAATAATAAGGCTGCTCTATAATAATATATAATTATAATAATATATAATAATATATTATTATATTATATATAATAATATATAATCTATAATAATATATAATTATTATATATAATATAATAATAAGTAAGCAATAAGGGCTTACTGCTGCTGCTGGGCCACTTAGGATTGGCCCTTAAGGTTTAGCGGGAAGCAATTTTCATTCTAAAAAGAGATTTTGTTACCTGGAGCCTCCCTATTGCCACGAGACAGTACTTGCTCCCTTGGCCGACCTCAGCATCTTCTTCTGGAACAGTCATTCCTGAAAAGTAAAATTTAAGAATCCCGCTGTAAGATGAAAAACAAAACCCATAACCCCCACACACGGTGATTCCTCCACAGAACTCAGGGCAGCAGAAATGGGACCTCCTTGCATATTCCATCCTCAACACCACTTTGAGGTAGGTTAGGGTGAGAGATTGCAGATGCTCGAGAATAATGCAGAATTATCTAAGGCTAAGTGGGGGACACACACTGGAGCCAGGGTTTGCAAGCTCTTCTTCTGCCACACCACACTCGGGCTCTCAATCTCCAAATTCACATCTGGATAGCACTTTAGATTGGTGGTTCCCAAACTATTAGTCGGGAAAACCACCAGTGGGTTGCGTGCCAATTTCAGGTAAGTTGCAAAGCACCTAGAGCAGCCATATTGGAAAATATGGGAAGACAGGATGCTGGAAAGGGAGAGGGCTGCGCAGTTTTGCTTGTGTCAAGGTTGTATATAGGCTTTTTCCCCTTTCTCATTCACTTTGCTATTGGAAAATGACTAAGAAATAACTCAACTGATTGCGGCATTCTCAGGAAAGCAGCAGGTTCTCGTGTTGCAATGATGGCCCATGGCATCACGTCTGGTAGGTCCCAGACAAACTGTCATTCTAAAAATTGAGTCCTGGTCCTAAAAGGTTTTGGGAACCATTGCCTTAGATCACTATTGGGTAACAGAGATGCAAGACGAGGCTCTCACTCAAACTGCTACCAAGTTACAAATAAAGCTGCCTAATAGCGAATCAAACCATTGGCCCACCTAGGTCAATACAGGGGTGTCCCTCTTCACCCCAGCACAGTGTCTTTTCTAGTGGCTGTTGCTGGTGGTGTTCTGCATTTTTTAGATTGTGAGCCCTTTTGGGACAGGGAGCCATTTAACAACTATTATTATTTGCCTGTAAACCGCTTTGGGAACTTCATGTTGAAAAGTGATATATAAATATTTTTTGTTTGTTTGTACAGTCTAAGAGACTAAGAGGAGGGTGTCAAGGTAGCGGTCAGAAAAGTCATGGGTCGTCCCACACTGCCATTTCCATCCTCCTACATTGCCTTTTACTCCAAGCCCTGAAATGTCCTATCTAGGGATGCCCTGTTGTCCCCAGGCTCAGAGCGCAATCCTAACCTGGAGTTAGACCAGCACAGTTTGGCTGGCACAAGAATGTTTGGACCACTCTCGGAGTCAGGGAGGATGGCTCAGGTCTGTCTGTTGGCCTCTAACTTTGAGAGTGGTCCAAACACACTTTGCAGTGTAACCTTGTGAGGGCCAAACTTTGCTGGCCTAACTGTGCCGGCCTAACTCCAGGTGAGGATTGTGCTCTCGGTCTCTGGAGGGGATCCCCCTACCGACAATGCTTGGTAGTCACCCCACACTCAAGCCTTTGACCAGCGGTGTCATGCAGCTGGAACACTGGGCGGGAGGAACGGGTGAGCGGCAGCCCGCCCGTTGCGTTCCTGTCCGTTTCGCCATCTTCCTCCTGCCCAGTGTTCCGGCTGCATGACACCACTGCCTTTGACCCTGTCAGGTCTGAGGAGGTACACATGTACCATCATGGCCACTGTACAGTTTAACTGTAAAAATTGGATAAGGCATTTATTTCCTCACACAAAAGAAAACGCAACAAAATCTCCCAATGTATTTTGTAACTCTGCTGGAAGGGAAGCAGCAATCCAAACAAACATGTGGGTGTTTCCTTTTGCAGGACGTGTTTTTAACGTTTTGCTGGGATTTAACGTTATAAACATGAAAAGAATACGAGGTCATTTCAGAAGACTGTTTTCGGTGCTACTACAAGGTTGCACAGAAGAAAGTGTGGTTTCGTGCATAAGCACGGTCAATCCTTTTAAGTCTTTTAACTAATCAGATTTCCCAAACCCAGTTTTGGAGCTGTAAACTTCCTACGAACGCTTGAGCAATTTTCAGCTATTTAAAGTCCTTCCTCCAGAGTTTCTGAGATTCACGTCACGGGAGAAAGATGAACAGTTGAAAAAAACTATGTTGGCAAATTCAATTAGAAAAAGCCATAATTTCTGAGCCAATTTGATTTTTCAGCTTCTTAACTTCTTCTGTTTAGTTGGAAGTGTTGCCAAGTTGGGAGAAGGGCAGGGTAGCCTGTCGGGGGGGGGATTTGACTACTGAGAGCAGAGGCAGATCTATACTAAGGGAGGGCAAAGCTCTAAGTTTTGCAAGAAGCCTTACCTTGCAGTGGAAATCTCTCCTCTCCTGCACCATTTTAGCCAATCCTCACAAGGAAAAGCAACATCTTGGCATTGCTTACTGGCTACAGCAGCAAGGGAGAGGAGGGATTTACATGACAGGGTAAGGCTTCTTGCAATACTTAGAGCTTTGCCCTCCCTGTAGATCCGCCTCTGACTGAGAGTGCATGCATACGGTCGGTGTCCATTTAGTGACTATAATTATAAACAGTTCTGTTGTTATCCCAATTTTAGCAATTTTTGGGTGGTGGTGGTGGAGAATGTGCTCCTGCAAGTCCTCCAGCTAGTGGCAACCTACACTTGTCAATGGTAGTGACAGCGGCTATTTTCTTCCTCCGTGAAGTCTCCAATAATGATGCTACATTGTGACGTAGCCCTACGACAACAGGAATTTGGGACGGGGGGGGGGAGATGTTGCCCCCTACCCCAACATCAAGAGGAACATGTCATAGCAAAACTGGTAAAATTAAAAAGTTAACATAGAGGGTGGGAGCCAAAGAAAACCTGGAGATATTCATTTCAAGCCTGCCTTTTGTTTTCTCCACATTTGAAGAATTTTCATTTGAACTCTAGTTACAAAAAATTCAGTAGGTCTAGGCACTAGAACAGTGTTTCTCAAACTGTGAGTCAGGACCTGATGTCCGGTGGGTTACGGAAAACTCGGAGCAGCCATCTTGAAAGCTGCAGATCTTTCCTCTTGCTATATTCTTTTTGTGAGTGTTAACAGTTTGAATTTTCAAGTGAGGGTTTTTTTAAATTTTGTTTTTAATTCAATACTTTTACATAATATGTTGTCCTAATCTCACTTTCTGTCAGGGATGTTTCATGGTTGAGCGATTGCTTCAGACCAAGGCCAGTTTGAATTCCAGGAGTGTCATTTTATCATGTCACAATGATGGCACTTCCTGCTTGATGACATCACTTCTGGCTATGACATCACTTTCAGGTTTAATGACATCACTTCTGGTGGGTCCCAACATGACTGTACTTTTTTGTTCATATTTTGTAAATTGAGACCAGGTAGTAAAAGCAGGTGCCATAATATATCCTGTACCTCCAACACCTAATCTGTATGTTTCCATGTTCTCAGGTTATCATTTCTGGTGTACATTTTAAGCTTGTAAACTTGTTTCTTTTTCTCAAAAGTGAGCAAGAGGACTTTACAGATTCAGCTTTCCTGACTAAATACAGTATTCTTGGTAAATTGCTTCTGGCTTAGTAAAGGCTCTACTGAACATTTCAGTCCAAAATAAATATTTCAGCGGTTTGTGGGTG
The DNA here is from genome assembly GCA_029204185.1 of Lerista edwardsae. Classification (NCBI taxonomy): domain Eukaryota; kingdom Metazoa; phylum Chordata; class Lepidosauria; order Squamata; family Scincidae; genus Lerista; species Lerista edwardsae. The sequence goes on from JAJKFI010000026.1 coordinate 1,878,963, forward strand.
GGGGAACGATGAATAATTAATTTGTTGAAGGAATATTTTCCCCCAATCTATTTTGCAAAATACTTTGCAAACAGTCACTTTATCTACATACGTCTTGTACCACTGTTTGTATGAGTTGTGGTTTTGGCATCACTTCTTTCTTCTTCCTGGGTGGGTGATCCCAGCCAATCAGGGATCCTGTAGTAAACAGGACGACATCACAATGCCCATTGCCAGATTTGGCTACGTGATTACATCGCTGAAGACAAATGAAGTCAATTGAGAGAGTGTGTGCAATGTAAAATGAAAAAGTAAATGTTTTCAGGTGTTCCAGGTCCACAACCAAGCATCTCAAGTGACTGCAAAGCAATATGAACAATGTCCAAAATTAAACCTAGCTAAGGAATTAGATTCTTGATGGATTCAGCACTGGTAAGAAGAAGGAATAAAAACCTGTGGAATGGGGGTTATTTAAAAGTAAGAAGCAGATAACCTTAAGGCTGGTTACACCAGCTTTAAACACCACAAAAGAAAATTTATTAGCTGTGTTACCCCATCAAATATGTGAGTCATAAGAAGTAAATCAACTGGCTTGGAATTAATCAATACATGCCCTGATGGATCTGCCAAGCCTTTGAGTGGAAAAAGAATGCCATAGCATTCTCCATTTACCACTGTGGTACTACTATTGGTTAGAGTCCATCATGTATACATCTGGCTTGGATAGAAAGGTGTGTTCCCCCCACTTTTTAGCTGATCCATGCAAACATTTATACATTTACATGTATTTACAAAGGATTACCACTGTTGCATTGTAGCTTATAATTTTATCTGCGCTGTTATATGGGCACAGCAGGATGAGTGAAGCCAGTCCATCCATTTATGTTTTGAACTTATGATAAAAACACATATATAATAATGGAAGGTACAAAAGATGGAGCAGGTTGAGAAAGAGCTGTTAACCGGAAAGTCTTGGAAGGGGAAGGAAAAATGTAAGGAGAGACTTGTTGGGCCAGGCATGGCCAAGATGTCTTGAAAGCTTGGGCCAAAAAGGTCTGATAGCCCAGTTCCCAAACATCCCCTATCCAGAGCAGGAGAGGGAAGGATGGGATGTGTGCCATTGGCTGTGCTTTCTTTCTGTTTTAGGGTAGGAGAGGGAGCAGGGATGTAACAAGTTCTGACTTTTAAAGCCCTTTACGGCTCGGGTCCGGGGTATTTGAGGGGCCGCCTCCTTCCATATAATCCTGCCCGTACTCTTAGATCATCTGGGGGGGCCCCCTTCTGACTGTGCCACCACCAGGAGAAGTGAGAGGGATGGCGGCCAGGAATAGGGCCTTCTCAGTGGTGGCCCCCCGACTTTGGAATACCCTCCCCTTACAATTAAGAACTGCTCCCTCTTTGGCAATATTTTGGCGGGGGTTGAAGATTTTTTTTTAAATTTAAACAAGCCTTCAATTGTTGACAGGCTGGCTGGCATTTTATATTTTTCATCTTATATTTTAAAGCATCCACGGCGCCTGCTTGTTTTAAATTTTTTAACTGTTTATTGTTTTTAACATTGTTTTAATTGCTGTGGTTTTTAGAGTGATTTTTAATGTTGTAAGCCGCCTTGGGTGCCCATAGGGCAGAAAGGCGGGATAAAAATAAAATTAAATAAAATAAATAAATAAATAAATAAAAAGGGTGAAGCCTAAGGTGCACCTACCCCAGGGCGCTACACCAAAAGGGGTGCAATTTTTCCTGCAGACCCACTTTAAAAATATTTAAAAATAAAGAAAAAAGCCCCAGATAGCCTCCCCTACTGTTGTGCAGCAAAAGTGCTGAATTTGGTGTGCTCTCCAGCCAGTTTTCTGAGGTCCCTGCTGCCTCTTCTGGGGTGCGTGGGGGTCCCTCCCTTTGCCCAGGGGTGCTGCATATACTTCCTTGCCCCAGGTGCTTTTTATGGCTCTGAGAGGGAGGCCCAGGGAAGGGGTTGTTGGAGTAAGCATCAAGTTAATGTTTAAAGTGGTGCAAGCCACCTTGAGATTTTACCACCTTATCCTGCTGCAAGGGGGTAGGTTTAGGCTTTAGGAACATTTTTCAAAGTGAACCCGCTGACTTGGGTCAAAGGCTTATAATGTCCAAACTACTGTGCTGCGCTATGTTGTGGCTGTAAGGTGACCTTGAACAGCTAAACATGAAATGAAAAGGGAGAGATGATACGGATGGGGCTGACCGCAAAAGGAACAGATTTCTACATTATCTATGCCAAATTACCTGTTGTGGTTGTGGAGTGTGCACCCTTGATGGGAACATTGGCTCTGGCTTGGATTTATTGCTTCTAAAACTTCCTGCACATATATTTATGCCTCACTAAGGGCCAAATCCTATCCAACTTTCCAGCACTGGTGCAGCTATGCCAATAGGGCATGCATTGCATCTTTTGGTGGTGGTGGGTCAATCATGAAGGCCTCCTCAAGGTAAGGGGATGTTTGTTACCTTACCTCGGGTCTTCATTATGGCTGCATCAGTGCTAGAAAATTTAATAGGACTGGGCTCTACGGCTGCATTCCTATGCACATTTTCCTAAGAGTAAGCCCCATTGAACACAATGGGACTTACTTCTGAGTAGTCATGTATACGCTTGAGCTGTTATATATTGATGGACATTCCCTCACACAGACATATACACACAGCCAGAGGCAGATCTAAGGGAGGGCAAATCTGTAAGTTTTGCAAGAAGCCTTACCTTACAGTGGAAATCACTCCTCTCCTGCACCGTTTTAGCCAATCCTCACAGGGAAAAGCAACATCTTGGTGTTGCTTACTGGCTACAGCAGCAAGGGAGAGGAGGGATTTACATGACAGGGTAAGGCTTCTTGCAACACTTAGAGCTTTGCCCTCCCTGTAGATCCGCCTCTGCGCACAGTGCCCAAACCACAAAATATTTTCCACTGATTATTATGAAATTAATAAGAACGATTAGGGAGGAACATTATATGAACAGCATAAAAAATCATTTCCATCTCAGAAATAAGATCCTTAAGTAAAAGGGGGAGGGAAGAAGCAAATTCCTGTTTAAATTACAGTTTGGAACAACAGTGTTGAGGAATGAGTGGGGTGGGTGAATTTCATTTGTGTGTATTTCATGGATTAATGCAACACTTTTTATACGTAGTAAGATGCTGAGCTGGGCGACAGAAACCAAAGCTAATAGAAGATAAAAAGAATAAGCAGGGAATTCAAAGTAGTTTCAAAGAAAAAACTTCCGCTTCTTATTCAAAACATTCCAATATCAAGTTTCATTATTTACCATAAGATACATTCTGCATAATAATAACCTAACTCACTGAATAACCGAGTATGGATTTCCTTCACACAATTTCTAAACGTTTCCCTGTGGGTGTAGAATTAACACAACGTGACATTTACCTTACAAGCAATGGTTTAAAAAAGCATTCTAGCTACAGTAAAGAGTAATGTCTGCACGTCTATCACAGACTCAACTGTGTTGCAAAGGATTCTGGGACATGTTCAAAATCCAACACTCACAATTAGTCCATGTGGGCTGCACCTATCACTCCATGTGAACCAAGCTTACACTCTACTACAACCAGAATTCTTGCACAGGAACGTCAATAACAGCAAGCTGGAGGTCTGAAGAAATCTTATCTATCACTGAACTTTGTGGGAACCCCTGATAAACTGCTAAGGAAGCCCACAGTCACCTGGGCCAAAGTTTGAAAATCTCTTCTTTAGAGCTCTGGGCTTAGACGATGTCCCATGATGAAGTCTTAAACAAGAGCTTAAGTTATCTTATTTGATCGAGCTCAGCAGATTTATGGGAACCATGATGGTATTTCAGAATGCCAGGTGCAAGGGAGTGGCCACAGAATGCAGGCATCTTGTTGTCTCCTGTGCTTCCTGAGGCATCTGGTGGGCCACTGTAAGATACAGTACAGGAAGCTGGACTAGATGGGCCTTTGCCCGATCCAGAAGGGCTCTTCTTATGTTCTTATGTATTATATGGTTAACATGATGGTATTATTCATACATACAAATCGATGGTAAGGCCACACCTGGAATATTGTGTCCAGTTCTGGTCGCCGCATCTCAAAAAGGACATAGTGGAGTTGGAAAAGGTGCAGAAGAGAGCGACAAAAATGATTACGGGGCTGGGGCACCTCCCTTATGAAGAAAGACTGCAGCGTTTGGGGCTCTTCAGTCTAGAAAAAAGGCGCCTGAGGGGGGACATGATTGAGACATACAAAATTATGCATGGAAGGGATAAAGTCGATAGAGGGATGTTCTTTTCCCTCTCTCAAAACACCAGAACCAGGGGGCATCCACTAAAGCTGAGGGTTGGGAGAGTTAAAACAGATAAAAGGAAGTACTTTTTCACCCACCAGGTAGTTAATCTGTGGAACTCCTTGCCACAGGAGGTGGTGATGGCATCTGGTCTTGATGGCTTTAAGAGGGGATTGGACAGATTTCTGGAGGAAAGGTCCATCGTGGGCTATAGGCAATGATGGATTGTGCAACCTCCTTACAAAGGTGGTGGGCTACTGGTACTGGGTGCAAGGGAGTGGCAACAGGATGCAAGCATCTTGTTGTTTCATGCCTCCCTGGGGCACCTGGTGGGCTGCTGTGAGATACAGGAAGCTGGACTAGATGGGCCTTTGGCCTGATCCAGCAGGGCTCTTCTTATGTTCTTATACCAAGGTTTTCACCATATTGTCCACTAGTGTCAAGCTCAGCTTGTTGCCACCCCGCCCCCAAAGCTTGTTGCACTTCCTCTGCACTTCTTTAGCTATGCCCCTGGTTCTGATATGGTACAACAAATTATACCCCACCATTTGGGGTGGGGAAATAGTGTTTTAAAATACTCTCCTACATGAAGAACCCCTTGCAAATAGAAAACTAGCACACTAGGAAATGGTGAGAGATAGAACCTTTCTCCCTGATGTGATGATCCTTTTAACTTTCAGAGTGTGTTTTTTTTTACACAAGGGACTAATAAAAACCGACATCCACACCTCTCGTTTATAAGTGGTACAGGCACTCCATCACCTAAGGATTCTCATGCCTTGGTTGAGTTGCACGCATAGACCAGGCCTCAAATGAACTTAAAACACTTGTAGTTTTTCTCAAGAGAGGGCAGCCAAGGCAGTCACACGGGCTGAAATCATCACATGAGGTAGTCCTGAAAACAGTTGTCCTGCTGCCACTCCTTCCACCCACAATGAGGGCCTCGGAGTGCCAACAGTTTCTCCAAATGGAATGAAAGAATAGAGGGAATAAAAGAATTCCCATACTTCATAATGACCCCCAGACAAACAGAGGTGAAAGACTGTGAATTAGGTCATCTGTTTGCTCACTCGAATAAGCCCTCTTGTGATTCTGACCCCAGAAAGGAGGCAAGTTCAGCCAAAAACAAAGCTGGTACTGGAAAAAAAATCATCTTTGTTCCCCGAAACTCTTATTATCTGCTGTACTTTCGAACAGCTAAGCAAATGGCTGAATGAATCTGAGGCAAAGATGTCTGGTTTTATTTAGTTCTGAGACATCTGCTTGGTGCTATACAAATAAATAGCATAAGCAGCTAACGTCTGGCATGCAAACACTCACCAAACTCCCAAAGGGTTATAAGGATAGAGAGTTCGTTTCAGAGGCGTCAATATCTTGGGTTTTTGGGATCCCGGCACATAACAAGCAAGTGCCAGTCATGGAAGCAAAAGAAGGTCAGAAGTCAGCAATGGAGGCCTGGTCTACACATGCAGCAGAATGAAGCACCACAGGGCTGAGGTGGTAGAATAAACTCAAATCCATTCTGCCGGAAAAAGACTGTACATTTGAAATCTAGCAGCTCGGCCTTCTCTGGCATGGTTGCAGGCTGTGATGGGGATGCACAACCTCCTGGTTTTAGAAGTGGGCTACCTCAGAATGCCAGGGGCGAGGGAGTGGCAACAGGACGCAGGTATCTGTTGCTTTGTGTGCTCCCTGAGAGATCTGGTGGGCCACTGTGAGGAAGCTGAACTAGATGGGCCTTGGCCTGATCCAGTGAGGCTGTTCCTTTGTTCCTATGAGTACATGTCTGAAGAAGAGCGTCTGGTTTTGGTGGCTGTCAAAGAGAGATGCTGTGGAGAATCTTGACTGGCCACCAGTGTGTTTACCTCATGTTTTACCTCAGAATGCCAAGTGCATGGAAGTGGCAACAGAATGCAGGCAGCCTGTTGTCTTGTGGGCCACCGTGAGATACAGGAAGCTGGACTAGGTGGACTTGTAGCCAGCGGCGGCATTCAGCCGGTACGCTGGGCGGGAGGAACGGGTGAGCGGGTGGGGAAGACGGCGAAACGGAGCGGTAAGCTACAGGCGAGCTGCCGCTCACCCGTTCCTCCTGCCCAGCGTACCGGCTGAATGCCGCCACTGCCTGTAGCCTGATCCAGTGGGTCACTTCTGAGGTTCTTACGGGTTTTTCGGGGCCGCGTCCAGAGAGGAGGAAGGAAGCATGGGCAGGCAGGATGGCGGGAAGGGATAGCAGGATTAGGAAACAGGAACAGGAACAGAAGGAGTATGAAACTACAAGTGGCAAACGTTTGCCTGGTCAATCAGGGAGCAGAGTCTGAGGCCGTTAGGATGGCTGTTATTTACCTCACAACACTCCACAGCAGTGCTTCCCTCACAACCTTGCTGAATTTAGTCTTGTTTCGGTTCATCCCAGTCTGCAAAGCACACTTTAAGATTATGTTTAACCACTATGTAGACTTACTACATCAGAGAGAAGATAGGCTCCTAAAGTCAGTAGCCATTACTAGTAACTTATTCAGATTGGAAGGTTTTGTTTTGAAATTCCCCAGTGTTTGGTGTAGATCAAAGGAAAGGAAGGCTAGAGCGTCGGTGGCGAAAGACTCGTGCCGAATCTGACCGGACACGGGCTAGGGCCCAATTAAAAGCTTATTCCAGAGCAGTGGTGGCAGCTAAGAGGGCACACCTCTCTGCCACCATTGCATCTGCAGAGAACCGTCCGGCTGAGCTTTTCCGTGTGGTCCGCAGTTATCTACATCTTGCCCCCCTTACTGGTAGGGAGGAGCACACGGAGGCTCGCTGTGACGAGTTCGCTAAATACTTTACAGATAAGGTCGATCAGATCCGGCATGACTTGGACGCCGCTGTGGGCATATCTAGTGATGTCCCTGGGGAACCTGTCTATCCTCCTATTTGGGATTCTTTTCAGCTTGTAGAGCCTGAGGATGTGGACAGGATTCTCTGGAGTGTGAGACCTGCTGCTTGCCCGCTCGACCCTTGCCCGGCATGGCTAATTAGAGCTGCCCGGGGAGGGCTGGCCGAGTGGACGGGGAGGGTGGTGAACTCATCTCTGAAGGAGGGGGTGCTCCCGCCTGCTTTGAAGCAGGCGATGGTTCGCCCTCTCCTGAAGAAGCCCTCCCTGGATCCCACAAATTTAAACAACTTTCGGCCAGTCTCTAATATCCCATTTCTGGGCAAGGTGATTGAGCGGGTGGTGGCGTCCCAGCTTCAGAGGGTTCTGGAGGAAACGGATTATCTGGACCCATTCCAATCTGGCTTCAGGCCGGGGTTCGGGACGGAGACCGCCTTGGTCGCCTTGGTGGATGACCTTCGCCGGGGGATGGACGGGGGAAGTGCGACCCTGTTAGTCCTGCTGGACCTCTCAGCGGCTTTCGACACCATCGACCATGGTGTCCTTCTGGGTCGGCTGGCCGGGTTGGGGCTTGGAGGCACTGTTTTGAAGTGGTTCCGCTCCTTCCTGACTGACAGATCCCAGAAGGTGGTGCTGGGGGACGCTTGTTCGGCACCCCGACCTCTTAGGTTTGGGGTGCCGCAAGGTTCCATCTTATCCCCCATGCTGTTTAACATCTACATGAAACCGCTGGGAGAGGTCATCCGGGGGTTTGGAGTGGGGTGCCATCAATATGCTGATGACACCCAACTTTATCTCTCCTTTCCCCCTGATTCTGAGGAGGCGGTTGAGGTCCTGAATCGCTGTCTGGAGGCCGTTGGGGGCTGGATGCGGGCGAACAAGCTGAAATTAAATCCGGATAAGACAGAGGTGCTTTTGGTTCGGAAATCCACAGCTCGGGTATTGGATTATCGTCCTGCTCTGAATGGGGTTGCACTTCCTCTGAAGGAGCAGGTTCGCAGCTTGGGGGTTCTCCTGGATTCACAGCTACACCTGGAGTCCCAGGAGGCGGCGGTGGCCAGGGGAGCCTTTGCTCAGCTTCGGCTGATCCGCCAGCTGCGGCCGTACCTGAGCTGTGCGGACCTGGCCACTGTGACCCACGCCCTAGTGACATCTAGATTAGATTATTGCAATGCGCTCTACGTGGGGCTGCCTTTGAAGACGGTCCGGAAATTACAACTAGTTCAGAACGCGGTGGCTCGGGTGGTTGCTGGGGCACGTCGGTTTGACTCTGTCGAGCCGTTGCTTCGGCGACTACACTGGCTGCCGGTTCTGTTCCGGGCCCAATTCAAAGTGCTAGTCTTGACCTTTAAAGCCCTTTACGGCTCGGGTCCGGGGTATTTGAGGGACCGCCTCCTTCCATACAATCCAACCCGTACTCTTAGATCATCTGGGGGGGGCCCTTTTGACTGTGCCGCCGCCAGGAGAAGTGAGAGGGGTGGCGGCCAGGAAGAGGGCCTTCTCGGTGGTGGCCCCCCAACTTTGGAACACTCTTCCCCTAGAATTGAGAACTGCTCCCTCTTTGTTTACATTTCGGCGGGGGCTGAAGACCTTTTTATTTCAAAAAGCTTTTAACTGCTGACAGGTTGGCCGGCTGGTTATTATGATTCACAGGGTTTCTTTTTTGTTTTTTGTTTTGTTTTTTAAACTATTTTAAATTGTTTGTGGTTTTTATTTTTTGCTATTGTTGTTTAATACTGTTTTAACTGTTTTTAATGTTAATTGTTATGTTGTATTTTTTAATATATATATTTTGTAATGCCGCCTTGGGTGCCTTCGGGCACAAAAGGCGGGGTAAAAATCTACTAATAAATAAATAAATAAATAAATAAAAGGCTATCGTGTTGACCACAGTTATTGGCGTCAGCCCTTGAAACAGGTTGTTCTAGAGCAGGGGGGGCCCACCCGCAGCAGGTCATGTGCCACTTTTATGTGGAGAATTTTGAACATGCCACTCCACCTTAATGTCGCTTTCAGCAATTACAATAGCCAAGTTCAAGGGCCGTATATCCCAGAGTGCCAGAAGTTACAGAGCAAGAAACATGGGAGTGTTGTTGTGTATTTGGGGCTTCCCAAGGACACTCGGATGACTACTGATGAGGCCAGAAATGGCCATCACCACTTAGCTGATGAGGACTAAATGGACCTTTAGTCTGGCCCTGAAGGATTCATTCCAAAGTCCATATAACGAGCAAATCAAGCAGAGTAGATGTGGCTGCCCTAAGTGTGCCCACTAGAGCCTTAGAAACTTGAGGATGTGCAGTGCAAGGAAATCAAGGCACCCACAAACTGCTGTGATGCTATCTTTGTTATTAACCCGGTATAGTTCACAACGGTATACCCGGTATATAACCCGGTATAGTTCACAAAGATTGGCGTCGGCCCCCACGCCCCCCAAACCCCCGTCTCTCCTGGCCATCTTCTTGGCCCACGGGATGGTCCAAGGGTGTGTTGGCCTCTCAGAGGCGGCCTGGTGGGTGGGCCCTGGGCCTATGTTGCCTGGGGGAGCCTCCTCTGTTAGGGTTCGTCATTGCCACGGGGTCGGGGTCACCCACGGCAGGGTTGTTGATTGGGGGGCTGGAGCCCGTCCTACCGTGCTCCAGGTTGGTCCCGGGGTCCTCCTGGGTGCAGGCACTCCCTTGTCTTGGCCTCGGTCCTGGGTCTGTGCTGGGTCCCGGACGTGTACCCCCCGTGGGGCAGTGGGGTGTCCGTCCAACCCCTTCCAGGAGTGGGTCTGGTAGCCCGTCAGGGGAGGGAGATCCGCAACCTCCCTGGGCCACCCCCTCCTCGGCCTTCCAGCTAGAGAGAGAGCGACCTCTCCCCAGGGTGGCTGGGCTCCTTATGAGTTGTCCAGCCAGCCGGCCAGGCCCCACCCCTTCCTGTGAAGGCGGGACTTCCCCTGGGACTGCCTCCAGGGCTGATATCATGAGCTGCTTCATTACCTGCACCTGGGCCAGCTGGTTGAGGCCTTGAGGGGCCCTGGTCCAGCTTGCTCCGGCCTCTCTCCGGGTAACCCAGGGAGAGGCCTTGCCCAGGGACCCACATTAGCCTAGCCCCAGCACCTCGGCCGGTCTGGGGACCCCTGAAGTGATAGTTGGCCACCCTGTTCTAGAGACTCACACACACACATACACACACACACAGCGCAAAAGCCAACAGTTTGCTGTTCCCCACACCTGATCTTAACAGCTGTAATTTCATTATAGGGCAAAGGAATTCGAACAAATTCAATTTCCTCTGTACTGAACATTATTTTGTGCGCTTCGTGTGCTCAGACACGTCACCCCCGGAGATGCACAGTGGAAAAGCTACATGGCCACAAGCCAAAAGCCCGCTTCCCAGTCCTTCCGTGCAATTTATGTTAAGTCAATGCGTTGCGTGACAATCTCCGGGACAAAAACAAGGCAAGGAGAAAGCGGGGTGTAAACGTGCTGATCCACTTATTAGGAAACAAAACTGTATTGTACATGGAGAAAGCTGATCAGTTTCTCAAACCGAATCCAGGGTGTGGCTATGATGGATGCCAAGCCTCAAATCTACTTGGGAGTTCTATCCAAGACACCACGTTCCCCAAGAGTGAGTAGGAAACAGCTGTGATGCACTGGAGCACAAGGGAAGGGGAATAAAACCCTGCACATGCTCAGAGGTGTCCACATCTGTATTGCTGACTTACAAGCAAAATGCCCACCAAGGCCTGTGAAACATCTGTGCTGGTTGTTACTCTCATATGTGTTTAGCCATATGTGTTCATATCACACTCCGTGTGTTAGGAAGGGAAGCCTTTGCCCCTTTCCTTCGTGCGAGAAAAGCATATGAAGGCACCTTACACAGAGTCAGACCCTTGGTTCATCTAGTCCTTGGTCCACTGTCTGCCCTGACAGGCAGTAACTCTCCAGAACATCTGACGGATCTTTCCTAGACCCACCCGGAGATGCTAAGAATTTAATCTACAATAAGCATGCAAACCACTTGCGCTACCACTGAACTATGGTCCCACCCCCTGTGGATCTCTTTGCAGGCAAGTAGGTCTGATAGTATTGGGGGGTAAAAAACTTCTGTGGTCAGACATGCGTTGCAAGATTCCTAAAGCAGGGAAAACCGTGCAATATGGAATTCTGGAGAAAGAGGGGCTCACTTTCAAATACTGCATGTTGCCCATACACAGCTTATTGTATTTCCTTCCTTTTCAACCTCCAGATAGCATTTCGATGAGCGATGCCTGCAAAAGGGTTCAGGTGGGAAAAGTAGACAGAGAGGCTTGCCGAGGTGTGATGCATTAATATTATTTCTCTCGCCTCCTGCTAAAATGGCACAGTTGCCTGCTATCTCATTGCGGCATTCCCCACCCTGCTCCCGGGCTTGGGAGGCTCCTTACAATAACCAGACACATCTGCAGCTTATCTGGCTTGGCTCCTGCCACCCAATATAATACTGTTATAATACTGTTGACGGGCTGGTCAACGCTTGCAGTTGATCTAACTCCGTGTACTTGCTTGCCAATTCTTAGACAGCTTCTGGGCAACTGACCCTCGGGTTTTTGATTTGACTTGCTGTTTGTTTGGAACCGAATGAATGCTTTTGAACGGACCAGTTTTCTAGGACTTGAGTTTGTTGGGCAAGGTTGTCTTCTCACCCAGTTACAAAGTTCTCCAGGGTCTGGATCCTGCAAGGGCCATCAGATCAGCACAGCTGCTGACAGCTGTCTACAATGGCCTGGGTCTAAAATGTGAACAATACCTTAATTACACTTCCACGGCTTTTCAAAACGCTTCCATCATCTCTGCATCACTGACTGCAAGTTCTCCAATGATGAGTAAAGCTGTAGAGGAGGATTTAACATAAGAGTTGTCCTTTGGACCAAACAAAGGGTTTATTTAGCCAAACGTTCAGGGAGGACCTGTAGGTTGGTGGTCAAACACCTGTTTTGCATCTCAGAAG
>JAJKFI010000026.1:1891084-1954633 GCA_029204185.1 Lerista edwardsae
AAGTCAGTGACTCTCAAACTGTGGTCAGTGTCTCTCAAACTGCGTGATATCAGGTGGGTCATGGAAAGGTGGGAGTTGCCAAGTTGGAAGCTGCTATATTCCTTTTGGGAGAGCTAACAGTTTGAATTTTCAAATGAAGTTTTGTATTTTTTAATTTTTTTGTTTTTCGTTCAATGCTTCTGCATAATATTGTGTCCTCATCTTGCTTCCTGTCAGGGATGTTCCATGTGTTGTGCAATTGCTACGGTACAAGAATGCCAGTCTACATTTCAGGAGTGTCATTTGATTTCATCACAAAGAAGGCACTTCCTGCTTTATGATGTCACTTCTACCCATGACATCACTTCCAGGTTAATGACATCACTTCGCAGGGGTGTGTGTCCTTACACAAATGCCATTCTAAAAAGTGGGTCCTGGTGCTAAAATGTTTGAGAACCACCGTCTTAAGGTTTTTAGGAAACACACAAGCAGGATATGAAGGCAGTAGGCTTTTTCTGTTGCCTGTCTCCAGCACTGGAACATCAGAGACATACGGCTACCAAACCAAGTCTAACCTTGCAAACAAGCCTGCAGAAGTTACTAGCTTCCTGACTTAGCTGCCAGGAGAAGAGTCACACCTGCCACAGGCATCCAGGTGAGTGGGTATCTACAGATTCCCAATATAATTGTTCAGATATGGTTCACAATAATTTGATCCACTCTTTGTGTTAAAATGAAACTTAGTTTTTTTTTCTGTTTAGAGTAACTTAATCATCTTAGTAATGCCAGCTGGAAATGCAAGAATTTCCACTTACCCCTTTCCACTGCTGATGTCTAAACTGCTGCCATGTGATACCAATTAGGTTAATTTTGTTTAAGTGGCTTCTGAAACGCCAGAGGAATCCACTGTGCACAGTGTCCAGGCATGCATGCACGCAACACACTAACACACTCGTACAACCAAACTGTTTGTAGAACTGTCACACAATGGCATACAATCCATCAAAACTACACACAGCCACAAGCTAACATGTGCTGAAACTATGTTTTACTTGAAAGAATTGGGCTTCTGGCATTTGCAGTCTGTGGAAAAAGCAAAAGAAAATATATCCCACAATGTTTATGTTTGTGGTATGTACAAGCTCAGACAATGAAAGGGCAAGATAACTCTTGTTTTGATTCCTATCAGCAGGTGCTGTCAGAGGCAAGCGAAGTCCCTCAGCTCATCCAACGGAGAAGGTCAGCCAAAGAATCCCTTTACGATGCTGGCAACAACATTCTCTCGGTCTCCTGTTGTTTTCCACATTTTCCCACATGCAAATATTCCCATGTGCGATATTGAGTTACAGACATGTTTTTAGGACAGTGCAACGAACTCAGAAACGAAGAGGCTATTCCCAAAAGCCTGTGTTCAAAACAGGTCTGGAGAGGTAGAAGATGCAGTGCCTGGGACCCCAAAGACTGCTTCAGGAGCACCCAAACACCTGCGTGTACCTAGCAGGGTGCTCTCTGGAACACATCATAAGAACATAAGAAGAGCTCTGATGGATCAGGCCCAGGCCCATCTAGTCCAGCTTCCTGTATCTCACAGTGGCCCACCACATACCTTAGGAAGCACCCAAGACAACAGGCTGCCTGCATTCTGTTGCCACTTCCATGCACTTGGCATTCTGAGGTAAATTCTGAGGTAAATTCACACTGGTGGCCAGTTAAGATTCTCCACAACATTTTTCTTTGACAGCCACCAGAACCAGATGCTCCTCTTCAGACATGTGCTCATAGGAACAAAAGAACAGGCCCACATCCAGCCCAGCTTCCTGTATCTCACAGTAGCCCACCAGATGCCTGAGACAAACGACAACAAGATGCTTGCATCCTGTTGCCACTCACCTGCATATGGCATTCTGAGGTAGCCTACGTCTAACGTAAGGAGGTTGCACCACCCACCATGGCCTATAGCCCACGATAGACTTTTCCTCCAGAAATCTGTCCAATCCCCTTTTAAAGGCACCTGGGAAAGACACCATCACCATAGTAGTGCTATCCAGCCGGTATGCTGGGCGGGACTTACGTTTGATCCGCAGTCCGCCCGTTGCATCACGCTGTTCCGCTGCTTTCCTGCACGCCCTGGCATGCGGGAAAGCGGCGGAACACGGCATGACACAATGGGCGGACTGCCGATCAAATGTAAGTCCCGCCCAGCATACCGGCTGGATAGCACTACTGCATCACCACCTCCTGTGGCAAAGAGTTCCACAGATTAATTACCCACTGGGTAACCACATCCCACTGCCTCCTCCCAGCATGCTGCATCACCAGAACTATTTGCATCACCAAAATACTCCCTGGTTTCAACATTGGTGTGCCAGGAAGCATCCATGGCTACTGTTCAAAGAACAAATACAAAGCCCCCTTTGTCATTCTGCATGATGTTCAACCTAGATATGAGGATGAACGTAACAAAAGAAGCTTCTATACTGCATCACAACCATTGGTCCATCTAGTTTAGTACTCTCTCTGTTGGCTGGCAGAAGCTCTCCAGGTTTCAGGTAAGGGTCTTTCTCACTCCAACCTGGAATCTCTGCACAATAAAGCATGGAGCAGTCTTGCAGTTTTACTGAACCCATTTAAAAACTTGCCCTGCCCTGTAGATCCTGAGACCTAAGCTATACATTCGAACACAGTATAGTCATCATAGGATTTTCCCATTTCAAAACAGACGCAGAAGTATGCCACGTGTGATTGTTCCTCCGCATGAAACAAACACTCCCTGCATCTAAAAGCTGACATATCAAGCAATTTCGGATAGACATTGCCCCCTTGACACACTAGCTTTCCACACACAGGGAAGGTATATTATATAGAAAGGTTTCAGATCTGAGATTCGCTTTTCAGCATTCCAAAATGGTACAGTCCTCGTGGGTTTGTACTGCAGGATGTCTTAGGTTTTGTTTTTTTATTTCTTCTGCAACCTTGAAAAATTCTGCACCAGAAGTACCGTACACCAAGTGATCAAGAACATCTCCTGAGCATGGATGTATTTGTATGGAGCTTTCATTCATTTCAGCGTCACTAAGGCAGCAGGAAGCCACAGACACACAGACATACAGACACAGACATTTGTTCAGAAAGTTTAAAAAATTGCCTTGCCTATTTTACCTGCCGGCGGCCAGGCCTTGATATAACCAGTACAGTGGACCACAGCATACTGAGCTTCTCCTTCCTTCACTGGCCCAAGTCCATTCCTAAGTGGAAAGAAATCAGTTTTGCATTAAAGCAACATAATTTTTAGTTCTTACCAGGAGCTTTCCCAGAAACTGTGAACAAGGTATAAGGCAGAGAACCAATAAAATGGATTAAGGTGCATGCAAAATGAGCAAAGGAAAGATACTAACCTGTATCTTTTTCGCATGGTGGTTATTCTGTTCAGAGGTAAATGGTCTAGTGGAGCATTGCCACATCTGGAATTGAAACAGCGCATTAATACGTTCAAATGCAATACTTAACAGCTCTTGTGTAAAAAAAAAAATCACAGCCTGTGCAGCCAGGAGGATAACAACTAGATGGGTTTGTTTTTTTAATTGACGGATATCAGAAGTGCCACTTTGCAAAGGCTTTCCTGAATGGTCACCTGGATGTGATTTTTACAGCATTAAATAAACGGATTAGACAAACTCATAGATGAAAAGTCTGTCAAGAGCTGTCAGTCAGGATAGTTCAACAAAACCTCAGAGTGCAGGGGTGGTGTATCTCAGAATACCAGATTAGTTATGCACCTAATGTTTGGTACTTTTGATTGGAAACAGTTTTGGAGACAGAATGAGTATATACAGTAGACAGAAGAATCCCAATTATTTGCTCAAACACAGATTTTTAAGCAGTGTCACACTTCTCTTGGGTTCAGAAATCGAGGTAAACAATTGTCATGGGATTGGATTGAAAAAGAAGAAATATAAAGTAAGACACCAAAAAAGCTTGAACATTGCAAAATGAAGATGCTCTCCAGATCTGCTCATGTGTCTAAAATTAGCTGGATGATTAATTACTCTTGTTTTTAAATAATAGTGGTTTACTGAGAAACAAACAGACAGCCCTGTTTCCATCCCGTTGTGGAATGCTTGGTTTCAGAACTATCGACTGAAATCATCGTGCATTGTGACACAGTTGCCTGCATTCCAGTGGTTAATCTGATGCAGGGTTCTTTTCTGAGCAAGCATAGGCAAAAATGAAGTTTTTGGTAAACACAACTGTGGAAAGGCCGTGAGCTGTTGATTACTTTATTAACTCCAGAAACTTTCAAAAAGTCAAACATGAATGAAAAGAAGAAGCATTTTCTGAGCAGAGTTGTTATTTTCAGCTTGGCAACATTCATCTGCATTAAGTGTGATGGACGGGGTATAGCATTTCTCTGGGCAAGAGCAAAAGATTACAAGTCCTTTCCATGACCTGCAGAAAGCAGAGGCAGCCTTTGCGGCTCACGTTGGCCCTGTGGTCTTGTATAGCTGACTCCAGAGGGTAGACATCTGGCCACTAAGACATCTGGATGTCGTTTGTTGGTTTGCCAGAAGGCATGTGGGCCTGTTCACCCACCACCTGATGGAGCACCATTCCACATTTTGTTAGGATCAGCTCAGAAGAGGAGCCCTGCTGAATCGGATCAACCTTCTCGTCATCCACTTTATCCCGTTAGCTAACATTTCTCCCAAGCCCAGTCTCCAAGAACTGAAGGCAGAAGGCCTTACTCAGTAGTGTCATCGGCAATGAGCTGCAGGAACGCTAGGTGGAACTTACCGCTTGATTGACAGGCTGTCCGTGACGTGTCGCCGCCTGCCCGCCCGCCGTGCGGGCTCCCTCTGGTTGGCGCACCCCTCTGCTGCTTGCCCGGGCACCCGGCGCGCCCCCCAGGCAAGCAGGCACCCCCTCCGAAGCCAGGGGTGCCCACGCGGTGGGTGGGCAGGTGGCGACATGTCACGGCAGCCAATCAGGCGGTAGGTCCCGCCTAGCGTTCCGGCAGCTCGTTGCCAGATGTCACCGCTGGCCTTACTGACTGGTCTTCACTGACCACAGAATAAACTGCCTGGCAGAATCACAGTCCAAGACCACTCTAAATCCAGGATATTATCTTGTAAAAGTGGCCAGCCAGAGGGAAGCAGCGGCCCATTCCTTCTGCTGGTTTGCAGCCTCTGACAGTCAGTTTTATTGCCTCTGTGAGGCACTAGGGGGCTTGAACCCAGGAATCTCGTAGTGCCTTACTATCCATGCCGGTGGTTCCCAAACTGCAAGGGTTCCCTCCTTCCAGAGGCCTCCCGGGACTCCCTTCGCGGTTTCTCCTTACACTAATGTAGGGGCCGGGGCTGGCTCCTGCACCCGCCCGCTCTGCCAGAGGCCAGGATAGGCCCTGCTTCTCCCTTGACCTGAGGTTCTCTGGCCCTCTGAGCCTGGCAGGCAGTGGTGTCATCTACTCTCTCGCAAGCCGGAACGCTGGGTGGGACTTGAGTGATTGACAGCCCGTCGACTCACTTCCGGTTTCTTCGCGCGCCCCGCGCGGCTTTCCCTCGCCTCGGAGGGGGCGCCTGCTCGCCAGGGGGGATGGGTGGGGGGCGCGCCGGGTGCCTGGGCGAGCAGGCGCCCCCTCCGAGGCGAGGGAAAGCTGCGCGGGGCGCGCGAAGAAACCGGAAGTGAGTCGACAGGCTGTCAATCACTCAAGTCCCACCCAGCGTTCCGGCTTGCGAGAGAGTAGATGACACCACTGCTGGCAGGGTCCTGTCGCCTCGCCCCCTCCCGGGATAAGGCATCCCCCAGGGTTACCCCAGGTAAGCCCCCCCTAGGCTGCAGCCATCCCAGCCAGGGGTGACAGGGGGAAAGGCAGCAATGTGATCCCCAGGATCGCACTGCTGCCAGGGGGAGAGGAAGTATTTTTTTTCCTGATTCTTTAATTCTGATTATTTTGCAGATAGCCTCCGTGAAGTGCAGCTTCACTTCCTGAAGCCTTTGGAAATATTTGGCGGAAGTACAGTAGCTCTGCGCCTACATTCAACAAGGACCAGCACAGCCCATTGCAAGGCCAGAAATGAAAAAAAAAAAAACAGCACAAGCATCCCATGAATGAATAGAATAGCCTACCTCATCCTGCAAATGAACGAACGCCTTGAGCCCATGCACATTCTCATGGAGGACTGCTGGCCTTCCTTCTTTACTGTCCCAGTCTTCAAGTCCAAAATCCTCCCTAAACGTTGAGAAGGGGATGACCGTAAGGAGAACAGCCTAACAGTGCAGGAATTCAGGGAGAGAACCTACAGACTAGATTTTCAGTCTGACCCCACCCCCTCCCCACAGGGCTGTGCGACCAAATTGAAATTATGTACAAGGGGCAAAAATACATAATTAACCACATGCTGTTAAGTAGACTTTTGCAACCAGACGCAGAGATCCTCATAAAATTCAGGGTGCAATCCTAAACTGGAGTTAGGCCGGCATAAACTAAGCCAGCAAAGTTTGGCCAGCACAAGGGACACCGTAATGTATGTTTGGACCACTCTCGGAGTCAGAGAGGCCAGCACACAGACGTGAGCCATAGTCCCTGACTCTGAGAGTGGTCCAAATGCGCTTTTCGGCAGCACTTGGTGCCAATCAAACTTTACTGGCTTAACTGTGCCATTCTAACTCCAGGTTAGGATTGCACCATGAATTCTATGGCCAAATCGTTTTTCTATGCTTTCAGCCATGATCATGGCAAACACATAGGTCTGTTCACCACCACTGGGAAAAGAGCCGAGTTTAGGACAAGGATACCCGGGCTTAAAGTTCTCACTTTTGCCATGACTTCTGTGTGATACTAGCTATCATTCATTCTCCATCTCTTTCTCCATCCCTCATTTCTTACCTGTTTCAAAAGTGAGATGCTCTGCAAGGCAGATGTGAAGGTAAATTGCAATAAAAATGGCAAGGCATTTTGCAAAACAAAATTGTGCTGTCTAAATTATATATTCAAGCAATACTTTCTAGTGCTGAAGTTCTTGGAGAGCGAGGACAATCTGTTCTTACGAATAAGGTCCAAGAAAATTCTCCTTTCTAGTCAAATTGATGCATGTACTCAAAACAGTGTTTTGTTCCACTTATCAAAAAAGAATTTACACGCTGCCTTTCAACTAGTGTCAAGGTAGTTTACAGTAAAAAAAAAATGATGCAAAACAAAACAGAAGGTTCAGACAGTTATTTTACTGTATAAACAACAAAAAGAGTAAACCTCAAACTAACTGCAAGAAAAATAATGAATGGTTTACCATTCTCAAAAAGCTATTCTGATCCAAAACCTACCAAAATCAAAGTGGGGGAATGCTGCCATTTTGGGTCATCCTATTTGAGTTTCACACTGAGCAACAAGATCTTAGAAGAATGCCCACAAGTGGACCTCTTCTGGCCCAATTCACTGAAAACTTTGCAATACGGAAGATCAGTGCTGAAACACAGGTGGGCAGCCGCATGCTCCCTGACGCATATAAACAGGAAGGAGAAAAAAAAAACAGCAAACAAGCATCTGTTTTGCAAGACTGGATTCACCAACGCGCATTCCTGAAACAAAATAGATTAAAACCGCAGTACTGAGGATGCTTTTCAAAAGAAGCTATAAAAACACGTTCCATGTTAACATCGAGTCACACACCGCAAACGTTTAAGGCTCTCTCCGTTTCGGTTCCCCTTGGGGGAGACAGTTACGAAGTTCCTAATTGCCTCCATGTGATCATTTGGCATCGCGCACCCTCATAAAGCGGGCTGCGCACACATATTCCTAGTGGTTACATCTGCACTTTGGAATGCGGCTATACGATGCCTCAAAGGGTTACCACACGAGCTAGGTCTTGCCCTGAATTATACCCCGTGCAACCCCAGTGACCTACTTTTAGGTGTGACTCAGACGACTATTTATGACAAGGGAAAGGATGACAGAGACCTCTAACAATTTGTTCTCGGTTGTTACAACTGCTAAGCAAGAGTTGCAGAGGGATGATTCCTTGTTCTATCTGATGAAGACAATCATCATTCAAATTATCGTACCACAGTGATCCTCAAGGGGACAGCGATTAGCACAACTGACATGTGTTGGAGAGGTGATGATGAGACCTACTTGTTCTTTTCCAGTTATTGTTAATATCCTCCAAGCCCCGTCCATAGACGTACACGGCTTGTATGAAGTTGAGAAGTTCACAGGGTTAGATCCTGTTTTAGACTTTGGCACCATCCCTTTGTCCCATCCTGTTGTCTTCCAAGTACGTGGCTTTGATGGACCAATGATTTGTCCTCCCTTCCCATCAGCAACAGCCAGGTGGATGGGGTCATAGCTCCAGGGTGAGGACATGCTGTGACTTCTCATGGTCTAGGCAGAGGCAGATCTAAGGGAGGGCAAAGCTCTAAGTTTTGCAAGAAGCCTTACCTTGCAGTGGAAATCACTCTTCTCCTGCACCGTTTTAGCCAATCCTCACAGGGAACAGCAACATCTTGGCGTTGCTTACTGGCTACAGCAGCAAGGGAGAGGCGGGATTTACATGACAGGGTAAGGCTTCTTGCAACACTTAGAGCTTGCCTTCCCTGTAGATCTGCTTCTGGATCTAGGACTGTGGTCTTTAACCTTTTTCATGCTGTGACCCAAACAAGCCAACAAAGTACAAGAGGTGGGACCCACTGTCGAACCCACTCCCTTCTGGAACCCTATCTGCCCACCCTGCCCCACCTCTGCCCACTCTCTGCACCATTACATCCTCCTAGCACTGTTCACTGTAAGCAATTAGAGAGAACAGAAAAAGTTACCATGAAGTCTGGCACAAGTAGAACCTATTTTAGCACAATTGCTAAGAACTTGGGCTGGACAATCACCTGGTCCCTGGAGGGGTATACCAGGTGCCTCCCCTTTCCCCGTGTGGCGTTCTAGTCCATTGGCCTTCAACCTTTTCCATTCCCGTAAGTTGCTGCAACCCCACAACTGGGGCTTTGTGACCCCATTGAGTCCTAACCCCGAGGTTGAAGAACACCGATCTAGGAATCTGCCAGAGATCAGAAGACAACGATCAGTTTCCGACCGTTGGAATATGGATGAAGGAAAGAGCACCAATCAAGCGAGGAGCTTAGGAAAGAGTACCATACCAATCGAATAGCTGAAATTTCAGCAAGCCCAGTTTTCAGGGTCTGAAGGCTTATCCTCAGCTGCTGATTCATGGGGTTGTGCCTCAATGCTCTCATATTAAGAAAAACATCCACCTGCTTTATCATTTCTATATTCATTCCAGCTGATCGTGTGGCAGACTCTGGCACACCCTTAATTGCAATCAAGACTAAGTAAATCACAGCTGTGTGCCACATGGGCAACTGAGAATAGGGAGGAAGTCAACTTTGCCCTCATAATTGTTTTTTCGAACAACCACAGACCAGTCATACTTTTTGGGGGGGGAGCGGGCTTCTGTATCGGATAGCACAATCCTAACCACTCCACTGCAAAATGCAGCACGTGTCCCATTGGCACAGCGGTGTCAGTGCTGGAAAGTTGGTTAGGATTGCACCTTGAAATGTGTCTTCACTGGTGACAGAGACTAAGCCAAAGACCTCACACAAGTATCAGGCATGTGAAATCAACCAGAGTCAGGCAAGAATGTGTCAAGGAAATAACGTGAAGGAAACTCTGCAGAATACAACTTCATAGGATTTGATCTTGTAACTTTTCAGGTGTTGGATTTCTCAAACAGACCTTCCTAACAGGGCATGTGAGGAAGTCCAAACACATTGGCATGCCTTCCTGGAAAAATCCATAATGAACCAGCTGTCCCCTTACCCAAAAGACAGCTTTGCCAGACAATAACTAGAAAGATATGGGCAATATATAGTCCTCTTAAAAGGTAAAGGTTTCCCCACGACCGAATAGTCTATACTAGTCGTGACTGACTGTAGGGGGCGGTGCTCATCTCCATTTCAAAGCCTGTAGAGCCAGCGTTTTGCCCGAGGACAAGCTTCCGTGGTCATGTGGCCAGCATGACTCTACACCGTAGCGCACAGAACACCGTGGCCTTCCCACCAAAGTGGTCCCTATTTATCTACTTGCATTTAGGTGCTTTCGAACTGCTAGGTTGGCAGGTCCTATATATAGTCCTCTTCAGTGCTTTTTTTGTAATAAAAAAAAAAAAAGGTGCAGGAACTCACAACCTGTTAATTTTTTATTTATTTATTTATTTTCAAACCATTTTTTATTTACACTAAAAATTAAAAAAGATTTTCTATTCACCAATCATTTTTTAAATAAATATTTTATTTATCATAAATAAATAAATAAATAAATAAATAAATAAATAAATAATCATTATTTAAAAAATAATGTTTTACTCCTTTAACATGACCAGCTCAGAAATTTCAGGACTGCAGTCCAACACAGAAGAGCAAAAAGCTCTCCCAACACCACCAACGGGAAACTAGTGTCTGTCTAAAAATCATTCTCCCCTCCTCCCCGGCACAGAAAAACCAGCCTGGCAGCAGAATCCCCTGCGCGCACGCACACACACTTGGGAGCAAGTCTCATGGAAGTCCACCGAGGTGCCTACTTCCGAGGAAGCCCGACCACGATCGGACTGCAGAGGGTTCTTTTTGGCAAGGAGGGGAACGCAGAGCAGGAAAGACGGAAGGAAATGGAAGGAGCAGGACGCGGAGGAGAGGAAAGGCTGCTGCAAGCGGGGGAAGTCCAGGAGGGAGAGCCGGGAATTAGGGAGGGAGGGAGATGCTGCAGGAAGGAGGCTGGGAAGGGAGCAGAAGGGAGCAGGAGGCAGAACAGCCCCGTGAGGAGGTACAGAGGCGGAATCGGAGTGATGTCGCAGCGAGGAGGTCCTGGCAGCCGCACCACGTGCCCAAGTTTGCGCTCACTGCGGTTGGGCAGCAGTGGAGTGAAGCACCCCAGGGCCACTGCAGCCGGTGCTCGATCGCCTGCCTGCCTGCCTGCCTGCCTGACTTCCCGGGTCCGGGCAGGGCGACTGAGCTTCCCTGCTGGCCAGGCACTGGGGCCAGGGCACTGCTGCTGCGGGGCGAGGAGGAGGCGGCGGCGACGTGGAGAGCCCCCATCTCCGCTGCGGCGCCTGGGGAAGGTCCCGTCCAGCTCCTCCTCGTGCTTCGAAGGAGCTGCATGCAGCTGGGCCCGCGCCCGGCGCCCGCCCGACCACGGCCTTCCCTGCAGCCTCCTCCTCACGTGGTCTTTTAAGTTGGCAGAGTCAGCCCGCTGGGGGGGACTGCATAAAAAAGGTGGCGGAACGCCGTTCCGGTGCGTTCTATTAGAAAAAAAGCCCTGGTCCTCTTACAGCCCCATAAATACTATACGCAGAGCGGCTTGCTATTGCTGACTAGAATTCCAAGGATCTTAACCAAGGATGTGAAAATTGTCAAATTAATGAGGTAAACTAAATTAAATGCTCCTAGCAGGGCCATATTAACCCATAGCTGGGCCCCTCAGCTTTCAGGTATTTTGGGCCTCCTCCTGTCACAATGGAAGCCCCAATGGACGGGCAGGTGGGCATAGTTCTCCTCCCCTCTTTGCAAATAAGGCCTCTGCAGCTTGGTCAATGCATCACTTTTCCCCATCTATTGCCTTGTTACAAAATGTGCGCGCACGTGCACGCACACACACACACACACATTTTTGCAGGCAACCCCGAACCTTAGGCAATCCAGCCACTGTGGGCTTCTCCTTACAAACAGACTGAGGCTTGCATGGAAGCTGCCCACCCACCCGCCACTCTAGTCTGAGGAGAAAGAAACGGAGAAGCCAGGCACTTCTAAGCTGTTCCCCAAAGGGGAAAACGAAACTCACAAACTGACCTGGGCTTGCATGGAAGCTCCCAAGCCTTTGCAAGTTCGGGTTTCCTGTAGTCACCTGCTGGTTGGAGGTTGGTGGGCCAGATGGGGAGTCCTCAGGGGCCAGATGCATCAGACCCATGCATTAGGCTGACGCCCAGACATGCCATCTTGATAGGCCCTGGCCCAGTGGTGGTATCGAAAGCGGGAGGAACCGGAATGCTGGGCAGGACGTACGGTTGATTGGCAGCCCGTCCGTTCCGTTCCGCCGCCTGCCACGCGGGCTGCCCCCGGTTGGCACGCCCCACCGCTGCTTGCCCAGGCACCCAGTGCACCGCCCACCCGTCCCCCATGGCAAGCAGGCGCCCCCTCCGAGGCCAGGGCAGCCCACGCGGCGGGCAGGCAGGCGGCAGAACCGAACGGACGGGCAGCCAATCACACGTAAGTCCTGCCCAGCGTTCCGGTTCCTCCCGCTTTAGATACCACCACTGCCCTGGCCCCTGCGGGACCCCTAAGCTTCAGCCTACTCAGCCTAATGGATAATACAGCCCTGGCTCCTAGTTCTCATTGGCCGGGGGGGGGGCGAGAGAGAAGAGAACTGCAAAAGGGAAAGGCAGCTAACCAGACAATGCTGAGTGTGTATTAGTGGCTGTAGTGAACCCACCATTTACACATTATCCACAAGAGCATCTACCTGTCAAAAACAGATAGTAAAACAGATGGGGTGGTGGGTGTATGACATATTATGCTAATTATGATTCCCACTTGCATACACTAACCAGCTGCTGTGGGTTATACCTCTGCCTTCATAGCCGCAATTTGCCACAAGGGATAGTTTTTTAAAATATATATATGTATTACATCTCCCCCATTTCTCTCTAGATCTGTCTGAAATCTGCCCAGATTGTGGCACTTTGTGCCAAATTTCAGCCAGTTTGGACAAATGGCCTGGATTAGATTAACATTAAGAATGCAAAGGGCTTATATTGGCAGAAGGATGTCTGACCTGTTGACCTCAAGTATAACAGGCATTCTGTGCCAGTAAAATAAAAGAACACCCTATATATATTCCTAATTTCTTTCAATGCTTCACAATCTTGGAGACGCAATCAGTGCAAGCTCAGTTCGAACCAAGATTTGGATTCTCTCGGTAGTCCAGTTTTTCCCCCATCCCCAAATCTGGAGACCTGGCTCAGGCCCATCTTGTCACAACAGAGCACATCTTAAACACAGCCTGTTGACATTTATAGGCTGATAATCAGATACAGCCCAGGCTTTAAGGCCTATTTTTCCATTCTCTCTTGACAGTTCCCTCTAGGCAGCTAAATTTTGTCCCTCAGTCGAAGCCAGACTTCTCAGATGCTTTTGGATGCTTAGATTCTATAGCGCCTACTTGCAGAGCCAAAACATTAACTGGAGAGAGGGAAGAGGCGGGCATATCCCAGGCCAGTTTTCATGGGGCAAAACTTTAAACAGTACATTGTAATTCCTTATGCACTGCTTCCCAAAGACACACCTACATTTTCACAATCATCTAGTGGAGATAACAAAGCATGAGATATGACTGTGCAAGTGCATGTGCTATTATATGCTAAAAATAAAAACTGCACACTCAGCTAATCCAAATTCTGCATCAAATTGAGAGTGCAATCCTAACCTGGAGTTAAGCCAGCACAGATAGGCCAGCGAAGTTTGGCTGGCACAAGGGACACCGTAAAATATGTGTGAACCACTCTCGGAGTTAGAGAGGCCAGCACACAGACATGTGCCATCCTCCCTGACTTCGAGAGTGGTCCAAACACACTTTATGGTGGCCCTGGTGCCGGCCAAACTTTGCTGGCCTAACTGTGCCGGCCTAACTCCAGGTTAGGATTACCCTCTGAATTCTGTGACTGGTATAAATTACTGTAACTAAATTGGGACAATGTGCATTGTGTACCTTCCTTTGCATAACTTACTTTTTACAGTTTTTACATTGTCTATTCAAGCTTCGCTTGTAATCAGAGAGGAGCTAAAGTCCTACTGTCAGCCACTGGAAACCTTATCCAGGGACATATACATTACAAAGATTTTACCAATGCATACGTGTTTTTTTGAGAGCATCTTTGTGGCCATAAGGATTAAGAACTCGCTTCTTTTTCAGTAAAATCTGAAATTCCCTAGAGGCTGTGTTCTGAACTTATCCTGCACTTCCTTTTGTGCTTCCATAAAATTGCACCACGCATATAAGCCTGCAGGATCTCTCACAGTTCATCAAATACCAACCACTTCTTTGTGTTCTAAGTCTTGCAACTGAATTCACAGTAAACCATCCAAAGGAATATAATCAGTGATGAAATTAAAAGCAAACCTCGAAGTGAATTTCAGAAAAGTTCCCAAGGAGAATTATTGGATAATTTGGGGGAAAAGGCAAACAAGTTTTTGTAAGTTTCTGTGCACCCCAAACGTAGAATCTGCTGCATCAGAACCAACAACTGCCACAGTCACCATGAGGCTTTCAACTATTTCCTTGGCCTGTGGTTGCTGCCTGAAGCCTGGTTAAGATCACAGCCATGCAGGAAACTATGGCAAAACCAATCTTACTTGGGTCACACTCAGCAGGTCTGATTGGGGAGACTCCAACAAAACCTGATTACCACTTTGCAGGTAGAGCTGGGACACCTCAATACACTACAGTCAAACCACCTCATATGGCTGTTGTGAAGATGGATGCTGGAGGGAACCAGATGCACTGCACTTGAGCTTGTTGGAGAAAGTATGACTATCAATTTCTTGGTGCAACTAATGCTTTGCCATGGTTGGTGCAAATGACAGTTCACAAATATGTCAGCATCGGGCTTGTTCATGGATTCTGGTGTGAATCAGAGGCAGGGCTGTAAATCCCTGCTTTGCACACAAGATGTCCCAGGTTCAATCCCTACCATCTCCAGGTTGGATCGGGGGGAAAAAACCAGCACAGACAATACTGAGCTAGATGGACTGATTCAATGGAATATCCATACATGCTTCATATGAAACAGCTCTTGGCTGAACCTGTAGCAAATCACATTGTCCTCTAAAGCAGGGGTTGCCAGACTGTGGCGCGTGGGCCGGATCCAGCATCCACTTGCTCTATCCCCAGTGTGAACGGCTCTTACCATTCTGCCAGGGACGCTCGTAAAGACCCCAGGGGTCTACATCGACAGCCGCTTCTGTGCAGAGTGCTGGGGCAGTAGACCCTGGAAGTGCCTGGCCATAAAGACCCCAGGGGGCTGTAGCTGGGGACTTTGCAAACATCCCTGGAAAAATGGTGAGAGTCGTTTTGCACTGGGGACGCTTTTAAGCACAGCAAGAGTCTCCAGTTTGGAGACGGCTGCTCTGAAGC
Source organism: Lerista edwardsae (assembly GCA_029204185.1). NCBI lineage: Eukaryota > Metazoa > Chordata > Lepidosauria > Squamata > Scincidae > Lerista > Lerista edwardsae. The sequence goes on from JAJKFI010000026.1 coordinate 1,906,245, forward strand.
AGAACTCAGAAGGAAGCCAATTCTCCCATCCATCTTCCTGATTCTTTTTCTGCCACTGAAACAAAAATGAATTTGACTTGGACAAGGTAACAAACGATGACTTTGTGCGCCATGAAAATACTCCACAGGCTGCACAGAAAAGACAAACAAAAAACAGGAACAAAGTACCAGAAGAATCTTTGCAGAATCCAAAAACATCATTCTCATGGTGGAAAAAGAAAAAGGTTGGGGTGTGTGTGTGTGTAAGGGGGCAACCCCAAGGCAGAGATGGAGGAAAACAAGAGGAAATGATTAACAACTGAAGCAAATACGAAGTGACTAATACTATCTAACGTGGTTCCAATTAGAAGCAGACCCTTGTATAAAGGCTGACCAGACAGAAAATATTAAGTTGATGCCGAAGTTCGTTACATTCTGGTAACCTTCAAAAACAAGTTTTGCTCTTGGGCTTGGGACAATAGTAGACAAGAAAGCAGGGAAGGAAAAAACATGGAACTTCCAAAATTCCTTTGCTTCCTCATCATCTGCCAAGCGTGATCAAAGCTGCCCCAACTGTGGCATGCGGCAATAGGAAGGAATGCATGGTTTGATCAGAGATTACTGCTGCCTTGCCCCCCTGGACTGACTGCTACGCTACTGAACAGCAGAAAAGGACACTATGGGGAGAGGACGGCTCCAACATCTTCCGACCTCCCTCTTTCCCTAATTTGGAAGCAGCCTTTATGCTGGAACATTCAGGTCCAGTTTAAGACCTCCTGGTGCTGGAAGAGGCATGTCAAATACTTCCCTCTCCTATTTGGTTTTGTGTCGGCCTCGGCTTCTCCCATTCCCTGCAAGACCAGCCATAGTATGGGGAAATTCAGCCAATTGGACTGAATATGGCCTCACGCCCTAAGCGGGGGAACCCAAAACCACCACCTCATTCTGTAGCTGATACTCCAGCATGGAATCTTCCATTAGCTACAGAACAAGGACAGCACAGTGCTGCCAGGTTGCTCACCTGCCGCTGGATCCAAATGGTTTGAAATGGGCCCCTCGGAACCAGCCGGAGGTGATGTCATCATATTCCACCATCTACTTCCAGGGGCCGCATTTCACACAGGGTGCTACTGGCCCCACATCTGTCACTGCATTTTGTCCTGGTAAGTGGGGGCGGGGCAACAAAAGTGTGCAGAGTGCAATCCTAACCTTGAGTTAGGCCAGCAAAGTTTGGCTGGCACAAGGGACACCGTAAAGTGTATTTGGACCACTCTCTGAGGCAGGGAGGATGGCGCATGTCTGTGTGCTGGCCCTCTCTGACTCTGAGAGTGGTCCAAACATACTTTATGTTGGCCCTTGTGCTGGCCAAACTTTGCTGGCATAACTGTGCCACCCTAACTCCAGGTTAGGACTACACCCTCAGGGAGCAATCCTGAACAGCACTGGATTAGCAAGGCCAGCTCGCCAGTGCCTAATCCAGTGCTGTTCAGGACGGGCTGGAGCCTCCCTGCGGCAAGGGAGTGCGCGCTCCCTTACCGTATGGGAGGCTCCAGTCTCCCCTATCCGCTCCTCGGATCTGCACCCGCTAAAGAGCGGGCACAGAACCGAGGAGACGGCGCAGCCCAAATCGGGGCCTCGCTGCCTCGCTAGTGAGCATAGGATGTGGACGTATGGCCACCTCCCAAGCCTGCCCAGGTCCCGCCTCCCCCCCTCCCACCAATCCCCGTCCCGAAACGGGACAGAGAATCCCTTGCGCCGACCGTCTTCGGTTGGCGCAAGGGAGGTGCTCCGTTGGCACTCTGAAGCTGTCTTTGGTGCGCGCAAGGGAGGTGGGTGCTCCATCAGCACTCTGAAGCCGACACTGTGAGCAGCGTCGGCTTCAGAGCTTCAGCGCCAACGCAGGGGTGCTGCTTGGCGCACGCACGCCTGCGCTCTGCCCCTTGCGTCGATGCGATGACGTCACATCAACACAAGGGACACTCTAGGATTGCGCTGCTCGTGTCAGTCCCTGAAGTTCCTGAGGCTGGACCTTACTCCTTGCATCAGAAAACTAAGATGGGGAAGGTGAAGCATGGACAAGAAGACAGGGAGAGCCAAGTGTTGGGGACTATCTAGTTCACGGAGCACCTCTCCTCCACACCTCCATCCTCCTCTTCCAATCCAGGGACTGATGGGCACTATCTACCAACCTGCTGGCAGCAGTCAGCCTCCCAGAAGGGCTTAATGACATCACTTCCTGCTTAAGTAGGTCACTTCCAGCCCGCAACAGGAGCTATGAAAGCTATTCGGCCTGTTATATGAAATGAGTTTGACACCCCTCTCTGCACTGACTGGTAGTGGATCTCCAGGGCTTTAAGAAGGGTCTTTTCTAGAGCTACCTGGAATTTTTGAAGATTGAACCTTGGGCCTCAAGCTGCAAGGCTGCGTTTATTTTGCAACTGAATCAGCTGAAAAAAAATAAACATGCGTTACACTTTTTACAGACTCGTGCAGATAAAGACCATTTCACTCCTAAAACAACTGAGCCAGTGTTAGGTTACAACAACAGGATGTATTTGTATCTTATCAGCCTCCACACGGCAGCCTTACAGAAAGATACATATACTCAGTGATAGAGGTATCAATTCTGTATTTTATTTAGTATCCTGCATTTTAGGTCCCAAAACAACCCCAGAGGTGGCTTCCAGAAAGATCATCTGTACTGATCATTGTTGCACGCGAAATTAAAGTATGTCTTGATACAAGAGAGCCAAGAACAAATCTCTGTGATTGCCTTCCAGGTTAGGGTTATTCGGAACGTGCAAAAGTAGTTTCCAAATTGGGATAGGCAGGGAAGATATAAATGCATCTTGCCTAACTCAGCACTCTGGCTCAGTTGCTTTAGGAGTGAAGTGATCTTTACCTGCAAGAGTTTGTAAAAATATGCAGAACAAAGAAACCAGTTTCCCTTTTTCCCAGTGAATTATTGATGCAAAGCAATTTGCAGATTGATCCTATGCAGTTAGGCATTCTTTCTACCTCACAGCACTGCAGGCTTAAATCTTAAATCATGATAAGTGATGATGATGATGATTATCATCATCAGCAAGCTATTATAGCGCCATCAATGTCCACAGCACTTTAGACTGAAAAGGAAGGTCCCTGCCTGGAGAAGCTTACAGTCTAGATTGGCGATTGTCAAAGCTGCATTGACTTTGCATTGCATTGACATTGCTGCACTGACTCTGCAAATAGCAATTGCACAGCGATGTTGCAAGAAAAAACAACACAGACGTTTGTACAGGAAGAGAAGGGTGAGCTCTCCAATCACTCCTAACTTGACACAGTGGCAGTCGGTAACGGGAAGGTAACGGTAACGGTAACAAGCTACAGCCTGATAGCAAAGTCTTATCATGGATGGGAGCTGCAGAGAGTTGCCCAACAGTATGCTGAAACTGGAGCTGCCATAAAGAAACACAACTTCATTTTACCTTCCTTGAGAGCGCAATGTCCGCACCCTTGCCCCAGAGCCTCCCCTATGGGTTCCTCAGATCTGCTCCTAACAGCCGCATCCCACCCCACCCCACCCACCCCACCCCCTCCCCGGGCTGGCACGCTTCCTGGCCTGCCCACCCCTGCCCAGTTCCTCCCTCCTCCCTCCCTCTCTCTGCCCAGAGCTGCTACTGCACCAGCCACGTTCGACGGGTGCACAAGCGGCACAGCAGGGCCTCGGGCCAGCGCTGCGGCTAGCATCGGCCCAACGGCACCGGCACCAATGTCGGGATGCTGGTCGGTGCCCCCACGTCGGCGCGAGTGACGTTGGGCTGACACAAGCATCTAGCATCGGCCCAAGGGAGCAGGTAGGATTGCGCCCTGCGTTGGCTATATTTACTGGCAAAGATTTTTCCCCTCCTTTCTGTTCCTCTAATGACCTCCTCCTCAACGCATCCAAACACAAGGTAAGCAAGCCACAGCCAACCATCCAGTGACCCAAGAATCTACTGACCTCATTGGACTGCAAAAAACAGAAGAAGAAAGGTTGGGTAAGTTTTAGTTTTATGACGTGGTCCAGCTATAGGGAAGCATGGGGTCCACATGGAGGGCCGTAAAGCAAAAGGAAGCATGATTGAAAGGCACATAGTTCGGAGATCTTTATAGATGTTGCTGGCAGAAGCCCCAGCTGCGCTGGAGCAAGGGAACCATAAAACGCCTGTATGTGTCTTCATTCCCCTCCCCATGTCCATTCAGATGTTTCTCCACTCTGCTTCTTGCTCAGTGGACCACAGGGGATTTCAAATGCACATAACTTTGCATTTGACTAATTAACATCAACTGTGGAATTGCTCCAAATACTGAGTGCAAACGTGCATCTTCTCAAGGAAAATAGAACAAGGCATGCTTTGGGGTTCTTAAAGTTAAAGCTATGTAAAAAAAAAGATAAGACTTTCTAATCAAGGTCTAATAATAAGGAACCCAGCATATAATTCTAGTACCAAGCTTAAAAGCTGCTGTGGGGTGAGAGAGTGAAATACACAAGGATCTGACACTGTGGTCCAAGCATTCCAAAATGTGGGGCTTCCTCTACAATACGGTGTCTCAAACTTTCTCTCTCCAGACCTGTCAGAAAAGGAACATTGTACAGACTGGTTCAGACACAACAATAAACTATGGTTTAGCACTATTTCCATTAGGAGACACACGCCCCATTTCCTTCCTTTCACCCTGTGCACAGAGGGAAGAAGACTGAAAGTGTCTGATCACAGTTTAGAACAAAACAAAGTTTCCTGTTTTCTTGAATATGAGAAACTGTGGTTTGTCCATCCGTTGGTTGACAAATTAAGATATCAAATCAGGATCAAAACATGGTTTGAGATCCTGGTTTAACAGAGAATCAAACAAGATGTCATTTTAGCCATGTGACATGAAAGTTAAAGGCTTGCTTTTTATCTGTGTGCAGCAGCCACACATTACCATTGTTCAGATCAAGGCCAAGGCTTAGTGGTACTGTAGAAGGCATAGGGACGTGGTGGTGCAGCGAGTTAATCCGCTGTTGCTGGGCTTTCGACCGGAAGGTTGGGAGTTCGAGACTGCGTGATGGAGTGAGCTCCCGTTGCTTGTCCCAGCTCCTGCCAACCTAGCAGTTCGAAAGCACCTAAAATGCAAGTAGATAAATAGGGACCACTTTGGTGGGAAGGTAACGGCGTTCCGTGCGCTACGGCGTAGAGTCATGCTGGCCACATGATCGGACAAAAACACCGGCTCTACAGGCTTTGAAACGGAGATGAGCACCACCCCCTACAGTCGGTCACAACTAGACCATTCTGTCGTGGGGAAACCTTTACCTTTAGAAGGCATTTAGCCCTTTACCCCCAGATCATTTCTCACCTAAAACTGCACCAAAGGGATGAATATTTGACATGCCATTTTAGCAAATGGATACAAGGCCCATGTGAGGCACAGTTTGGGTCTAAGTAGGATTTGAAGAGAATGTGTGGGAGTAGCTCATGTGTGTTCTGTGGCACATGCTGGGCAGCCCAATCCTAACCTGCACTAGAATAGCCAAGCTGGCGTAGCTGGGCTGCATCCTAAGCATGTTAGGAGGCAGAAGCTGCTCAGTGCAGGGCCTGGGGTAATCCCCAGCCAGCCCTATGGGGCTGCTCAGATCCACACCAGCAAAATAGTAGGCGCAGGTCCACGTGGCCAGGAGCGGCTCGAATTGGGACCACCCAGCCCAGGGACGGGGGTTAGGATATGGCCCAATGTCTCCACCCCCGTCTCGCCCACAGCGCCGCCCTGTTACGCCTCTGGCACGCCCTCGGCACAGTCCCGCGCTGACAGAGCTACGCCAGCACTCGAGCGGCGCAGCTGACAGGCGTGGCGGTGCCCATGCATCAGCGCTGCTGCTTGCGCTGGCCCAGCGACCAATTCTGCCACACAGACCCGCCTGATGGCACGTTTGCAGCAGTGCTGGTCCAGCACAAGAGCCCTGCGCCGGCGCAACACCACGTTAGGATTGCGCTCCCAGTCACACAAGGAGATAGTCTGGTCTCTATGGACTTATCCGTGACCCCGTGTAAACCAAGTGGGTGCCCTAGAAAGGGGTCTGGAAGTCCTCCGAAGAGTGCAGGAATTCTGCAACAGAGGAGCCAGCCTGGAATGCGATCCTTTGAAAAACCCCATTCTACGGAACAGACCATGCAGTTCAGCTACAAATCATTCGAACGTGCTCAAGAACCGGGACGTTCCGCCTCCGCAGATGACACTAGTGCACAGTGTCCTGCAGGGCAGCAAAGGAAACGAGAAGCCTCCTCTTACTCTGACCTTGGGAGGCCTATTTTTCCAGTATTGAAAGCCTTATTATATCCTGCCTTTCATTCATGAAAACAAGGAGATCATATGCTTGGTGTTATTCTCAATTCTCAAGGAAGCCTTTCCATGTTGATTTGTGCTATCAAGTGATTTGTGCATACCCTGTGCACTGGCCATGGAATGTTCTTTTTTTTTGCAAAGGATTCTGGGACACGTTCTAGAACACGTACTCAGTTCGTGTGTGGCGCGTGCCAGAATTCTGATTTTCTTCCTGCATTAACTGAGAGTACATCCTGTAACAAGCTCAGCACTCCTATGAAATTTCAGGAAAGACTAGGGAGCGATGGGCAAATAGTCGTGCAGAGAATCCGTCCTTGCCTGCCATTACTGGCCGTATCATTGACATAACACGGATAAGCTTCCAAGGAGCTATGGGATCTGTCCTGGTGCAGCGTGAGAGAATGCTTTCCAAACAAATAATGCAAAAGACATTGGGCTGCATTCAAAGAAAGTTGTGGCTGTGCACTATTGACACAAAGGAGCCAAGTTAAGTGTGACTAATTTCAGTCTCCTTAAATTCAATGGAACTTCCAAATGACTAATCTTCTTTGGACACAACCCATTCTTAGCCATCCTATTGTGAGGCCATCTTGCTGGTCCCATCATCACTGGAGGCCACCGATGTCTGCCGGGAACAAGATGTTTTCCAGTCTGTCTCCTTATCTTTGGAATTCCCTCCTGAGGGAAGCTCTCCAAATCAATTCCACTGGCCTACCTTGGAAGGCAGGGGACGTGGTGGTGCAGCGGGTTAAACCGCTGCTGCTGGGCTTTCCAATCGCAAGGTTGGGAGTTCAAGACTGCGCGACGGAGTGAGCTCCCGTCGCTTGTCCCAGCTCCTGCCAACCTAGCGGTTCCAAAGCACCTAAATGCAAGTAGATAAATAGGGACCACTTCGAGGGGAAAGGTAGCAGCGTTCCGTGCGCTACGGCGTAGAGTCATGCCGGCCACATGACCATGGAAGCTTGTCCTTGGACAAAACACCGGCTCTACAGGTTTTGAAACGGAGATGAGCACCGCCCCCTACAGTCGGTCACGACTAGACCATTCGGTCATGGGGAAACCTTTACCTTTACCTTGGAAGGCAGGGAAAGTCTTTTTTTGGACAGGACCTAGATTTACAAACTGTTAGGCCTATCTATTTAATGGGCATCCCAATCCAGAACTGCCTACCTCTGTAGCCACAAAAGGCTACCGCTGCACCTAACAGCAGCGAGGCAGCTTCTGGAGTCTCCCCAGGAAAAGGGGACGTTTGTCTCCTTCCCCCGGGGAAAGCCCCATCACCTGCAATGAGCCTCCTTGGCTCACTGCCAGCTATTTTGCTGGGGATGATTCAGCCAGCCCCGTGTCGGGGTGCCTGGGCCTCCACTGGGAATAAGATCCCCATGGGGCTGCCCCCCACCCGCACCCAGGAACGCCCTCCCACCCTGCTCAGAATCTCCAGAACGCCAGCAAGGGGGACCTTACCTCTCACTGACATTGCGTTACCGCCTCGTACCACCTGCACTGGAGGGCTCTGGATTGAGCCCTAAGATTCATACCCTGCCCTACTACCATTTAGGCTTTTCATAGGCAACTTGCAAATGTATTTGAATGAAGCTGCGTTCAGTTGCAGCAGGAATGGGACTTCTCTGGAGGATCTTTCCCATTACACGTGCCATCGACTCTAGAGGTCCATATTGGCCGGACAGCAGTTCCAACCCTCACAGAAATGGTCTTGGGGGGGAAAACCTCCCAGGCTGAGCATGTGCTCAGAGGGTCCTATATACTTAAATCTACATCTGCCCCTTGAATTTTGCACCTTGCTTCACCTTGGAGAACTTCTTGGGCAACTCTTTGTGCAAAGTGAGGTTGATTCCGCAGGTCCAAAGGCAGCCCACACCTGATCTAGACATTGTCCTTGTTTGCAAAGCTCATATGCAACCACCACCGACTCCTTCCACCCACTAAAATGCTCCTGTGTGGAGGACTGTGTGGATCTGGATGCACAGATCTCGGAGGTTTACAAGATTGCCAAAGTGTGATGGCTGGGATTTATAGAAACATTCCTACACGGAGGAACAACAGAGCCTCTTGGGCAGAGTTTTTACTGGAACAAGGGCAACCAGCCAGGGTGTATGGAAATTGTTACTTTTAATATCTTTTTAATTATTAAATATGCCAGAAGGTTCACAGAGGCTCATAACTATTGTAAAAAAAAAAAAACAGGTATCATGTGCTGATGTGGTAGTGTCGAGGAGGAAGGAAGCCAAAAACCCCACATCTCAAGGCTATAAATGGGACACGACTGGCAATTTCTGCAGCCAAAAGACCCCCCACCCAAAAAAGAAGAAGAAGAAGAAGGAAGAAATAAAAGAAGCAGAAAGCTGAATCCATCAGAGTTGATATTAAAACATTTTTCTATCCCCTCCAAGACAATGTGGCAATTTCATCGTTTTCCAACTTACCTTTCCTGATGAGGGTTTAAGTATGTGACCAGTTGGTTCAAAACATCCCTCTTTGTGAGTGGAAAACTGGGGCAGGATCCAAGCACACAATTTCTTCAGAACATTTGAGAAGCCTTGCTGGGCCAGACAGGAAGCCCATCTAGACCAGCATCCTGTTGTCAACGATGGCCAACTGGTTGCTTCTAGGTTTGCCACAACCATATTCAACTCTAAAGGTACACTAATTCTGCACATGGATCCACTGGTTCCACCGTCTTGGCTAACAGTAATAGACGGCTGTCCTATGTTTCTTCCACTACGGGCAATCCCAGACTATCTCCCATCCAAGCACTGACCAGAATGAGACCTTCTAACAACTGCAAGGTGGCTATATGATGTGTAGAGATGGTATTTTTCGGTGATCAACACAGAATACTAAGTAATTAGAATTTCTACTGAAATTGCTACATAAAACAAAATTTAGGTCAAAATGTGGAAGAATACCGCTTTCTTTAACAATGAATTCTCTGTCCCTCTGCAGGAAGAGGAAGAGGGACAGAGAATTCATTATTATAGACAGTTGCCCTAGAGGCAGAACCTCGGAACTTGGAAGAGCCTCCACGAAGCTGGAAGTGACATCAGAAGAGGCAAAGGCTATAGAAAAGACCATAGAGATCGGTGTGCAGTGAGAAGAAAAACATTGAAAACCACTGCTATAGACTGTGGGGGCATCAGGCCAAGCCCAATTCTGCCCCTGCCTGGTGCTTACACTTGTGCATACATACACACACGTCCCCCCACCAGTGAGAACGTGGAGGCTATGTCAGAGCTGGGAATCACCCTCAGGGAGATCTGGTCAGGTCAGAGAAACAGAGAGGAGGAGAATCTCAGGGCACAATCCTAACCTGGAGTTAGGCCGGCACAGTTAGGCCAGAAACATTTGGCCGGCACACCGTAAAGTATGTTTGGACCACTCTTTGAGTCAGACAGGCCAGCACACAGACGGGCGCCATCCTAACTGACTCTGAGAGTGGTCCAAACGCCACTCCCTTGTATCTCGCATTCTGAGGTAAATTTCTGAGGTAAAATTCTGAGGTAAATATAAGGTAAATAAATCAAAGTCTGGCCAGCACAAAGGACACTGTAAATCATGTTTGGACCACTCTCGGAGTCAGAGAGGCCAGCACGCAGACATGTGCCATCCCCCTTGACTCCGAGAGTGGTGCAAACATGCTTTACGGTGTCTCTTGTGCCGGCCAAATTTTGCTGGCCTAAGCCGGCCTAACTCCAGGTTAGGATTGCGCCCTCATTCTGGAGGGTGTCTCCCCATCAATGGTCTGGCACCACAGCAGAGATGCACCTACAAGCCTCCTCTCCCTCCTTCATATCCATGAATGGTTTCCATCAGGGTCCCCTGCATCATCATCACAGAGGCCACTGAGAAAGCCCAGTTGTGGTTGGGGAGAGCTGAACCAGAAGTGGTGGTATGAGTTTCTCGACTGAGCAACTTGTGCCACTGACAAAACTGGGGAACTTCAGAGGTGGGTCCTGGGGCACTGGGCTCTCAGCCAGAGCTCAGTGTGGGCAACCTCTGACTGTATCTTGTAGAAATAAGATTCTATGTGGCAAAAGGCTCTCTGTCCTCATCTTCCTCTCTCCCTTACAGGCTTTAGGTGTGGGATTTGTTTAATTAAAAAAGGAAGAAAAATAGGCCACTGTTCTTTCTAATAAGATTAAACATTACTCACACCCTGAGACTCCAACCGTTTGGACAAGATGCCCAATATCAAATTCTGCAAATTCCTGAGACAGCCTCAGAGTTTGCCAGTAGTCTCCCATTCTCAACAGCAGTGCAGTTATCAACAGACCAGGTCTCGGTTACTCCGAGATATTTCCCAGCACGACTGAAAGACTTTGAAGCAGAAAGGAAATCTCGGAATGAAATGTTCTGGTCGCCGCATCTCAAAAAGGACATAGTGGAGCTGGAAAAGGTGCAGAAGAGAGCAACAAAAATGATTACGGGGCTGGGGCACCTCCCTTATGAAGAAAGACTGCAGCGTTTGGGGCTCTTCAGTCTAGAAAAAAGGCGCCTGAGGGGGGACATGATTGAAACATACAAGATTATGCATGGAAGGGATAGAGTCGATAAAGGGATGTTCTTTTCCCTCTCTCAAAACACCAGAACCAGGGGGCATCCGCTAAAACTGAGGGTTGGGAGAGTTAAAACAGAGAAAAGGAAATACTGTTTTACCCAGCGGGTTGTTGATCTGTGGAACTCTTTGCCACAGGAGGTGGTGATGGCATCTGGTCTTGATGCCTTTAGGAGGGGATTGGACAGATTTCTGGAGGAAAGGTCCATCGTGGGCTATAAGCAATGATGGATTGTGCAACCTCCTTACAAAGGTGGTGGGCTACTGGTATCGGGTGCAAGGGAGTGGCAACAGGATGCAAGCATCTTGTTGTCTCATGCCTCCCTGGGGCACCTGGTGGGCCGCTGTGAGATACAGGAAGCTGGACTAGATGGGCCTTTGGCCTGATCCAGCAGGGCTCTTCTTATGTTCTTATGTAATGAAAACATCAGAAAAAAAAACCCTGTGCTGATAGCAAGCTATCTTTGGAACCACTCCTGAATCTGGTCTAACTAGTCAAAAAAGGGCTACTATAAAGCACGTTGGGACCACTCTCAGAGTCAAGATGGTGCACGTCTGTGTGCTGGCCTCTCTGATTCCGAGAGTGGTCCAAACATACTTTACAGTGTCCCTTGTGCTGGCCAAACTTTGCTGGCCTAACTGTGCCGGCCTAACTCCAGGTTAGGATTGTGTCCTAAACTGGTGTACCTTCCAGAGGAATAAGTGAAAAACAGCAAATATGAACACATTCACACATCAGCATAGCACTATCTATGTACATGGCACTTTACAAAGAATGAGAGGCAGCCTACACAGATGTAACAACTCCCTAAGAGCTGTATCATGGGCAGGACACCCATCTTCACTGCTCCACACTTATAGTAAGTTTTTGTTTTCCTCCACATGGTGTGCAAACTGGTCCTCATGGGAAAGGACTGAGGGCTGTGGAAACAACTTGTCCTTCACATACCCTTACACAATATTTGCAGGGAAAAAAGCCTTATTGATCTTTAAAAATAACAGAGCTATTCCTAGGATTTTCATCTTTTGCGCTATTCATTCCACGATGACTAACAGTGTTATGCAAAACATGCTTTATTGCATCCTCTTTTCGGGCCTGGTGCGTCACGTGGCTTCAAAGTCGCTTTGCTGATTAATTATTCTTCCATCAAGCACAGACAACCGGACTCCACCAACAACATCTGGATTCTCTCCGGGTGTGCAAATTTTGCTTGCAAACAGCATTCCTTGCGACTGGACATAAAATGAAGCTGAAGGCAGCTGCTGAAGCGATCAACATCTGCAAACCTTGCACCTTCTGAAAGGCAGCTTCTCCCACACTCCTACCCTGATCTCTGCGAACTCCCTACTGCTTGCGATCCCGATATTACAACACAATTGTTACGGCACAAAGTCATTACCAACCCTATGCTCTTTTATTCACCCGAAGCACCCCATCACCATCAACCAGTTTTCAGCATCAATCGCTTTTTCCATCAGAGAATCATTTTCTCCATTTGAGCGCCACACATCGTAACTGCGTGAACTGGAAACGAAACGGCACTCAAGCCAAGGAAAATAAGATCGGCTAAATCTGCTGAGTCATGCTGTTTCAGTTGCACAATAGGAAAAGGCAGAGATACTTTCTGGCTTCGCTAATCTGCTCTTCCTGAAACGTAAACCCTATCAAAATGTTTCAGAGGAAATGGGGCAAGCCACAAGGTTGCTTGGGGAGCAGGTTACAAAAATCACATTGTTCTGTTCCAAATTAATCCAAATCGGCATAAAACATAGCCACTAATCAGGATTAGAAATAGTTTTCTTCTCAAAAGCCAGCAGCCAGCTGGTTGTTTTCCTGCCTTGTCCCCATTGACTTTTTGAGGTAGGTGAAAGAGAAAGAACATACAAGCAACTGACATGGTGTCAGATAAACAGTCCATCTTAACACATAACAGTCCACCTTAGAGCTTAACAGTCCCTCTTAGCACTAACTTAGCAGCAGTGGCTTTCCAAGGTTTTATGCACAAACCTTTCCAAACGTCCTCCTTCCTTAGATCCTTGTTAGCCAAGGAAGACAGGGATGCATGCGCCATTGGTCAGACGTTTGCATAAAGGTACAATTTATGACCTTATAGATGAAGAGAAACCATGTAGGCACTTCAGACTGAAACAATTCCTTCATGACGCAGTCTGAAGAGTAAGAACAACCAGATTTTAAATAGGCATTGAGGATCTGATTATTTAAGTGGGCAATCCTATACTGTGCTGGATTAGCAAGGCCGGCCAAATCCAAGCACAGAATAGGTGAGGATGGAGCCTCCCAACAGCAAGGGCACCAGGATAAAGGTCGGTTTCTCCTGATTGCATTCCTAGCTGAATGGAACCTTCTTGATTAGATTTCCATTCCTGACCCCAGCTATGACCTCACACCTTTTGCAGCCACAAAAGGAGATAGGCATGTAGTTTCAGCTCTTTCCCACACTCTGGAGCCATGTTTTACCAAATGGAGTCAAGCCATGGCCTAACCGAAGGTGGATACATACCGGGTTAATAGAGTGCATCTCCAGAGAAGGTGGATACATACCGGGTTAATACCCTCCACAGATCTGCCCCTGCTAAACAGATCTGAGGAGACCATGCAGCCCGAATTGTGGCCATGTGGCCTTCCAAACGGGTATAGGATTTGGCCGAATCCTGGACCCACCCACGTCCCGCCCCCAACCCCTGCCAATCCCATGTCCAGACGGACACGGAGCTTCCCTCACGCCGGCCGGCTTCAGCTGACACAACGGAGGCGCATTGCGGGCACAACAGGACCTGTTGCCTTAGCGCCACCGACGTGGGGGTACTGATCGGGGCTCCTGCGTCGGCGCAAAGTGTGCAGCATCAACGCATCCCTGTTGTGTCGACACTGTCCAGTTTCTAGGATTGCACTGCTAATAGCTGTTTTCTTCCCAGCAAGTAGAAGTCCATGCCATGGAGTCAGCTTGCATCTTATGTGAGGGTTACATTCCAAAGTCAAAATCACGGGCGCAATCCTAACCAACTATCCAGCACTGACACAGTTGTGCCAATGGGGCATGTGTTGCACTCTGCAGGTGAGGGGCAATCACGGAGGCCTCCTCCAGGTAAGGGAATGCTTGTTCCCTTACCTTGGAACTGCACTGCCCTTACCCCAGTGTGGGAAAGTTGGTTAGGGCTGCGCACTAAGTATAGTTGACATACCCTTAAATCCCACAAATATGTACTGTCTCTTTAAGAACTGAAATCACAGTATGAGAGATGCACAGGACTAAAAAGACCAGCAACTTCATTATCTCATTTCAGACTTGCTCTGGGACATAAAGAGAGTAAGTTGAATGGCAGGCAGAATCGCTTGCACTGTTTAAACTTTGTCTTTTTTACCAGGGATAGTGGGGTGGGTGGGTGGGTGGGTGGTAAGCATATATACTTGAATTTGTGGTCAATCACATGTAGGATGCAGGCTAACTATAGGTTATCTGAACACCTAGATCCAGCATCTCATTTTAGGCAAACAGCTTTCTCTTGCTATTGCTCCCCTGCAATGGTGTTTCAGAGGCAGCATTTCTTTGAACCTGTAGGAAGCATATTTCCATCATGGCTAGTGACTCAAGATAAATTTCCCTATATGGATCTAAATCTCACTTTAAAACCATGTAGGATTAGTGGCCATCATACATCCTGTGGAACGTTCCACAAGTTAGGGAGCAATCCTAACCTGGAGTCAGTGGCGTTTCTACAGGGATGGCAAAGCTCTAAGTTTTGCAAGAAGCCTTACCTTGCAGTGGAAATCACTCCTCTCCTGCACCGTTTTAGCCAATCCTCACAGGGAAAAGCAACATCTTGGCGTTGCTTACTGGCTACAGCAGCACGGGAGAGGAGGGATTTACATGTCAGGGTAAGGCTTCTTGCAAAACTTAGAGCTTTGCCATCCCTGTAGAAACGCCTCTGCCTGGAGTTAGGTGGCACAGTTAGGTCAGCAAAGTTTGGCCAGTACAAGGGCCGCCGTAAAGCGTGTTTGGACCACTCTCGGAGTCAGGGAGGATGGCTCACGTCTGTGTGCTGGTCTCTCTGACTCCGAGAGTGGTCCAAACATACTTTACTGTCGCCCTTGTGCCAGCCAAACTGTGTTGGCCTAACTGTGCTGGCCTACAGTGGTGTTTCTACAGGGAGGGCAAAGTGTTGCAAGAAGCCTTACCCTGCCATGTAAATCCCTCCTCTCCCTTGCTGCTGTAGCCAGTAAGCAACACCAAGATGTTGCTTTTTCCTGTGAGGATTGGCTAAAACGGTGCAGGACAGGAGTGATTTCCACTGCAAGGTAAGGCTTCTTGCAAAACTTAGAGCTCTGCCCTCCCTGTAGAAACGCCTCTGCTGGCCTAACTCCAGTTTAGAACTGCACCCTTAAATTATGCACTTTGCGGCAAACAACTTCCTTTTACCCACCCTGGACACTGCTGCTAGTTTCATTTGATGACCCTGGATTCCAGTACTACAACAGAGGAAGAAAAATTTCTCCCTATCCATTTTCCCCACAGCTATGATCAACAGCGTTCACTATACTGTATATAAGTGTAGAAAACAGCAGACACAGGCTTACGTCTGCATGCATAGCTCAAGTGATTTACAGGGACAAAGGGGTGCATAAGAACAAGTTGCGTGAAAGTCGTGCAGCCTAGGAAGGAGCACCAAACTGTGGTGAAGGGTCCCGTGCGATTCTGACTGGCTAAGACTGGGGCCTTTTGGAATCTGTTAAAACTGGCTGCAAAGAAATTTTTACAATGGAAGAATCAAAGGAAAAGCTTCCAGAGAAACAGGATTAAGTTCAGGGTCACTATCATACGGAAGAGCAAGTTAAACCCATAAACAAATTAAGGAATCAAAAATCCGAAAAGCCACACGCACAGATTCAGAAAAGCAGACAAGATGGAAATTCAGCAGCAGAGCCAAGTGGAGTCTGCAGCCAAAATAAAGTTGAGACAGTGGCTAAGAGAAAAAGCATAACAATCGTGAACTACCTACATCAGCATTATGGTGCCAGGAGGAGAAAATGTCAGTTTCTCTCTCTCTCTCTCTCTCTGCTCTCATTAACCTGAGTTTCCATTAACTATAGAAAAGGAGACTGAACTGACCGAGCGTCTCTTGTCTGTATTGTTAGCCCACCTGAGGGTCAAGCTATTAAGGTACAGAAGTGTGTGCTTAGCACTTTTCTGCTTTTTTAAAAATAGAAAATAGCAGCTGGACTGGGGACTCCCTGCAGCTTGGGACCACAGCAGGGAAGGGAAGTGGGAATTTGGATCCTTCTCCTTGCCACAGCCCCAATCTGGATCACCCCCACCTCTGCACCAACAGAAGCTTTACCCCCCCTTCTTCTTCTTAACTCATAGCAGCCATGGGGGCTTTGGACAAAGGAAGGGGGATAAGGCTCAAGCCACTTTTCCCTCATCATGATTCTGACTCAGCGATGTGTTGTACAGTACAAAACAAAAACACAATCGTACTTTCTAAACGTGTTTGACCATACCTCACAGTATGTGAAACACATAGTTCAGGCTTGTAAGCTTATTTGTCCCCGCAACAGAAGAACAGCAGGGCAGAGAAGGAGAGATCAGGCCCACAGCAAAGGAAAAAGGGGAGCTTTAACCTTTATTCCATCACAGTTCCAATCCAATTGCTTCCCCCTGAATCTGCTATTCCCCCACCACCACCACCGGAAGGAAGGAAGCTCCCTTTGGCACCAAGGGTGACACAATGTAGTAGGAAAAAGGAGGAAACAAAACAGAAGGCCCAAACATCGTCAAAGAGAGACTCCGACCTGTCATGGAGTTCTCTGAGGTGCAGAGCTGCTCTCTCAGTTTCTCCACATCGTCGGGGTGGACCTGCTCGTACAGGGTGCTGCCGAACCACTCCGACTGGGGCTGGTTTAGGACGGGAGTGACGGAATCGGACACGTAGATCACTCGGCCCGTTTCTGCGCCGACGACAAAGAGGAACCCATCAGCCGCTTCAAGGATGAGATGCTTCAGTTCCTGCCCAAAACACACAAATATTTAGGGAGCTTTCCAGCCAAATATGTAGCACTTTTTTTAAATGTGGCACTGATTGCACTGGGCTCCCTGTCTTCGAGGCAAGAATGAGAATGTGGTGCCAGTCATGGAGGTCACCATTTATTTTTCCCAGAGTTCCTGTCAGAGTAGTGCAACAGTGACGTTGCATTGTTTCTGAGGGCTTAGGGGAGAAAAAAACTGCTGGAGAGAACTGGCAACCTCTGCTCTGCCAAGAAAAGCTACCCCAGTCCCATATCACTCCTGTCCCCACTCAAGGGAGTAGCAACAGGATGCAGGCATTTGTTGTCTCGTGTGCTCTTTGAGGCATCTGTTGGGCCACTGTGAGATACAGAATGCTGGACAAGATGGGCCTTTGGCCTGATCCAGTGGTTTATTCCTATGAGTATATGCTCACAGGATGTAGAGAATCTTGACTAGCCACCAGAGTGTTTACCTCAGAATTTACCTCAGAATGCCAAGTGCAAGGGAGTGGCAACAGAATGTAGGCAGCCTGTTGTCTCGTGTGCTCCCTGAGGCATCTGGAGGGCCAATATGAGATACAGGAAGCTAGACTAGCCTTTTCAGAGCTACCAACCTGCTCTGTTAGAAAAGAAGGCTTATACGCCCCATCCGTAGATTTGTTTCCAGTGCCCCTCATAGACTTCATGTGCGACACGGCCATACGGAGAATTGTCAGCTTATCAGGCTTGCGTGCCAAGGCACTGCAGGTGGGCACCATGTCTGACAGTTCAGTGATGTACTGGGTCATCTTGTTCCTCCGACGCCTCTCAATCTCACTGTGGTTCTCCCTAAACATACACAGAAAGGAGCAAGAAGGGGAGAGAGAGAAAAAATTAATCCAAGAAATAGTGCTTTGAATAATTCTTATTTATATAGGATCATCTGTGTTCATGGCCTTTTACAAGTCTCTGCCCCAAGGGGCTCACAATGTTGTTTACTTTTTTTCTTGTTAGGAAATGTATTTGACTATAACTCCTTTAAGGAAAAGGAACAGATGACCCATAATTTCTATTTGGGAAGTGTAATTGCTGAAATACTCCATAAGAACGTAAGAAGAGCCCCCACTGGATCAGGCCAAAGGCCCATCTTGTCCAGCTTCCTGTATCTCACAGCAGCCCACCAGGTGCCTCAGGGAGCACACAAGATGCTTGCATCCTGTTGCCACTCTCTTGCACCCGGCACTCTGAAGTAGCCCACCACCAATGTAAGGAGGTTGCACAATCCATCATTGCCTATAGCCCACGATGGACCTTTCCTCCAGAAATCCATCTAATCCCCTCTTAAAGGCATCTAGGCCAGATGCCATCACCACCTCCTGTGGCAAAGAGTTCCACAGATTAACTACCCGCTGGGTAAAAAAGTACTTCCTTTTATCTGTTTTAACTCTCCCAACCCTCAGTTTTAGCGGATGCCCCCTGGTTCTGGTGTTTTGAGAGAGGGGAAAAAACGTCCCTCTATTGACTCTATCCCTTCTGTGCATAATTTTGTATGTCTCAATCATGGCGCCCTCAGGTGCCTTTTTTCTAGGCTGAAGAGCCCCAAACGCTGCAGTCTTTCTTCATAAGGGAGGTGCCATGACCATGGGTCTTTTGACCATAGATCCTTTGTTTTGTTAAGTAGGGCAGGCTACAAGGATAATATTTATGTTAGAATGCATTCATTTTTATATACAGTATCCATCTTAATCCTTTCGGATAAGAGAGTAGATCAGTGTTTCTCAAATTATGGGTCAGAACCCACTTGGTGGGTTGCAACCTGATGTCAGATGGGTCATGGAAAGCTGGGAACAGCCATCTTGGAAGCTGCAGCCCTTACTCTTGCTATGTTCCTTTTGTGAATATTAACAATTTGAATTTTCAAGTGAGGGCTATTTTTAAATCTTGTTTTTAGTTCAGTACTTTTACATAATATTTTGTCCTAATCTTGCTTTCTGTCAGGGATGTATCATGGTTGTGCAATTGCTGCAGTCCAAGAATGCCGCTTTACAGTACGTTCCACAAATGCCATCTTATTATGTCACAATGACAGCACTTCCTGACCGATGATGTCATTTCCAGATAATGACATCACTTCCAGGTTAATGACAATCCTTCTAGTGGGCCCCGACATGAGTGCCATTCTAAAAAGTGGATCCTGATCTAAAGAGTTTGAGAACTCCTGGGGTAGGAAACAATATGCACTGGAATGAAAAACAAAATCTATTTAGAGGTTTCAAACTGTTCGTAAAAAAACAGGGTATGTGATATCCCTGAATATGTGTCTGCTCTGAGTGCAAAATTTGTTTCCACACACATTCCATCTGCAGAAATATACGATCACTTGCGTTTCATGGTGTCCAAGTATTTAGTGACACCTCAAGGTTAAAGAAGTCTGCCAGAGGACAAACTCAAGACACTGCAGTGATGTCTCAGCTGCAGACACTAGACAAATTAATGATGGTTCGATATTCTGTTTGCAGTAGTTTCCTGTTGGTGCCGGGCCAATTGCACACCTCTGAAAACTGCTTGCCCACTACTAAGCAATGGCTGGAGGTCGTTCACAAGATGTGAGAACCTAAGCTGAGCTAACACATGCCCAAAGCTGCATAGGACAATACACATTGCTTGAGGCTATGCTTGAGGAGTAGCCAGAAATTTCAGTCAGTACAGAATGCAGCTCTGGTTTTTATTATTTTATTGACCATGTGTTTGTGTGTGCGCGCACGCACACACACACACACACTGACATTTCTGGGTAAAACAGAGACTTTGCTGCTGCTGAAGTCCCAATCCAGATTTTGAATGAGATGGTGGTGCTGTGCCTGCTATTTTGGAAAAAAAAAACCCAAGTACTGTAAGCCAGGGCTAATAGTGTGGCTGAAGAAACATGTTGTTTAGTTCTTCTCCTCTACCTTTAGAAGAATTTGTTAGGCAGGTACCAGAGGCACGGTCCTGTTGTCAGTGGCACCACAAATTTGCAATGCCCCTCCCCTCCCTTTTCTCTCCTCCCAAAATCTGACTGGTTCCCTCCTTTGCCTTCAAAATGGAAGAGGAACACACTTTTTTATTTTTGCCTTTGAAATAATTCCTATCAGCTGAATTATGTCTGTTGTTACTTCCTGCTTTATCTGTGCTTTTTAGTGTAGCCTCTTGATCATATTTAGTATTTTAGAGTGCTTTTTATACTGCTGTAATAACATGCTTTATACTGTTAGCTGTCTTTACAGCTCGTTTAGCAGAAAAGGCAGAGCATAAATATATGAGCAGATAAAACTGCATGCACCATTTGGCACGCTCCTTACAAAATGCTCCAGCCCAAATAGGTCTTGTATCCATTCTATAAAACAGATCACAATAAGATGCAAACTTGAGCTGATGCTTTCACTTCTCTTCCCCGGACATCCTTAAGAACATAAGAACATAAGAAGAGCCCCGCTGGATCAGGCCAAAGGCCCATCTAGTCCAGCTTCCTGTATCTCACAGCGGCCCACCAGGTGCCCCAGGGAGGCAAGAGACAACAAGATGCTTGCATCCTGTTGCCACTCCCTTGCACCCGGTACTCAGAAGTAGCCTACTACTAATGTAAGGAGGTTGCACAATCCATCATGGCCTATAGCCCACGATGGACTTTTCTTCCAGAAATCCGTCCAAACCCTTCTTAAAGGCATCTAGACCAGATGCCATCACCACCTCCTGTGGCAAAGAGTTCCGCAGACTAACCACCCGCTGGGTAAAAAAGTACTTCCTTTTATCTGTTTTAACTCTCCCAACCCTCAGTTTTAGCAGATGCCCCCTGGTTCTGGTGTTTTGAGAGAGGGAAAATAACATCCCTCTATCGACTCTATCCCTTCCGTGCATAATTTTGTGCATTTTTGTATGGATCATCTGCATTTTGATCACTCATTGAGATGGGGGAAACGGACAGCCCAATCCTGAGCTTTCTGGAGCCCACAGCTCCAATGCTACCAAAATGGCTACTGCCAAATGGATCCTATGGGCTCTGGAATACCACCAGAGGTCTCCTTGGGGTAAAGGAGCATTTGCTGCCATGCCCCAAGTGGACTGCAGCTGGTGGCAATGGGTCTTCTTGGCTCTGTGCCCGCTACTGAGCAGGTGGAGAGCCAAGAAGACCTGTGTCAGGCTGCCTGGCCTGGGAGGGAGCACAGGATACAGCAGCAGAGGTTGCCAGCATCTCCGCCCTCTCCCAGGTCCAATCCTCCCCTGATCTGCTTCTTGCTCAAGCAACTAGGAAGTCGATCATTGCAGCTTGCATTCGCGGTAGGTCGGAGAGAGATGGCAGCAGAAACAGAATGGAAAGAACTCCGAATCTGATGCCTCCTTGAGCCCCTCACAAACTGATGCTGGAGCAACATGCATCAGGTGGGCATCATGTTTGGATAAAACGGTCCAATTCTGAGTCCTTTTAAAGACAGAAAAAATAAATTCTCACCTTGAAAATTTGCTGGGCCCTTCGCCATCTTCATCGTCAAACTCCATCCTGAAAAACGATAATTTGTTTTTGTATGAGTCATTCTCACTTTAAGAAACAACAGATTAAGGGCGCAATCCTAAAATGGAGTTAGGCCAGCAAAGTTCGGCCGGCACAAGGGCCATCATAAAGCATGTTTGGACACTCTCAGAGTCAGGGAGGATGTTGCATGTCTGTGTGCTGGCCTCTCTGACTCTGAGAGTGGTCCAAACATACTTTGCAGTGTCTCTTATGCTGGCCAAACTTTGCTGGCCAAATCGTGCTGGCCTAACTGGTTAGGATTGCACCCTGAACATTTGCCTCATTTGCTTTCCTACTTGCTGGTGCTGCTTCCTTTAAAAACTAAAGATGGAAGGAGACTTTACTAACAACTTGACCCAAACTTTATGTTCTTACTTGGACACAAGCAAGGTGCCACCATATCAGGAATGGTTCTTCTCTAGGCTTTGCCATACCTTGGAAAGCAGGATGTGAAACCAATTCAATCTCCCATTTTCTTTTACTTTCCCAGCAGCCCTTCCGAAAAGGCAGCAGGAAGAAGCTGCAGAAAGGCTGGTTAGCATCCTTGCTTAACGGTCCTCGCTAATATGTCCCCAATTAGCCTCAAGTCTCTTCAAATCCTAAAATGGAGTTAGGCCAGCAAAGTTCGGCCGGCACAAGGGCCACCATAAAGCATGTTTGGACACTCTCAGAGTCAGGGAGGATGTCGCATGTCTGTGTGCTGGCCTCTCTGACTCTGAGAGTGATCCAAAAATTTGCAGCTTTCCTCCTGATCTAGCTATGCTAACCGCAACCTGGGTTATACCTAGATCACAACTTTGTTTCTTCCCCAAAACCAATTGGCTCCCAACCAAAAAGTACATGTTTTAAAAATGAATTATTTAACTCTCTTATATCCAAATATTCAAGTTCGCTTTCTTCTGATTCTGAAGAGTCAGAAAATGTTTGCAGCATTTCCTCAAAGGCTATCTACTCTTTTCCGTAATCTATAACCCTTCATTTGAAACTGCAGGGAATTGGAGAAGCCACTCAGAATTCCAAACCCATCCAGTAAGTTCATTGCAAAAGTGAGATCTGAATGCAACTTCAAAGGGCTCAATTTTGGCTCAATTACGCTTAATTTGGGCTCGGTTGTGTTCACAGTATCTAATTCTTGTCCTATTCCTTGAAAACTGACACGACAACTTTTCTTGATGAAATCCTGGGTTGTTTCACAGCCACTTCACTTTTTGGTGCGCAACCAAGTGCATAGTGGCACATTTAGTGGAGAGACAGTGACCCCCTGTGGCCAATCTGGTTAGCTGAGAAGTGAACCTGGTGTAGTGCCTGACTAAGGGCCCAATCCTATCCAACCTTCCAGCACTGATGCAGCCATGCCAAAGGGATGTTGTGCACTGCCTCCTGCGGTGGGGGGGACAGTCAAATAGGCCTGGGGCTGCATGGTGGCTGCATTGGTGCAGACATGCATTCTCTATGTTCATCCCATCTACAACAGTGACTCCCAACCTTTAGATGCCCCTGGACCAGTGAGGCAAAAATTGGAACCATTGTGGACCACATGCAACCACATCCACCCTGTACACACCAAAATGCAATTAAATTTGTAATAATTAGACAACATTCATTGGATTTATTGATTACAGAGAAGATTTGGGGGCTGCTGATTTTGTGGCCAGCTGTGCGGGAGGGGGGACCTGCACCCACTCTGATGGTCCTTGAGGAAGCGTCTCCCAAGCACGTCCTCCCCCACCGACCACCAGAGAAGGCAGAGAACAGACTGCCCACAGAGGCAGCTGACCCTTCAGTGCTGGTTGTGGTCGGTCTGTTCTCTACCCTCTCTGGCGGTCTGTGTGGGAGAACTCGCTCAGCAAGACACTGGATGCGAGCCAGTGTCTTTTTTCTGAGACCTCACTTCTCAGGATCTTGTTGGCTGTCTGTGGACCACAGGTTGGGAACCAGTGCTCTACAACAGGGGTCTCCAAACCCCGGTCCGGGGGGGCAGCCCTCGAAGAGCCTCTATCTGTGGCAAGACTCTGGTCCCCTGCTAACTGGGCAAGAGGCACTTTTTCTAGTGGTGTTCCTCTTATATTTAACAGGGGGAGAGTAATTGTCCCTCCTCACCCCTGCGCAGTCTTTCCAGTGGCTGTTGCTGGCAGTCTGCCTTTTTTTTTAGATTGTGAGCCCTTTTGGGACAGGGAGCCATTTAACTTTATTATTACTATTTGCCTGTAAACCGCTTTGTGAACTTCGTGTTGAAAAGCGGTATATAAGCACCTGTTGACTGACTGACTATGAGCCTCTGGCCCTCCTGACCTTGCTGGCATGGGCTGCACCCTCCAAGCTGTGCTCTGGTTATATGTGGAAGCATATTCTGAGGCAGAGGCAGCATGCAGCCTCCCCAGCCCTCAGAATGTCTTCGGAAGGCCAAAAATCGTCACTTCCTGCTTGACCCGGAAGTGATGTTTTAATTTTAGGTCCTCTGAAGGCCTTATTCACTTTTCCAAGGGTCAGGGAGGCAACTCTGGCACTCAGAACTTGCTCTGAGGAGGCGTGCTGGTCTGGGGTGCTCAGTGGAGCTTGAATGCAGCCATTAGGCCGCATCCAAGCCTCCGTCCCTAGGCCACATAGCCCCTATATAGCGGGCACAGGTCCGAGCAAGCCGGCGCCTACCCCTGGGCAAGGGCTCAAACGTGCCCTTGCCCCATGGAGGTTCCAGCACAATCCCAACCGGTATTGGATACAGCACAGGCCCAGCAGCCTGCGCTATTTTGGCACAGGTCAGGTAAAAAAGGTAAAGGTTTCCCCACGACCGAATGGTCTAGTCGTGACCGACTGTAGCGGGCGGTGCTCATCTCCGTTTCAAAGCCTGTGGAGCCAGCGTCTTTGCCCGAGGAGAAGCTTCCGTGGTCATGTGGCCAGCAGGACTCTACGCCGTAGCGCACGGAACGCCGTTCCCTTCCCACCGAAGTGGTCCCTATTGATCTACTTGCATTTAGGTGCTTTCGACCTGCTAGGTTGGCAGGAGCTGGGACAAGCAACGGGAGCTCACTCCGTCACGCAGTCTTGAACTCCCAACCTTCCGGTCGGAAAGCCCAGCAGCAGCGGTTTAACCCGCTGCGCCACCATGTCCCACAGGTTAGGATTGTGCCTTAAACCTGTGTTGTCATCCTTTAAGCACTGTATTACACAGCATGTGGAAAATCATTCCAATCACATCTGACCACATCAGATAAGATCCTTCAGCCAGAGAGAGCAAATTGCATGCCATACAACAGCAGGGAAAGCAGCTTCCAGGAAGACAAACAGCATTATTGCAGAGAAGAAGCTCGTTTAGTCTTCACTGAAAATTGTCCATTTTTTTTTAAAAGTGGCTTTTAATCTTGTAGTAAATTTCATTTTCTTATTTCATACAATAATTGCCTATTGTGAAAAGGTCAGTGAGGAAAAAGATGTAATTGCTAAGATTTTGGTGCAATTGCCAGATGTATTTTAAAAATTATTATTATTATTTTTTAAATCCTTTTTAGACTTTATAGATGAGCAATGTGAAGGTGAATCTCACCCAAGGACAAAAGCTCCACTTTATGAAAATGTGCTCAGCTGCAGAAGAGCAACAGAGAGAAGAGAAATACTTAAAAATAGATTTCGCCACAATAATATTGAAAGGGTCAAGGAAAGGGCAGTATGTCCCAGCCCGATTAATGCACTTTATAGAATCAAGTGGAAAAATTTGCTTGGGGTTGTATCACCTTCAGGAGAGCATGAAAGGACTCCCATAAAAACACAATGGGTTCACATGGAAAGCTGGCAGACTAGAGGCAAGAACTCAAGAACTGATGGATCTGAGCAAAGGTCAATCAAATCCAGGGCCATTTCCAACAGTGGTCAACCAGATGTTTCTGGGGAGGCTCAAAAGCATGAAAAGAATAGCCTTTCCAGCTGTTGCAGCAACTGCTGTCAGAATCGTGGCACTCAATATACCCCTCCTGCTCTATTATGTTCCAAGCCCCTTGAAAGCCATCTCAGCTAGTGGTCAGCCCCACAACCTGTGCCTGTAAATTCCGTCAAATAATTATGCATTGTGTGAAGAAGTTCGACCTCCTTGCCTGTCCTCTGGAATGTACTTGCAATCAGATCCACTGGATGACCCTGAGATAGATAAAAAACATCTAGCCACTTTCTCCATAACACGCATAAAGTACGTGTTATGAACTCCTATCGTATCCCGACTTAGGGCGCAATCCTAAACTGAGTTAGGCCGGCATAAGCTAAGCCAGCAAAGTTTGACCAGCACGAGGGACACCATAAAGTATGTTTGGACCACTCTCGGAGTCAGAGAGGCCAGCACACAGACGTGCGCCATCCTCCCTGACTCTGAGAGTGGTTCAAACAAGCTTTATGGTGGCCCTTGAGCAGGCCAAACTTTGCTGGCTTAGCTTACGCCAGCCTAACTCCAGTTTAAGATTGCGCTCTTAGTCTCCTCTGTTCTAAACTTAAAAAGCACCGAATAGCTTTTAGGGAAGGTGCTCCATCTACTGTAGCTAAAAAATTCAGGAAAGGGAAGATGGAAACGTTCACACTCCCTGTACACTGCTTTCCTTACATGGAAAGTTTACTCCAGGGTTACGCGGAAGGAGTTTACTCTCTACTAAATGAGGAAGAATTAAACATGCAACCCACATCTGCAGTTCGAGTGGCAGACTCCTAAAAGAGATTAGATTCTGCTAAGTGTATAGAAGAGGACTGGAATTATTTTATCTGGGGTGGGAGGGAGACATCAGGTCACCTCCCTTTATGGAATCGTTTGGTTTTCAACATTCCTGTATTTTTTCCAAAGAAGGTGGACTTCTTACAGTCCAACTGTAGGGCAGATCATAAGAAGAGCCCTGTTGGATCAGGCCAAGGGCCCATCTAGTCCAGCTTCCTGTATCTCATAGTGGCCCACCAGATGCCTCAGGGAGCACAAAAAGCAGCAAGATATATGCATCCTGTTGCCACTCCCCTGCATCTGGCATTCTGAGGCAGCCTGCTCCTAAAATAAGGAGGTTGCACCACCCATCATGGCCTGTAGCCTACGATGGATGTTTCCTCCAGAAATCTGTCCAATCCTCTTTTAAAGGCATATAGGCCAGATGCCATCACCACCTCCTGTGGCAAAGAGTTCCACAGATTGATTACCAAATGCAGCAACACTTATTGTTTTAGCATGCCAGACCCATTTTGGCAGCCTGGTCAAATGAATCTCTACCTCTAGAAATCAGCACTTCTGGCAAACGAAAGAGAAATGGCTGAGCGATCATCTCTAGGAGTTCCATAATTCTAAAATTAAATTCAAAGGAGCTGTGTTATGTCTAATGCATTTTAGAAGCACCTCATTTTTTCCCTCTCATTAAGACTCATCTTCACATCTTTCACATGCAAAGTGATGCTTAATGAAGAGAATGATATTCAGGTGCTCAAACCTTTCATTAACGTCAGAGTAAGGAGCATTGCCTTAACCAACGTATGATCTGGTGTAGCACAGCGGCTAACAGTAGAATCCTACCCAGGACTGGGCTGCCGGGAAGTGCAAGTTACGACAGTGGAAATAGCTTTTGCTGTTGTGAAATGGCTGTCAGTGGTGTGCAGTGTGCCACTGACAGCCACTCTATGCATGCTGCCAGCAACAGGATGCAACATTTTGGCTCCATTGCTGGACCCCACTGTGCCTGCCAAAGCTGAAGTCAGAGCGATGGGGGTGGGGAGGGGGATGGAATGGAAGGATTGGGGGACCAAGTAGGTGGAGAGAGGTGGATCTGTTGCCAAAGGCGTGCATTAGATCCTATTCGTCCCCATTCTAATGCTTCCCACGGTTTCCTCTCCTCTGATATACGCCATCAAAAGTGTCAGTCTTAAAGCGCAATCCTAACCTGGAGTTAGGCCAGCAAAGTTTGGCCAGCACAAGGGACACCGTAAAGTATGTTTGGACCACTCTTGGAGTCAGAGAGAACAGCACACACACAGACGTGCAGCATCCTCCTTGACTCAGAGAGTGGTCCAAACACGCTTTGCAGTGTCCCTTGTGCTGGCCAAACTTTGCTGGCCTAACTCCAGGTTAGGATTGCACCCTTACTCTCATTTGCCTAGCAGCAGCTCTCCAAAGTTGCAGGTACTCTTTCCCAGCCCTGTGACATCAGATCTTTTAACTGGAGATGTCAGGATCTGAACTCAGCCCAATGCACTCTTAGCAGCAGTCTGTGCTCCATCTTTCTTTGGGACAACTGCCCTGGAGAGCCATGGAGATGTTCATAACTTGGGAGATCTCTCCAGAAAAGAGTCTAATAAACCAGCCTTTCAACATCTGACGTGATACTTACCCCGAGCGCCTTTTTCCTCCTCTAGCAGGTATGGTTCCTGACATTCTCACTTGCCCGGCCGCCATAGGTGCCACCGGCAAGGTCACCGACCCAGGTAAATCAGATGCCATCTCTGCAACACAGAACAGAAGCCAAGGACCAGCTCAGTAAAAGGCTTAACGTGGACGTGAAAAGTCAAATAAGTTGAAGGACCGAACAACCATCACAGCAGCTGCTCAGGAACAGAGCCCACCATGTGTTTCAATGAAAGAACAGTATCACCATTCTCAACAGATTACACTATGCATTCTATACTGTTTTCCATTGGCTTCCTTCCAAGGTAAAGCACTTAGTAGCGGGGTGTATAGCCTTCGTGATGTGATGTGATGTGATGCCCTCCATGTGACGATCTGGCCAGGGACTCTCAACTGGGACCTATTTCCTTATCAAGTAGGCATCAGGTCAAGATAATGAGCCAGTTCAGATAACTCTTGAGTCAGATAACTCCTTTGGGGAAGGAGGCTGCTTGCTCAGAACACCCGTTTTGCATGCAGAATGTCCCAGCTTCAAACCCAGGAAGCAGGTTTGCTTTCCATTTAGAATGTCCCAATCCCTGGAAGTATTTCCCATGTAGAGTTGGGAAATCCACCGCCCCTAACCCTGGAGACCTGCTGCCAGTCAATGGACAATTCTGAGCGAGATGCATCAATGATTTGACTGAGGGCGCAATCCGAACTTGTGCAGGAACAGCAAGGCCGTATCCACACAAGGTAGGGGCTGGCTGGCGCCTCCCTGGGGCAAGGGCACATTTGCACCCTTGCTCTGGGGTCGGCGCCAGCCACCCCGATGGGGTTGCTCAGAACTGCGCCTGTTGTTTTGGGCTGCACAGCCTGGGGATGCGAATTGGGGCCATGCGGCCTGGGGACGGGAGCTGGGATGCAGCCTAACAGCCACATCCCACCTCTGCCATTCTCCCCAGGCTGGCACGCCTCCTTACCCGCCCAGGAACTCCCTCATTCCTGCCCTCCCCCTGGCCAGAACCACTCTTGCACCAGTTGAACTTGGGTGGGCAGGAGAGGTGCCACACAGCCTTTGGCCAGCGCCCTTAGGCCAACGCTGCTGCTAGCATCAGCCCAACAGCACCTGCACTGACATGAAGGTGCCAGTTGGTGCACTTTCTTGCACCAGTGCTGCTGCCCTTCGGCCAACACTAGCATCTAGCATCGGCTGAATGTAGGGTGTAGGATCACACCCTCAGTAGGAAACAGGGACAGTTATATACCTAGAAAGATGCCAGAAAACAGGGACAGCACAATTGAGTTTGCCAGTTCAGACACTGAACCACACCAGAGTTCAGCTTCCTTAACTACCATTTTGTGTGATGCCCAAACTGTAGAGATAGATGCTGAAGTCTCTCCAGTTAACCCAGGTCTCTCTTCCATTCTGGAGAACTCCTTAAAAGCAACCTATTATACACCTGATCACAATTTAATGATGGGCATTTTGTGTAATATCTTTGCTCACGATCATTACCTTGGGAGAAAATTTCCTGGTACATTGGTTTTTATTAGGAGAACCCTTCCCCAGCCAAAAAGCAACCAAGCAAAGAGGCTGAAACAAATTGCATTTAAAAATGGTATCCAGGGGAGAAACATTTCATGCCTAGAAATGTCGCCCACCTGCAGCTGATTCATGGGCTATATCAGTGGTTCTCAAATATTTTAGCACCAGGATCCATGCTGGATAAGACCTTTGTCTGAAATCCTGGATAGTAGGTGAGATGGACTAGTTCAATATTTCTCAAACCTTTTAAACCAAGACCCACTTTTTAGACTGGCACTCATGTCGGGAACCCACCAGAAGTTATGTCATTAAACCTGGAAGTGATGTCATAGCTGGAAGTGCCATCATCAAGGAGTAGAGGAAGTGCCATCATTGTGACATAAGCAAATGACACTCCTGGAATGCAAACTGGCATTCTTGAACTGCAGCAATTGCACAACCATGAAACAACCCTGACATAAAGCAAGATTTGGACAATATATGATGTAAAAGCACTGAACAAAAAGAAAAATTTGAAAAAACCCTCATTTGAAAATTCAAACTGTGAACGCTCACAAGAGGAATATAACAAGCGTAAGGTCTGCAGTTTCCAAGATGGCTGCTCTCAGCTTTCTATGACACACCTGACATCAGGTTGCAACCCACCAAGTGGGTCCCGACCCACAGTTTGAATAACACTTATCTAGAATTTGGTAAGCATTCCCTCTAGTCCCTCATCCAGGTCATTTATACACATGCTGCACAGCACAACGGCCCAAGACTCTTCAGCAGCCCCCTTCCCATAAACATGGAGCCATTTAATAGCACCCATTGTGGACAGTCATTGTGGGCGCAATCCTAAACTGGAGTTAGGCCGGCATAAACTAAGCCAGCAAAGTTTGACCAGCACAGGGTCCACCCTGAAATATGTTTGTACCACTCTCTGAGTCAGAGAGGCCAGCACACAGAAGTGAGCCATCCTCCCTGACTCCGAGAGTAGTCTAAACACGCTTTATAGTGGCCCTTGTGCTGGCCAAACTTTGCTGGCTTAGTTTATGCCGGCCTCACTCCAGTTTAGGATTGCGCTCTCCATCAGTTTTGAACCCACCTAACAGCAATACCATCTAGCCTGCATCTTACCATTTTACCCATGAGGATATCAAAGGAGATTTTGGTCAAATACTTTGCTGGATATGCTTGGACTCAGCTCTAGCCACCAGGGCCTCTACCCGATTCTTTGTGTGTTTACTTGGAAGCAAATCCCACTGGGTTCTAACAGCCAAGAATACACAAACTGCGGAACATGAATGTGAGATGAGCTCTGAAAAATATGCTACGTATTTACCTGCCTTGATTTACCAACTCCCTCAAAATAGGTCTTCTACTTACAATAGTGGCAAGCTGAAAATTGGGTTATGTTTCTAAGCATGAATACAGGATATTATACAGGATACAGCAGACTTGAAAACAGATTTTGACTTTGGAACCACGGATGCAAGTATCTTGTCCTAAGAAATACTGAGCAATCAATGCAAAACACAGATTTTTTTTTTATGTTATAAAGAGAGGGAGGAAAGGAGAAAGGTCCTGGGTTTGTAACTCCAGAACTTGGCAGACAAACTCACTAAAATCACAGCACACCTACTGTATCACACCTACTGTAGAAAGATAATTATAAAATTAGTCACATCCCTCCCGCATGGTAATTACCACTGTACGATAAAACAGACCTTGCAACTGAAATGGAATTCTTAAGGTAAAGGGATACTTCTGTGCATACCTCATAACAACAGCATCAACACACACACACACACCTCTACGCACAAACGATCAGACATCAGGTTCTGTAAAATCCCTACACTTGCACACAATATCATTTCAAATGCCCTT
Organism: Lerista edwardsae; assembly: GCA_029204185.1. Lineage (NCBI taxonomy): Eukaryota > Metazoa > Chordata > Lepidosauria > Squamata > Scincidae > Lerista > Lerista edwardsae. Next base: position 1,937,444 of record JAJKFI010000026.1, read on the forward strand.
ATTAAATCAGACACACAGCAGACACCTGATGGACTGGCCCCCTCCCCAGGTGATGACTCCCACCTTTGCAGAAAAGCAGGTCCCCCAAGATTCCGTTTTCTCCTTGGAACCGAACCTTCCTTCAAAGGAATTCGTAGCTGCACACCAGAAATGTCAGAAACCTCTGGGAAGAAATATAGCTGCATTGGTATTCCGCTCAGAAACTGTCATCACAGATCTGTTTACCTTAACTGTGGGCCCATGATTCAGCTGGTGACAAACGCCTTGCATACTGATCAATTTATTTGCAGGGAAAATTACCAGAGTTTTCTCCATTAACCACTTGGGTTCTGGCAGGGTTGGTGAAATGGTGGACTTTTGATAAGGAGGAATCATGGGCAAAGATTCTGAGGATAGTGGCCTGCCTGGAAAGAACGGTCATCAAGAAAAGACTGGAGTTCTGTCTTCTCTTAAGAGGAAGATCTGTAGTTTGGGGAAACATTGTGCCTGAATTGCATGTCCAGGGCTTGCAGAAGCTTCTCCAATCAGGTAGACTGGGTTAAAAAAAAAAAACAGCCTGAAATCCTGGAGGGTCAACTGCAGACCATTCTGAGCTAGATGAATCAATGGTCTGACTTCAGATGAGTAGGGTGGCAAACCAATGAGGGGAAAAAACCCTTTATCCCAACAGGCTTTTTTCGATATCGATGGGCCACCACTCAGAACTGAAGAGGCAGGTAGAACTGAAATCTGGCTGCTACAATGCTCCGAACACTATTATTTAGGCATTTGTGTAATCCATGGATAAGCACAAGGACCCAAGATGCTCCGCTCAGTTCCTGTTTGTTAGTTTGTGTGTTTGTTTGAATGATTTATACCCCGCCTTTCCCATGCCGAAACAAATGCCCAAGGCGGCCTACATGGGCAGGCTAGTCTAAACCAACGTTTTTCAATGGGTTTTTTACAAATCTACAGTGTTCTGTGATTCACCACATCCTCAGTCCCAGATGTAGCCTTCACCATGTGGTTGAAGCCATGTGGTTGCACCATGTGCAGCCTCTGGTTGCATGCCATCGAGCTTCAGAATGCAATCATAAATCAAGCCCAGACAGGAACTCACGGTCATATTCTGTTCTTTTGCTGGCTGTATTTCTCACACATTCCCACACTGCCGAATCAGCTCCACAGCAATTCCATCCTGCCACAACAGGTACAGCAGTTTGTCAAAACCTGACATTCAGTCTCCCATCCAAAAACATGACCATGGGTTCTCCTGCTTAGCTTCAGGCAACACCAGCAGCTCAACCATCAGTCCACACCTCCTGCCCCACATAATTTTCACATGATTTCCTGTTTTCACACCAGGTGGGAGAGACTGTGGGATAAATGTGGGCTCACTTCATAGCCACCGCAAAGGGGTTCTGTACTGTTAAGGGCACAGGTTGCGAATTATTACAGCACTATAGTATTTCTCTCTTCATCCCCTGCCAGCAGAAATTTCATGTAATGGTTTCATAATTTATGGACATCTGAGTTAAGGGTGGTCTAGTTCAGTGTTTCTCAATGTCAAGATGGAGTCTGGAAAGCAAGTCTTATGAGGAAAGGTTGAGGAAGACTGAGAGGGGATACGATTGTACGCTTTAAATATCATAAGAAGGGGCAGATTTGTTCTCACCTCCCTTTGACAGTAGAGCTAGGCCCAATGGGTACGAACTGCAAGAGAGGAGATTCCGGTTGGACATCAGGAAGAATTCCTTGACGATAAGGGCGGTTCGACAGTGGAACAGATTGCCACTGGAGGGAGGTGGTGGATTCTCCCTCCCTGGAGACCTTCAAGCAGAGGCTCAACAGGTACCTGCTGGAGCTGCTCTAGGAGAACTTCCTGCTACAGACAGGGGGTTGGACTAGATGACCTTGTAGGTAACTTCCAACTCTATGATTCTACGAATGTTTGTCCCCCGCCATCCCACGTCACATGACCCATCTATTGGAAGTACCACCAGACGTAACTGGCAAGAGTGTCATCACCACTTCCAGATTGGGAGGCCAGACACGACACGACAGACAGTGGTAAGAGACTCAGGGCAGATGGGAAGGCGTTGTCAAGCATGCAAAACACAAATACACATACTGGATCTGTTGTGAATTTTGAGTGTTGATAGCAGAGTTGGGGGCTTGTGGACCCATTTAGCGCTTGCCTAGCGCGATCGGAGCGAAGGAAGGAAGCGATCGCTACATTTCAATAACAAAAGCATTTTATTGGTTACAAGTAGCGATAGTTAGAAGGTGAGAAGTTCTATTTGCCGGTCAGCAAAAGCCGGCGAAGGCTTGCCGCGTACAAGCGGCGTTTCAGCGCATGTAGTTACATTTTCAGTTGCAGTCACAGTGCGCACACATGGTACAGAGAGAAGAACAAAGGGTGCAGTCAGACTATATCTGGTAGGTGGATACCTGAAGACCCTTGTGCCCCATGTTCACCAATGGGGTGACCCTTAGAACATCATGAGCTCATGAGAAAGTGGATGTTTGCTAGCCAGCGCTTCCCGTGAGAAACTTTGCCTGCTTATGTTACACTATCTTAAGGGAGTTCAGCTACTGTGTAGCAGGTTGCACTAACAAGCTGGGAAGTCGAACACCCCAAGGACACGCAGGTGCTCTATCTGATCTGAAGACGGAGAGACGGAATGCCAGTTTCGGTGCTGATCCTTCGTGGCACGTCAATGTCCCTGTTTTGGACTGCTTCTCTGACATGTTTATGCTTTATGTCAACATGCTTAGAGTGCATCCGGATTCGTTCTGACTTAGCAATCTGGATTGCGGACTGGTTGTCCATCCAGATCTGAATTGGATTTGTTTGTGGAGCATCCAAATCCAACATCAATTGCCTGAGCAGGTGTAGGTAGTTGGTCACATGACTTAGGGCTGTGTACTCACTCTCTAGAGTGGAACAGGCGATAGTCTTTTGCTTGTGTGACCCCCAATCTATCACGCAATCCCCAAGGCGTATGGCATAGCCTGTGGTAGATTTCCTTGTGTCATTCCCCCCAAAGTCACTGTCTGCAAAAACTTCCAATTGCAGTGCTCCTTTTGGGGTGATGTGGTACTTGTGGTTACTTGTGCCTTTCAAGTACCTGAGGATGCGTTTCAAGGCTATCCAATCTGCCTGTGTGGGATTTGCAGCTTTTCTGCTCAGGTGATTAACTGCAACACTAATGTCTGGGCGTGTCCAGCACGCAAGATGTGTGAGTGAACCCAACAGTGAAAGGAACATATTCTGGTTTGGAAATGGTGCAGACTCCTCTGCTTTTCCCTCTTTCCCCATCACTATTGGAGTTGAGACAACCTTGCAGTCTTGCATGCCCCATATTCGGAGTAGATCGTAGATCTTTTTCTCCTGACTGAGGAGAAAACCAGCACTGTCAGCTGTGCGTTCTATCTCCACTCCGAGATATTGATTGACAGGACCAAGACATTTAAGTGTGAATGCCTTTTGAAGTTGTAGTGTGATCTGATTGATCTGTTGTGTTGTCTTTGCAAGGACCAGCAAATCATCAACAAAGCATAACAGAACACACAATTTCTCTCCTTTTCCCTTTCTGAAAAGGCATGGATCAGCTGCGGAGGGGGTGAACCCCAATTTTTGCAGCTGCTCTTTAAGGCATAAGTGCCAGCTTCTTCCACTTTGTTTCAACCCATAAACAGCTTTCCGAAGGCGAAAATGTGAGTAATCGCTTTGCACCCCTGGAGGTATTGTGATGTACACTTCCTCTTGCAGGTTTGCGTGCAAGTAAGCCGTCCCAACATCAAAATGGTGAACTAGATAGCGTTTACTGGCTGCTACGGCAAGCGCGGCGCGTAGCGTTGTGGCTGAAAGTGTTGGTGAATAGATTTCCTCGAAATCCACACCTGGAATTTGTTTACAGCCACGGATCACTAAACGGGCTTTCTTTAACGGCTCAGCACCTTCCCGATCCTTGAGAACAAACACCCATCTGGAATCAATTGCATGTTTTCCAGCTGGTAATGTTGCTGGCTCAAAGACCCTTAAGTCGTGCATTGCCTTTAATTCAGTCCGAATAGCTTGCAGCCATTCTTCCTTTTGGGCTTGTGGTAGCTCAATGACATCTTGGTATGTCTGAGGTACCTCTTCCACCTCTACCTGGTAGGTTAATCTTTGGGGTGGGACCCCACGCAAAGCCCTTGGAGGAAGGATGCGTCTGGTCGGAACAGCTTGTTCCGGTGTGGCTTCCTCTGAAGACGTGCTTGTGTCCAACCCCGGAGTGGCCCCCTCCTCCTCCAGCAGCCTGTCAGGGCGTGCTGGTGTGGCAGGAGCTGGCTCCTGTCTTTGTAGAGTTCTCTGAGGAGTTGATGCGGGCTGATCGGGAGTGCTTTCTAATCTTGCCTCCCCCCCCACTTTCTGCAGCTTGTGTGGGGATGCTGACTGTTCTGTCAGCATGATCTGGCAGTAAACCTTGCTCAGAGAAATCGTAAGAGTTGGATATTGTGACAGTTTTGTGGTCAGGATTGAGGAATTTGAGCGCTTTGCAATTCGGTTCAAACCCAATAAACTGCAGCCGCTTGGCACGCGGATCATCTTTTCTGCGTGTTTCCCGATCTGCATGTACAAAGGCGTGTGATCCGAACGTCTTTAGAAATGCAAGATTGGGTGGTTTGCCGAATAGTTTGGTGTAGGGGACCCCGTCAATCGAACGGTGGTAAACTCTATTTGAAATAAACACAGAATATTTCAATGCCTCTCCCCACAACCCTTTGGGTAGCTTTGATTGCTCCATCAGCGCTCTTACCATGCTCTGTAGCTCACCGTTTTTCCTCTCCGCAACCCCATTGTGCTCTGGGGTGCGGGGGGGCGGTGAGCTGGTGGGTGATGCCCTGCCTTTCCAACCATTGAGACATCTCCCTACTCAGAAATTCACCTCCCCGGTCGGTTTGAATCGCCACTATGCGATGGCCAAACCGCCTTTCCGCCCACCTGACCCAATTGCGGATTTTATTAAACGCCTCAGATTTCTGGCGCAATAAAAATGCAAAACTATACCTCGTCGCATCGTCCACGAGCGTAAGAACGTATTGTGCCCCCCCCTGCTGTCTTCTTCATAGGGCCAATTAAGTCCATATGCACCAGCTGCAAGGGGGTTTGAGTCTGACGGCTGCTGAACTTTGGGATGGATGCTCGATGCGATTTGGCGAGTTTGCACACATCACAGTCCACAAAAGCATCGCAATCTTTTAGGTCCATTCCGTGCACAAGTTCAGCTGTCTTCTTCACATAGTCATAATTTAGATGTGCTAATCGCAGATGCCACAAGCGCCCGCAGGATCGGTGCTTTGGTTGATTGAAGCACACAGTTGCCTGTTGATTCCCTGTGGTCTTTGCTCCAAGCACGAACAGCCGATGCACCCGGGGGACAGTTACACAAAGATTCCCCCTCTCAAGTGTGCAGACGTCGTCTTGGAAAGTCACTTTAAATCCATCTTCTTGAAGGGTGCCAAGGCTGAGCAGATTCCTCGACATTGTTGGCACACACAGCACATTCTTTAAGGTAGCCTGCAGTTGTGGCAGGAAAACCTCTCCAGCGCATTTTACTGGCGCTGTTGTTCCATTTGCGAGTGCGACAGTTTCACGATCCGTCTCGCACTTGCTCGTGAGTAAGTCAGCGGAAGTTACGATATGGTGGCTTGCTCCCGAGTCTAACAACCAGGATCCTCGCGAGCGCCTACCTTCCGTTGAGCCCACGAAAGCGATGCTCGCTTTGGGATGCTGTGCATGGGGCTTTGGAGACTGCCCTTGCCCCGTGCCCTGCTCACCTTGGGGTTTTTTCTTCTTTTTAGAGCCTCCTTTTTTCTTTGCACACTGTCCCCCGGGTGCATCGGCTGTTCGTGCTTGGAGCAAAGACCACAGGGAATCAACAGGCAACTGTGTGCTTCAATCAACCAAAGCACCGATCCTTCGTGCTTTGAACATTTGAACTGCCCCCATTGCGTCTCGGAAGTCATCCTTTGGCGCCAAATCTAACATTTGAACTGCCTGTTTGAATTGTGGCGCAGGAAGTGCTTTGGTCAGGACGTCCGCGATGTTCTCACCGATCCAACCAAATCAACCATAACCTGTTGTTGTTTTGAATGTTTATAGCAGAGTTGGGGGCTTGTGGACCCATTCAGCGCTTGCCTAGCGCGATCGGAGCGAAGGAATTGAAGCGATCGCCACATTTCAATAACAAAGGCTTTTATTGGTTACAAGTAGCGATAGTTAGAAGGTGAGAAGTTCTATTTGCCGGTCAGCAAGTTAGGGTGAACATGTCCCAAGTTTCATCTAAGGAGTTGAGGATCGCAAAAACTTTGAGCCTTTCCTCAACACGTTCCCCGATTGCCTCAAGGTCTTTGAGGTTTTGCTGCATTGCTCTTAGGTGGACTCGCAAGTCTCCTCCCGGTTCAAGACGCGACCGCCACAATTTGCGTGTCAGAACCATGCTGGAAGTCAGGGATGCACGTGCAAACAGCTCTCTTAACGTGTTCCAATAGTCCATAGCATGTCCAAGGTCGCGAACATAAACTAAGAGTTCCTCAGAGATTGCAAGACCGATGGTCGCCTTTGCCTTCCTGTCAGCTGCTTCCTCTGCAGGGTTCGTGGGGAGCGCTTGAGTGCGCTGCCAAAGGTCGTCCTTTTCCAGCAGCAACCGCATCTTGTGTGCCCATTGCACATAGTTGCTGTCGTTGAGAAGTGGAATGAGAATGTTGAAAGGCGCCGGCGGGGCGGCGGGAGGTTGCTGCGCCATCCCGACTCCGGGTCCAGCGGGCTGCAACGGTGGAAGTTGAGGTGGTATCAGAGGGATGAAAGGACCTTGCCCTGGAACGAGAGGCGGCGGCGGCGGGGCAGGTGCTTGGCCGACGGGAGGTCCCGCTGGGGGAAAGAGAGGTCCGAGATCGTCGTCTTCCGATTCGCCCTCTTCGCTTTCCCCGGATTGCTCGGGTTCTCCTGGGTCGCCAACGTCCTCTTCTCCCGCTCCGTCTCCGAGGTCTTCCTCCTCTGTCTCCTCCTTGACTCCACCGATAGCTCCTTCCTCATCAGACATCGGTTAGTATGTCCGCGAGTGCAGGGGTGCAGCCGCATTCACCACTCATTCTCTGCTCCGCGGATCGGGCCCGTAGCAAACCCCTGCAGGGTTACGGCTGAATCTTCCATAACCTGTTGAAGTTATGGAACCCATAACCTGTTGTGAATTTTGAGTGTTGATAGCAGAGTTGGGGGCTTGTGGACCCATTTAGCGCTTGCCTAGCGCGATCGGAGCGAAGGAAGGAAGCGATCGCTACATTTCAATAACAAAAGCATTTTATTGGTTACAAGTAGCGATAGTTAGAAGGTGAGAAGTTCTATTTGCCGGTCAGCAAAAGCCGGCGAAGGCTTGCCGCGTACAAGCGGCGTTTCAGCGCATGTAGTTACATTTTCAGTTGCAGTCACAGTGCGCACACATGGTACAGAGAGAAGAACAAAGGGTGCAGTCAGACTATATCTGGTAGGTGGATACCTGAAGACCCTTGTGCCCCATGTTCACCAATGGGGTGACCCTTAGAACATCATGAGCTCATGAGAAAGTGGATGTTTGCTAGCCAGCGCTTCCCGTGAGAAACTTTGCCTGCTTATGTTACACTATCTTAAGGGAGTTCAGCTACTGTGTAGCAGGTTGCACTAACAAGCTGGGAAGTCGAACACCCCAAGGACACGCAGGTGCTCTATCTGATCTGAAGACGGAGAGACGGAATGCCAGTTTCGACCAGTTCTGGAGTGTGTGGTGTGAAACTGCAACAGGATCTTCCATGTGAATTTGATGAAAGCCAATTTTTTATTCTACTACACTGCGGAAGAGAATATTGGGACACTAATGAATATTTTAGGGCGAGCGCAAGAGCTGTTTTGCAGTCCTGCTGGGTCAGCAGCCTAGACGTCTCTGACTTGACACCCGAGTAACTAATTGGCCTTTTATCTGCGTCCAGGGTCCTCTTCATCAACATAAACAAGCTGAATCTAACGCTGGAAGCGGAATCTTTGACAGAAAACAAAACAACAACAGCAGGGGAGCATAGCATGCCTTGCGTAAGCTTTTTATGATTTGCAGATCCAAGTATTTTAGTCTACAACACATGTGCAGAGTTTGCCTTGGGAGGAAGCGCATCGATGATCACGTCTCCTTATACAAGCAGCAGCTACTTCCATTTAAGTTAATAGGGACCCCTGAAGGAGTTGTGCATGTGAAACAACGTAAGTCCTCATTGCAGGACAAAATAACTACTCGAAGCTGGAAGTGCTTTTAAAAAATGCATATATAGGCATGCCCTGGTATCCACTGGGGTTCTGTTTCAGATCCCACCGGGGATACCTTAAACCATGGATACTGGGGACGCCTTTTTAAAGATAGGGGGTTGTCAGTGGGTCTGCTGCAAAAAGGTGAAAACAAGATTTGTTTGATGTTCCCCTATCTTTTTAATTAGGGGCCGTGGTGGCACAGCGGGTTAATCCGCTGCTGCTGGGCTTTCTGACCAGAAGGTTGGGAGTTCAAGACTGCGCAACGGAGTGAGCTCCCGTTTGTTTGTCCCAGCTCCTGCCAACCCAGCAGTTCGAAAGCACCTAAAAATGCAAGTAGATAAATAGGTACCACTTTGGTAGGAAGGTAATGGCGTTCCACGTACTACGGCGTATAGTCATGCTGGCCACATGACCACGGAAGCTTGTCCTCGGACAAACACTGGCTCTACAGGCTTAGAAACGGAGATGAGCACCGCCCCCTACAGTCGGTCACAATTAGACCATTCGGGGAAACCTTTACCTTGTTTTTATCTTTTTAATAGACATCTCAGAATCTATGGCATCCATGGATAACTGAAACTGTGGATACCAAATCCATGGATACTGGGGCACACCTGTATTTGGAACACATAGATTAAGAAATGTGTCATTACAGTTCAGCTATTTTTCAATCACTGTGCCATGTGGCACATTGGTGCGCCATGAATAATCTGCAAGTGTGCCTTAGGAATTTGGAGGAGGGGTATTTATTAGTAGGCCATTGGGGGATATGAGCCCCCCCCCCAGCAGAATGGTGTGCCTTGACAATTTTAGCACTTTGTCAGTGTGCCATGAGATTAAAAGAATTGAAAATCTCTGGTCTATTTTCTCACATAGTTCAGAGTATATCTATATCGCCAGATCTGTAAAAAATAAAATACACCCATTCTAAAACTTCTCATCACTCCAATTTTTGTTTTGTTGTTCCAGGGGTAAATAAAAACAGTTCAGCATTCTTGGAAATAAGAGACCGCTTGAAAGTTCCCCCCCTTCCAAACAATATGGGAAGCAGCTGTTAATGTACTCAAAAGCAGGATATGACTTCCATTCCAACCTCGTAGGGACTGGATTCCATTTTCAATATTTGGCAATTAAAAACAACCACCATTCTGTAATCAGTAGGTTAACCACTAAATCCCTTTCTTTTAGACACAATCTTAAATACATTTCTTCATTAAACAAGCAAACAGGCATGCCTCGGTATCCACTGACTCAGTATCCACGGTATCCGTTATCCACGGATACTATGCCTGACTATTAAAAAGGTTTTGTTGTTCAGCTGCTAAGTCGTGTCTGACTCTTCGCGACCCCATGGACCACAGCAGGCCAGGCCATAAACATCTCTTTTTTATCTTATTGCAGCTACTGATGCTCCCCTATCTTTAAAAAGCTATCCCCAATATCCACAGTCTCAGGTATCCACAGGGAGGGGAGGTGGGAGGTTCGAAACAGAACCACAGTGGATACCGGGGTTTGCTTGTAGCTTTTCACAATTAACTACATTAATTATTACTACAACTAGAACTAGATCAATCTCTCTTTTTCCATTCCACCCACATTTCATGCAGTTTCCTTTTATTTCCATTCTGCTCTCTCTTGCTAAATGTGTGCCTCTTGGCACAGAAGGGGGAAAAAACAAAAACAAAGACAGTGTGCGGTTTTTTGAAAAAGCAGGTCCTTGGCTTACTGCTTTTCCAAACCTTCATTCTATGTGGTGCTCAGAGAACAGTCTTCAGAATAGGACTGCCAGAAAGCTTTATAGATGGCCAGTAAACACAGCACATGGCCAGCTAATGAAAGACATTTATCGTTCATTGCATTACGAGAGACTTCCCTGTGCAATTTCAGTCTCTGTTACTCACCCTGAAATTGGTTGTAAAGGTTAATAATACGGACTGCCACCCAGTTAAATAAATCTGCCTGGATTCGTTGAAAGCATTTTTTACTGAATTAAATCTGTATATGCTTGCAGTTCAAAAAAAAAAAAACCACTCAGAAAGGGGGAAAAGGGCTCTTGTGCTCTTTCCCAGCACTTGATACCCAGGGCCGGCCCACCCATGTGACGGGGTGATGTGGCTACATTGGGCGATCCTGGGCCTTATTGTGTGTGCTGAGCTGGGGGATGCTGCACAATGACTGGAGCGCCCCACACTCTACACCTCCACACCGCCCACATAGTTGCATCAATCCTGAGCTCCAATCTCTTCTTCTCCCTTGCAGGGAATGAGTAAGATTAGCAGCCTACCCCTTCCCCCAGCTTTGGGGTGGTGAGCAAGCAATGGGGCCAGATTGAAAAGCAGGGGGCTTCCACAACCCTTCTGCTCCCAGCATCCCCAATCTGGTTTTGTGGCGACGAAGCAGCTGGGCAGGCAGGAAGGAGAAGGCAGCAGAGGAAGTGGCTCTAAGGAGTTAGGATGCACTGGGATTGCTCTGCTGCCTTGCTCCATCAGAGCAAGCTGGGCTGAGCACACTGGTCAGTCTTGAAATAGGAGCTGGGCACAGTGGCACAGCTAAGGCATCTGCTACTTGGGATACAAGAAGGTTTTGCAGCATGCACCCCCATGACAAAATCAAGCTTAAGTAAATCAATAAATAAAAGGTTTTCTGCTCAATTGGCCATAACTTTTGATAGAACACAGATATTCCAATGCGGTTCATTGCATTGCATTCTGTATTAAATTACCTTTCCAATGGTATGTAACATGATGGTATTATTCGTACCTAGCAAGGTTTTCACAATTTTGGCTACTAGTGTCAAGCTCAGCTTGTACCCCCCTAAAGCTTGTGGTCCAGTGTAATTGCCCCCCTTCACCCAGTGATGGGATTCACAGATTGACAAGGGGAACTCTGGGCGGGACTAACGCGGGGCTTCCGCGTGATTGGCTGCCCGTCCACAGCGTTCCGCAGCTGTCCTGGCCTCGGGGGGGGGGCTGCCCCCGGTTAGCGTGCCCCACCGCTGCTTGCCCAGGCACCCGGCGCGACCCTCATCTGTCCCCCACGGCGAGCGGGAGCCCCCCCCCCCCCCGGCCCGGGCACCTGCGGAACACTGTGGACGGGCTGCCACTCAAGCGGAAGTCCCACCTAAGTCCCGCCCAGCGTTCCCCTTGTCAATTTGTGAATCCCATTGCTGCCTTCACCCCTTAGCTATGTCACTGGCTGGGTGGACAAGGTGGCAATGGAGGTGAGTCTGGGTGTGTGTATACAAAAAAAAAGGAGGATGGAGAATTGGGATGTTGGTTCAGGTGCCACTGTACCTTGTGGTAGGCCTGCTGCTATCCAAAATCTTTTTATTCCCCACCCTCAGAGATGCCAGGAGTTGAACCTGGTAACCTCCGCATGCAGGGCATGGGTGGGCTTGGGCTCTGCTACTGAGCTGCAATAGCACCTTCCACTGGGTCACATCTTTGGTCCACCTGGCTTGGTGGTGCCTGCATTGACCGGAGTTTCCCCAAGGTTTCAGACCAAGTTCCTTCTCAAGCATCCATAGGCAGGACAGCGGCTGAATCTGGGACCTTCTGCGTGCCAAGTGGGTGTTCTTCCGTGGAGATACAATGCCCCCAATCTCTTCTCCACTCCAATTTTTTGAGGCTTCTTTTTCCCAAGGGCACAGAGAGAGGAGAGGGTATTTTTACAGATGCCTGAAGCATCCGAGTGTAAATAAACTGCTATGGGCAAGCTGAATGCGCCCGATTAAAAAAAGATGTGTCCCCACTACACTTATTTATGTTGGAGAATGAAGGGAGAATTCAGCAACCCAGGCTTTTCAGATGCAAGGCAAGAATGAAGCACACACACACGCACGTGCACGCACACACGCACACACACAGAGAGTCCCTGCTAACTGGGCAAGAGGCACTTTTTCAAGTGGTGTCCTCTTATATTTAGCAGGGGGAGAGCAATTGTCCCTCTTCACCCCAGCACAGTGTCTTTCTCGTGGCTGTTGCTGGTGGTGTTCTCCATTCTTTTAGATTGTGAGCCCTTTTGGGACAGGGAGCCATTTAACTTTAATGTTACTATTTGCCTGTAAACCACTTTGTGAACTTTGTGCTGAAAAACGGTATATAAATACTAGAGATAGACAGATAGACAGAGTCAGATTTGCCAAGTACATTCTCCTTGCTACCGCTGAGCAAAAGAATTCAGGGTAATGACATACCAAAGAACTCACCATTGTCAAGTAAGTTTCTGGAAAGAGAGCAGTGTGTGGAAAGCCATTGAGGTCTAGCTCCAAGGAGAGACATAGGGGGAAAAATGGGGCAGGAGGAGGGAAGAGAAACCTGCACAGTACAACTTCCGCTGGTGCAGAATGTAGCTGCAGATGTTTTAATAGGTAGTGACTGGAGAGATTCAATAGACTATTACATCAAGTACACCGGCTTCTAGTTTGCCTCCAAATATAATTTAGAGCAGTTGTTTTCAGCTACTACCACGACTGTTGGGGCACCAAGAATGGTCTGCAGGTGTGCTGTGGGAGTATCACTTATTCATAGGGCCATTGGCAGTGGTGTTATGCTGCCGGAACGCTGGGTGGGACATCCGGGTGATCGACAGCCCGCCCGTCGCGTTCCGCAGCGTTACGCCGTTTGCGTAACGTACGCAAGCGGCGTAATTGGTTAAGCAAACGGCGGAACGCTGCAGAACGCGACGGGCAGGCTGTCGATCACCCGGATGTCCCGCCCAGCGTTCCGGCAGCATAACACCGCTGGCCATTGGGCTATACGAGCCCCGCACCGGCAGTGTGGTGTGCCTTGTCAATTGTCCAAAAACAGATGGTGTGCTTTGACAATTTTAGCACCACATCAGTGTGCTATGAGATGAAAAACATTGCAAACGGCTGATTTAGAGTGCTGACCATTGTCTTTATAATCTTAAATGGTTTGGGACCCAGGTTTTTACACTACTGAAAGGTTCCCACATGATCCTGCCTGGCCAGTGAGAACCTCAAGGGAGGTTCTGCACCCATCAGTACTGAGATGCAAAGTGTGGTTCACAGAAAACGCAAGGCATGACCTTGTCGGTTGTGGCACCAGGCTCCAGACTCTGCCAGGTCAGGTTCATTTGGCCCTTCCTTGTTCTGCAGGGCTTTCCACCTATACAGTAGGCCGTCCTTATCCTCAGGCTTAGCACCCACGGATTTCAGTATCTGCGGATGCTGAGCCTGTGGCTGGAGGACTCAAAGCACCACCTGGACACAACCAGAAGTAATTTCCGGTTCGCGCTGGTGACTTCTGGTCATGTTCCGGAGTTCCCCTGTGTCCATCCAACCACAGACTTCATTATCCATGGAACTCAGGGCGCAATCCAAACCTGGAGTTAGGCCGGCACAGTTAGGCCAGCGAAGTTTGGCCAGTACAAGGGACACTGTAAAGCGAGTTTGGACCTCGCTTGGAGTCTGGTGCACATCTGTGCAGAGGCAGATCTAAGGGAGGGCAAAGCTCTAAGTTTTGCAAGAAGACTTACCTTGCAGTGGAAATCACTCCTCTCCTGCACTATTTTAGCCAATCCTCATAGAGAAAAGCAACATCTTGGTGTTGCTTACTGTCTACAGCAGCAAGGGAGAGGAGGGATTTACATGACAGGGTAAGGCTTCTTGCAACACTTAGAGCTTTGCCCTCCCTATAGATCTGCCTCTGCATCTGTGTGCTGGCCTCTCTGACTCTGAGAGCGGTCCAAACATACTTCGAGGCGTCCCTTGTGCCGGCCAAACTTTGCTGGCCTAACTCCAGCTTAGGATTGCGCTCTCAGTATCCACAAGGGGTTCTGGAATGATACCGGCATTGTGGATACCGAAAGCTCACTGTAATTTGAAGTTGCTTCCCATTGGATACTGACACCACTTTATGCAGTTGTTCTGAGTCAATACATCCTGTATCTGTTTGGACTTTATTATTTTTTTACTGGAAGTTATAAACGTTTGGCCACCCTCCCTTAAGTTGTGGCAGTTCTGTCTCCCCACTCACTCCCAAATCAGAATCTGCACCGTTATTATTATTATTATTATTATTTATTGAATTTATACCCCGCCTATTGCCCGAGGCACTCAAGGCGGCATTTACAACAATAAAAAATATAAAAACAACATTAAAAACCATTTAAACAATATTAAAATACAATAAAACAAAAAATTAAACAACAAAGTTATCTCACTGCCACCTCAAGCAAACACCCCGGCCATAGGCTGAATCTGCAACTCGTACACAAGGGGACAAGTTTTGGCTCTGCCTCAAGGGACAACCTTACTGCTGACTTCCGCATTGCCTGTTAATGTCTCCGCGGCACAAAAAAAAAACATTTTTGCAAGCTGGAACAAGGATTTTTTTCCCTAGCTGGCAACACTGGAAGGTCAGCCCCCTCTCCCTGGGAATCGAGAAGAGTTCCCGCATTAGCACGGCCAATAACGGTCCTGGCCGCCTAAATGAGCTTGTTGATTGCACAGGAAACAGAATGAAGGCCGACTCACGTCTCTCCCCAGCCTGGCTGCACCAAGGCCCATAAAACGTGTCTTTTTGTCAATAAGCACCACAAATGTGACTCCGAGGACACTGAACGGGACCATTAGGTGTGGAGCTGATGGCACATTTTAAGGCTGGAACCATTTTCGGGGGGGTGGACTGGCATGTGGTTGGATAATACAAGGCCTGGTGTTGCTTGGAAGCTAAGCTGTGAATCGTAACATCCCCAGTTTACATCCCACCTACCACCTACTAACCTGGTGGCCTTAGGCAAGTCACCTTCTCCCAGCCTCAGTTCTCCCACCTGTATTATGGGGGCACCAACACTACGGGATATGAAGCCCAAGTGCTATATAGATCCCACTTAGCACTGTTATGTGACTGCAGAAAGATGACCAAACACACCATATGACCAGGACTATGCAGAATGAAGAAAATCTACCTTTCATCAACACTGTACAGCAGTGGTTCTCAAAACGTTTTAGCACCGGAACCCACTTCTTAGAATGACAATCTGTCTGGGACCCACCGGAAGTGATGTCGTGGCCGAATGCGCCGCCACTGTGACGCCAGAGCCTGCTGCTTTCCTGAGAATGCAGCAATAGGTTGGGTGATTTCTCAGCCATTTTTCAATAGCAAAGTGAATCAGAACGGAAAATAGTTTTTATTTACGATCTTGGCACAAGCAAGGTAACTACACAGCCCTCTCCCTTTTCAGAGTCCCATCTTCCCATATTTTCAACAATGGCTGCCCTAGGTGCTATGTGACCCACCTGAAATGGGCTCGTGACCCACCTAGTCTGAGAAACACTGCTGCATTGCCTTATACCTTGGGCAGAAGGTATTGCCTTGGTATTGCCAAGGTATTGCCTTGGGCAGAAGATTTAACCAAGAGGGTTAATGCCTCCGTTTGCCCGAAGATACAGCTGAAGATCTCAAGGTCCTGAGCTCGGGACTGCCGGAAGTCTCTGTGAGCGGCAGACCTTGCAACTGCGGCTGATTAGAAGCTGAGCTTCAGCTGCCTCGTGGGAGGAGGAGTGTGCAGAAGGCAGCTGCGTCTCTGGTGAGAGCAGGGAAGCGTCAGCCAGCAGAAGACAGACGGGTGGCTAAAGAAAGAAGGCTAAATCCAGAAAGGAAGATCTGAATGTGTGTAGGTCTTGAAAGATAGAACATTCTGTAAATTGTAAAAACCTTCGGGTTTATGAATAAAGTCTGCCCATGTAAACCGCCTTGAGTTACAGTCACTAGAGAAATCTAGTGATCTTAAGAAAGGCGGTATATAAATACATGTAACTGTGGCAAGTTCTTGAAGAGATGGGAGTTCCAGACCACCTGATCTGCCTTCTGAGAAACCTTTATGCGGGTCAGGAAGCAACAGTTAGAACTGGACATGGAACAACCGACTGGTTTAAAATTGGGAAAGGAGTACGACAAGGCTGTATACTGTCACCCTGCTTATTTAACTTATTATATACGCAGAGTACATCATGAGGAAGGCAGGGCTGGATGACTCACAAGCTGGAATCAAGATTGCTGGGAGAAACATCAACAACCTCAGATATGCAGACGATACCACTCTACTGGCAGAAAGTGAGGAAGACCTAAAGAACCTTTTGATGAGGGTGAAAGAGGAAAGTGCCAAAATTGGTTTGAAGCTCAACATTAAAAAGACTAAGATCATGGCAACCACTCCCATCACTTCCTGGCAAATAGGAGGGGAAGAAATGGAAGCAGTGACAGACTTTATTTTCCTGGGCTCCAAGATCACCGCAGATGGTGACTGCAGCCATGAAATTAAAAGACGTTTACTTCTTGGGAAGAAAGCTATGGTGAACCTAGATAGCTTAATCAAAAGCCGAGACATCACCCTGCCAACAAAGGTTCGCATAGTCAAAGCGATGGTTTTCCCAGTAGCCATGTATGGCTGTGAGAGCTGGACCATAAGAAAGGCAGAGCGTCGAAGAATCGATGCTTTTGAATTATGGTGTTGGAGAAGACTCTTGAGAGTCCCCTGGACTGCAAAGAGATCCAATCGGTCAATTCTCCAGGAAGTCAAGCCTGATTGCTCCCTGGAAGGACAAATGCTGAAGCTGAAGCTCCAATACTTTGGCCACCTGATGAGAAGACAGGACTCTTTAGAAAAGACCCTCATGCTGGGAAAGATTGAAGGCAAAAGGAGAAGGGGGCGACAGAGGATGAGATGGTTAGATAGTGTCACCGAAGCAATGAATATGAAATTGGGCGAACTCAGGAAGCTAGTGGAGGACAGGGAGGCCTGGCGTGCTGTGGTCCATGGGGTCGCGAAGAGTCGGACACGACTTAGCGACTGAACAACAACAACAACAACAACAACTATTATTATTATTATTATTATTATTATTATTATTATTATTATTATTA
>JAJKFI010000026.1:1961802-1982653 GCA_029204185.1 Lerista edwardsae
TGTATGTATGTATGTATGTATGTATGTATGTATGTATGTATGTATGTATATGTATAATGATATATAATGATTAAAAATATCAAACATTACCAAACATTCTGATGAGCTGTAATGTTGCTGTAGGCTGGTTAATGTTGCTGTATGCTGGTTAAAATCTTGTGGCAGGCCAGGTTTGGACCCAAGGCCATAGTTTGGAGACCCCTGCTTTAGACCCATGACATATTTCGCCAATGCTGAGATTTCAGTTTTCAAACATCGTTACTTAAGTAGGCAGAGATGTCCCAGTATCACCTGGAGTTCTGTCCCAGGACACCCCATGGATACCTGAAACCGTGGATACTGGGTATGCCTTTTTAAAGATGGGGAATATTAGTGATTTTGCTGCAACAAGGTAAAAACAAGAGATTTTTTTTAATGCTCCCCTATCTTTTTAACAGGCTTCCAGGTATCTGTGGATAACTGAAACCCTGGATACTGAATCAGTGGATACTGGGACATTCCTGTAATTATTGATGGACGAGCAAAGAGGAATAGGCTGGACTTGCATAGTCCAATAGGCAGAATTGTCTGTGTTGCGTGTCAGACAAATCTTCCCATTCCCAGAAGTGAAGTTGTGAAATCTCCTTCCATCAAAAGGTGGCACATGGGGGTGAGTGGGAGAAAGGTCAACATTTCTGCAATCCCGCCCATGCTCTAAGTATCTTTGCAGTTCCCCCACCATCGCAGGAGCTTTGTCAACAGTGATGAGTTAAAAGAGAGAAAAGAAAAAAAAAGAAACCTAAAAGCCAGCATCAAATGTTGAGGAGCCAATTTATTTGATTTGATTTTTCAAAACCAAAGGCAGATTTCCCCTAACACTGATCTCTGGGGCCTTGGAGGGTGGTGAGCGTGCCAACTTTTTAGACAGCCGCCCTGGCTCGTCGGACTCCATCAGCAGCTGGATCCAGCAGCCACATTAGCCGGCGATGACACTCGCACGGCGCCCAAAAGCTTCACCTGCTGCCGCTGCTGCCGCTTTCTGCCCACTGAGCGCTCGCTGGAGGGCACCAAGACAGGCCATTGCCTTGTGTGGGTTTTTGCTCATCAGTTGGCAAACTCCGCTGGTCCACCATTGCCTGATCCTGACGGGGCGCCGCTTTTCCCCTCGCGCAGGCGGCGGCCGGGGGCTCCCGGGCGTCTCTCGCAGCCGTCCTTAGCGCCTCCCCCGCGATTTCGGGGGGGGGCGCCCCTCCTCTCCCCAAGGGGCACCCACGCTCCCCGGCCCTCGCAGCTCCGCCGGGCCACTGAGCCCCGCGGGAAGCGCGCAGGACGAGCCCGCTCCTCAGGAGGCGCAGAGCTGAAGCCGGCGAGCGCCGCTGCCGGCTCCCCGGAGACGAGCCTCTTGGGTGTCACCTCCGCGGGGGGTGGTGGGTGGGTGGGGGAGTGTGTGTGTGTGTGTGTGTGTGCGCGCGCGCGCGCGCAGGGCGACTGCGCTGGTCCCTCACGGCCGGGCGCGAGACGCCACCGCGTCGCCGGCGCAGCTACTCACCGGGAGGGTTCACCGCCGCCGGCGTTGCCATCTTGTCTCCGGAACGGTGAAGGCGGGGGCGGCCGGCCGGACTGATGCGCTCTGCAGCCCGAGGGGCGCCGGGAGGGAGGAGGGCTGCGCGGGCCGAGGCGGGGGGAGGGGTGGTGGTGGTGGAGGAGGAGCCGCCGCAGCCCCCCCGCTGCAGCCACACAAAGGGAGGCGTCCCCCGGAAGGCTCCCGGCTCAGCGCGCACGGGAAGGAGCCCGGGCGCGCGCTGTGGCCGGGTGGGGGGGGGGGGGGGGTGCGCAGCCACTCAAGATGTCTGATCCGATGAGCCTCTCGCCTTTTTTTCCCTGCTTCTGCTCATGCTCAGGCTCCCCTCCCTCCGCAGCCCCAGTGAGCATGTGCTGAGGGGTGCACATGTGCGGTGGGAGCCTGAAGCTGCTGCCCTCACTCTGCCCTCAGCTTCTCTTGGGTACCCTCCATCCATCCTCCAGCTCCAGGCAGGGTCTCGCGCCTTCAGCAGCTGCAGCTGCAGTAGGAGCTGCGATCTTCAAGCCCGGTTTCCTGGGGGCCGAGGCAGGCGTCTCGGCGCTCGGTTTGCCTGGGAGCAAGGCTGCTGTCCTCAAGCACGGGTCCCTCTCTCGCTTCTTGAAGAGTGAGGCTGCAATCCTGGTTTATCTGGAACAAGTGGCTCAGTGATCCAGGCATTCCACTTTCAGCTGCATGGATAGTATTTTTTTTTCTTGACTTTTACTCTGTTGTATGTATTTTGCTTGTAAAGTCTTTTTAAAATTTTTAAAATAATGTTGTTGTTCAGTCGCTAAGTCATGTCCGACTCTTCGTGACCCCGTGGACTGCAGCACACCAGGCCTCCCTGAGTTCCGGAGTTCGCCCAATTTCATGTTCATGCTTCGGTGACACTGTCTAACCATCTCATTCTCTGCCGCCCCCTTCTCCTTTTGCCTTACATCGTTCCCAGGGTCTTTTCTAAAGAGGGTCTTTTCCACCTCATGAGGTGGCCAAAATATTTGAGCTTCAGCTTCAGGATTTGTCCTTCCAGGGAGCAATCAGGCTTGACTTCCTGGAGGATGGACCGATTGGACCTCCTTGCAGTCCAGGGGACTCTCAAGAGTCTTCTCCAACACCATAATTCAAAAGCATCTATCCTTTGGCACTCTGCCTTCCTTATGGTCCAGCTCTCACAGCCATACATTGCTACTGGGAAAACCATAGCTTTGACTATGCGAACCTTTGCTGGCAGGGTGATGTCTCAGCTTTTAAAGTGTTTTTAAATGTTTAAATAATAAACACATACAGTATATTCTCAAAGTCAATGGTTACCTCTATAGTCATTTTATAGATATACATTGCAAACCAGAATTGGATGTTGTGCAGCTGAACTATGAGCCTCTCCAGGTAACGGGCAGCCCAATCCTATTGCCAGGCAGTCCTGGCAGCCTAGGTAATAGATATGCCACACTGTGGTCCAATAAGGGGATGGCACCACCAGTGAGGCCAGTGCCAGTCAGAACCGTGCCACTCAGATGGATGGGAAGTAAGTAGACAGCTGAGTGGCAGGGAGGGATTTCAGGGCAGGAGAAGGGCAGTGGGAAGGTGGGGCCATTGTTAACTTAGGTGCAGGAAGGGGGCAGGGACAGCAGCCTTGGCTGCCACCAAATCCTATCCCTTCTTTCTAGGCCTTGGAGCCCAACATGGGTCTCTTCAGTTCTGTGCCAACTAAGCTGGCACAGCTCCAGAGCATGACCCGGGCTTGGGGAACAGACAAGGCCAGGGGCATTCCTGCACAGCCCCCACACTCTCCCCGCAGGGCCCCCCCCCCACTCGCCAAGAAGAGTGTTTGTGGTGCTGCATGCAAACTATGGCCCCTGGAAATAGTTGGTGGTGACGTGATGAGATCACTGCCAACTGCTTCCAGGAGGTCCATTTTGGGCCATTTGGAGGAAGGGGCAGATGGGAGGGCCCAAGATAAAGCTGCTCTGCTCACCCCACTGACTTGCAGCCCATAGAGAACCCGGCTGCTGCAGCAGGTGATATGCTCACTGTGCTAGTGTGGGGCCCAATGTGACAATATTGGTCACACTGACAACAGAAGTTTGCTTATCCTGAGGAAAAGACTGGAAACTTTCCTGGACCCGTGGGATACAGCAATGGTAGTTTTGGTGCCTCTGTACCGCTGGGCTAAGGATAGGATTGGGCTTTTGAGTATAACTATATCAAGGCAGGCAGTTAGCCTTCTGTGCAATTTTGCTGAAATAGACCTACTGACATTAGTCAAGACTGCAGGGTAGGTCTTCCATTTGCTGGATGAGTAACTTAAATTTGCCTAGTCATTAAGATGCAAATGGGCACGGAAGGCTATATTTTCTCCTATGCTGCAGGGCAGGTCTGTTGGAATTGCAATAAGCTTCTCTATCCTGAGAAAACACTTAAACTCCAGCCTCTTGATGGTTTATAGTTTATCTAATCCCATGAAAATGCTTAATTAAAACAATAATTGGAATATTGCACAACATATTTTAGTGCACTCCAAGGGAGGCAAATGAAAAATCATAGACTTCCTTCTTTTGAAGGATGAAAACCTAAACATATTTGCTTTAAAGCAAGGATTCACCACTTTTGTCTTAGTACTGTGAGGTTTACCTGCCTCTCACAGTATTTAAAATAACAAGGGCTATCATTTCATTACCACATTTCCCAGAAGCAAATTTTGCCAAAACAACAAGAAGATTGAAACATCTCATTTTCTTTTTATGTCTTGCTAAGTTCCAGATAGCACAATGTGCCCCTGGCTAACAATGTGCCCCTGGCTAATTAGGAACGCATTCCTAACCTGGAGTTAGGCCAGCAAAGTTTGGTTGGCACAAGGGCCACCATAAAGCTCATTTGGACCACTTTCAGAGTCAGGAGAATGGCGCACATCTGTGTGCTAGCCTCTCTGACTCTAAGAGTGGTCCAAACATACTTTATGGTGGCCCTTGTGCAGGTCAAACTTAGCTGGCCTAACTATGCCAGCCTAAATCCAGGTTAGGATTGCAGCCTAAATCTGAGCGGATTCTGAGTGGACTATGTTGGCAATTGGATTTTGGGTCAGATTTTATTCACATACAGATTTTAAGAGAGACTGAGATTGTGTGCAGGGTTTTGCAGACCACTTGGAACTTGTGAGAGAACTGAAGCTTTACTTCTTAACAAAACCAGCATGAATCGAGAGACATCAGGAAACTCACTTAGCAGTACCGAAATCATCAAGTCTATCATCTCATCACCAACCGAGCTAAAGATACAAAAAACAGCAAGGAAAAGGAACAAATCCACCTCATAACGGATTTTATTTTTTGGAAAAAACATTTGTTGAGTTTTAATGTATATGTTGAGTTATGTACATTTTGAATCTGACTCGCCACATCTCAAAAAGGGCATAGTGGAACTGGAAAAGGTGCAGAAGAGAACTTGGCTGGCGAAAGAGCAGTTCAGAGTGGGGGGAGGGAGGGAGGAACTGGGTGGGTGTGGTTGGGCCGGGAGGGGTAGAGGGAGGCGGGCAGAGCAGGGAGGCGGGCAGAGCTGGGATGCGGCCAAGCTTCTGTCCCCAGGCCACGCAGCCCCAATTCGGGCCGCACTTGGTTCTCCTTGGCACATGGGGAGACTGGAGCCTACCCTGGGGCAAGGGCACAAATGTGTCCTTGCCCCAGGGAGGCTCCTGAGCACCCCCAACTTGTGCTGGATACAGTGCAGACCCGCCAGCCTTGCTGTTCCAGGGCAAGTTAGAATTGTGCTCTGAGACTTACAAATTATGCAGAGGGTAGAGTGAACAGTGGGATGTTCTTCTCCATGTCAAACAACACCAGAACTGCAGTTACACCACCACCCCCAACAGTGGTGTAGCTAGGTCATTTGACACTTGGGGCCCATAAATGTTCAATGTTCTCCCATATGACAAAATCATTCATTCATTCATTCATTCATTCATTCATTCATTCATTCATATTTTCCACATTGTTACACTATCCTTCTTCCAAGGAGCTCA
Organism: Lerista edwardsae; assembly: GCA_029204185.1. NCBI lineage: Eukaryota > Metazoa > Chordata > Lepidosauria > Squamata > Scincidae > Lerista > Lerista edwardsae. Next base: position 1,967,358 of record JAJKFI010000026.1, read on the forward strand.
GGGTGGTGCGCATGGTTCCTCCCTTTCTTCTGTCCACTTTAAAAGTTATTGATGCCATTGATTTTTACGCCATGAGTTATTTATGCCAGATGCATTTTTGTTTTCAGGGTTTTTTGGGGCCATAACGTTTGGTAAAGATATTACACTCTGGTTTGTTTCATTTCATTCTGCATTAAATTACCTTTTCAATGATACATAACATGATGGCATTATACATACAGACCAAGGTTTTCACCATTTTGGCCACTAGTGTCAAGCTCAGCTTGTTGCCCCCCTAAAGCTTGTTGCCCGGTGCAATTGCACCCCCTCTGCACACCTTTAGCTATGCCCCTGGGAGGTGCAATCTCGAAGGCTTCCTCAAGGTAAGGGAAAGTTGGTTAGGATGAGGCTGTTTGTCTACATGACAAATAATCCAATATTCTTTCCCATGAATCTGCTTCCTTCCTCTTGTCTCTTTTAAATATTCAGCCTATAGGATAGCGGCCTGTCTTTTCATGATATGTAAGCATCTCACATCACCCGGGCAAAGTGTGCGTATAAAAAGAATTGCATTTTCATGAGCCCTTATAAAAAAACAACAATGGTATTTTCCGTTCATGAAATTAAAGCATAAATTAAGGTTTGACAGCTTCTAAAGTCATGTTTGTTAAACAGCTTGCCACAGAACCAGCCCTGGCTACCCCATTTTCTGTAACCACACTGGATCAATGTGACATAATTTTATTTAATGTTTCAGCGGATGGCAGGCCAGCTCAGAGTTGGTAGGCACACTATAAATTTTAAACTAAATAAGCTGTAATGAATCAACGTTACACTGGCAAAGCCCGCATTGCTTCTATGTTTTAGATTCTCTTCTTGCTTAATTACTTTTCAAGTGATGCTTGCGTATATAATGGGTAATTTTTCAGGTGTTTTTTATACTAAAGTTACTGGGAAAGTCTTACTCAATAATACAGTCAGTCTTCATTAACTGCTAGGGTTAGGTTCCTGGAAATCCTCAGAAACAGTGAATTTGCAGATAATGAATCATTGGTCCTATGGGGTGAATGGGGTTAGGTGCTAGGGGTCCCTTAGAAGAATCAGAAGAATCCAGCAGAGACCCTCAGGAATCCAGCAGAGTGCAGCAGGAAGTGCCAAAAGATCTCGGAATGCTGCAGAGCCCTTCCAGAGGCTGCAGGGATCTTCAGAATGGCACCTGCGACCAGCATGGAGCCCTTAAACATGGCCAGTGGATGCTGCTGCCATCAATTTTAAAGGGGTGAGGGCTGGTCGCAGGTGCCGTTCTGAAGGTCCCTGCAGCTGTTGGAAGGTCTCTGCATAGCGGACAATGAGGACAGAGATGCAGATAATGAGGGAAGTAGCAGTTCTGCCCCTCCTAGAATAGCAAGTTCACAAATAAAAAAGACTGACTGTATAAGGTCAGACGTTAAGCTGAGCACTCCAGCTGGGTTAAATTACTTACAGCGCAATTGTAACCTGACATTAGGCCGGCACAGCTAGGCCAGCAAAGTTTAGCTGGCACAAGGGCCACCATAAAGTACGTTCGGACCACTCTTAGAATCAGAGAGATGTGCTCCGAGAGTGGTCCAAATGCATTTACGGTGGCCCTTGCGCTGACCAAACTCCAGGATAGGATTGCGCCCTTTCTCATGGCAAGCTCAGGTCAACTCAATCCCTTGATAAAGTTGGATGCGTTCTCTTATCCTATTTTATATTTTCAGCATCTTATTTTATTGATTTTAAATAGTTGTATCTTCAATGCAGCTTATAGTATTTTTTCCCTGCATATCAGTAGAATACAATCATATGGGGGATATTCCAATTTGGCTTAGTGATGTCCCCCCCCTTTTTGCTCTGAGTGATTAAAGTCACATCTTTTACTAATGTGCTTCATTAAGAGCCAGTCCCTTGGCTGAGAACCTGGCTCTTTGGTCCACAGCGACCACTTCCCATGCAATTTCTTTGTGGTCTGGGATTTTAGAGAATTACCATTTTGTTCGGCGCATATGCAAATAGACATCATGCACATCAAACGTTCTGCAAAGTTCATTTCGGTCTGTGTACGCAAACAAGTCATTTATGTTGCGGGTTCCCCTTTGGGGCAAGATATCAAACATAGATTTCCCATTAATTAACAAGCCTTTCATTAGACAAGATGCATTAAAGAAGGGCTTTTGACAAACTAATGCCTTTTCTGTGGGGCCCTGTTATGTAATGGAGTGCCCAGCTAATCAAACAAGAGGACTTTCAGCTTTGGAGAACAAATAGATGGATCAGTCGGGGGAGAGCACTGGTTTTATAGTTAAGTGATGGACTGAGAGATGAGAGTGTCTCCCTGCTGCACCAGGTGCAGAAATGGTGTGGGAGGTGGCCAAGTTGACTGGGTGCATATGCTCATCAGGGCACTCACCTGGGCCGATTGCCTCCTGAACCAAGAGCCGGCCCATCCATGAGACTGGCTGAGCCAGCGACTTCAGGCAGCAGTTGGCAGGGGATACCCACATCTATTTCCCCCCACTTAAGCTCTAAATCTTCCCACTCCATTAAGTGAAGGCTAGTGCAATTTTAGCCTGCATTAATAGAACCAAAGCTTCCAAGACGCAAGAAGCTGTGGTTATACTTTACTCCGCATGAGTGAGACCTTACCTAGAGTCCTGTGTTCAGTTCTGGGCACCTCGGTTCAAGAAGGATGCGGCCAAACTGGAGCAGGTTCAGAGAAGAGCAACGAAGATGATCAGGGGGCTGGAAAACAAGCCCTATGAGGAAAGGTTGAGGGAAGGTGGTATGTTTAGCTTGGAGAGGGAAGACTGAGAGGGGATAGGACAGCACTCTTCAAATATCTTGTGGTGATAACAACAACATCCTCCTGGGTTCGCTATGTCAATTGACTGTAATGTAACAGGAAACCATGGTCTTGATTCAGGCCTGATCAGAGAGAATCAAATCTCTTGATGAGGTTTAATTCCTCCATTTCTTGCTGGAGTCTCCCTTTGAAATCCCTGGCAGAAGACTGCCGGCGGATGCCACAAATTCATGGAGCTGATCCATACATTCCTGCTAGCACCCACAGATCACAAGAGCAAATACAAAATGGGCCGCTGATGCTTAGAAGAGTTTCCTTTCAAGGTCAGAGTTAAAATTGTTGGCCGGACAAAAATACTACTGGCACAACTGGTAAGCTTGGCACAACAAGCTTACTAGAAGGCACTGCATATTTCTGCCCTTCATGAGCACTGCCAAGGTGTGATGAGTGATGATGACTGTGGGGGGGGGGCAGAGAGCACTCCCCTCCCTGCCACACACAGAGTCATGCCTACCAGCCCTGAGTCTCGCCACTGTTTGGCTCAGCTGAGAAAGAAATGTTCGCATCACCCAGCAACATCCCCCAAAAGTATGCTCAGCTGCACTTGCTCCCATTCCTCCTTTCTCCATCTTTTGGTTTGCAACCCTCATCTCTCCTTGCTCTTATTGGTTTTCCCACCACTACCACTGGAAATTAGACTCCTTGGGGCAGGGACCAGGCCACTTGTCGTTGCTGCTTATATTACTCCATGTGACATGTACATTGATGGTGCTCTATCAACCCCAACGACATGATCGGAGCATGTTTATGCAAATAAGGATATTAAGGTTGCAATCTTAGAGTGCAATCCTACACTATGCCGGCCTAGTAAGGCCAACATAGCAGGGCTTTATCCCAAGGTCCATTAGGAGGCAGCAGCAGCAACATGCAGGACAAGGGAAGGTTTTCCCTTGCACCCGCATAAGCCCCGGTTGCCCATATGGGCCTGCTCGGATCTGCGCTGGCAAAATGGCAGGCGCAGAGGAACATGGACAGGGGCGGCCCAAATCGGGGCCACCCTGGCCGGGAACCGGCGGTAGGATTTGGCACTACAGCCGTCCTGCATCATAACCGCATCAAAAACCCCGTCTCCGCCCACTGTGCCACCCAGTTACGCCCCTGGAATGCCTCTGGAATGCCCTCGCGGAGGCCCAGTGCTGACCAAGCGACGCTGGCGCATGACTGGTGCTCGGCCGGTGCTACCGACGGTCGCGGCAGCACCTGAGCGCTGGTGCTGCCACTGGCGTCGGCCGAGCGCCACAGCACTGATGCAGATGTGCTTTACGGCAAGTTTGCAACAGCGTTCAGCCATCGCAAGAGCGCAGCGCCAGCACTAAGGGGGTATAGGATTGCGCTGTGTAGCATGCTTAAGGGAGAAAACCCCACTGCACTCAAATATATTGATGTTTGAGTAAATATGCTTAGGATCGTGTTACTCGACTGCATTTTTGTGAGTCCCTAAGCCCCACTGAACTCAGGGTCTTTACTTTTGAGAAAGCATGTAATGCTTGTGATTAGGTTACATGGTTAATGGTTACCACCTGAAGCACACTCTCAAGAAAGTCAGCTCCATTGAACTAGGTGAGGTTTACTTTGAGTAAACGTGTTTAGAATGGCACTGCATGGCTGCAATCCCATCCCATCCCATCGGCCTTTCCTACCCCATCCCATATCCCTACTAATCACAGTGGGCTAACTTCTGAGTAGGCACAGAGTGGAACAAACAGCACGGCTGCAATCCTAGCTAGGCTGACTTCCCTGGATGTAAAACATATTGAAATCAAGCGGGCGTCTTTCTGAATTAAATGCAAAGTCAATGAAGTTTCAGTTTTCTGTTTTTCTTTGTGTGTGAAACACCTTGAACTTTGTGTGGATTTATACAGCGTGCTGTACAACACTGGAGAAAGAGAGAGAGAGAGAGAGAGAGAGAGAGAGAGAGAGAGAGAACTTTGAATGTCTCATCCTTGTTGAAAATATGGGTGCATAAATACCTGACTCTCTTCCTGTTCAGATGTTAGGGAGAGCACTAATAATTGTACCTTAAAGAGATGCATGCACATTGAAAGTGGGGGTGGAGTATCACTGAGGTCTAAAGCAGACAAGGATTTTTTTCCCCCAAACAGGAGCAGCACTGGCTAATGCAAAAGACCCAAAAGCTCAGCTCTCTTGAATGTCCCCTCTCTCGATTCTTTCATTCCTCAGCATACACCAGAGTCTGTGGCTCCGGCAGGCAAGCGACTGCAGGCAGGAAACCCCAGGGCAGTGGCGTGAATGCGATGATCAGGAACATGCAGATACTTGGGAGGGAAATTGTGCTGAACAGAAGACGAAGGGGAGCCTCCTCCGGCTTGGCAGAAGCAGGTGTAGCTGTGAAAGAGCCGGCACTTTCACTCTACCGGGCAAGCAATGCAGTAAGCCATTTGGCCGCTGCAGCAGACTCGGTGTGTTGCGATTAGTTAGCGACGGGGAAAAGCCTGGCTGGTTTGTGGCACTGAAGAGACAGAAGCAATACAATTTCCAGACCCCGGGCTGTGTGTCAGAGCAGGAGGGAATCTCTCGTTGGCGCTCTGGGCTTCGGGAAGCCACTGGAGGCATTTCACCACGGTGTGCAAGGATGCTCCAAGATTGTGCATCACATCTCCTGGTCGCAGGGGAGGGCTGGCTTGGCAGTTCAGGACTGAACAAGTTCTGCGAGGTGGGTAACTCTCTTATTTTCTCGCTGTGCCTGGTTAGAGAAAGACTGGCTCTCTGCTCACCTGTATACTGCATGTTGGAACAGACCTCTGCAAAACCGTGCCTAGGCTGGCACTTCAGCTGCACAAGGACTTTTCCACTGGAAAGGGGGCAGTCGTGACTTCCAGGAGCCGATGCCCGGCTTAATGGAGAAGGAGAGGGTTTGGCTACTATACGGCAGCTCTGGCCAGTTGATGGTCGGCTGAAACCTGAGGGTTGCAGCTTGCAGGTGCATGGTGAGAGGTGCTGCATTCAAAGGGTGCTTGACCAATCCATGTATACTTGCACAGAAGGAAATGTTCAGACCTGGCATGCAGAGGTGTAGGCACAGACGCTGAATCATGGTGCGTGGTTTAAAGTTTGACTTTGAGCAGGGGATTTCTTTCTTATCAAGGAGGGAGAGACAAGTGCTTGGAGTCTGAAAAGCCGGCCTGCCAGAAAACTCCAGAGGTTCTCTAATTCTGAAATGAGAACTCTAATTCAGTGGCATAACTGAGGAGGGTGCAGGAGGGTGCAATCACACCAGTCTACAAACTTTAGGGGGGGGCAACAAGCTGAGCTTGATGCTAATGGCCAAAATTGTGAAAACCTTGGTACGTACAAATGATATCATGTTATACAGTACACTGTTGGAAAGGTAACTGAATGCAGAATGCAAACAGCATTGGAATATCTGTATTCTATCCAAAGGTATGGCCAATTAACTATAATACTTTTTATTTATTTATTTAGTCAAATTTGATTTTATTGTGGAGGGTGTATGTGTTACAAAATCTACTTTGACCCTGGATAGGAGATGCTTTAGTTCTGCCACAGCTATAATGCATTTTTAACTCCTAGTTTTGTGATATTAATTCATTATGGTCGTGGTCAACTCTTTCGAGACCAATATTCTTCTTTTTTTTAAAATCACTGTTGCCATTTTGAATCCTGAACTATGTTGATAGTTTTGATAATGCATTATTAGTAACTTGGATTAGTGAGGGCCTTACAACAAATCTGAAACTCTATGGATGTTGGTGATCTCTAGATGAGAGTTTGTCCAAGTTAAAACTGCTCATACTCAGAGTTTCAAGTTTATTATAAGTTCCGTCACTAATTTACCCTTAAAAATCTATATAAATTAGAGGAAATTGTAATATAGTCATTCCACAGAAGGACCGAGAATTACCTATGTGAATTGTGACAATGCAAAATGTACTTTATTTTACAGTAACAATTCAACATGGAGAGTTAATTTTAGGAATACTTTAATTCAAGTTCATTTAATGAACAGAATTAAGTACATACCATATGCTGTATTTTGTAATGGGATGATATTTAAAACTTAATATAGGCTATGCAGCCTGATCCTATTCTGTTTTCTTAGGAATAAGTCTGTGTTCAAGTGTTGATAGGATTGAAGGTTTGGAAGTTTCATTGAAAGTGAGGAGGTTTAGATGTTTCTTTTCTTACGCCACATAATACATAACTCTGAATATGTTTTTCATTAAGTGCAATACAAGACTTTTAATAGCTCTTTCTTCCAAAAGTGAAAGTAGAGAATTTTGCTCTTTTCAGTCTATAGACTCGTATTAGACAAAAAAGTCATTAAGTTAAAACAAACAAAAGGAGAGAAAAGAATTGCATACATTAAAGTTATTCCACTGTGAAAGAAACTGAAATGTGACAGATGAGAAAGGGTGATAAATCTGAATCAAAATGAACCTCTCACTGTATCTCTCCCATCTGTTCCAAAGGAATATTTTAATGTTCCCTAGTCCATGTGTTCTTTGGGGGGGCAGGTGCTTAACTCTGGCAAATCAGTAGTGCTTTCATGGCGCCTGGTGGCATTGTGTGTAAACTGACAGAATCACAGCCCAATCCTATACTGCAGTGGTTCCGAAACTGTGGGTCACGAGCCAATTTCAGGTGGGTCGTGAAGCAGCTGGAGCAGCCATATTGTAAACATGGGAAGATGGGATGCTGGAAAAGGGAAGGGCTGTGTGGCTGTTTTGATTGTGTCAAGGTTGTAAATAGGATTTTTTCTTCCTGATTCACTTTGCTATTGGAAAATGGCTGAGAAATAACCCAACTTACTGTTGCATTTTCAGGAAAGGAATCATTTTCAATTATGGCATTTCTAGCCATGACATCACTTCCAGTGGGTCCCAGATTGTCATTCTAACAAGTGAGTCCTGGTATTAAAAGGTTTGAGAACCATTGCTATACTGTGTTGGAACGGGCAGGCCAGCAGGCCTGTGCTGTATCCAGCACAGTATAGGAAGCGGCTGGAAGCCGCCTCTGAAAAAGGAGATATAGTAGCCCCAATAACCCCCAAATTGCTGGTGCAACTCCAACGTCACATGCAAGGCCAACAGGACCAGGGTCAGGGGTTAGGATCTGGCATAAGTGCTGGATTCCGTCTCCACCTCCCTCGCCAGGCCAGCCTGCCCACAGAGGATTTCGCCAAAGGATTAAGTACTCAGTAATCACTGAATCCCCTTTCATGGATCACTGCCTTGTCGTGACAAAGGGGCTTGAGTAGCTCAATGAAGCTGTGAGCTATGCCATGTAGGGTTACCCAAGATGGACAGGTCATAGTAGAGAGTTCTGACTAAATGTGATCCGCTGGAGAAGGAAATGGTAACCCACTCCAGTACCGTTGCCAAGGAAACCCCAGGGATCACAGTACTAAAAGGCTAAACAATATGACGCTGGAAATGAGCCCCTCAGGTCGGAAGGCGTCCATTATGCTACTGGGGAAGAGCAGAACACGAGTACTAGTAGCTCCAGAAAGAGTGAAGTTGCTGGGCCAAAACTGGAAGGAAGCTCAGCTGTGGATGTGTCTGGAAGTGAAAGGAAAGTGCAATGCTGCAAAGAACAATAGAAATATCAACAACTTCAGATATGCAAATGATACCACTCTAATGGCAGAAAGTGAGGAAGACCTAAAGAACCTTCTGATGAGGGTGAAAGAGGAAAGTGCAAAAATTGGCTTGAAGCTCAACATTGAAAAAACTAAGATAATGGCAACCACTCCCATCACTCCCTGGCAAATAGAAGGGAAAGAAATGGAAGCAGTGACAGAGTTTATTTTCCTGGGTTCCAATATCACCACAGATGGTGACTGCAGCCTTGAAATTAAAAGATGTTTACTTCTTGGGAGGAAAGCTATGGCCAACCTAGACAATAAAAAGCCAAGACATCACCCTGCCAACAAAGGTTCGCATAGTCAAAGCGATGGTTTTCCCAGTAGCAATGTATGGCTGTGAGAGCTGGACCATACGAAAGGCAGAGCGCCGAAGAATACATGCTTTTGAATTATGATGTTGGGGAAGACTCTTGAGAGTCCCCTGGACTGCAATGAGATCCAATCGGTCAATCCTCCAGGAAGTCAAGCCTGATTGCTCCCTGGAAGGACAAATCCTGAAGCTGAAGCTCAAATACTTTGGCCACCTCATGAGAAGAGAGGACTCTAGAAAAGACCCTCATGCTGGGAAAGATGGAAGGCAAAAGGAGAAGGGGGCGGCAGAGGATAAGATAGTTAGATAGTGTTACCGAAGCGATGAACATGAAATTGGGCAAACTCCGGAAGCTAGTGGAGGACAGGGAGGCCTGGCGTGCTGTGGTCCATGGGGTCGTGAAGAGTCGGATACGACTTAGCGACTGAACAACAACAAATTCACTGAATATGTTTATTCACTCAGCTGGCCACAAATATTTGGTGTATTTGCTAGAAGTTGTGTTATGGATTAAAATTGATGAGTTGATTGAAATGGTCTGGTTGATTCAAGGCTTTTGTGTGTGTGTGTGGAAAGAAAAGTTAAACAGAAGCTGACCTTTTTTCTTCTTCAAAAATATTTCTCTTACAGCCACATTCAGCGAGCACAAGGACTCAAACATCTGTTTCCTCATTTCAGATAGAGACAGATTTTGTGATAAGGTTTTGCCTTCAGCAACCACTTTTCACATTGATTTGTCCAACAAACCCTTCTATGCCATTGCAAGGGATTCTGGGAAGCATTTCTCAAACACACTGTCCAGGCCAGGTAGGCCTCACCATTGTTCAGAGTAAACCAAGAGTGTAGCTTTATGCATGCCATTCCTCGGCAGCTGCAAGACATATAAACAAATGAAGCTTCTGTATACCGAGTCTGACCCTTGGTCTGTTTACTCAGCATTGCCTACAACGTCTGGTAGCTGCTCTCTGGGGTTTTAGAGTGGGCCTTGAGCCCTCCCTAAAGATGAGGGATTCCTAGGAATACAAAATATGTGCCCTACCACTGAGGGCACAATCCTAACCTGGACTTAGGCTGGCATACTTAGGCCAGCAAAATTTGGCTGGCAGAAGGGCCATCGTAAAATGCGTTTGGACCACTCTTGGAGTCAGGGAGGACTGCTCATATCTGTTTGCTGGCCTCTCTGACTCCGAGAGTGGTCCAAACATACTTTTTGGTTTCCCTTGTGCCAGCCTAACTGTGCCAGCCTAACTCCAGGTTAGGATTGTGCCCTGATCACGTTTAGTCAGAACTCTCTACTATGACCTGTCCATCTTGGGTAACCCTACATGGCATAGCTCACAGCTTCATTGAGCTACTCAAGTCCCTTCGCCACAACAAGGCAGTGATCCATGAAAGGGGGCCCTGAATCATAGCCCCTATGATAAATGCCCTGTTCTGCCCCCCTTTTATCTATTTTCCTTTACCTTTTTTTGGGGGGGAGCTCCACAAAAGACTGGGCTTTCCTCAGAAAAATTGCTCCTAGCCAGCCCTCCTATTGAGATTGGCAGGTATCCACAAATTGGGCAGCCAGTTGAGTGTGTATAGAATTGCACCTGTAGGGGAATTCATTTTGTTTTGCTTGCTCTTTTCACTTCAAAGCAAATATCAGATTCAAAGTTGGGGTGGGAGTGCTCCTGAACCCCACACTGTACCTGTATATCCAGGGGGTATTAATTTTAGGAGAGCTTGCTTTAGCTGATACAGCAGCTGCAGCCTTTCCTAGAGAAAGCAGATCTTGAGCTTTCATGTACCAGCCTCATCCAGGTGAGATTATTGCAATGCATGCTTAACAGGGTCACCTCTGAATAGGGTTACCAGATACAAACGGGGACAGAGTGCCTATACCTGTAATCATTGTACTGGGGAGAGAATTTGGGCAGGTACAGCTAATCATGGAAGGGTTTCAAAAGTGGCACCTGCCAAAATTTCCTCTTCTATACAATGGTAAAAAGTACAGGCACTCTGCCCCAGTTTGGATCTGGTAACCCTACCTTTGAAGACAGCCTAGAAACTTCAATTGCTTTAAAATGCAGGTTTTAAATTTTTTTTAAGGGATTTTATGGAGGCTCATGGATCACATTATACCCTTCCAGTTTCACATCACTTATTGGCTACATATTTGTTTCTGGGTGCAATTCAAAGTGCTGATTTCAACCTTAAAAGTCATTAATAGGCTGTTAAGGATACATTAATGATTAAGACAAAATCTGCCTAAACATTAATAGGGCAACCCTAACCTGGATTTCGGCCACCACAGTCAGGCCAGCAAAGTTTGGCTGACAGAAGGGCCACCATAAAGCACATTTGGACCACTCCCGGAGTCAGGGAGGATGGCACACATCTGTGTGTTGGCCTCTCTGACTCCGAGAGTAGTCCAAATATATTTTAAGGTATCCCTTGTGCTGGCCAAACTTTGCTGGCCTAACTGTGCCAGCCTAACTCCAGGTTAGGATTGCACTCTAATATTGGGGTTATTTTGCTTGTGTCAGGATATTAAATAGGTTTCCCCCCCTCTTCTGATCCACTTTGCTATTGGAAAATGGCTGAGAAATCACCCAACTTATTGCAGCATTCTCAGGAAAGCAGCAGGCTCTGGCATCACAATTGAAGCATTTCCTGCCATGACATCACTTCTGGTGGATCCTGGACAGATTGTCATTCTAAAAATTGGGACCCACTGCTAAAAAATTTGAGAATCGCTATTTTAGCCATTATTGTATAGCAAATTAAAAATGCACACTGAAAACACCAGTGGTCTTTGCTTTGCTCTCTAACTGCAAAGTTTGCTGTGCTCATTTTTTTTAACAACACACACCTGCAACCAAGGGTCACTAAGCTGAGCTCAACAAGTAGCAACAGCATTTTAAGAGCATCTGAAACTCTCCCTCATTTTTATGCTTCAGAGAAAAAGAACCCAGACAGCAAGTGTTTAAAAATGGCAGTGCAATAATGTTCAAGGAGGATTAAAGGGCTCCAGCTGAATGCTTCCCAAATGCTGCTGACCGAGCAGTTTCCCCTAAAGAGAAGCAAAAAATAATTTACTCTCTATTTTCCAAGTGAAAATTGTGGTGTGGCTCGGAAGAGTTGTTCTTCAGCAAGAAAAGGGAATTAGGGAATGTCTATAGAAGTGATTGCAAGAGACTCCCGAGCTCTATGTCTTGGATGGGAAAGAATTGACCTTCAAGGGATCAAGGAAACCTGGCCAGTATTTCTTTCACCTCATTCTTTCCAGCCACAATCATGTCAAATCTCTTCCCATGAAGGTCTTGTCCCTTCAAGGTGCATGGTGATTATTTAAAACCACAATAATAGAAGCTCAGCTAGGATGTCTCCTCTGATTCTACCTCCCTCCCCCCCAAAAAATTGCAAATCAGTCAAACTGGTCCTTCAAAAAACAAGTCCTTCAAAAAACAAGTCTCAGGGCGCAATCCTAAACTGAGTTAGGTTGGCATAAGCTAAGCCAGCAAAGTTTGTCTGGCAGAAGGGACACCATAAAGTATGTTTGGACCACTCTCGGAGTCAGAGAGGCCAAGACACAGATGTGCACCATCCTCCAAGCACCCTTTATGGTGGCCCTTGTGCTGGCCAAACTTTGCTGGCTTAGTTTATGCTGGCCTTACTCCAGTTTAGTATTGTGCTCTCAGGCCCAGAACCTGAGATCTGTCAATCCATTTCATTGAAGGACGGATTTAGAGAGGAGGCAGAGATAGAGTTCTATTATTGCCTCTTTAAGAGCCACACTCACAAGTAGAAGCATCCCCACTTGTGTCAAATGTAAGGTGTCAGATAAGGAGCAGGGTGTCGAACATAAGGCTCACAGGCTGGATGCAACCCTCATTATAATTGCTATTCCCAGTATGATAATCGGGCTCTCTCAAATTATGAACAAGATTTGCTCATTTTCTCTTCTGTCATTCACAGCTAATGAGTTTCAATGTGAGAACAAAATGCTTAGTTGGCCATCATCTGCGTAATGACCTCACTTCCTGCTTGATGACATCACTGTCAGCCCTCAGCACATTGACATTGGGGCTGGTTCCAGGAGCAGTGAGGCCCAATGAGGGGCATTCCTGCAGGGCCCCCTTCTCCCTGCGGGGCCCTCCCACTCACCAAGAAAAGTGCTTGTGGTGCCATGGACATAGCAGCTTGGACCAAGTGTGGCACCTGGACATCGTTGTGGTGACATGATGATGTCACCACCAATTACTTCCAGGAGGCCCATTTTGGGCCATTCAGAAGCAAGGGCAGGTGAAAGGGGCCAAGGTTGCAACAGATAGGTGAGCTCCAAGCAGGACTGGCAGCTGAGATCCCTAGACTTTCAACAGCTGCCAGAGGATGCAGACCCCTGACCACCCTGGATATTGCTAAAAGTGTGGGCAGGAAGTGTGGTCTGGAGGTTGAGCCTGAAGATGCTAAGCAGGATCAGCCTTGGATTGGCCTTGGATGGGAGACTGGAAGTCACTGACAGAGCTTGTGGAGGAAGGGGAGGAGTGTGGAGGAGTCAGCTGACAAAAGAACTGGCCAAGGTGTGATCTGTGGTGTACTGTGAAGGCTCAGAAGGTGCAAGAGTGCAGCCAGGATCATGGCCACACACTGAAAGGGAAACATCTGAAGAAATTGAGGGTTCTGTGAATGGTACATAGAACAATAATTGTAAAAAACCCAATTGAAACATGGGGTTTATGAACAGCCTGCCCATGTAAACCGCCGTGAGTCCAGTGAAATCTGGAGAAAGGCGGTATAAAAATACAATAAATAAATAAATAAATAAATAAATAAAAGGAGAGGCCATCATGAGCATCCCAGGCTACAGAGCCATTTTCCAACTTCGCATTTAACAGTTGAAATGGCACCACTAAGTACCGTCCTTTCAGCAGGCCCTTTAAATGTTCTATTTGGGTTACCCTCGCCGATGTGGTGGAGGACCAAACTGTCCACAATTTGTCAAATTAAAAAGTGGCAACCTTAAATTGGGACTATTGGGGCATAGAGGAGAGTACATCTATTTTTACCAGCTTGCTCCTGAACATGCCGTGTCAAAGTCTGAAAGAAAGTTTTCCTCCATGCACCCAACTTATTTCTCTGCCTTCTCTGCATTCTATCAGCAGACAACAAGAATTCAACAAATTCAGGCTGCAATCTTACACACGCTTATTTATTCGTCTGTTGGGAATCTTCGTATCTTACCTTTCTCGCTTAAAAATGGAGCCAGTTGAGATACATAAATTAGAATCGCAATCCAAGCCACAAGTTAATAGCAAACAGCACAAAACAGGTACAACCCTGAAACAAAACCAGAAAAATGAAACAGCCCAAGACAAGCATTAAGGCATATAATAGGGCACAGCATGGGCGGAACGAGCGTAATGTCCATGCCTGAGTTGCAAAAGGTGCGGTAAGGCACCTCCAGCACCGGCAGCAAGCCATTACCGCCGTGCTGCCCAGAGGTGGCAATGTGCAAGCAGAGGCATAACTAGGGTATGGCAGCAGGGGGCATGAGCCCTCGGGCTCCATAAGGTGGGGGCGCGCCAGTGTCTCCCCTCCCAGCCTGCTGCTCGAGTACTTAAAGTGCCCGGGCGGCAGCCCTGGGGAAGGAAGCCACCACTGTGCCCCCCCGGCTCTGCAAACTGCGGGGGTGCCTTAAAGTGGCCTTAAAGTTGCCGGCTTTTCCTGGCTGCCGTAGCGCTGGCACTTTAAGGCCACTTTAAGGCGCCCTGTCGCCCTCAATTATGTGGTTGGTGCCTCCTCCTCTCCCCACCCCTCGTGGCCTCCTCCTCCTGTCTCCCCCCTCCTCTGAGGCGCGAGTGGACCACTCGGAGTGGTAGAGGCCGCCATCGCTCAGGGAGCCGCAGCTGCCGCCTCCTCAGCGCCTCACTCGCCACCCAGCCGCCGCTTTTGCCCTGACGCCTCGCCTCCCTCCCCTTCCCCTGGGCTGCCCGGTATATGAATTATTTATTTATAACCGTGAGCCTGCCATGTCCATGATGGCCTGGAGGTGCCTCATGCAGGATTTCAAGAGGTAAGGCAGGACGGGACGGCCGGCAGAGCTGGCTGCATTTCCCTGGCTGGGTCTGGTTTTGTGTGTGTGTGTGTTTATGTCTGTTTGTGTGTGTGTGTTGGCTCTGCAGACACATGGCAGCAGAAGCCACACCCTGCAACGTCATGACGTCACAACATCGTGATGTCATGACGTTGCGTGGGGGGCGCAATTTCATTGTGTGCCACGGGCGCAATTTTGTCTAGATACGCCCCTGTGTGCAAGCTAGCAAACTGTGAGCGTCCTGCTCGCTGGCATTGCGTCCTTTTCAGGCAGGGTAGAAGGGCATTCCTGGGCTGGGGAAGGGTGGAGCAGGGGTGGGACGGGTGGCAATGTGCTCACTGACCCTGGACATGCGGGTGGGTGGGTGCTGGAACCAAGGGTGCTGCAATCAAGTGGGTGCTGCAAGTGGGTGCCAGGT
>JAJKFI010000026.1:1982663-1993254 GCA_029204185.1 Lerista edwardsae
AACCAAGGGTGCTGCAATCAAGTGGGTGCTGCAAGTGGGTGCCAGGTGCAAGGGAGTAGCAACAGAATGCAGGCGTCTTGTTGTCTCATGTGCTTACTGAGGCACCTGGTGGGCCACTGTGAGATACAGGAAGCTGGACTAGATGGGCTTTTGGCCTGATCCAGCGGGGCTCTTCTTATGTTCTTAACTAAGAAAGCCCCTCATGCACTTCAGATTTGTGGGAAAGCCTTTCTGGTTGACTGTAGAAAATCATACCAGTCACAGGATCATGGAGAAAATCATTCAGGAATTGAGCTCAATGAGATTTACTTCCAAATAAGCACATCATCATTATTATTATGACTATTTATATATTGTGGTGCTTTCCAACAAGAAGTAGTACACACGGCACTTTACGCAGCAAAAACAAATGGGTTCTGTGAGCCAAGGTGAGTAAAAATGTCTACAGCAATCCGCAAAGCTGCATGAAAAGGGAAGTATCTGGGTTGTTCACCTTTTGTGTCTGTAAATTAAAAAAGCAAAAACTTGGTTCAGGCCTCTTTGCAGAATGGAAAAATCAATGATGCTCCAAACGCTGCCTCGGGCGCCAGGAGTGAAATATGACTTTATTAACATTTGCAGCGTATGAAGATGAGTTTTGTTTCCAAGAAGATTTTCCATCTTGCAGCCGGTTTATAAAATGCCCCTATTTATATGATGGCATCTCTTGGTCGTTTAAGCAAGCATCAGCAAAGTGTGACTGGCCCCCGCCACTGACACTTAATGGCCCGGCAGCAGATGACACGGCATCTTTCGGCAGGAAAAGCGCTGCCTTGCTCTGCCCGTTGCCGCATCCGAGACTTGCCCGTGTTTCTGGTGGGCTCGGCGTTCCATTGCCCGTTGGTTTTGCTTGGATGTTCATAGCTGGATCCTGTTCATACTTAGACAACACATCCTTAGCCCTGCAGGATGGTGGTCTCTTTCAAGCATCCTTAACTCTGCCCTCACCACTACACCCAAACAGGCATATACAGAGCTGCCTTCTACCAAGTCAGGCCATTGGTCTAATCCAGTTCAGCATTGCCCACTGTGACTGGAGGCTGTTTGCCAGGGCTTCGGAGGGACCTTTTCATGCCCTCCCTGGAGATGCTTCCAGAGACTGAACATGCAAACTCAGCATGAAATGTGTGCATTGCACCACTTGATCCACCAACACACTGCACTTGATCCACTTGAGTTGCAACTTGATCTACCAACAAACTCCACTTTCCAGGTCCTCGAACACTAGGTGGTGCCAGAGGGGAAGCACACCCCCAGATAATAGCTCACCCTCTACACCCCCAATGGCTATAGGGATGTGGTGGCACAGCGGGTTAATCCGCTGTTGCTGGGCTTTCCGACCGGAAGGTTGGGAGTTCAAGACTGCGCAACGGAGTGAGCTCTCGTTGCTTCTCCCAGCTCCTGCCAACCTAGCAGTTTGAAAGCACCTAAAAATGCAAGTAGATAAATAGGGACCACTTCAGTGGGAAGGTAACGGCATTCCGTGTTCTACAGCGTAGTCATGCTGGCCACATGACCACGGAAGCTTGTCCTTGGACAAACACCGGCTCTATAGGCTTAGAAATGCAGATGAGCACCGCCCCCTACAGTCGGTCACGAGTTGACCATTTGGGTCATGGGGAAACCTTTACCTTTTACCCTAATGGCTGGTTGCTTGCAGGTACTTGGAGTAGGAATGGTTTCCCACAAGATCCCCTCTGTCTATAGAAGTGGGATGGAGAAGGTAAGTTGGAAAGAATGTGTTGGATAGACTATCTTCCAAGCCTCTGACATGCGGCTCTCCCCGGTAGCTTCTTCCTTTTTGGTGGGATCTGTAGCATAACATTCCCCATCATTTGATTCTAGGTCTTCTTACTCCTCCCTCTCTATTAAAGGGAAAGGGGCCTTTGCAGGCCCACTGGAGTATTCCTTTGGTGGATGGTGGGGTTGGGGAGGGGGAAGGGGCTGCTGTCCAGTGTCTATGCAGGAAAATAGGGGATCTCCAACCGTTGCTGATATAGAGCCAAGTACCAGCAGACAGGAGTAGGGGTGTTTGTGGGCCAACAGATGCTTAATGGGCTGACGGTGTGATCCAAAGAGGCTTGCCAAACTCATCAACTTCCTGATGCACGAACAATACTACTGATCCTGCTTGGATCTCTTCGCTATATCAGAGAATGACTTGAATACGAAAAGGACGACCCCTGGCTTTAAGAAAAAATCCCATTTAATTCAAGGGCAAACGTTATATGCTTCTAAGAGATTAGAAGACTAACTGCAAAAGGGAAGGAGGCAGGGGCTGTTCAATCTGACATCTGCCCAGTGTTGCAAATATTTTAGGTGAGGCTAAACTTTATTTTTTTAGTGGCGCCCATCTCAATTTTTTTAGAGGTCCACAGCAGTAGTGTAGCTACAGGCAGTAATGACATCTAAATGATTTAGCAACAGGTACTCACTTTTGATTGGCACTTGTTTCGGGGCCCGTCCACCAGAAGTGAGGTCATAGCTGGAACCCAGGAACCACCCCCAGGAACCACCGCGCCTCCTCGGTAGGCTGCACGGTGGCCCGGGAGAAGGCCTGGGAGTCCTGGGCCTTCTCCGGGTCCACTGCACGGGCTACCGATTCCCCCCCCCAGGAACCGCCATGCCTTCTCGGGAGGGAGCCCCAGGCAGCCTATCTGCTCACACTGCTGCTGCCATCGGTCTCCCTCGCTCCGCTGCCTGCCTGCCTACCTGCCTGGCTCTGAGAACATGCAGGCAATTCAAACATGCAGGCAATTCAAATGTTGCAGGGGGTGGAGCAGAGCGCCAACGGAGTCGAAGAGTGGGCGGGTGAATGGGCGGGGCCAGCCCTAATCCTAGGAACGGGTACACGCGTACCCCCGCATACCCGCTACATGACATGTCTGGCTACAGGGGTAGTGGTGCGGTAAGTACTGGAAGTGCTGCAATGCGTGGTGTGAGCTGCCCCTTCCACTCACCGTCGGAACCATTCCAAACGGCAACGGCAATACATGGCATTGCCATCACCACCTGGAATGGCTCTGACTGTGAGTGGGAGGGGCAGCTTACATAGCCCATTACATAGCCCTCCAAGTCAGGGAGGATGGCTCACGTCTGCGTGCTGGCCTCTCTGACTCTGAGAGTTTACGGTGGCCCTTGTGCTGGCCAAACTTTGCTGGCCTAACTGTGCCAGCCTAACTCCAGTTTAGGATTGAGCTCTGAGTTGCTGCTACTCCACTGCTGTCTGTCAGAGCTACTTCCAGAGGCCTCCATGGGTAATGCAAAACCACTGCCATATGTCAGTGGATCGCAAACCTTTCGCACTAGGACCCACTTTTTAGAATGGTACTCGTGTCAGGACCCACCAGAAGTGATGTCATGGCTGCAAGTGACATCATAAAGCAGGTAGTGCTGTCACTGTGATGTAATCAAATGACACTCCTGGAATGCAAGCTGGCATTTTTGGACTGCAGCAATGGCACAACCATGAAACATCCCTGACAGAAAGCAAGGTGAGGACAAAGTATTATGTAAAAACACCAAACTAAAAACAATTTTTTTAAAAAACCTTACTGGAAAATTCAAATTATTAACACAAAAGGAACATAGCAAGGGTAAGGTCTGCAGCTTCCAAGATGGATGCACCCAGCTTTCTACAACCACCTGACATCAGGTCACAACCAGCGGCGTCATGCAGCCTGAACGCTGGGCGGGAGGAACGGGTGAGTGGCAGCCCGCCTGTTGTGTACCGCTCCGTTTAGCCGTCTTCCCCGCCCCCAGGGAAGATGGCGAAACAGAGCGGTATGCAATGGGCAGGCTGCCACTCACCCGTTCCTCCCACCCAGTATTCCGGCTGCATGACGCCACTGGTCACAACCCACCAAGTGGATCCTGACCCACAGTTTGAGAATCACTGGCCTAGAATGTTGTTCAAAATGCTTTTCGTGGCGTGGGTATCTGCCTAGCAACTGGAATGCAAAATGAGAAATTCTGTACTGAAGCTGCTGTTGCATGAGGAACAGTCGGAGCGAATTGGCGTCGGGGCTTCCTTTCAATCGCTCTCCATCTCTGATATATGACTTAATCTTCTCTAGTTAATTGATAACATCACAGAGAATGCCTTTGCGTCTGCATGATTTGTTTCCCCCTCCGCACCCACTTGCTCTCCTCCTCCCGTAATTGATTCAGTATGTCCAGAATGCTGCATTTAAGACAGCCCATAAAACAACACGGGGCAGGGCAGGAGGACTCTCCTTTTTTGCCAGCTGGGGGAGGACTTGACCCGCTGTCGGTACAGGCCTGAGTGGTCGCCCCGGACTTGAAGGGGTCTTTCTCTTGGCAGAATGAGGAGCTGGCTGATGAACGGGGGTCACTGGGTATCAAGCAGCTGCAGAACAGCCCCATCAGTCAGTGGCCACAAGGCTTCACAAGACTTTTACATGGAGGGTGGCATGTGACAAGGTGTCCTTCCGATCAGAAGTGCCTCTTTCTGAACCACAAACAGCAGGGGCTGCTGCTGGTTTTAAATCTTTCTCCTTGTGCTGTTGTCCTGCCAAAAAATCCGGAAAAATAAATATTCTGGGAGGGCTACATGCATTTCTGGCAGGGAAAGCAAATTTTGTCTATGTGCTATATTTAGGGGGTCGGGTTTTTGGTGATATTTTTTCCAAAATTTCTTGATTAAAATAGCATATTGCAGTGTTATGTGTTTTCATCCACATTTTTTTTTTGCAAATTGTACAAGCAGCGCAATAACTAAGGGTGAATGGCCCTACAAAGGCAAGCAATTACTGGCACATGCCCCAGCCCGAAATAACCTGCTCAAAAATTCCCAAGCTACCCTCTGATTGATGCTTGGAGCATCAAGAAACTGCTACTTACTACTTCCACATTCCCAGCATGCACTGTGAACTATGAACATACATGTTCATGCAAGTTTAAGCAAGCTTCCTCCTATTTCTGCCACTCTTCTTCCTGATCCCTTACTGAAAACTATTTGTGGATTCCTGAAAAACAAACAAAAGTGAAGTTATTTTTGTGAAACTAATCTAAATTTGTGTCAAACTCAATAAGCAAAAGTGGTGTTTTTTCACATTTTGACCTAAATTTCGTTTTATGCAGCGTTTTTAGTAGAAATTCTCATTAGTTAGTGTTCTGGGTTGATCACTGGAAAAAACCATCCCTAGCTACAGTATATTTCTGAACATGAAACAGCAATGTACTTCACATTAACGTGCCAATCCTAAACATAAGTCCAGCCGCAAGCCTTTTTTATGTTCTTCTGACATAAGCTTACCTCTGTGCCTGGGAACTGGATATGGAATTTGGCATTTGCATGGTTGTGTTTTGGGAGAGTAAGATGCAATTCAAATTCACCCCATGAAGCCTCTATTTGCCAGGGAGGGGAAAATGCAAGACATAAGACTCCCAGCATTCAGGTTCCTGCCATGCAATTTCCCCCTTGCTCAATTCAATCATACAAATTCCAGCTTGTGTTAAAATTTGACAGAAACCCAGGGCGTAATCCTAAACTGAGTTAGGCCAGCATAAGCTAAACCTGGAGTTAGGCTGGCACAGTTAGGCCAGCACAGTTAGGCCAGCACAAGCAACACTGTAAAGTATGTTTGGACAACTCTTGGAGTCAGAGAGGCCAACACATAGACGTGAGCCATCCTCCCTGATTCCAAGAGTAGTTCAAACACGCTTTATGGTGGCCCTTTGCTGGCTTTGTTTATGCCGGCCTAACTCCAGTTTAGTATTGCGCTCCCAGTCTCAGTGCTTTAATCGGACTGGAGTAAAACCATGTTTGAGTTTCAGATTTGCAACACTCTTTGTGTGTTTTGGCTATATTAGCACATGCCCAACACCCCCTTGATTCTAGTAAATGACGCCGTTTTGATTCATATTATTACTCTGTCTATCAGCCAATTCATTAAAAATGGTTAATGGGCTGAGAGTTATTTGATGAGCAGGCTTTTTGTTACAGCGAATGTTGAGTACTTGGGTAGCATCAGCCCAGCTGAATCCATAATAAGCTTCAAAGTGCTCCTTGAAACCATGGACAGTAGATGCAACACAGCTCCTGCCCCCAGGCTCCCCCCCATTATGCTTAGACTGTACCTTGGACTGTAATCCTAAACAAACTTGGGAGTAAGCCCCATTGAAGCATAAGGGGTAGCAAAGGAGGAAGGACAGAGTTATTTGAAATAAAAAATAGAATTTCAACTAAAAACACCACCACATTATTTACTTCTATTTTTATTTAGTTCTGCTTCTCCCATCCCCCCAAACCATTTAATTACTTAGATTGGTATACAGGTACGCCCCGGAATCTGCTGGGATTCCATTCCGAACCCCACCATGGATACCTGAAACCGTGGATATTGGGGGTGCTTTTTTAAAGACAGGGGAACATCAGTGGTTTTGCTGCAACAAGGTTAAAAAAAGAGATGGGTTTCATGTTCCCCTATTTTTTTAATAGGCATCCCAGTATCCATGGTATCCGTCCATGGATAACTGAAACCGTGGATACCAAATCAGCAGATACTGGAGCATGCCTGTACTTAGATTTGGGATAGGGCAGTGTGTTGGAAAAGCCCTGATAGAGTAGAAAAAGTGATTATAAAAAGTAATTTATTATCAATAATAATAATAATAATAATAATAATAATAATAAAATAAATAAATAAATAAATAAATAAATAAATAAATGGAACCTGAATTCCTCCTCGTATAACTACATATGCATTTTGCAACCACTGCCCTTTCAATGCTAGATAACTCTCTCGTCTAATTTATGCTACTCTAATATATTCCTCGGCAAGTTGATAGAGCAGCTTTTGAAGCAAATTTATTTTGACCAAGACTTAACGTACGACATGGCAGGGACACCCAGCCTTGGGCCAAATTGCACATGTGGGTTAATGTCTAGAATTGGCGTTAAAAAACGGTAAAAGACAGTTAAAGGGGGGGGGGAAAGGATGCTGGAAGCCTTTCAGGGGAGGTATCTTGGTTTGGCTGCCTGAATGTCACTCCTTTAGATCTGTGCAAGTAGGGCAGCTGCCAGGGGAACCCCCCTGGAATTACATTATTAAATTCAAGATTGAGGCAATTAGCTTACAGAAACGAGAAATTAGAGCTGGAGATCGGAATGCTAATATACCGGCACGACCCTTTGGTACCCTTTTCAACCAAGCTTCTTCAGAGAGGAAAAACAACAACCCAAAACCCACCTCCAGAATCATAGAATTGGAAGAGACCAGCACGGTCACTACTCCAACCCCCTGCCTGTAGCAGGAAATCCTCCTAGAGCATCTCCAGCAGGTGCCTGTTGAGCCTCTGCTTGAAGGTCTCCAGTGAAGGAGAATCAACCACCTCCCTCCAGTGGCAATCTGTTCCACGGTCGAACAGCCCTTAGCGTCAAGAAATTCTTCCTGATGACCAACCGGAACCTCCTCTCAGTTTGTACTCCTTGGACAGCCTCCATCCCCAGCCTCGTGGCCCCAATTTGGGCTGCGCGGTCCTCCTCGGCTCTGTGCCTGCTATTTAGCAGGCGCAGATCTGAGAAAACCAAAGGGGAGGCTCCCCAGCACACCAAAGCTGCACTGGTTACAGCGCAGTCCCACCGGCCTTGCTGTTCCAGCGCAGCTTAGGATTGCGTGCTAAGCCTCTGGAAGCGTCTGGAGCTGCCCCCCTCCTAAGGTGTTTTCAGCAAAAATGGAAGTGCTCTTTAAAGACCTGGGGGTGGTTTCTGAAGCCCAAAGAGGCCACAAATGGCTCCAGACACTACAGAGAGTACATCTCTGGTCACATCGCATGTGCCTGAGGCCCCTATCCAGCGGTGTCATTCAAATGATTTAGGAACAGGAACTCACTTTTGATTGGCACTTGTTGGGAACCCGGAACCAGCCACGGAGCCTGTTAGGATCCGGAATGACATCACTGCCTTCGCCCCCCTAGGAATCCGGAGTCGCTCCCTTTAATCCTCTGAGTGCCGGCCAACCAAGAAGAAAAGCTCTTTGCAGAGGAATTGGGAGGGAGGAGGAGGGAGAGTGAAGTGGGCGGAGTCAGCCCTAATTTTAACTAGTGGAACTGAGTTCCCCCGCGTTCCCCCTGCATGACATCACTGCCCCTATCGCACCTTCTGGGCTCTTGAGTAGATCTCAGGTTGAGGGTGGGGGCTGAGGTGGACTCCCAACTACACACAAAATTGCAAATTGTTACAACCGGTGGAGCATGCTAACTTGGTCCTTGTGTGAAGAGCAAAGCAAAGACGGATTGTGTGAGAGCTTAATATAGCCTCCCTGCTCAGCTACAGCCCTCTGCAGACCTGCCATTATGGCCCAAGCTTTCGCATCAGAGAGAAGCCTTTGTTTGTTCAGCTTGCACTCAAGCATCTGTGTATTATGCCGGAAGCTCCAGAGTTGTAACTCTCCGCACAATTTTCTCCTTGCAAAACCAGCCAGGGACTGAGGTGGGGTGTTTAGGGCTGGAGCACTGGTGCAGGAATCCAAGATTCCCCTACGTCCATTTCTCTAGATGAATTTCTCCACTTCTCAGTGACAGGCTCCAGAGTATGCTAATTATACAGAACCTGCAAGGTTTCCTAGACGGGTAACCTTGAAACACGATTAGCAATTTAATGTGGGATTAGTCACGACTGGTGTAAATCTGTTTATCAGCCATCTAGTGCCGGGAAAAGCTTCTGCAGCATATGCAGGTTAGGTGGGAACCAGAAAAACAGAGAATGTTCTGGACTTTGGGCCTATAAGGTTGTGGCCCGGCAGGGCTAACAGCAGTCCTATCCTGGAGTTAGGCCGGTACAGTTAGGCCAGCAAAGTTTGGCCAGCACAAGGACTGCCGTAAAGTAGGTTTGGTCCACAGACGTGCACCATCCTCCCTGACTCCGAGAGTGGTCCAAACACGCTTTACAGGGGCTGGCTAAACTTTGCTGGCCTAACTTCAGGTTAGGATTGTGCCCTTAGTAAACTAAAAGTCCTTTTTATTGTTACTATAAAAGAAGATTTAGCTGAGAGGGTTAATGCCTCCGTTTGCCCGAAGATAACAGCTGAAGATCCGAAGGTCGTGAGCTCGAGACTACCGGAAGTCTCTGTGAGGGGCAGACCTTGCAAACTACAGCTGATTAAAAGCTGAGTTCCAGCTGCCTCGTGGGAGGAGGAGTGTGCTGATGTCAGCTGCGTCTCTGGTGGGAGCAGGGAAGCCTCTTATCAGCCAGCAGAAGACAGACGGGTGGCTAAGAAAGAAGGCTAAATCCAGAAAGAAAGATCTGTATGAGTTCTTGAAAGATAGAACATTTCTGTAAATTGTAAAAACCTTTGGGTTTGTGAATAAAAGTCTGCCTATGTAAACTGCCTAGAGTTATAGTCATTAGAGAAATCTAGTGATCTTAAGAAAGGCGGTATATAAATACATGTATTATTATTATTATTGTTATTGTTATTGTTGTTAATAGAATGACCTGTCTGCAAAGTTTCTATGTGAGAGTCTTTCCTTGTTATTTTGACAGCCAGGCAAGTGTGGCTAGCCCAGCCAGCCCAGCCCAGGTGCATACACCTGCTTATCCAAGCATATCACCCTCCTGTTGACACATGCTTGGCTGAAATGTACAACAAGGACATTGGCCTCGCTAGAGATGCCTCCAGGCGCTGAACATAAATAACCCTCCCTGCGCCACTAACCTTGGCGAGAAGCAAATGGGTCATTATTTAAAAAACAGAACGGGATCACTTTTCCCTGGTATCCCTGGGGCCTTGTCGGGATGCCTGCTCTTTCTGTAGTGTAAACTTGCTCTCTGGAAAAGCCAACTGCCTGGATCCCACCAGATTTACCAAGCAGTGGAGTGTGAGGCAGGGAGATGCGAACGAAAGAGGAGCAGCCATCTCTGTTCTCAGTGCTTTGGTTTTTTTTAAATTGAGACCTACAAGGCAAAAGGAAAGGGAATGCAACCTGGAAGTTTGTGGAGACAGGAACATTCTGGCAGTCTAACCAAGCGTGAATCTGAACCCCCAAACTGCTTCCGAAAGGGACTTTTGATGATGGCGCCCAGACGGCTTTTTTTAAGACGGCTTTGCGACCCCCTGAAAATCAGTTCACAATCCTCTTGTCCTGACCCCCAGGTTGGGAACCACTGCTCTAGTGCCAGGGTCTCCAAACCTTTCGGCATGAAGGCTGCATCATATATATAAGGGCATTCAAATGGTGACCCCGGTGTCTGGGACGACGACGACTCCGGAACAAAATCCCAGCAGATACTAAGGCTGCACTGTATTTATCCCCCCTCAGCAAGTTGCTGTGGGCCGGCCCCACCACCTGACAAGGACCAGATAAAAATCTTCCAGGGGGCCGATTTGGCTCTTGGGCCAGCGTTTGGAGACCCTTACTCTAGTGGAACAGTCCAGAATTCGATCATTTCAACTTACTACCTCAGGGTTGTGGCCAGCGGCATCATGCAGCTGGAATGCTGGGCGGGAGGAACGGGTGAGCGGCAGCCCGCCCGTTGCGTACCGCTCCGTTTTGCCGTCTTCCCCGCCCCCGCGGGGGCGGGGAAGAC
>JAJKFI010000026.1:2002087-2058525 GCA_029204185.1 Lerista edwardsae
ACACACACACACACACACACACACACACACACACACACACACACACACAGAGAGAGAGAGAGAGAGAGAGAGAGAGAGAGAGAGAGAGAGAGTTCTACGGACCGACAAAAGAATCTCACAGTGCATGTTCGCATTAACTGTGCGGCTCCCATAAAAGGGATTGATTACCTTTCTGAAAGAAAACATGAGCTGAAAAGAACAATTAATTTTTCTGGGTGAAGTTGCAGATCAAGCAGATTGCTCTCTGGGCGCTGGAAGTCACCAGCCTGCCCATATCCATCAGCTGTATTTCATTTCATAATCAGAGAAGCAGAGTTTTTAAATCGAAGTGGGATTATTACAGACATCACAATATGATTAACTGTCCAGACTGCGGTTTAATGGACCTGAAACTGAAATTAGAGTCAGATTCATCGGTGTAATTTTTGAATAGGTGTCAGATAATTGAGTGGCTGTTAGGCTGACTCAGGGGAACATTCGGTTCAGGTTGAAGTGGCGGTGGGTTGGGGACAAGGGCTGCTGTAAAGCACGTTTGGACCACTCTTGGAGTCAGGGAGGGTGGCGCACGTCTGTGTGCTGGCCTCTCTGACTCCAAGGGTGGTTGAAACATCCTCTATGGTGTCCCTTGTGCCGGCCAAATTGTGCTGGCCTAACTGTGCCAGCCTGACTCCAGGTTAGGATTGCGCCCTTAATGAAATCAGTCACCTTTCTGTGTACATTTATAAATGAGATGCTTTTTAATAACCACAATGCTTCTATGTTACAAGTACTGTTTCCAGGGCTGTGCTGCCTGCCTGAATCTTCATGAAGTCTAGATGCTGCGAACGCTGAGGGGCAAACCCGCCATACACTCGGGTAAGTGGCAGCAGGGATGCTGTTGTAGGGCCTTTGCTAGGGGTGGTAGTGAAGATATAGGGATTGGTGCGGTCAGTGTTGCAGGTGCCACAATGTGCCATGTAAGTGGCCCCTCCCACTTGCCATCAGAGCCATTCTGGGCAGCGATGGCAACTGTGTTGCTGTTGCTGCCCAGAATGGCTCTGACAGCAAGTGGGAAGGACCACTTGTACAGCGCATTGCAGCAATTACAATACTTACCAGAATGCCGCCCAGAATGGCTCTGATGGCAAGTGGGAGGGGCCACTTATACAGCGCATTGTGGCAATTGCAATACTTACCAGAATGCTGCCCAGAATGGCTCTGGCGGCAAGTGGGAGGGGCCACTTATACAGTGCATTGTGGCAACTACAATACTTACTGCACCAACCCCTTGTAGCTATACTACTGTCTAGGAATTAGATTCCGAAGCCGAGATCAAGAAGCCTACATGAAATTGAACGTACATCAACCTTGTCTCTATATTCCCCACCAAATCGCTCTCTTTTTTTCATGGGGGAAAATGGGAAGAGAGTTTTCACAGAGAGTGGATGTGGGGAGGGGGAGGAAGTGCAGCTTTGGCTCCAAAGGATAAATAGGGTTGCAGCTGATGGATTGCCGCAGCCAGAGGAGGAACGCTACATGACGGATTGCTGCTGCTGTTTGGGGATTACGGCAAAGCAAGCCTCTTCCCGGCCTCTGATTTTTCCCTGTAATTGGATGGGGATTTGAAACTGCATCCACACACACAGCCATTTGGCGAGCGATGGTAGTTTAAAACGGGAGCGAAGATGCCCCTGATCCAAATCTCACTGTAGCCAAAGATCGAGAAGCAACTGTTTCGACAAACAGTTCATTGTGTGATCAAACTGTTCCTGGACCCAGGGCTGGCCCCAGAACTGGCGGGGCCCAATGAGGGCATTCCACGGGGCCTCCCATGGCCTCCACTCACCATACAGCCACGACAAGAAGAAGAGCACTTTTGGTGCCACGTGCAAAGTGTGGCACCCTGAAATCATGGGTGGTGATGTGACAACCTCACCACCAATTGCTTCCTGGAGGCCCAGTCTGGGCCATTTGGAGGCAGGGCCAGTTGGGACAGTCCAATGAGCAGCCAATGCACTAGCCCTTCCGGCTTATAGCCCATGGAGATTTTGGCGGCAGCAGCAAGTGATCCGCTCGCTATGCTAGCCTGGGCCCCCCAAAGCGAAGGACCCAATGTGATGACATAGGTCACGTTGGCTTAAGGCCAGCCCTGCATGGACCATACCACTACAGATGGGGGTGGGAGCTGAGTGATGGGAATAATAGGCTGTTCTCCTCTATAGAACTCCCTGCTCATAGAAAGTAGCATGGTAGGGAGAAGGAATCTGGCCTGAGTCCCTAATGTGCTAATTTTCTGTATGTAGGTTTGTTTCCTCCCACCCACATAAAGGTGGGCATTTAATCAGAGAATCCCCCTCACCTGGGCTCCAAAGTGGGACAGACCAGGGACAGTTTTTCCAGGTGATGAGCTGCTTGCTTACCTACAAAACGTATATACCATTTTTCAACTTTTGTTCAAATTGATACACATAGAGGACCTGTAAAGTAATGTTATGAAATTCTTTAAAATGCTAGCTTTGATGTTACTTTAGTAGCTTGCAAACAACTGGAATGACAACAGATAGGCAATACAGTGGGGGACAGGGAGCCATTTAACTTGATTATTACTATTTGCCTGTTAACCGCTTTGTGAACCTTGTGTTGAAAAGTGGTATATAAATACTATTGATTGACTGTTGATTGGAGTAGTAGTCACAGAGGCCTCCTAAAAGTCAGGGGATGTTTGTTCCCTTAATACAGAGCTACATTGCTCTTGCCCCGGTGCTGGAAGGTTGATTACGTCCTGAGAGTCTGTCATTAGGAAATGCTTAGAGAGGACTCCTTCATCTGCAATTGCAGGGATGTTTCTGATCTGTCGGCACTGCCCCTTTAACAAGGGAGACTCTTGCCATTGGTGGTGATGCGCGCTTGCACACACACACACACACACACACACACACACGCAACTTCTTGAAAAGAGTAGAAAGCACTCCCAGTAAAATATGTGAACTGCACCAAACTCCTGAACCAACACTATCCTTTCTTGAGCTTGGTTAGAGAAAAAAAAATATTGCACCTTTCTAACAATACACACAGCCTTGTATTTGTTCACTGGAGCAAGGATAATGCATGCAAGGGGAAAGCAAGGCATGAATTCCCAGTGAAGCCCTGGCTGCATCCTTGACAGAGGTGGCTTGTAGCCTGGGATGGCTCTGCAAAAGGATGCAAAAGCCAAGAAGGGTCTTCTCTGCTGGCCTTCTCTGCTTTGCTCACTGGGCAAGAACATTCTCACGCACAAGAATGAGGGCGCAATCCCAACCTGTGTTGGAATAGGCATGCCAGCTCCCCTGTGCTGTGTCCTAACAATGATAGGAGGTAGTAGCAGCTTAGCGGATATTTTCCCCTTGCCTGGGGTAAGCCCAGTGATGTCATGCACCCACTACGCACCACTACGCAAGTACCAGTTCCTAGAAGTTGAGCTGGCCCCGCCCACTCGAAGCTGGCCCCTGCTATTTAACCAGGGAACAGTTGAAGCAAAATATGTATATACACATCTCTAGAAAGCAAAGCAATAGAAGTTAAATCAACATTAACCACAAGCTGAAGTTATTACAAACACGATCACATCCATGGCAACAATCATGACATCACTTCCGGCTTATGACGTCACTTCCGGTGGGCGGACCCCGACAAGTGCCAATCAAAAGTGAGTACCTGTTCCTAAATCATTTGGATGACACCACTGGGTAAGCCCCAGCCAGTCCGTATGGGGCTGTTCGGATCTGCACCAGCAAAAGGGCAGGCGCAAGTCCATATGGCCAGGAGCGGCCCGAATTGGGCCCTCCCAGCCCAGAGATGGGGGTTTGGGTATGCCCCAACGGCCGTGTCCCATCTTCATCCCCTCCCCATCCTTGGTGCCACCCCATTACGCCTCCTGCCTACCTCTGGCATGCCCTTGGCACTGCCCTGTGCCAGAAGAGCTAGGATCGGCGCAGCTGACGGGTGCAGCGGTACCTTAGAGCCAGTGCTGCTGCTTGCGCCGGCCCTGCGACCGAATCCTTGGCACCGACTCACCTTATTATAATAATAATAATAATAATAATAATACACTTATTTATATACTGCCTTTCTTAATATCACTAGATTTCTCTAATGATTGAACTCAAGGCGGTTTACATAGGCAGACTTTCTCACAAACCCGAAGGTTTTTACAATTTTACAGAATGTTCTATCTTCCAAGAACAACACTCCTACAGATCTTTCTTTCTGGATTTAGCCTTCTTTCTTTAGCCACCCGTCTGTCGTCTGCTGGCTGATGAGGCTTCCCTGCTGCCACCAGAGATGCAGCTGATTTCAGCACACTCCTCCTCCCACGAGGCAGCTGAAACACAGCTGCAGTTAATCAGCCGCAGTTTGCAAGGTCTGCTGCTCGCAGAGACTTCCGGCAGTCCCGAGCTCACGACCTTGAGATCTTCAGGTGTTATCTTCGGGCAAACGGAGGCATTAACCCTCTCGGCTAAATCTTCTGCCCTGTGGCAGAAGATTTACCTTATGGCACATTTGCTACTCTGGTGCTGCTCCGGTGCAACACCAGGTTAGGATTGCGCCCTGAATCTAATAATTTCCAGGAGAGGGGCCCAAACTATGAAGCTGCATTTGCAGGGGATATTCTGCATGTCACGTTGACATGTGTTGTTCTTTTGCCATAGGGCCCCAGCCTCCTTTATCGACCAGCCTGATCCGGGGTGCATGACAAGGAAAGGCTCCTTTCATAGCGGTGGCCCTTCCTGCGCATCAGGTCAGCCTCTTCTTATAATTCTGGGGTGACAAGAGCTGCTCAGAGACCCAGATGCGAACCCAAGAGACATGGTAGCTTAGGCGGTTGGCAACTGGGAGGCACAAGTCTGGATCCCCCCAAATGATACTGTTCGACCGACTCCATTGCCAAGCAGCCTTAGGGCTGCCACCCTTGCATCGGAACCAAGAACCAAATTCAAGTATCCAGGGATTACTGTCCTTCTTTTGCTCTGGGAAATGTAGGAACCCAATTGAGATGCCTGGATCCATCAACAGGGATGCTATTTGGAAACACCTCCCATGTGCAAATGGCCCCATGTGATTACCGACATACCTGCTTTTGATACACCTGTGTCCTGCTTCGCCCCTTGCTTCTTGGTTCCTTGTCTCAATTGCATGGGAGTACAGTTTGAGCACAAGCCTAACCTGGAGTTAGGCAGGCACAGTTAGGCCAGCAAAGTTTGGCCAGCACAAGGGCCACCATAAAGCGCATTTGGACCACTCTTGGTCAAGGAGGATGGCACATGTCTGTGTGCTGGTCTCTTTGACTCCAAGAGTGGTCCAAACATACTCCTTCTTCATGTTAACATGTTATATGTTGGATCTCCATTTTATGGAGTGATCCATAAAATGAATGAATGAATGAATGAATGAATGAATGAATGAATGAATGAATGAATGAATGAATGAATGCTTCTGGCATATGGGAGGATGTTAAACAATCTATTGGCCTCGAGTGTCAAACGACCTAACTATGCCATTGTTGGGGGGTGACTGTGAGCTTAGGGGCAGAAGGAGGGTGAATGCTGATGGAGGAAGGATGCAGGTTCTCCCGTCCCATTTTCACCTTGGTTGCAGAGATTGGCTCCTTGGACATCACACTGATAACACACAGTTATCATACAAATGAAGTGCTGACTGCACAGCAATGAGATGCAGCTGGCATGCCAACTTCATGGTGTTGACACACAAATGTCACAGTGAGGACATGCTGCCATCAGCATGCCACTTCATGAATAAGAGGCTGTGCCCTTGATTCCAGGGACAATGGGAGAGTTACTGGAAAGAGCTGTGCCAGCATTACTTTACCAGGCTTGGCTTGGCATTTGGCCATTGTGCCGGTGTCCGTGTGCTATTAGTGTGGCATTGCCAGGAGAAGCTTAAAATGCAGCAGATGTTGCACTGGCACCCAAACAATGTTGGCATGGCATCTGTATAGGATTGGGTCACTAGAGCTCTTGGCTACCCCAGACAGACAAGATACTGGGCTTCTACTATTTACAAGCAAATTTCTGATTAGTAAGCACCCTTCTTGCTGCTCTGCAAGGCTGACACAGGTTAGTTTACCGGGTAGTTTAGATGCACAAATTTTAAAGCCCAGGTATGCTGTCACTTCCAGAGGTGATATCACTTCTGGGGCATCGTCAGAGGCGGATCTAAGGGGGGGCAAATCTGTAAGTTTTGCAAGAAGCCTTACCTTGCAGTGTTCTCCTGCACTGTTCTAGCCAATCCTCACAGGGAACAGCAACATCTTGGCATTGCTTACTGGCTACAGCAGCAAGGGAGAGGAGGGATTTACATGACAGGGTAAGGCTTCTTGCAAAACGTACAGATTTGCCCCCCCTTAGATCCGCCTCTGGGCATCGTTTTGCTATTGGCACGGGGCTACAAGTTCTTTAGCTCAGCCACTAGAAACAGGATGCTGGATTAGATGGGTTGTGGGTCTGATCCAGTGATGTCATGCAGGGGGAACGCAGGGAACTCAGTTCCACTAGTTAAAATTAGGGCTGACTCCGCCCACTTCACTCTCCCTCCCCCCCCTCCCAATTCCTCTGCAAAGAGCTTTTCTTCTTGGTTGGCTGGCACTCAGAGGGTTAAAGGGAGCGACTCCAGATTCCTAGGGGGGCAAAGGCAGTGATGTCATTCAGGGGGAACGGACCAGAACAGGCATTCCGGATCCTAACGGGCTCTGTGACTGGTTCCGGATTCCCGACAAGTGCCAATCAAAAGTGAGTTCCTGTTCCTAAATCATTTGAATGACACCACTGGTCTGATCCCTTCTGTCCTCTTCTGCAGGTGTAAAATGATGGTAGCAGTAGGAAAACACCCTGATGTGGAGAGACATAAACCATGGAAGGACCAACACCCGAGCCTCCCTTTGTCGACGTGGATAAAGGACTAACGCTGGCATGCTTCGTCTTCCTGTGCCTGTTCCTGATTGTCATGATCATCCGCTGCGCGAAGGTCATCATGGATCCCTACAGCGCCATCCCAACGTCTACCTGGGAGGAGCAGCACCTGGATGACTAGCAGAGGACGTCAGGAAAGCAACGAAGATGCAATAATGTGGACCAAGCAGAAGCTTGTGCAGGAGAGCACAATCTGGACAGCTGCCTCCTTTGGATCAGGCTCAGGACAAAAAAACAGCATTTTTTTTATATTTCAGGATGCACAAGGCAGCATAGTTTCCTTGGAGAGCACACTGGTTATAGTTCCCTGAGTATCAGCTTGGATGAAACACTATATCTTTCTCCCAGCCTATTTCTATGTAGTGACCTCTAGATTTTAATGAGAAAATGATTACAACTGTAGATCAAATAGCACACAAGCTCTCTAGGCACTAGAAGTCCCTTCCAAGGGACTTTTTTTATTTTCCTAGTCTAATCGCTCATAAGCACCTTCTCTCTGTTGAAATCAATGTTATTTGTAATTGTAATAGCAAATATACCATGGATACTACTAGGCACAGTTCCTGGGGTAGGAGAGGCAAATTTGGTTGTGGCAGTATTTTAATCAGGAATTAAAAAAACAACAACACTCAGAGGCACTTTCCTCAATTATAACAGCTGTTTGTTGCAAGGTTGATTAAAAATCAGAGTAGTAACAGATGTACACGTTGTAAGAAGTCCTCCTCTGGCTAGTTCAGTTCCATTGATGGATGGCAGAGTAAGGTTCTGGGAGGAGAGGAGTGGGCGGCAATTTACCGACTTCTGAACATGTTAGAGGTTGGACTTCTGAAAGTCCACATAACTATATCAGGGATGGACAGACTTCAAACATGTAGGGCGGCTTTGTTTGCCAGTCAGCCATTCAGGTGCATTCAGAGTCAGCTGCAAAGTAGTGACTGGGAGGGATGGTGTACACACACACACACACAGCCTCTAAACTCATGCTCAGCCCAGGAATTTGCTTCTGGTACCAGAATGGAGCCCTCTGTACTTTTCCACAAGATCTAATCCTAGTTCCACACACACACCCCAAACAACAACAACAACCCTATCTTCATTTCAACAGACACATTCAAGGGCAAAAAAAAAATTACAGTATTTTTGTTACTAACAAACAATGGTTTATCTAGAGCCAGGATGGTGTAGTGGTTCAGGAGCTGGACTTAGACCTGGAAGATCCAGGTTCGAATCCCCGCTCAGCCTTGAAACTTCCTGTGTGACCTTGAGCCCGTCGCTAGCTCAGTCTCGCCTACCTCACAGGGTGGTTGTGAGGACCAAAGGAGGGAAGGAACCAAGTCCACTACCCTGTGTTCCTTGGAAGAAAAAATATGAAATAACATAAAACCTGCAGCAAATCAGAGATCTATAAGCCAATCTTGATTTACTGCCTGCCCTCAATTTCTCATATATGAGTCTGGTTCCGTCACACTGCAGGGTGACCCAGAGCGCGATCCTAAACTGGAGTTGGGCCGGCATAAGCTAAGCCAGCAAAATTTGGCCAGCACAAGGGCCACCATAAAGCGTGTTTGGACCACTCTCGGAGTCAGAGAGGATGGCTCACGTCTGTGTGCTGGCCTCTCTGACTCCGAGAGTGGTCCAAACATACCTTATGGTGTCCCTTGTGCTGGCCAAATTTTGCGTTTCTCATTATATTGATGTACTTATTCCAAAACAAGGGGCACTCAACCTGTACAGTGTGATGCTACTCTAAGCAATAAAGAGACTTCTCCAAGGGAAAGCAAAGACATTTATCACATCCATGCCACTTAGAAGGGGGTCTTTGGGATACTGAATATTGATGACTTGCAGGTGTGGAAAGTGGATCCTGCCAGAAACTAAAAGACCATCTTCCTTCCATACCAGGGACCTCAGTCCGAACAATTCAACCCAAAAGCTTATTTTACCGAAAGCTTATTTTACCCAAAGCTGCAGTAGTGCTCCTCTGGGGGGTGAGGGTGGAAATGCTAAGTTTTGCAGGAGCCTGAGCTTCTGTGTAATGTGGCCCCTCCACCTCACCTCGAGCCATTTGTGGCTTGGAGAGCAAAGTCAGCTCTCCAAACCACGAATGCATTACGCAGGAGCTCAGGCTCCCCGCTTGCAGGAATGCCACTGCAAAGCTGCTGTTACCCTTGCAGGAGACGCAGCCTTCTGCCCTCAGCCGCTGAGAGGAGTTGCCAACTTTTTTCCCCGACAGAGCTCTTGTGCCATTAATGAGAGACTGACAGACCGTCAGGAAGCTTTTCCCAGTAGTTCTTAGCCACACCCTTGTCACGCTGCTAAATTTCTGCTTGTCGGGCTGCTGTAAGAAGCACAGGGGCCTTGCCAGGAAGAAAAGTTGGCAACATCATCCCAGCCACAGCCAAATTCATATTATGGTGTTTCTCATTCCTTCTCCAAGGCAGCAGAGTTTTCATGCCATGGAAGAAGAGAAGGAAGAGAAAGTAGAAATACTTGACCTTTTAAAATATCTCAAACTTTCCCCGGCCACCCCCAAATGCTTATTTTCTACCAATGATGTGTGAGAGCAACGTTGGTAGAAAAACAATCTCCAGCGCATCATTGGTAGAAAATGTTAAACAGACGTTATTTTGTTTGATGCACAGCCATTTCCCTAAGGAAGCCCTCTCTCCTTGTCTGGAATCAACATTCCTTCCAGGGGCAATGCAAATTTCATCTCCTTGGGGACTGCAGCACCAGGTGACTGATAGTGAGTTCAAACTGCATGTGACAAAGTGCCTCTGCTAAGTTTATTTTAAAACAAAACGACTTAAGTCTTAAGCAATTCTTCCAACTGCAGTCAGAAACCAAGACACCACCTACTGGGAATGTGTATGAATATATTATCTGATACAATAAACAGCTTCCACAGGAAACATGCTCTTGCCATCCATCTGCTGGACTTTTTAAAAAATCGTTGCAGTAAAAGGGATACTTCCACGGAACGTGGCAAAGGAATTTTCAGCTCTCTGCCTTGCGGAAAGTGCCAGTGGAAATCAGGACATTGTTGTTAGTGCAACCTCCTTATTTTAGAGGTAGGCTACCTTGGAGTGCCTGATGCAGGGGAGTTGCAACGAGATGCACGTATCTCGTTGCCTTGTGTGTCCCCTGAGGCATTTGGTGGGCTGCTGCAAGATTCAGGAAACTGGATTGGAAGGGCCTTTGGCCTGATCCAGCGGGGCTCTTCTTATGTTCTTAACTCTGTTTTGATTGGGGAAATGTTTCACTGACAGATGCTTCACTTTCCACACCAGGAAAGCATCTTGTTGTGGTTTTGCTTTGGTTCCCAACCCTTTAGGTGCCTGGGGACCACTAAAGCAAAAATCGGAACCGTCGTGGGCCACGTGCAATCCCACATCCCCTGCCCACAAAAAGCACAATTAAATTTGAAACCATTAGAGAAGATTTATTAGAGGTTTCTTAGACCTATTATTTAGAGATTTGTGCAGTGACGTAACTGGGGGTTACCCCGCCCCGGGTGGGCGTGCTGGCCCAGGGAGGGGTTGGGCTTGGGACACGGGCAACGTCGTCATTCAGCCGGAACACTGGGCGGGAGGAACGGGTGAGCGGCAGCCCGCCCGTCGCGTTCCGGTCCGTTTTGCCGTCTTCCCCGCCCCCGCGGGGGCGGGGTAGACAGCGAAACGGATCGGAATGCGATGGGCGGGCTGCCGCTCACCCGTTCCTCCCGCCCAGTGTTCCGGCTGAATGACGATGCTGGACATGGGCGTTAGGCACATCCTAGGCCTCATCCCCAGGCTGCGCAGCCCTGATTCGGACTGCACTGTCTCCTCGGATCTGACCCAGCAATTTCGCGGGCGCTGATCTGAGTAGCACATTGGGGAGCACATTGGGGCCTCCCCAGGTGCAAGGGCACAACCATGCCCCTGTGCCAGGAAGGCTCCAGCCTCCATGAATTCTGCATTGGATGCAGCGCAGGCCTGCTGGCCTGCGTGCTCCAGCGCAGCATTGGACTGCACCCTCAAACTCCGTCAGTGACAATACCAGACATAACCAACATTAGAGCCAGGAAATCCATCTTCTCAGGCAGCCTCTCTCGGATTAACTAGACATCTAACGGAGAAAGGAGCTTTCAGAAAGAGGTGAGGAGCTGGTGCGCGTTTGGTGTTGCAGCTCTGAGCTCAGCAGAGGCACCGGCCTGAGCCAGCTGGGTCAATGGATCGCCGATTCTCCAGCCTGAAGGGGGCTTCTCTCTCTCTTCATTGCACTTTCTGGCACAGACTAAGAGCTGTTTTGCGGGCACTCTCGGGCCACGCATTTAACTGCTTCAGGGTGCAATCCTAACCTGATGTTGTGCTGGCAGAGTCAGTTGCTGGGCTGGCGCGAGCTGCAGCACCGGTGCCTATGCGCTGCCGCACCTGTCAGTTGTGCCGGTCCAGTGCCGGCTTAGCAGTGAAGGCGTAGGACTGCGCTGAGGCCGTGCCAGAGGCAGGCGGGAGGCGTGATGCGGCAGCGCCCTGGACAGAGAGGGGAGATAGCCGTTGGCCCATATCCAAACCCCCATCCCTGGGCTGGGTGGACCCGATTTGGGCTGCTCTTGGCCAGATGCACTTGCATCTGCTCTTTTGCTGGCGCAAATCTGAGCAGCCCCATAGGGCTGGCTGGGGCTTACCCCAACGAGATGCAAGCATCTTGCTGTCTCGTGCCTCCCTGGGGCACCTGGTGGGCCGCTGTGAAATACAGGAAGCTGGACTAGATGGGCCTTTGGCCTGATCCAGCAGGGCTCTTCTTATGTTCAGGGCAGGGTGAAAATATCCCCTTTCTTCATGCTGAGCCACTGCTGCCTCCTAATGTGGTTAGGATGTAGCCCACCTGTCCCGGCCTGCCTATTCCAGTGCAGGCAAGGATTGGGCTGTTACTCTTGGTTTCAAAGACATCCTCCTTTCTGTGCCAGACGTTGCAGGTACCAATGCAGGTAACAAATGTGAAATCTCTTCCCGCCCCCCAGATCTGTATTTTTAACAGGCTACTTCCTATCAGCTGTTAACAATGATAGTCAATGGGGCTTACTCCTGGGTAAGTGCGGATAAGACTGCAGCCTGAGGAATGCTTGGGGAATTTAAATAAATTTTTAAACAGATACTTTTTGTAAGCGTTTAATTAATTAAAACTTTTAATTAAGCTTACTCGATTGATTTTTGTTTATGAGGATGTTAAAATTGGTCCTGCTTGATGGTGTCAGTTCAGGCCATAACATCATTTCCAGGTTCATGACATCACTTCTGGTGGGTCCTGTCAGATGGTCATTCTAAACAATGTGTCCCAGTGGTAAAAACCATTTGATAACCACTGCTCTAGGGCAATTCGAGTGGCGAAAGATAAGCATTTATAGCCTTGAGTTAAATGGAGATCCCTAAAGGGGAAGTACTTTTCTCCCCCTCCTCAGAATAGCCCCCTGCAAAAGGTATCAGGGCCCCAAGAATGGAAAGAGATGTCTTCCAGAGAGCTTACACCTTCCTTCACATCTTCCCTCAAATCCCAGCTCTTCCAGAATGCCTTTGGCACAGCATTGTCTCCATGATCTGCTGAAAGTACATATGATTGAAATAATAGCATATTCATACACCATTTTTCTTCCCTTCCTCTGTTGTCTCTCATATATTGTTTTCTAAATTGCAAGCCAATTGGGGCCAGGGCCTTGACCCGTCACTCTTTCTAAAGCACCAGGTCAATAGAAGGGATGGCTTCTCGTAGCCTCAGAAAGCCCACTGGGTGTGTGGGAAAGGCACTTCAGTTTAAGGGGAAAAAAAACACAGAAGTACCTTTCTGAGACCTCCGTGGGATGTTCTAAGGTCCAGAGAGGTCGCGAACAGACTTTCTGGACCTTAGAAAGCCTCCAGACCAGCGACGGGATCTACAAACGACCTGGGGAACGCTGGGCGGGTCTTACGCGGGGCTTCCGTGTGATTGGCTGCCCGTCCGCAGCGTTCTGCAGCTGTCCTGGCCTGGGGGGGCTGCCCCCGGTTAGCATGCCCCACCGCTGCTCGCCCAGGCACGCGGCGCGACCCTCACCCGTCCTCCGCAGCGAGCAGGAGTCCCCCCAAGGCCAGGGCAGCTGCGGATCACCACGGATGGGCTGCCAATCACCCGGATGTCCTGCCTAAGTCCCGCCCAGCGTTCCCCCAGGTCGTTTGTAGATCCCATCGCTGTTCCAGACACAACCTGAAGGCACTTCCGGAGGTCAGGTGAAGGCCCTCCACTGAGGGTTCCGAACCCACGGATAAAAAGGTCACCTATATCTGGTGACTGAGGACGGGGAAATTGGCATCAAGGGCCCAACTATGGCCTCTGAACGAGATTCTGGCTGAAATGAAAGCAATACAGCACAGGACGGTCAGCTGGGTTCATTACTACAATGCTCTTTGCTTATTCAGAAGAACAGCAAGAATTCAGAGTATAAAAATGTGGCACTTTAAAAGAGGGAGAAACTCCAAAATGCCCCCCCTGTTTTGCTGAACAGTGATGATCAGAAAAGACTGGAAGATAGTGTTGAGGAATCCTGCGTCCTTTTTCTCCGGACTGTCCTCTAAAGAAGGGCATCAGACGGGTCTTGCTGGGAGCACTTTTCCAGCACATTCCCCAAAGCCGACTCGGTGACCATTTCCTTGGCAATAGCCTGCAGGGCGAGAGGGAGCAGAAACACATCTGAAACTGACAGACCTCGGAAAGCAAATTTTAAATGACCAGAAGTCACTGCAGAAAAATCTAACAGAATTCCTCTCCAGGCAGGAGTCTCTCCACATGTTCCTGTAACTGAAAGACGTTAGATCATTTGGGAGCAGGAATATACGAACAGGTCTTCTATAAAGTCGGACAATTAGTCTGGTGTTTCTCAAACTGTGGGTCAGGACTCACTGGTGGGTCATGAACTGATGTCAGGTGGGTCGCAGAAAGCAGGGAGCCACATCTTGGAAGCTGCAGACATTACTCTTGCTTCATTCTTTTTGGTTTAACAGTTTGAATTTTCAAGTGAGGGGTTATTTTTTTTAGTTCAGTGCTTTCAGATAATATGTTGCCATGTCTATTGGGTGTGTCGTCCCCTTGGGGAATGCTGTCTCTTGGCTGATGTCGGTCTTCTACCCTGATCTGATGAGATGCACCCAGCCAATGGCGTCACCTCCAGAAGCATGCTCCAGTGCCCAGCATAGAAATCATTGCTTTTAGATTAGAACATTGTGTCTATTTAGCACAGTGGTCAGGGAACAGGGGTAAATCACCCCAAATGGGGTAAAAATGAAATTCCTGGGGGTAATGGACGGTTGCGCTGCCGAGACACAGCCGATGAATCGATATGCATGCCCGGCTGTGTCTTGGCAGTGCGACCATCCATTACCCCCGTTCCGGTTCCGTCGCTGGCTGGCTGGCTCCGTTTTGTTTTGTTTGTTTTGCTCCGCCCTTTACAACTTCATATTTACATAGCATTAATTAAGCTCATTAATTAATCAAATAAAAAGCAATGGGTTCCAATATGTAATTTTTTTCTTTTGTTCTGGCGGGGGGGGGAACGTTGGCATATCTAAATATATTTTGGGGTAAAAGGTAAAAAAGTTCCCTGACCCCTGATTTAGCATGACCTGCCCTCAAAAGGGGAATGGATTTTAAAGGGGGGGGGAGAGAATGAACACACACAATTAAGTACCGAGTCACTCAGGGCAAAGAAAAAGATCTGAAGTTAACATGGTAGTAGTAAGCAAGCTCAAATGGCAACGAGTATGCAAAATTAATCATGCCTCAAGATGCATTTTTTTTAAATCTCTTTGGCAACATTGCACATCTATATGACAAGGAAAATTGCTGGCAAGCCCTGCCCCCACCCCCATTAATGTATTGGATCTGGATCTTTTTCAACAGTGTTGGTTTAGCTGCTGACCCCTTTGTGTTTAAAAACAAGGATGCTATAATTAAAAAACAAGACCCCCTCTCCACTGTCCCTCCCTTTTGGGGTGAGAGGCATAAATCAACACAGGAAATGGGCAGCTACTGCTGTATTTGGTAGTATACCTTTGCAGACATAGATCGGAAATGAGAAGCCCTAAATACATGAGGATTGGGTTGCACATGCGTGTTTGACCACTAGGCATAGTTTCCCAATGCAATCAGCAACATCGTCAAAAAGTTCAACATGAACTGGCTCAGCATGCTAATTTTCCCAGCTCGCCACAGATGAGCAGATTTCAAGCTGAGATCCCCTTGTACCCGAGAATGATCCTCTGCTCGTAATTGAAATAGAGGACATTACAAGCTCATGCGCCCTACTGAGCTTGCACAGTCTGCACTGCTTGGTCGAGGGGCTCAGAAAGGAAACTGCTGCATTGGCAGTTGGCACATGTACATTGATTTGCTGAAATTGACTGGAACTTTTAAAAATGGATATGCAGTTTACACAATAACCTGGCACCTGAGTCCTGATGAACAATCAATTTGGCAGGGAATTTCCAAACTAGATAATAAATACACACACACTCCAGGACAAAGCATGCATGCAGGGAGAACTGCAACCTTCACAAAAGCACATTGCAAGTTCAGCTGTTGGGAAAGACAAAAAACCTCAGAATCCAATTATCTAAAGAAAAAGAAACACACTCTTGACTTGTAAGCAATGCCTCTGCCTGGGTCAATCACACCCAGAGCAGAGAGACAGTGTAATTACTTGTCTTTAGAGGGGCTTGTGACACTGTTCTGTGTGCATCTCTTGCTGGGAACGGTCAAACCAAGAACAGGAACTCATCCAGAGACATAGCAAGCAGCCTTCTCCAAAACAGCATTTCAAGCGCAGCGCTTTTCCAAAGCATCTATATTAATACATTCAGCTCCTGTTATGAAGACGAATTTCACCCTGTATTTAACATGGTGGCCATTTTCCAGCTGATGCTTCTGTGTTTATGATTCACCCTCTGCCTTGCTGTGAAATAAGCTGCACCCAAAGCAGCTCAGAATACATTGAGCCAACCATCAATGATAAATCACAACAATTTCACAGAGAGATGGCGTATCTGTGCAGCATGGGGTGACACCTGCTATGGGCGCCATTGGAGGGTTGGGTGCTCTGGCAAAAGAGAGGGGAAAAAGCCAGAGCAGAGATTGGCCTGGCTGCCCTCCTCTGTGTCCGTTTGGCTCCAAAATGGAGCATTTGTGGATGCTGGGGGTATGGTGGGGGGGTAGAGCTAGGGGCGCAATGATGCAGGGGGTGACATAACCTCAATCCCGGCGCAGCCAGCGCCCATTATAGCTCTGGTACATCCACTCATTACATCCCATTACATCCATTCGATAAAACATACCCCCCACCCACTCCAGTCTGGAAGATCCTCTATCATGTTGTTCTACTGCATGCATGGATAAGCTCAGAGTTTTCCCAGTAAAGCTACAGCTGTGTGATCATCATCATGGGAGGAGGATGCTCAAGTCACAAAACACAAGGGCATTTGTCCATCCAATGTTCTGCACAAGGCACTGATCGTTTTTACACACACACACCCAGCAAAAAGGCAGCACAATAGGCCTATCTCTGCCAGAAAATTGTCATTGCCTTCCCATCCAACGTGTGTCAGCAATCCCTTCGGACAGCTCAGTTCATTAATTTGCCATTAATCAGCCACATGTTCCCGAAACCCCTTCCAGTGCAGAGGATCTCTGTTCGGGGCCCAGCTTTGTGATGCCAGAGCTGTTCATTTTGTTGAAGCCTTTGCGAGTAGCAAGGGCTCATTCTAAAGTGCCTTGTCTGCCCCCTCTGAGTTGTGCTGTGTCATCACATTTATCTGGGAAGCACCTCTTTGAAGTTCCCCTACTGGGTTCTTACTCTCTAGGACTGGCTCTGAAACATCCCAGGAAATCCCCCCCCACCCAGCATCTCTCTTCTCTTGTTCCATTCCAGACAGAGGCGTATTTACCCTATAGCCTGGGGTGGCGTTAGCCATGGGCGCCGGGGAGCGGCAGGGCGCCATTGCACGCAGTCTGCGGAGGAAACCGTGTGCTGTTCGGCCCTCCCTCCCTTCCTCGCCTACGGTTTGCTCCAAAATGGGGCTATTCTGGGTGCAGGGAGGCATGTCGGGGTGACGCACGGGGGCAGGGCGATGTCCTGGGGGCGCGGTTTTGTCGCCCTGCCATGGGCGTGCTCAGGCCTCCGTTTGTCCCTGATTCCAGATATCTGCTTCTTAATTCAACTATAGTTGCGTTTCTATGTCTCTTTTTCTTCCTCTGTCCTCCTTCCCCTTTCTGTTTAGTTTTAGGATAGTGTTGGCCAACCTGTGGCACATGTGCCACTAATGGCAAAGATGGACACTTTCTAAATGGCACCTCAATTTGATTTAAATCTCACTTAAGAACCTTGATGGTTAATTCCTGCAGGCATATATTGACAACATCAGTTCTGGAATAAATAATTCCTAAGAAACAAGCATGATGGATAGACGCTTATAATTAGGGGTGGGGGATTGTGATATTTTCCCCATAATTTCTTGATTAAAATAGCAAATTGCAGTGCAAAGTGTTTTTATCCACATTTTTATTGCTAAGTGTACAAACAGTGCAACAAATAAGGGTGAATGGCCCTACAAAGGGAAGCAATTACTGGCACACACACCTCAGCCCGAAATAACCTGCTCAAAAAATCCCAAGCTACACTCTGATTCAGATTCTTTCTGATTGATGCTTGGAGCATCAAGGAACTGCTACTTACTACTTCCACATTCCATTAAAGTCATGCACTGTGCATGCACTGTGAACTATGAACATACATGTGCATGCAAGTTTAAGCAAGCTTCCTCCTGTTTCTGTTACTCCTTCTCCTGATCCCTTACTAAAAACTATTTGTGGATTCCTCAAAACTGTGTCAAAAATAAACAAAGGGGTGTTATTTATGAAATTGATCTGAATTTGCATCAAACTCTGTCAAAAATAAGCAAAAGCAGTTTTTTTTTGCGCTCTGACCCAAATTTTGGTTTATATCACATTTTCAATAGAAATTCTCATTCTTTGTGTTCTGTGTGGATCACCGAAAAAACCCTCCCTTCTTACAATTATTTCCCTAAAACATACTGATATGCCAGGATCTGGAAGAATCTTGGAAGTACCAGGATCATGTCTAAACCAAATGCACCCAAGGGGGGAGGGAGCATCTTCAACACTCCCCGTCTTCAGCACTCCCTGTTTGCTTAGCTTCTGAATGCCTTATTTTTCATTCCATGGATTTGATGTATGACCTGCATGTGCGATTCCCGTCAGAAAAGACAAATCTATGCACACAAAACCTATATATATGGATTTATCTGTGCCATCAATATGCAAATAAAAGCAAAATTTAATAGAAGTATTTATCTTTTAGAATAATTGGCATGCCAAGTGTCCCACAAGCCTGGTACCCTAACAGCTGCCTGTGTCACGTGGCCCTAAATATGTTCCTTTCCCAATTTGCACACATACCTGTTATAATGACCTCATCCCCGTCTTGCAGAAATTTACGAGACTGGCCATT
The DNA here is from genome assembly GCA_029204185.1 of Lerista edwardsae. Lineage (NCBI taxonomy): Eukaryota > Metazoa > Chordata > Lepidosauria > Squamata > Scincidae > Lerista > Lerista edwardsae. The sequence continues at coordinate 2,020,559 of JAJKFI010000026.1, forward strand.
CCCAAGATCAATTGATTTTGTTCCTCTCCAGGACAACTCCAACATGGAACCAAAGTTCTCAGGATCCTTCAACCAGAAGTTGAGACAGGGATTTATTGATTGACATTGATTGATTTAGTGTTAGTTTTCCATCTTAGTACCCTGGTTACTGCTGGTCTCAGGAAATCAAAGGTGCTCTGCAATATCAGAGGATGGAATGGTCCCAACAGCAGTCCATTGATGCGCTGAGCTGATTTGCTCAGCTAACATGTAATCCTTTATTCTCTGAAAATGCAGTTGGCTGCAGAGGATGGTTTTTTATCTAATGCCTTTTAAAACGGAGGGCCGGTGTATTGAAAAGAAGGCAAAATAAAGCCAACAAAATTGCAGTTAAGAATGAACAGGAAATAAAACTAAGCCAGCAGCACATTTCTGGTGCAGAAAGAATAGCTACAACCACCTCTCCTCACTGTAATATGTGTTACTTAGCAGAGGTGGAAAATAATCAGTGATGAGGCCCCCACTCATGGTGATAAAAGTCACAGAAGAAGCTGCATCCCTGGATTTGGCTACATGTGTGCCACATCCAGGGACTCTGGGAAATGTTTTTCCCGTGGCTCCCAACGTCTTAGTATCCCATGGCTCCCAACTTCATGCATGGTAGAGTTTATGGCACTAGAACTTGTAGCTTTCACTGCCAGGAATGCAGCCTCCTGGCTACCTCTCCATCTCCAGTAATAACAGGCACTGGAAGGGACTGCACTGAAGATCTGATTCCCTGGGCTCAAAGAAAGCCTGAAGCTTTCAGGCTGTAATGTGCCAATGATGTGGTCCACATACAAATTGCATGATCCCTGGACCTGGAGCCTCAATAACCAGATCTAGATGGTTATTCAGTCCACAAAAAAGGTGCCTGAGCAGGGACATGATTGAGATGTACAAAATTATGCATGGGAGGGATAGAGTGGACAGAGGTATGTTCTTTTCCCTCTCTCACAACATCAGAACCAGGGGGCATCCACTGAAATTGAGTGTTGGGAGAGTTAGAACGGATAAAAGGAAATACTTTTTTACCCAGGGGGTAGTTAGTCTGTGGAACTCCTTGCCACAGGAGGTGGTGACGGCATTCAGCCTGGGTGCCTTTAAAAGGGGATTGGACAGATTTCTGGGGGAAAAGTCTATCATGGGCCATGATGGGTGGTGCAACCTCCTTAGGTTAGCAGTAGGCTACTTCAGAATGCCAGGTGCAAGGGAGTGGCAACAGGATGCAGGGATCTTGTGTTTCTGTGTGCTCCCTGAGGCATCTGTTGGGCCACTGTGAGATACAGGAAGCTGGACTAGATGGGCCTTGACCTGATCCAGTGGGGCTCTTCATATAGCAAATGCTGTTTTATTTACCTCATATTTACCTGAGATGTCTACCTCAGATATTTACCTCAGAACGCCAGTTACAAGGGAATAGCAACAGGATACAGGCATCTTGTTGTCTCGTATGCTCCTTGAGGCATCTGGTGGGCCACTGTTTGATACAGGAAGCTGGACTAGATGGGTCTTTTGGCCTGATCCAGTGGGGCTCTTCTTATATTCTTATGTAGAGCCATTTTTAGATCACACTTGGATGGCCAATGAATCCCTACGAACAGGACCTCTCATATTTGGATTTAAAGTCTGGATTTGGAGGGGGTTGCTGCCGTCTCTAGTCCCGATGCAACCAGTTACAAACAGGACGTGTCTAATCAAATACTTACAGGTCCACTGATGGTTCCAGAGGCCAGAAGATCGCCCGGCCGGAGATTGCAGCCGTTGACGGTGTGGTGAGTCAGCTGTTGTTTCATAGTCCAGTACATGTGCTGAAGCAAAAGGAGGAAGGTCGAAATAAAAAGGTTTGGAAGCACAAAGATCTGTGCTCAACCAGGAGCATATTTTGTCCCTGGTGGGGACTCTATTTAAGAGATTAGTTCTTGGGATCCTTATCTAATCAGAAACCTCCACCGCAGCTTAAATGCATTGCTTCTAATTACTTTCAAATTGATCCCTGGGACTCATTGATTTCCTTCCCAAATCTGTGGCCCAGATACAAGCAGATTGTGTGGGGGAAGAAGAGGCCAAGAGGTCCATTGTAATCTTCTCCCTATGGAGTTCATCTCAGCAGAGGCCAGCAACTCAGAGCTCAATCCTAACCTGGAGTTAGGCCGGCACAGTTAGGCCAGCAAAGTTTGGCCACTGTAGTCACCCCAGCGTGCACTGTGAACTATGAACATACATGTTCATGCAAGTTTAAGCAAGCTTCCTCCTGTTTCTGTCACTCCTCCTCCTGATCCCTTACTGAAAACTATTTGTTTTCAGCACAAGGGCCACTGTAAAGCACATTTGGACCACTCTCAGGATGCAGCTCTAACCAACTTTCCAGCACCGGGATAAGGACAATGCAGCTCCAAGGGAAGAGAGCAAACATTTCCTTACTTTGAGGAGGCCTCCATAAGTGCTACTTCACCACAGAATGCAGAATAGGCCCCTTTGGCACAGCTATGTCAGTGCTGGAAAGTTGGTTAGGATTGAGCCCTCAGAGTCAGGGAGGATGGCGCACATCCGTATGCTGGCCTCCCTACGTCCAAGAGTGGCCCAAACATACTTTACAATGTCCCTTGTGCTGGCCAAACCTTGCTGGCTTAACTCCAGTTTAGGATTGCGCTCCAAGACTTATGGATATTGGTAGGGCCGTATGGGGGCACATAATTTGGCCACACAATGGTGCAATGGACAGGGAGCCGTTATTTTCTCCCACAGAGGTAAATGGATGCCACTCACATCTACTGCAAAAATAAATGGGTGTATCCACTGAGCAGAGGGACGTGGTGGCACTGTGGGTTAAACTGCTGCTGAGCTTGCTGACTGTGAGGTTGGCAGTTCAAGACCGCATGACCGAGTGAGCTCCCGTCGCTTGTCCCAGTTCCTGCCAACCTAGCAGTTCGAAAGCACCTACAAATGCAATTAGATAAATAGAGACCGCTTCGGTGGGAAGGTAATGGCGTTCTGTGTGCTACGGCATAGAGTCATGCCGGCCTTATGACCATGGAAGCTTGTCCTTGGACAAAACGCCGGCTCTACAGGCTTAGAAATGGAGATGAGCACCGCCCCCTACAGTTGGTCACGACTAGACCATTTGGTTGTGGGGAAACCTTAACCTTTATCTATTGAGTAGGACCAAGATCTGCTCCTAGTACTGATATCAGTGATCCCATGTCAGGGACAAGATTTCCTCCCAACGGGGTTTCCCAGAGGACAGTGTTTACTTTGCGGCACTAAAGAGAAAGGCAGCTCTTTATTTCGGTAGCAGAAAATAAGTGACAGAGTGAGTGCGCCCTCTAGAGGATAGGAGGGTATGGCACAATAGGAGACCAGCATGCATGACAAGGAGAACTGAGGAGCAAGAGAAAGTGGAATGAGTTTGTTGTCTTTACTTCTAACTGAGCATCTCAGCCCCTCTCCCTTTCACAGAGGTACACTGCACGGCAGAACAGGCATTCAACAAACAGCAGTATCGTGCAATGGCTAGTGGAAGGTTGATAGGTGCAGTTCAGTTCAAAGCTCTGCTCAGCTGTGAATAGGCTGACTAACAACAGATGCTGGGGGGGGGGGGGACACATTTCCTACCTTAAAATTTGAGCTGCAAATATTAGCTGGCTTGCTCATTCCTTCTCCTGAAAACAGGAAGAAAACGGATCAGTGATGCACTTTATAACAAAAGGAAACACCGGTAGCCCAGGCAACTCTTCATTTTGCAGCCTGAATAAATGCAAAATTAGGGATATTTGCATAATCTGTTCTTCTGCCAGGCAAAGAAAAACAGCAAACACAGGAGACGTGGTCAAGCTTTCTTGGAACCATGGAGTACTTTTCACATGGAAGCTGCATAAAAGTGTACTGGCATTTATACAACTGTGGTGGCTTGCAAAAAGGGAAGCTATGCTCACAGTCACCAAACATACAAGTTCTAAGTAGAGGCACTGGCAGAACCAACCTGTCCAAAATTTGGGCCAAGATGGCTGCCTCAGGTGGCACTGCCCTGGTCTTTCTGGTATGCTCGCTATATTTGAGAAAGGTATGGAGCAGAATGGGAAGTGAAGGAAAAGAGAGTGGAAGGCTAGACCGTCTCCCAAGAGACACTCTAGGCAACCATCCTCCTCTCCAACACACTTCCTCTTTCTTTTCAAATCCAAGAAGCACAGGAAAAAGAGTGGGCCAGAGGTGTGGACTGATGATTGAGCTGCTGATACTGTCTGAAGCTAAGCAGGAGACTCTGTGGTCTTGTTTTTGGATGGGAGACGGAATGTCAGGCTGTGACAAGGTGCTGTACATGTTGTGGCAGGATGGAGGTGCTGATGAGCCGATTAGTCACCGCAAGTGAGAGTTGCAAGGGAGTATACGAGAAGACCTTTTCACCCCTTGCCCCCCAGATCCACCACTGGAAAGAAGCTGGGATTTTATTGTCAAGCACCAGTGCAAGGAAATTCACTACCTTGTGTTCTGTGCCCTCACCCTTGTTTGGACCTGACATGTGCCCCCGGGAAGAGTACTGTACCTTTAAGAGCAACAAAGAGGTTTATGTCAAAAGTATACGGCTGATCATCACAGAGATAAGGCAAGGGCTTGGGGTCCTTGAAAGAAAATAAGCAGCCTGGATTAGAAAATGGAACGTCATGCCATGCAATTAGTTTAAAACGCGAGAATGCAAGATTAGCTCGGCTGGATCAGTTCAAAGGCCTGCCAGATGCCACAGGGAGCACACAAGACAACCAGATACTTGCATCTCGCTGCCACTCCCCTGCATCTGGCATTCTGAGGTAGCCTATTACCCTTGCACCACCCCCAAATTTCACCAATCCAAACCATGGCCCGCTGCACCTGATTGCAATGAAAATGGAAAAAAAAAATCAGTCAAGAGTTTCAGATTGTGACTGGGGTTCTACATTGGGTCTAATTAGGTTCTCAGTCTGTACCAGAGATCCCCGGGTTTCTATGAACCAGAATCCAGATTGGAGTCAGCAGCTTTGTGAGGAAAGGTGGTTGTCTACTGGTCTCTTGGGTCACCTGACCCCTGCTGAGGCTCAGAGCGCAATCCTAACCTGGAGTTAGGCCGGCACAGTTAGGCCAGCAAAGTTTGACCAGCACAAGGGCCACTGTAAAGTGCATTTGGACCACTCTCGGGTTAGGGAGGATGTGCACGTCTGAGTGCTGGCCTCTCTGACTCCAACAATGGTCCAAACATACCTTACGGTGTCTCTTTGTGCCGGCCAAACTTTGCTGGTCTAACTGTGCTGGCCTAACTCTAGGTTAGGATTGCGCTCTCAACCACCATCCCTCAAACCAACTGCAATCCAACAGAGAGTAGACCAGCAATTCCTTTCTTCAGCAAGCCACTACGGTTGTAGAGAAAGGAAGGGGCCTGCATCTCATTACAAGTATCCTCAAAGACCCTCCAGTGCTTTACCTCCCATTGAGAGGTGGGGGGATGAGATAGGACAAGAGCATCTCCGAAATGCTGGTAGAGCCATGCGCCCCAAGCATTGAACTCTCACTGTGGTATATTTACCCATCTGACAAATAACCCCAGTTCCATCCACATTTCTCTGCGAGTCATAGAGGACAAATGTGTTTTGCTCACCTGGATGGGATTTGGCAACGCAAACGGCTGGAGGGCTTCCATAGTCACCACCCACGGAGAGATGGTTGTGCCAAAACTCTTGCCCAGAAACGGACCGAGAGGAACGTACTCCCATTTCTGAATGTCACGAGCTTGGGAGACCGAAAAGGAAATTGAAACAATACGCTCAAGTTCAAAATCAATAGCCAAAGATTTCACAGGTTATCAGGGCCGGCTCAAGGAGTGGTGGGGCCCAATGCGGGGCATTCCTGTGGAGCCCCCCACACTCCCCACAGGGTCCCCCACCCAGCAAGAGGAGCACTTGTGATGCCACACACAAAGTGTGGCACCTGGAAATAGCAGGTGGTGACAGGTTGACGTCACTGCCAATTGCTTCCATTTTGGGCACTTCAGAAGCTGGGGCAGGTGAGAGGGCCCAAGATAAAGCTGCTGTGCTGGCCCCACTGACCTAAAATCCTGAGACATCCTGACTGCACTGGTGTGGGCCCCCCCCCAAAGCGCGGGGCCCAATGTGATGGCATTGGTCACATGGACTTAAGGCCGGCCCTGCAGGTTATTGTCAAGGACTGTCTGTCTAGAAGACCACTCTCCTGTCCTGTTCTCCTCTTGCTTTCCGAGGGCACAATCCTAAATTGCACTGCAATGGCAAGGCTGGCGGGCCTGCACCGCATCCGGTGCACTTTAGGTGCCCTGGGGTGGCTCCCCGGGGCAAGCTCCTGCCATATAGCAGATGCAGCTCCAAGGACTAGAAGCCACACGGCCTGAATCGGGCCGTGTGGCCTGGGGACGGAGCCTTGGAGGTGGCCTCCCGGCTGCATCCCAGTCCCACCCCCCTCCCCAGGCCGGCATGCCGACCAGCCCACCCAACCCCTGCCCAGAACCACCCTCCTGCCTACCCCCCTCCTCCCAGAACCGCCCTTGCGCCCCGCCAAGTTCAGCTGGTGCAACGGCGGCTCAGCGCCAGCGCACTTGGGCCCATGCTGGCTTTGGCCCAAGAGCTCCAGTGCCGACGCGGGGTGCCAGTCGGTGCCCCCCACGCCTGCGCTAGCGATATCGTGCCAACTCTCTTGCGTAGCGTTGCGCAATGAGCCTAGGGAGCAGGGGAGGGCAGCAGAGGCGGAGTGGCAGGCAGCCGCAGGGGCTCCCCACCGCTCTGCCCCCTGGACGGCAGCCTCAGCTGGCCTCGGGGGTGAGCTGGCCCTGGCGACTTCCACTCTGGGGTCCACCATCAGGCAGGGGGCGGCCCAGTTATTCGGACGATTGGGCCGCCTGGTTGCCCTAGCGAAGGCCCCCTTGCGTCCGAGTGGCCTGCAGTGTTTTATACGCTGTGCCTGGGAAAGAGACCGGCAGCAAGTGGGCCAAGGGAGCTGGGAAGGGACGACGACTGTGGTCTGCTTGCCCACCTCCCTTCCCTGGACTGAGGCCCAAAGAGGGAAAGCTGGGCTTAGCCCTGGAAGACGGCGAAACGGAGCGGTACGCAACGGGTGGGCTGCCGCTCACCCGTTCCTCCCGCCCAGCGTTCCGGCTGAATGACACCGCTGGGCTTAGCCAAGGTGAGACACCAGGCAGTCTCCTCCCTTTCAGCCACGGCCCCTCAAGGGCAAGGCAGGCCCTTCCAAGGGCATCGCAGCACAGATATTTCCAAGGCCCTGTTGGAGCTTTACAGCCGCAACCCTGGGATAGGTACACAAACTCCCATTTCACGATTTCTCCCTGAATGAATCCCAGCAGCCTTTTGAGTGCACCAGGCGAGGAGATGTGAAGCGTCTGGTTTCTCTCCCCCGGGGGAGCAGTCTGAAACGCTGCCTGCTTTTGATGACACAGGCTGGCAATAAAACACACCAGGCGTCGTCTTCCTCCTCCCTCCTCCTCCTCCTCCCATTACCGCTCCAGTCGTTCATCAGGACCATTCCAAAGATGTGCTTGTGAGCTTCACTAATGCGGATGGGCTCCCCTAATTTGTTTCCTGGGCCGGCAAAGAAAGCCTGCAATGCAGGAGAATGAAAGCATGGTCGGGGATGAACTTCAAGAACGGAGAATCTTGTTTTATTTTGTAGTGGAGAAGCATGTGCTTATAATTAGGTCATAATTTCAAAGTTAGAAGCCCACCCGTATTTGAATTAAGACCGTGGTTCTCAAACCTTTCAGCACCAGGACCCACGTTTTAGAATGACCATCTGTCCATGACCCACCAGAAGTGATGTCATGGCCAGAAGTGATGTCATGTCATTGTGACGCCAGAGCCTGCTGCTTTCCTGAGAATTCAGCAATAGGTTGGGTGATTTCACAGCAATAGCAAAGTGAATCAGAATAGCAAAGTGAATCAGAAAGAAAAAAAGCCTATTTACAACCTTGACACAAGCAAAACAACCACACAACCCTCTCCCTTTCCAGCACCCCATCTTCCCATATTTTCAATATGGCTGCTCTAGGTGCTTCACGACCCACCTGAAATGGGCTCACGACCCACTGATGGGTCCCAACTCACAGTTTGGGAACCACTCAGTTAGGGGAATCTGATAATCATCTTGCCTCTGTTTAATTTCAATTCCCTGGACTGCCTCAGATGAGCTGTGTAGCGCCGTATTGCTTGAACTATTGAAGCAGTATTACGTTGCGTGTGGTAATTCTTCAAAAAGATGATTTTTTTTTGCTTTGGATGTTAACATATAGTGGGGAGCAGGGGCATAGCTAATGAAAGTGTAGCCCAGTGCAGAGGTCAAAATGTTGCTCCGGAAGTGACATCACAACAGGAAGTGACATCACAGTTGTATTTCTGTTTCCTCTGGGGTTTTGGCCGTAACTTTTGATAGAGGAAAAATATTACACTCTGGTTTGTTTTATTGAATTCTTCATTAAATTCCGTTTCCAAGCATGTGTAACTTGATGGCGTTATTCATACAGACCAAGGTTTTCACCATTTTGGCCACTAGTGTCAAGCTCAGCTTTGTTGCCCCCCTAAAGCTTGTAGCCCAGTGCAACTGCACCCCCCTGCACTTCTTTAGCTACACCCCTGGTGGGGAGGAGGTGATGCAGAGAGGGGAGCATGTAAGAAAATAGAATCCTACCATTTCTAACTCAATATCCAAAAGCTTGCAAGGACCAAACACTGGTGGTTTAGCTGTGATGTAAACGGAACAAAAAATAAAAAAAATAAGCACATAATGGAACAAAGAAGAAAGTCACAACATTAACTTGCTTGGCACCATGCGCATGTAGCGTATCCTACAACCATTATTGGTCTGCAATCTGATATCGAGAGTTCGAAATGAACGCAAGATTAGTTCTTGAGAACAGATTATTTCAAACAGCTACCCATGTTCTGTACCCGGGGTGGCCAACCCACGGCAAGAATGGCCAACCCTAGCAGCACACAGACACTTGCTTACTCTCTTATTAAAACATTAACATTTTCTCTCTTCTTAAAACTTACTCTCATCAGGCTGCATTTGCCCCAGAGGCCTGCGGATTGGGGTCCCAGATATGACGACGGAAGAGGAACGACCGTGGTACCCAACTGGTAAGTGTAACCTTGGAACACAAGGAAGGAGCATTGCGGTCACCCAATTAACACAGCATGCCATCAACGCTCTGTTGTGGGAGATTTACACAAAAGGTGTTTCCAATTGGGCCTCTCAACTCCTAAGGCGGGTACTTTACACCAACATCAATCTCTCATAGACGATGTCCTGATATAATGCTCTCCCTGAAGTCTGAAGAGAGAGGATCCATTTATCTGGACAGCTCTGCAGTCGGCCATCTTTTTATTATGTATGTGTGGGCACATCAGGAATTGCCCCCAGATTCCATCCAAGATCTGTTCAGATAACAAGGCTCATCCTCTGTGCAGCCAGGAGCAGAAGAATCTGCTCCCCACCCCACCCAAAAATACCTGTGGATTCATATGCAGATTTGCAAAGTATTTCATGCAAATGGAAATATTTGGTTTCATATCCAGACTAGGAGGACCTTCTGCTGAAATCCTTGGACAGTACTAAGCTCCAAGAACCTGATTCAAGATAAGGCAGCTGTGTACATACCCAGGAAAAGTGTGAGCTCCCTATCACACTGAAAAGCTACACACACACACACACACACACACACACACACACACACTGCAGATGTGTGTTCACAAGGTGGAGATTGCCACTTCCCATCACACACGTGTTCACTGTACGCACATGGGCTAAGCCCGATTGTCTGAGCTGATGTGCTACTGACCAGTTGGGCATCAACGCATTCTCTTTTCCACGGAACATGATTCCCACATTGGTGGCATGCTGCCGGGAAGAATAGAAATCCGTGTAGTCTCCTGGAAGGAAAAGCAGTGGCACGCGGTTTGATTAGGGCACTGGAACATCTTTATTACATTGCAATATTATTCCACCCTTCTATTTATTTTATCATAATATCTGTACACCGCCTTTCTCAATAGACACAATGCGGTTTAGACAGGCAGGCTGAACATAAACTCCATTTTCCAATGCAATTATTACTTATTCTATGAAAGAAAAATAGAACCTCTATTTCTCCAGGTACAATCAATCCTCTTTATATGCGACCTCACTATCTGCGAGGGACAGAATTGTTACCAGCTCCATTATCTGCACCTTTGTCTTGCTTATCCACTATGCTTATCCACACTCCGAAGGCTGCAGAGACCTTCAGAATGGCTCCTGCGACCAGCACTGACCCCTTTAAAATGGCTGGCAGAAGCATCCTCTAGCCATGTTTAAAGGATCCAGGCGGGTCACAGATGCTATTCGGAAGGTCCCTGCAGCCTCTGGAAGGTTTCTGCGGCATTCCGAGATCTTGTGGCACTTCCTGCTGCACTCTGTCGACTTCCTGAGGGTCTCATTCTTCTGATGGCAGGCCAGGTCCCCCTTGCACCTAGCCCCATAGGATCAATGATTTGTTATCTGCGAATTTGCTGTGAGATTTTCCAGGAACCAAACCCTAGTGGATACTGAGGACCGACTACATTTCCCGTCCTAGTGCAGTTGCTATCCTGACTGCTGGCTCTGGCACTTTCCAAGCTCTTCTTCAAAGAGCTACAAGGTTATCTGCCTTCCCACTTTGTCCCCTGCACAACAAGCCTTTTTCACGTTTTTATACTCCTCCAAGGAGCTCAGGGTGGTGTCCATGATTACTTCCCTCTTTTTGTCCTCACAACAACCCTGCGAGGTAGGTGAGGTTGAGAGAGTGTGACTGGCCCAGGAAGGTTCATGGCTGAGCAGGGATTTGAACCTGCATCTCCCAGGTGAAGGGCAAACTCCCAAGCCACTACACCGACACACACTGGCCAAAAGACACCCAGTGAGCTTCACAGCCCAATGGGAAATAAGCCCCTGGGTAGAGGAGAAAGAGCTAAATCTTAAAATAATAATAATAATAATAATAATAATAATAATAATAATACATGTATTTATATACCGCCTTTCTTAAAGTCACTAGATTTCTCTAATGATTACAACTCAAGGCGGTTTACATAGGCAGACTTTTTCACAAACCCGAAGGTTTTTACAATTTACAGAATGTTCTATCTTTCAAGAACCACATTCAAACAGATCTTTCTTCCTGGATTTAGCCTTCTTTCTTTAGCCACCCGTCTGTCGTCTGCTGGCTGATAAACGGCTTCCCTGCTCTCACCAGAGACGCAGCTGCGTTCAGCACACTCCTCCCACGGGCAGCTGAAACTCAGCTTTTAATCAGCCGCAGTTTGCAAGGTCTGCCGCTCACACAGACTTCCGGGAGTCTCGAGCTCACGACCTTGAGATCTTTAGTTGTTATCTTCGGGCAAACGGAGGCATTAACCCTCTCGGCTAAATCTTCTGCACTTCTAAAACAGTGCAACAGATGCAGTGGCAGAACATGCTCCCGATTAAGACAAGGCAGGAATCTCCAGCATACTCAGCCTCTCTCTTTTTCCCCTTGGCAGCTAAGTGGTTCCATCTGCAGTCCACTTACTGCCACCTACTGGCCTTCAGAGGAAATGGTTTAAGCTAAACCCCAGAGCTGCATGGCTCTTAGCCCAGTGCTGGAAAGTTGGCTAGGATAGTACCCTCAATCAATATTTCTCTAACTGGGCCAAACTATTTTCTCTTTTCTTATTAAAAAGAAGACATTGTGGAGTGAGGCTGCCATTAATAGAGAGGAAAAACATGCAGTGAGGCACCCATAAAAAAAAGGCCCATACGTTTCCCCCTCTCAGCCCAACACTTTCAGTTTCAGGAAAGTGATTTGGATCTAGGCCAGTGGTTCTCAGACCTTTTAGACTGGGACCCACTTTTTAGAATGACACTCATATTGGGACCCATTGGAAGTGATGTTGTGGCCGGAAGTGATGTCATCAAACAAGAAGTGCCTTGGCGGTGACATAATAAAATGACACTCCTGAAAGGCAAATTGGCATTCTTGGACTGCAGAAACTGCACAACCGTGAAACAACCCTGACAGAAAGCAAGATGAGGACAAAATGAGGGCAGGAGGTGTGGACTGATGGTTGAGCTGCTGGTACTGCCTGAAGCTAAGCAGGAAAATCTGCGGTTTGCTTTTGGATGGGAGACGAAGGCCAGGCTGTGACAAGCTGCAGGACCTGTGGTGGCAGAACAGAGTCGCTGGGGAGCTGATTAGCTCACCGCACGTGAGAGTTGTGGTGGAGTGTGTGAGGAGGCCAGCCGGCAAAGAAGGGAATACGACCTTGAGGACCTGTCCAGGCTTGACTGGCGATTGCCTGCTGAGGCTTGATGGCAGCAGCCAAAGGAGAGAACCACTCTGGGAAGGCAACATCTGGGCCTGGGGACTGGCAGATCACAAGAATACTGTAGATTTGTAAAAAAACCCATTGAAAAAAATGGTGGTTTAGACTAGCCTGCTCACGTAAGCCACCTTGGGCATTTGCTTCGGCATGGGAAAGGCGGGTTATATATTCTTCAAATAAATAAATAAATAAATAAATAAATAAATAAAATAGTATGCAAAGGCACTGAACTAAAAACAATTTTTTAAAAAAACCCTCACTTGAAAACTCAAATTGTAAATACTCACAAAAGGACTAAGGGCAAGAGTAAGGACTGCAGCTTCCAATATGGCTGCTGCTAGTTTTCCGCGGCACACCTGGCACCAGGTTGCGACCCAGTGAGTGGGTCCCAGCCCGCAGGTTGAGAAACACCGATCTAGGCTACAGCACAAGGGGAAATGGCTCCCCCACACTGTAGCTCTGACCCAAATCCTGTCTGTTACAACACTTCGCAGGCCTGTGTTGCAGCCATGAGCTCCATTTCCCAGAAACGTGAAGGAGATCATTGTTCCATTGACCTCTTCAGAAAAAAAAAATCAATAAAATGGGCACATGGCAAATTCAGGAGACATACCAATTTCAGCAGGAAGGTGCATTATGGCAGACGTCTGTGGTACAAATGCTCTGAAACAAAGACAGACATCAGTGGGGAAGCCTTTAGTTTCTAAGAAAGCCAATGTTTTTATTTATACCCAAATCAGAAATTAAAAGACAGCCACCTCTCATGCTTCTGAGATTTGAACAAGGAATTGCCCGTCTGCTTTTAAACACATTTTGCAATCATGACTAGTCACGAGGATGAGATATTCAAGAAAGCCGAGAATCTCAGGAAGTTGAATTCTGTAGCCGCCACCACACCCTGCAATTTTTCTGTACTCCCCTGAAATCATAGCAAAGCCACAGCGATTTTTTTTTATCCCCACTGCACCCCTCCACCTGCCCTCCAATTTATTTACCTTTTGCGCAGTTCCATATTATCTCTCAGCATTGGCTCATCGGCAGAAAGCAATTTTTGGAGAAACGCTCTTGCTTCGGTCCAGGCTTCCCAGCCCAGTCCCATAAAATGGTTAAGAGTTGGCTGCAAAGGAGGTCAAATGAGAGCACACCGATTTTTTTTTTTTTTTTGGTCTTTGCCCGTGCATGCGCATTTACACACCCATCATGCACTGCTGGTCTGCTACACAGACAAAACGGCATATTCATGCACAGACCTGAAACTGAGCCCTAGCAGTGGCATAGCTAAGGGGCTGAGGGGACAATTCCCCCAGGCATCACACCTGGGGGGGTATCAGAGAGGTGCATTTGTGAGGCCTAGAGAGGCCACACACGGCCTCCATAAGCCTCAGAAGGCCTTAGAAATGCACTTCAAGTTTTTGCTACCAGAGGTGCATTTCTCAGATTTCCAGCACAGTTTATGAGGTAGAATCACTGGAGTCCGCATCTCTGTTGGATTAATAGGAACGAAGTGAAGCCGGGGGGGGGGGGGCTTAGCAGCCATGTTTTGGAACTCAAAACAATGCTGATTCCAATACAAGCATTTCAGATTGGTTTGCGCGTACTGTTTAGGACTGAATAGTTTACTCCTAAAATAAAAACTTACGAAAATAAAAAAGTGTGATCGTGTAGAAACATCATTGGTAACCTTATTATGAGTTAATATGCAATTACAAGGTTTAATTCCGCGTAATTATATTACTGAACATACCGGACGAAATGCTACTTGCTGTCTATTTAAACTCAGATTGCACTGCTTTGAAAGACTTAATTTAAATCTACACAAGCAAAAATAAAGTGTGAACGGGAAGGAAAGAAAAAAAGGGGAGGGTGGGCAAAAATTGGATAAATATGTAGGAAAATTACATTAAAATCTCTTCACAACACAAGTAGTTGTCAATATGAGAGGAATTCTTTTTTACTTCTAGACTATTAAGAGTTTTGTTTAAACTTCTACACCCACCCCCACCCCCCACGTGCAGGGAGATTTATATTCGTGAGTTCGTGGCACTCCTCGTCCTTGGCGGGAAAGTTCTGAGTCAGCCATATTGTGTGACCTGGAAGCTTCAAGAAAATGATGTCATGCGGACTCCAGTGATGCGGACTCCAGTGATTCTACCTCCATGCTTTTGAGGCCCCAGGAGGCTGTGCACCTCCCATCCCCGATTGGTTTCAACTCCTGATAGATTATGCTGCTGTCCTAGTTTTTATCCAATTAGTTTTTAGATGTATTGATCGTATTTATTTCCTATCGTACGTGATGTTACAGAAATTTTGCAAGCCGCCTTAAATACATCACACAGCGGTGGGATATAGAATAAATAGTAATTCCCGTAAACTCAGAGTGCAATCCTGACTTGGAGCACAGTTAGGCCAGCAAAGTTTGGCCGGCACAAGGGCCACCGTAAAGCACATTTGGACCACTCTCGGAGTCAGGGAGGATGGTGCACATCTGTGTGCTGGCCTCTCTGACTCAGAGAGTGGTCCAAACACACTTTATGGAGTGGCCTAACTGTGCCAGCCTAACTCCAGGTTAGGATTGTGCCCTCGGTGGTGTGATTCTTAATCCATCTCCACTCTCTACCACTTCCTCTATTGTCTCTTTTGGGTTGATTTTATACTGCAAGCATCCAGGGAGCTCTCTCTTTCTGTTAATACTTCCACACACACAGAGGATGATGTTATAACACGTTGAGAAATACTAGTCTGGCTTTCTTGTTCTCTGCAGAGCATTCCATTAAAACTCAGTATATTCCAAATCTTGATACTCAATGATACTCAGTCTCCATACATACCTGGTCAAAGACATGGTGATGCTTAGAAAGGATAGGGCCATCAAACAGATGCTTAACAGCAGAAAGATCCAGGACTTGGTTGCCAATGGCTACTCCTATCCTGTGTTTGGGCTGCAAGAGAGAAAGGTAAGAAAAGATCATCAGTTATACTTGTGGTTGATGACATTAATCAAGGGTGAAGGGTACAGTGACATAAAAAGGAAAGTGTTTAATGAAATTGACCAATTAAAAAACACTTTGCTCGACTGAAAGCCTACACACTGAAGTGGTTCAAGGGTCATATTAGGGATGGGGAAATATCAACTATTTAATTTAGAGCACAATCCTAACCTGGAGTTAGGCTAGCACAGTTAGGCCAGCAAGGTTTGACCAGCACAAGGGGCCACGGTAAAGCATGTTTGGACTACTCTTGGAGTCAAAGAGGCCAGCACATAGATGTGCACCGTCCTCCCTGACTCCGAGAGAGGTCCAAATGCACCTTACCGTGGCCCTTGTGCCAGCCAAACTTTGCTGGCCTAACTGTGCCAGCCTAACTCCAGTTTAGGATTGTACTCTTAGTCACGGAACGTACTAAGGGCGCAACCCTAACCTGGAGTTAGGCCGGCACAGTTAGGCCAGCAGAGTTTGGCCGGCACAAGAGACACCGTCAAGTATGTTTGGACCACTCTCGGGGTCAGAGAGGCCAGCACACAGACATGTACCATCCCCCCTGAGTCTGAGAGTGGTCCAAACATACTTTATGGTGTCCCTTGTGCCGGCCAAACTTTGCTGGCCTAGCTGTGCCGGCCTAACTCCAGGTCAGGATTGCACCCTAGGTCAGTGTTTCCCAAACTTTTAGAGGCCCTACAGGCTGCAATCTGATTTATACATGCCAAGGGCTATGGTCATAATGATGACTGGGCAGCAGTGCTCCCCACGCCCAAGCAGCAGCTTGTTTGATCCTTGATGCACAAAGCCGAGTCTGCCCTGTCAGCTTCACTACCACCAAAAATTGGCTCATGACCCACTGGGGGTTCCCAGAGTCACAGTTTGAGAACTGCTGCAAGAGGTGACCTGCACCGTCATTCCTCTCTTATCTTGCTCTAACCTACCTTACAGGGATGTTGCGAGGATAAGAAAACTCTCTGTACAGTGTCTTGAAGTACGAATTAAAAACTGCAGATAGCAAGTGCCAGCGTAAAAGTGGCTCCTGTGTACAAGGGAAAAGGGGGCTGACTGCCTCTTCTAAGAGGAGAGGTCCTGCAAGACATGAATATGTCTGCTAGCGCCTGCTTTTTGGCACATACGATCTCATCTGTGGATTGAATCAAGTCAAACTAAAATTCATACAATCACAAATGTTTCTTTAATTAGACGACCGCTGCATTCCAGCACACAATCTGGCTTCTTGGATGATCTACACCAAAGAATGTGGGACAAATCCGGATCCACTTTCTAACCCTTGGAACACTTACCCGAAAATGTTTGCTCAGATAGCGTTTCTGCAAACAGATGAGTTAATGCATAACTGATAGTGGTACAAACAAAGGGCCCCGTTGCATGTTAGCGCAAGGCGCATCACTGGGTTGAAAGTTTTTCAACCTTTTTCTTCTCGTGGTGGCAAATTGACCTCTATGGTCTTCACCTCAAAGCGCCTTTCTTTTAAGTAACTAAAGTGCTGTGGTGGTGGTGGGGAGTTACTGATACTTAGGGCACAATCCTAAACTGGAGTTAGGCCAGCAAAGCTTGGCTGGCACAAGGGACTCCATCAAGTATGTTTGGACCACTCTCGGAGTCAGAGCGGCCAGCACACAGACTGCAGCATCCTCCCTGACTCAGAGAATGGTCCAAACGTGCTTTTCAGTGGCCCTTGTGCTGGCCAAACTTTGCTGGCCTAACTGTGTCAGCCTAACTCAAGGGTAGGATTGCACTCTTAACCAGAGGGAATCCCCCATCCTGCGACTTATGACTGACGGATATTTTGAGGGGAAACGTCACAAAGACCAGGAAACTGGACATGGAATGTTTAAAAATACTGTATGAGTCGAACAGTGTGGCAAGGAAGACAACACCTTTTTTGGGGGGGGGATTCAGAATATTAGCAGATTCAGAATACAGCGGCAAGGAGCTTTGTAAGACCGCCAAACCAGAGTGACCTGTTGTCCTCCTTTTCCAGGACATGTCCTACATTTCAACCTTCTGTCCTGGGTGAATTTCACAATGTCCTACATTTCAAGACAAGACCAGGGGTGCCAGCGTCAAGAGGTGCTGCCAGCATCGCTTATTTGCATGTTTGTCCTTGGTTCCTTTCGTGGTCGCGGTTGCATTATATTTTCTACCAATGATGCAATCTCCAGCGCAGCATTGGTAGAAAATGGGTAAGGAGGACAAGACAATATATAGAACTATATAGAATTAATCAATATATAGAAATGGGTCTTTTTAGCTTTAATTTTGTAATGTGCTACGTTTTGGGGGTGCTGTGTCCTGCTTGGTCCCTCTGCACCAAACAGAGTCGCAGGTTGGCCCCCTCAAACTACTGTGCTGTCTAATTCAAGGGATACATTAAACAGCACGGGGAGATCTCATTCGCGCCTCTTTGCAAACTTCTTGGGGTGGAGGAGGCAGGGAAACTGCAGCCTTGGTGACCATCCAGACTCGAGCACAGGATCGAATCGCAGCAACTTTCTCGAATGCAACGAAGCGAGGCTTCCCCCCGCCCCCTCCCCCGCCCAGGGAGCCACATCTGGCAACCGGCACCTGGGATCAATCAGTAGAAGGCGCTCCAGGAGAACCGGAGGGCGCCTCGGCTCTCTGCACCCAACACAAAGTGGGAGGCAAGAAGACAGCCCCGCGGCACTACCGGACGGACGTACCTGCTCCTTGGTGGAGAAGATCCCATAGGGCAGGTTCTGAATGGGGAAGTCGGAACTCTCGACCACGTGAATGAAAGACATTTCCAGCTCCTCTGGCGGCTCCAGCAAGAAAGAGAGAGGGAAGGAGGCGTGCCGGAGCTCGGCTTTACCCCCGGACAGCTGAGAAGCCCCGCCCCTCGCAGCACTGGAACCAATCCACGCGCTCCTCTCCGGCCCACCCTCCACTCGGTTAATCAATGCCAGCCTTCTGCGTGAGTCAGCAGCAGCAGCAGCAGCAGCAGCAGCCGCCCCCGTTGGGTAAAAAACGGATTCTGGCTAGAGCAAATGTAGGGGGATGCAAGGACGACTTGCGCCCCGCACCCAACATAAGAAAAGCCCCGCTGGATCAGGCCAAAGGCCCTTCTACTCCAGCTTCCTGTATCTCACAGTGGCCCAACAGATGTCTCAGGGAGCACACCAGGCAACAAGATGCCTGCATCCCATCGCCTCTACTTTGCACCTGACATTCTCTGGGAGCCTACATTTAAAACCAAGAGTTGCCCATACCCATCATGGCCTGTAGCCCATGAAAGATTTTTCCTCCATGAATCTGTCTAGTCTGTTTTTGAAGGCAGCCAGGCCAGCTGCTGTCAGTACCTCCTGTGGCAAGGAGTTCCACAGGTTAATTAGCAGTTGAGTAAAAAAGTATTTTCTTTTATTTGTTCTAACTCTACCAACACTCAATTTCAGTGCATATTCTGTTGTGAGAGCGGGGAAAAGAACATCCCTCTCCATCCACCCCATGCGTAATTTTGTACGCTTTCAAAGTAGGTCAGTGCTTCAAGTCAGACCAACTCTGACAGTCACCAACCATCATCAGACGGGGAGTTTACAAGCCCACAGAATTCTTCATGAGGTTATAGAGAGGGTAAGCAAAATGGGGAAGGAGTATGTTGGGGAAGCCCCCAGCCTCTCTGGTTTGTGAAGGCTGGAGATAAAAGCCTAGGCAATTTCATGCAGATTTGGATCTGGCTCTCTCTGACAGGTGTGAAGGTTCACTGTATGCAAATGGCTGCATGGCTAAAGGAAGCTGAAAGTGGCTGCACCCTTATTTTGGAGGTATAAAATCTGGCAGTTTCCCTCCAGGAATTAATATCAAGGGTGGGTGGATGGAAAGACACAACATCAGGACCAAAACACAAGGGGAAGATGTTAAATGCCCCTCCCTGAATGTCACAGTCCCAACTCTGATCTCGCCTCCCTTGCCCAGCTAGGTGTTTTAATTTTTTTTAAAGCAAGACCAAACTGCATGTTTCAACGGACCGTGAAGTCTGGCCCCCTAGTGGAAATTGCTGGAGTCATTTGCGGCTCAACTTCTTGGTGCACTGGGCGTGCGTGTCAATACCAATACTCCCTGCAGCGCAGGCTGCTGTTTCAAACACTGTAGGTGTGGACCCCTTTATTTTCAAAAAGGCTGAACAGAGTGGAAGGAATAAAACTGCAAAGATGCAAAACTGCATGTATTGAATGCATTACTTTATAGAGCACCACACACACACACACACACACACACACACACACAGTGCTTTAACAAATGGAAAATATAGATCCCTGTCCCAAAAGTTTATAATACAGAAAGTGGCACTAGGGAAGCAACAGAGGAGAAAACATAGGCAGGCCAAGGTAAGGAAGAACATGAACATAAGAACACAAGAGCCCCGCTGGATCAGGCCAAAGGCCCATCTAGTCCAGCTTCCTGTATCTCACAGCAGCCCACCAGGTGCCCCAGGGAGGCATGAGACAACAAGATGCTTGCATCCTGTTGCCACTCCCTTGCACCCGGCACTCTGAAGTAGCCTACTACTAATGTAAGGAGGTTACAATCCATCATTGCCTATAGCCCACGATGGACTTTTCTTCCAGAAATCCGTCCAATCCCCTCTTAAAGGCATCAAGACCAGATGCCATCACCACCTCCTGTGGCAAAGAGTTCCATAGATTAACTACCCACTGGGTAAAAAAGTATTTCCTTTTATCTGTTTTAACTCTCCCAACCCTCAGTTTTAGCAGATGCCCCCTGGTTCTGGTGTTTTGAGAGAGGGAAAAGAACATCCCTCTATCGACTCTATCCCTTCCATACATATTGTACCAACAAGCTATTAGGCTTATAGAAGGGAATTATATCCCTCCTTCCACAATGAAGTATGAGTTCATGGTATTCCAGTCTGGTTTCCCAGCCAAGGATTGACCACCAAAGGGCCTGCTTGGCTACAGCAAGGCTGCCGTACCATTTGTCTTTGGAACAATGCTGTGATGCAGAGGCAGGCAAACTTTCTGGCCCAAGTGCCACATCCTTCATTCGTATCAGAAGCACCTACATCAATAGAATTTTATACAGACATCAAAATATATTTTTTATAATGAAATACAAGGTTAAAACTAGATATCACTCTCCCAATACTGGGCCACTTCAACAGCGTTCTCCCTTGCCAACATAAGATCTTTCATTATGCATGTAGAGGGCACTGTAGCATATGTGAGATGGTTTGTTCTTCTCCCCATTCACACAGCATGTCTTTTATGGGGAATCCCCATTTCCTTAGATTGTCCTTAGAGCCTCCTACCCCAGCACGCAGTCGATTTAACAAGATTTCCATACAGGCCACAGTTCTTGGCCTGGGGGTGGGCATATATATGTTTGTGCCCATTCACTCGGCAGCTCCTTGTTTGCTTTCCATAGGTGCAAAGCAGTCTGTGGTGACTGGTTATGGGGGGGGGGGGTGTCACAGTCCTAAGGAAGCTATTGGCCATACAGTGGGTGTGGTTCTAGCGATGTCGCTTTAACCCACTCCTTCTGTACTTTGCTTTCCCGACAAAATTTGGGAGGGGGAAGGCTAGCTAAGTCACCTTTTGTATTGGAGTCGGTTTTAGGCATCCTGTGACCAGTCTTGCCGTTTCATTTAATGCCACATCCACCTGTTTTGCACGATTACCAGACAGAACTGGCATATTCTCCAGCCGAGTGGCATAGTGCTAAAGCGGAAGTCCTTAATACATGCAGTTGGGCACCCCATCTGTGCCCAAGATTTAGCCGAGAGGGTTAGGGCAGAAGATTTAGCCGAGAGGGTTAATGCCTCCGTTTGCCCGAAGATAACACCTGAAGATCTCAAGGTCGTGAGCTCGGGACTGCCGGAAGTCTCTGAGCAGCAGACCTTGGAAACTGCGGCTGATTAAAAGCTGAGTTTCAGCTGCCTCGTGGGAGGAGGAGTGTGCTGAAATCAGCTGCATCTCTGGTGGCAGCAGGGAAGCCTCATCAGCCAGCAGACGACAGACGGGTGGCTAAAGAAAGAAGGCTAAATCCAGAAAGAAAGATCTGTAGGAGTGTTGTTCTTGGAAGATAGAACATTCTGTAAAATTGTAAAAACCTTCGGGTTTGTGAGAAAGTCTGCCTATGTAAACCGCCTTGAGTTCAATCATTAGAGAAATCTAGTGATCTTAAGAAAGGCGGTATATAAATAAATGTATTATTATTATTATTAATTATTTATCTTGGGTTATTTTCAGGATATTATTTCTGGCGAAGACCTTTTCCCATTCAGAGTGCCACATTAACATATGGGAAACTGTAGAGAGGGCCCATAACACCTACGTGACAACACTAATTTTTGAATTGGAGAAGTTCTGAGAAAGGAAACAGGAGGTTTTCCTTTTCTGCTCTCCTCCTCCTCCTCCCATTTCTAGCAACTTCTTTTAGACACGCACGGCTCCTAGACAGGAAGCCTCTTGCTCAGTCCACGTGTGGTTGCTTCCATTTGTTGTGCCCCCCCTTGCCATGCCTGGAAGTTAGTGCAATCCTAGGTGTGTCTACTCAGAAGTCAGTCTCCAGTGGGACTTCCTCCTAGGTTCGTGTGCATAGGATCGCTGCCCTAGACTGCTACACTGGGCAGCGCCAGCTCACACAGAGAAGAGTCTCAGGGCTTCAGTCTTGGCGTGACAAGCATGCAAAGGGCTGACTTGGAAATCCTTGCAGGCCAGATCCAACCCCTTGGGCTTGCTTTGCCTAACTGTTTGTCCTTCCACTTCAATCCCCCTTTTTTATCCTCCCTTCCAGGCACAAAATTAACACGCACACAATTGCCTCCAAGTCCCAATTTTTAAAAATTTTATTTAATCAAAGTTAAAGACGTGGATGAACATAAATACAATACAGTTAAACTTCATCATTCTTCATATTGGTGTACATAAAGACCCAATAACATAAACCCCAAAAGGAAACCTGCAGTCGGTAGTGAAGTGCAGACAATCTCCCAACATGCACACAGAAAAAAAAAAACTCCAGAAGATCTCTGAAAGGAAGAAAGCCCCACACAAACTTTAGAATCTTAGCACACGCGCACGCACGCACACACACACACACACACACGCTCCTCACAAATGATTCATACATAAATAGGTAGTGGGTGCAAACAAGCTATTATGCTAACATACGTATAAACCTCTGTTAATGGAAAAACAAAAACCAAGCAGCCGTAATGATTAAAATACATTCAGTTACTGATCGCTAGTTGTGCCGTACAAGGCGTTATCAAAAAAGGGAAATCGTGCTGCAGAGAAAGAAGAAGAAGAAAAAGCTATATACAAAGGAAGGAAAAAAACGGACAAGTTAATGCATGCATGTTTTGTACTGGGGGGAAAAAGCGCTGCTGCCTTCCGATATATTAACTAAAATTAAAAGTTATCTTAAAGGATAATACTTGTATAGCAATGGTATTCACTCAGCAGCCCAAACGACCACATAGTGAATATCACAAGTGTAAAGGTTACTTAAATCTCCAGCTGTCGGGAAGAAGAAAAAAAAACCTGCAATAAAATAAGTGTTCAGTCATGTCTTAAAAAGAAAAAAAAATCTATTTTCAGATGACATGCATGATTCGAAATACACGTCCCCTATGTTTCTGAAGTCTAAGGGAGGGGAAAGGGAGGGGGAGGGGAGGAAGAAGGTCAAGTCAATTTCGTCTGCAGATGGTCAAAAAATTTTTAATATTCCAGCCAGAGAAGCAGTTCAAATCTTCTGGATCTTTTCACCAACAACTACAGGATTCTCTTTTCTGATTTTCTCAGCAGCGTCGGCTTTGTAATTGTAAGAGCAACTGTGGACATCTGAGTAACGGTGTACACCGCAGAAAACGTTTCCGCACCTGCATTCAAACCCTGCAAAAGAGATGGCAGACACTAAGAGATGTTTGGCCTCGGGAAAAAGAACATGCGCTGTTTCTTCTTTAAAAAGCCCCTTGGCCCATCCCTCTCCACTAAAAACCAACTCCACTTGCCAGAACTATTGGGAAGTCTGAATAAGGGCTGATCGGTTGGTCGCAAGTTGAGAGGTCAAAGCAAATATGGTGACACAGCAACCACCACTACCAGCCTCCTAGTACGAGGCACTCCAAAACTGGCAACTTAGAAGAAAAAACAAAGATGTGCACCAGCTGCGACTGGAAGGGTAGAGTTTTGGAGTACACCAAGAATGGACTAGTATGATCCACAAGCTACATGGAAATTTAGATTTTTGGTTCAAAATTCAGGGGGCTGATGAGATTTGTAGGAAGCAGCAAAATTGGGCAAAAATCTCAGGGCAGGCTGGCCAGCAGGGAGAGGCAGTGGTCCTTCTGATTTTATTGCTGCTGCCTCTGATGGTGGCGGAGCTCCTTGTGATGGTCTCTGAGGACCTATGGTTCTGAGGACATTATGCTGCTGTAGGACATGGGGGTGGGTGGCGTAGGGGAGGACCGACACAGAATGGTGGTTGCTGGCCAGGAGAGCACTGGTGAAGTTCACCTGTTACTTCTGAAGGTACCCAAAATCCTCCGCAACTTTAGAGGCTGCAAGCAAGGCTATGAAATGGGGAGAGGGAAAGGGCATTTGGGTCTATCCTTACATTAAACCCGTAGTCAGTGGTGTCATGCAGCCGGAATGCTGGGCGGGAGGAACGGGTGAGCGGCAGCCCGCCTGTTGCGTGCCGCTCCGTTTTGCCGTCTTCCCCGCCCCCGGGCTGCCGCTCACCCGTTCCTCCCGCCCAGCATTCCGGCTGCATGACACCGCTGCCCGTAGTCACTACTTGTGTATTGGGGGAGGGGGAGAGTCAGAAATATCAACCATGGAACACTTGCGTTCTCCCTCCCCGCCCCCAGACTCTCATATTTATACTAGATGCCCAAGAATGCCTTTTTGCTCCAATTAAAGTAGCTCCCCTATTTTTATAAACAGGTTAGGTTCCAGGCAACTGTGTGCAGGTTGTTTGGTTCTTAAGAATAATATTTAGTTGAAGAATTTATACCCTGCCTTTCCCATGCCAAAGCAAATGCCCAGGGCGGCTTAACCACAATAAGTAAAGCACATTAAAATATTGAAAAACGGCAGCTGTGCTGCCCCCTCCAGCACCACCGGCAACCAGGAGGAAATGGCCCTTTTGTTTTTAGTGGTCAGCATCACCGGGGATGGCGTCGGCTTCACTATGGCTTCCCTACTCAGCAGTGTGGGCTGCAAACCTGAAGTCAAGGCTGAAAGTGTTGTAGTGTTGTTTGCAAGTTGACCATTCCTCAGTAGGAGCTTCTGTGTTCCTGTACTCTGCTTTCCAGCCAGGAATGGCTTGCAAAGCAGTTCATACCTAGGGGTATTTTTTTGGGGTGCTTCCCCCCCCCCAAATTCTCTATTAAAATAGCAAATTGCAGTGTTATATTTTTTTAATTCTACATTCTCATTCCAAGTTCTCATTTTTATTAATTTTAAATGCTTTAAAAGTGTACTAGGTAGATGATACGGGTGATATAGTGTCAGCAGATGCAGCCACAGTATTATTTCTAATTGGAAAAGTAATTATTTTAATTTCTGGAAAACAACTTAAACACCAAAATGTGGTGCTTTCTGTTTTTATTCAGGTACTTTTAACTGCCAAAAGGTGGTTATTAATGTCCAAAAGCCGGTTTTCAACAAAACTCCCCACCCCTATTCATAACAATTAAAATCCATCAGAAAGATACAAGGCATCAGGAACACACAGAAGTCTATTCTGGTCCTTAGCAGCTCATGACATCATACAGGTTGCAGGCACTGTGTTCCAGAGGGAACATTAAAGCATACAGGCGAATTTTCTCTCTCACACACATGACAAAAGGCAGGGTTTCTTCAGAACTTACCAGTAAGACCAACCTTCTTCCGGCACATAAAGCAGCGAGTTTTTTTCTGTTTTGGTTTGTCGAGTGACTTGTCTTGTTCTTCAGAGGAAGGCTCTGCGCTATCTGATGCTGAAGCTAAAGAGAACACACACAACGTAAGTGAAAAAAAAATGGGTTTAAAGAAACAACATGCATGACAAGCCTGAAGTCCATTTTGCAGCTGCAGATCCTGTATGGTGGCAAAGAATTCCCCCCCCCCTCAAAGCTACAAACCTGCACACACCCAAAACGTTTATCTGGATTCCTCCCTTATTCAGCCATTTTTAAAAAATGCTGTTTGCTCTGTAAAAGGGTGTGCATTAATTATCTTGCATTAATCTCCTGCTGGGTCATAAGATATGAAAAAAAAAATTACACTGAGTGCATAGCTTCATGTTAAAAAGCAGTTTGAATTTAGCAAAAATAGAAGGTGATGCTCAGCTGCTCATGAGAACAACTGCAGTTTCTCTGAAGGGAACCCTCTGTAAATTAACTCATAACCCCCACCTCATTGTTGCCAACCAGGGCACAACAATGCTTAAGGGCAGGCATGCTTCCCAAGTGGCAGGTGGGTGTGTTACTGCTGCCCCCCCATGTCAAGGTCCTGTGGAAATGCCCACCAGCAGTGGCAGCTTCTGTGACAAAGAGCAGCACTTGGGCAAAGACCTGAGCCCTCTTTCCAGACTGTGCTGCCCTCCCACACATCTGCTACTAACACAGAGAATCAAAAGATACAAGGGCATTCTTGCATTTAACAACATACATAGTTGGCCAGAGCCTACAGAATTGTAAGAATATCAGAAGAACCCCACTGGATCAGGCCAAAGACCCATCTAGTCCAGCCTCCTGCATCTCACAGTGGCCCACCAGATGCCTCAGGGTGACACATGAGACAACAAGATGCCTGCTTCCTGTTGCTACTCCTTTGCCCCTGGCTTTCTGAGGTAGCCTGCTTCTAAAACCAAGAGTTGCACATGCCCAACATGGCCTGCAATGGACCTGTCTTCTAGAGATCTGCCCAAAACCCACCCACCCCATTTTAAACTCATCCAGGCCAGATGCCATCACCACATCCTGTGGTTAGGAGAGCCAGACTAATTACACACCAGGTAAAGCAATATGTTCTTTTATCTGGCCCAACTCTCCATTTTAGTGGATGTCCCTTGGTTCTGGTGCTATGCAAGAGGGAAATCCATCCCCTGCACTATTTTAATATATCCCAATCATGTCCTAAGCACCTTTTTTTCTAGACCAGAGAGCCCCGAATGCTGTAGCCTT
Organism: Lerista edwardsae; assembly: GCA_029204185.1. NCBI lineage: Eukaryota > Metazoa > Chordata > Lepidosauria > Squamata > Scincidae > Lerista > Lerista edwardsae. The sequence goes on from JAJKFI010000026.1 coordinate 2,047,114, forward strand.
TCCTCATTAGAGAGATGCCCCAACCCAGTAATTTTGGTTGGTCTCTTATTCACCTTTCCCAGTTCCACAGTGTCCTTTTTGAGATGTGGTGATCAGAACTGTACACAATACTTCAGATGTAGCCTCACCATCCTCATGCTGGGAAAGATGGAAGTCAAAAGGAGAAGGGGGCGGCAGAGGATGAGATGGTTAGACAGTGTCACCGAAGCGATGAACATGACATTGGGCGAACTCTGGAAGCTAGTGGAGGACAGGGAGGCCTGGCGTGTGGTGGACCATGGAGTCGCGAAGAGTCGGACACGACTTAGCGACTGAACAATTATAATATTGCCCATTTTAGTCTCAATCCCCTTTGATCCTGAGCATGGAATTGGCCTATTTCACTGCCATCACACACTAAGTTGACACTTTCGCGTAGTTGCCCACCAGCACCCCAAGATCTCTCTCCTGATCTGTCATATACAGCTCAGAATCGGCAAGGTGGGTGCATGACCAGCCTTGTGGACTGCATGTAGCTTGAGACTGTGGTGGGCCAGATGTATTGCTACAGATAACCACACCTTCCTTCCATGGTGGAATTCACAGGGGAATTCTCAGGTGGTGACCCATTCTATCCCTCAAACCTGCTTAGCTTCAACAAGGGGCCTGCAGCAGGCCATGGTGACAGATGTGCAGGCCTGATGCTGAGTCAATGGTGGGAATCCCAAGGAAAGCCCACTGAAATGGGAGACAAAACTGCTGTACTGAGGATTGCTAAGAATTCATTACCGTCGGGCCAGTTAGCGGGGTGCTTGGAAAAGCTGACTCCTAGTTTTGTCCTCTATGGCCACAATGTAATGGTACTACACGAGCATTGGGTGGGCTGGTGGGATTTGAGAGGGGGGAAAGAAAACCACTTTGCTCTTCTTACTTCAGAGCAGCTGCTTTTTGGAGCAAGCGGAGCACATCTGCTAGAAAAAGAGAAGTGGGCTCGCTTAGAAGGATGCGGCAGAAATTTCGATGACACCTCTGATTCTTCTACGCCTTGCCTTCTTGGGAGACGAGCGGAAAGGGCAGACCCATAGACCACACAGCTCAAGGGCTGCTTTTGTAACTCGGCAGAGATTAATCTATCACACGCATGAATGCAAGGTGGGAAGAGGAGCAAATAAGGAGGACACAGCCAAGCTGCCGTGAATAGGGACAGGTGAGCAGCTTTGAACCAAGTGCATGGTGGACCATGCATCCACCTAGCCCTCCGACTCCCTCTGATCATCATCATCAGCTCTCCAGTGGAGATCTCTTTAACTGGAAATACCAGGGGTTGAATCTGGTACAAGCAAAAAAAGGGTGGTCACTCACTGATCTGTAGCCCCTACAAGCGCACACACCCACACACACCCACAGCCATGACCCAAAGAAACACAATTCCGTTCCACATTTCAAGGGTTCCGAACATGGTTTTCTCAAACAGTGGCCCTTCCCCTCTTTCGCAAAATAGCACACAGAACATCATTCTTGAAACTGACATGACTTTCAGAAGCTGGGGGACCACTGTGTTCTGAAAAATTCTTCCCTGCATAGCACAGCACTTACCATTCTGTGCTCCAGTGGCTTCTCTATCCTGCTGATCACCCAGAAACTCACATTGGGCAGCTGCTTCCACCCAGCAATCTGGTGTGTAGCCTGCTGGGGCAACCGGCAGTGGAAGCAGCTGCCAAGAGCAAGTTTCTGGAAATGACCAGCAGGAAAGATAAGCCACTGGAGACCAGAACGGTAAGCTCCTTGTCGCGAAGACGTTTTTCGGGCACTGGATCAGGCCGCAGGCTGGGGTTTGGTGCTTACTGATCTGTATGAAGCTGCCTTGTACTGAATGATACTATTGCAAGCAACACTATTGCTCCCTCTCTCTTCTTAGTTCATTATACCTACAGGGAGGCCTACAGGAGAATATTTCCTACCTGAAGGTATGAGAAATTGGACTCAGGACCTTCTCCATACAAAACAGGTGCTCCACACCACTGAGTTATTGGACATCTGCCTGTTATTTGAGGGACAAATTGTCCAAAATTCTTCGAGGCAGCCCAAGGAGTTCTCTAGACTGTTTTAGTTCCAGCGTGTGGCCTTCGTGGTTTTATTTCTCTTGACTTACAAGTAGGGTTGCATGATGGAGGGACTGAAATTTAACACTCAAGGTATGTATGGGCTTTTCACCCCAAATCCACTGCTGGCAACTGTCCGAACAGGTGGCCGGTGAGTGAGCGTATGCAAAAAACCCTCACACAGAATGAACATTTTCCGCTCTGGATTCTGCAGAGCTGAACTCCTTCCTTCTTGCAACGCTACTTTTCTTACCAAGGACTCCACAACACCAAGATCAAAACTGGTTGCAATCTGTCGCGTCATGTTACCATACTGATTAGCTGGTGGTGTCCATTTCCCAACTCCTGGAGGAGGGGGGTGTTGCAGAACGAGAACAGGTATGCAGCCCAAGGGTAGAATGGTTCTTAAGTGTAATGTCTGAGGAAGTTAGTCGTGGCACTTAACTCCCCCCCCCTTTAAAAAACCAAAAACTGAACAGCATTGGAAAGAGACAAAATACAGCACACCCCAGTTTGTTAGTGACAACTGTGTAAGAATAAGCCTATATAAAGCCCATCAGTCAAGCCTACAATGCGACACATTGCCTGGACAGAAAGGAGGTGGTGTTTGGGGCGGGGGTGGGGGGTTTAAATACTTCAATTTAAAACTACCACACATTTTTAAATCTGGCTGTATTATTTTCTTGTGGGATGTTGTTGGCATGTTATGAACAGCTCTGAATGCTTTTCAGATTCCAACTGCATGCTGTTTTGGGGGCCATGGGCAAAAGATGCCGCTGAAAATGGCTTCGAAAGAACAGAGCAGCCAGCCAACACTCGACTACCAGTTGCTGACAGGTCCAACTGCGACCCCTGCGATCTCCCATTGATCAGCCGAGACAGAGAGGAGGTCAAGTTGTTGGAACAGCTGGAGCAGCAGGAGCCTGCCCGTTCAATATCAGTCAAGCTTTCCTCATGCAGCTCAGTCTGGATCGGCTTACCAAAAAACTACATTAATGTTATTTGCCATTTGTTAGAGAGCTCTGGTGAAATAAGTCAGAGATTGGCTGACAAGTGTTGTATTTTACATCAACCCCCTTTTCTTACTTTAATCCAGAACAGGTGGGATCATCCAGCAGCTGAGTGAAAGCATCCACCTGTGGTCAGTTGCAGCTTTTGGTCATCTGCCTTAGTCAGGGTCCTGGCTCAGATGTGACTACGCTCTTGGGTACTCAGAGAGAGAGAACGGTGGGAGCAGGTCTAGAGGTTGTGCGTTTGCTCCCTTCTGTGCTTGAATGGAAGGAAGATCATCTTGCTCTCGAGAACCCACCACAGCAAGATACTTTTGTATGCAGAAGAGGATTTAACCAAGATGAGATTTTTTGGTAGACATATAACCCACTGGCAAGCTACATGAAGCGAGGATCATGCTTCATTACAGCATAGCAGACTAATAAGGAAGATTTAATGGGCTGATATGGGGGAAAGGGGTGTCTATTACTTCCAAAAACCCATTAAATCCAAATGCACTGAAGTCAATGGAGATGTGTATGTGCCAAATGTATACCGCTAGTTTTCAATGAGCAGAAGAAATCAGTTGTTTCTGAAGCCTGTTGACATGTTTCTGAACACTCAGTGTTGACTGTTCACATTACTTCCGTAACACCATCACTGTAGAAGTGATGCAATAGAAGTTAGTAAATAAATGATGCCATCTCTTCTCCAACTTCACTCTTACCTTGGAACTCCAAATCATAAATGCCATCAATGTGCAATTAAAAAATCCAGCAGAATGCTACTGAAAGGTCAACTCCTGGTTCCAGTATAGATAAATATGGATCTTACAACCTAAAACTCATTTGCTTGCATCCACGAAAGCTGTGCATTTCTCAGCCCTATCTGGAGATGTCAGGATTTGAATCTGGAACTGTCTGCACGCCAAGCTGGTACTCCACCCCAGATAATTGATCTAACCCTCATTCTTTTGAGCCATATTGTGTTTTTAATTGTCACTTTCATTAGTTTTTGCAAAGCTTTAATGGTATTGATTGTTAGCTACCTTGGGCATTTTTATTTTAAAGCGGTCAGATTATTTAAAAAAACAACCCTCTCTCAGGTCCTTTGATCCTACTTGATCTGAAAGAGTCGGACCATATCCAATGAGTGGTAGGGCAGCTGAGAACAGTCAAGTTCCCAAATAACTCTTTCATTCCTTCTACCTTTGAACTCCAGAAGATAAATGAGATCCACATGAAGTTCAACAAATCCAGCTGAATCATACTGAAAGATTAACTCCTGGAGATACTACACCAAGTTCGTTCCAGGACAGATAAATGAATATGGAATGTAGAAGTGTCAAGACCTAACTGCAAAGCCAGATGAAAAATGGTAACGGGTGAGACCTCTCAGCAAGTCAGGAGGCTTTTATCAAAGGGTTTATTACACCAGAGTCCATTAGGAGAGACAGGGATAAAGTTACATAGCCCTGAATTTACAGCGCATCAGGTCCTGTAGCATCCAGCAAATTTCCTCCCAATTTTTGAGCTAGAATATGCTAAATGTTCTATGAGAGATGCTGAAGTATGCCTTGAATATTAAGCAGCCCAAATTGAATTTTTCCAACTTAGGCTTTTTGTTATGAAAAGGAAGATTTAAGCTACCATGTTCAATGCATTCAACGCTATTTTCCATTGTAGGAAGGACAGCTATGCATTGTTTGGCTGTCTCAATCCCGGCCAATACACAGAAAGAGATGTCATCCTAAGGCAAGAGTCAGGTGTGCTGGTTCCCCAATACCTTCCCCCCTCTATTGCCAACAGGTGCCAGGACTCCTTTGCCCCAAAAGCACCAGCTCATACCAAAACCAGTCCTTAACGGCTGGAAAGTGGAGGGTGCTAAACACAGAAGGCCACGCTAATCATGATATTGTGCTAATGTGATATTGTGCTTTTACTAACTGAGCATTTCATGTATTTTTTAGTGCATGAGTGATACACGCCCAATCTCAATTTAATCCAGAGAAAACTGTGTCCCAAATACTGTATTAGTACATTTGAGAGCCATCGTTCAGGAAGCCCCTCTTCTGACTGAGGATTTGGTGCAGCCCAGTATGAAGGGTGCAAGCTGTACACCCAGTTTGAATTTCATCTCTGTTATAAACTCATTAGACGGGGTAAGGCAACATAAAGCACACTAAAGGAACACCAGTATATGCACAGACAAGCTACGGCTTCTGCAAGCAACATGCTTCCCATGTGATTCTTTGATTTGGCTACTGACCCCAACTAAGAACCAGGCCCCTAGTTTTCTAAACCAGGGGCCTTCAAACAACGGCCTGTGGGCCGATTCTGGTGTATGGGGAAATCTGACTGAACAAGCCTGCTGGGGCATGTGATGATAGACACGACTGCCCAGAGCGTCTCTGTGGGCAGTGACATTAGCAGTGGCAGTGCTCTGGACCGATCTGCGCCACTCACAATTGGGAAGAATTTCCTGTACACAGTGGTCCATGGTTTGGAGACTTCTAAACTAAACTACCTGAAGATTACAAAAAATGGAGAGACAATGCCTTCTCTTGTGATAATTTCTTTAGCACAGAGAATTGCCAGGTAATGGATCTTCAAGCCTATAGTCACGTGGAGAGTAGTTATCCTAGAGGAAGAATCCTAGAGAAACAAGCAAGTCTTTCATCTCACTGAGGCGATTAACCATGCAGGGCATTTAATTGACAATAACTCATGTCCCCTGCTGGTGGCAGCAACTCCTGTCATGGTTTTCGACAAAGGTGCGGGAATTAGGAAAGGGGGGGAAAAAGGAAGTCCTATTTAATGAGGTCTAGAAACTTGGAAATTCCAGACAGGTTAAAATCTCCTCACCATTCACATCCTATTTCATCACACCCATAAACAAGCAAACACATTTGAGGGGGAAAAACAAGAGTTTGCACAGCAGGATAGGAGCATTAGGTGATTGAAGCTTGTGTTATTTTGCCTGCAACACCCTTATTTTTAATGGAATAGCATGAAGTTAAAGATCTGAGGCTGCAAATGGAAACATGAAGAGAGAAAAATGAGATATTAGAGAAGAATCATGACACAGGGCAGATTTAAACAAGCATGCAGAAACAGTTGAATTTCAAGAGTCACAAAAATCAAAGCTCCTTTCTCAAGTACATCATGCACACAAGAATCTCAGAGAACATTAGCAGCAGAAGCAGATTAGAAGAGGACATTTGCAAATTGAAAGCAACATCAAGACCGATAATGGGGGGAAAGAAAAAGAGTATGTGAGAAATGCTGCAGCTTCCGACTTCCTGATAAGACTGGGCATGATCCAGTGAGTTTAAGCACTTCTGAAGTCCCACTGGTTCCAATGCAAAAATCAAGCTTGTGGATAGATCTCTACTCTGCCTTGGACATCAGTGGGACTAAAAGAGTGCTAGATCGTGCCCACCTGTACATTCCTAGAAGTGAATGTTTCCGGTGACTAGTCTACTTCACCTAATTTACAACCCAGTGTTTCCCAAACTTTTGATACCCGGGGCATTGGGTTTTTTTTCCCTTCTCGATTAAACTGGAGGCACACTTCACTCACACTCTGGAAGAGGCATGTTTTCTCAATCAGCTTCTACAATAAGTGGGGCAGGCACCCTCTCTGAAACATCAGGGAGCCCCACTGAAAATAATCTCCAGTGTCCCGCTCCCCCCGTCACCCAGGACACCGGGGATCCCCCTTTTCCTTTTCAGCTACAGCACAGAATCCTGCTATGTCCTTACTCCCTCTCTTGAGGTGACATCACTGTTCAGATACTGGTAGTAGAGAGAGAGAGAGAGAGTGGGGCAGTCTAGGGCCCCCTGCACAATGGAGGCACCCAATCTGGTGGCTTAATTTTCCACAGCATGCTTCAGCCCCTCATGTGGCACACAGTTTGGGAATCACTGTTAAAACATAACATGGTTATGTCAACAATGAAACTCACTTACCTACTGTGTTTAGTGTTAGGTCTGTATCGTGGCTCTTCGGTCTCACTTTTGCGCTCTCATCTGGGAAATCCGGGTCATCTATATTATTTTCTATGCTTGCATCATAATCACACTCTGTTTCTGAGCCCCTGGTAGTGTCAGGTAAATCTGAGTTATCCATCGATAATTCCTCTCCGGTACTGTCTATTGAAATTGTCTCGGCAAGGTCCACTGATGTTGGTTCTATTTGTTCAACGGGACATGTATTTTAGGTATGTATTTTTAAACACACACACACAAATACACAGTCTGTGCACTCAGCTTTAAAGTTTGCTTGCATTGGTTACACAGTTTTTTTTCAATTACTTGCATTTCAGGGTAACAATATGGAGCCTGTCAACTCTGCAAGCATACTGGGGTGGCAGCGGCTCTAATGCTAGCGAAAAAAGGATTGTTTAGGAAAGTATGCGATTTTGATCTGTTCTGTTATCACTGGAAACAGAGAACAGGAAAAGTGTTGGAATTATAGAGAGGAAAGAAAGGGCGTTGAAGAGATGTACTTTTTTCCATTTTGACAATAGGCTTTTGCAGTCCAGTCCACCCTCTCTTAGCAAAATATTCTCAGTTGCTTTGCAGCACCAAATCACATGAGATCTCAGGATGAAGACTTTTCTAACACAGAGGAAATGACAAGCAAATGAACAGTGAGAGAGATGGGGGAATCAATAAAGTAAGTTAACACACAGGAAGGACACGAAGCAACACAGATGGCCTTTTCTTATATATTACCTTTGGGAGCACTATGGCAAAGAGCTCTCTTAAGAACATAAGAACTCCCCTGCTGGATCAGGCTGAAGGCCCACCTAGTCCAGCTTCCTGTATCTCACAGTGGCCCTGCAGATGCCTCAGGGAGCACACAAGATGACTGCATCCTGTTGCCACTCCCCTGAATCTGGCATTCCAAGGTAGCCTATTTCTAAAGTAAGGAGGTTGCCCCAACCATCATGGCCTGTAGCCTTGATGGATGGGCTTTTCTTCCAGAAATCTGCCTGATCCCCTTTTAAAGGCGTCTAGGTCAGATGCCATTACCACCCGCTGTGCCAAGGAGTTCCACAGATTAATTACCCACTGGATAAAGTAGTATTTCCTTTTATTCATTCTAACTCCCTACACACAATTTTAGCTGATGTCCCCTGGTTGTGGTGTTGGGAGAGAGCGAAAAGAACATCCCCTATCCACCCGTGTGCCTGAAGGGTATGAAAAATAGAAGGAGCTACACATACCAGTTCACACATTGATCTTCCCTATGCTAAAAGCACTTCCACCTAGGAAGTGTGACATCCACATATAGATCAGCATGTTCAGCTGCCTACCCACACCCTTCTCTGAACGTACTTGTGGTGGGCACACCTTGGGAAGGTGTCACTGACCCTGCCTTCTTAGTGTACACATATGTACACATATGTACAAGCAAAATGCACACACGAGCAAGTGGCAGATGAGCGGCCCGTTCACATGCGGAACTGTTGCCCGTTGTGGGAAAAATACACAAAGCATGAAGTTGCTCTTACGGAACATCCATACCAACGATCAATTCAAACTACCCAAGTGGAGCATTACACATGCATTGGCAGGGCTCTGAAAATGGGGCACACAAATCAGTTGGCAGAGAATGCACCATGGCCAGGTGCATTCCTCGTCCCCTCCAACTGAAGGCTCTCAGGTAGAAAAACAGAGAAAGACACGCCCGAGAGTTTGGAAAAGTTGCAAGTCATCACTCCCATGAGACAGCCTGGGGAGAGTTTGGTCAATGAGTAGAAGGAGTTGCCTTGAACCAAGTCTAGCTGAAGCCCAACCCACGTGTGCTGTAAAATCACAGAAGTCCAAACCGCCCTGAGCATGGGAAGAATTGCAAGTGCCAATATTTACACTGATCCACAGCTGTGGTCAGAAGTGCATTAACTAATGTGCCAGCTATGGCCTCTCTCGTAGATGGCAGGCTCACCGCCGTCACATGTGCCTTGGTAGTGTCTAGGCTAGAGCGCGGCAGCCCAGAGTGGGGCCCTCTTGGATAAGTGTTTCAAAACTGCAGCCGGGGTAAAATGGTACAGCCAAACTACTGTGCTCATGGCATGAATTGGGCAACTCCGCGACTGTGCCTACCAGTTAGTTTCCAAGTGCAACTCAAAGTCCTGATTATCTTTAGACCTCTTATCTATGAAGTACCAGCTTCTGCCGCATAAATCTGCCTGCCTTTTGAGAGAATCTGTTGTTTCTCTGTTTCATGCCTGCCCCATCAGAGATGCAGTTGGTGGTGGTAATATCATTTCAGTGTGGAATCTAGGCTTTGGAACTCCCTCCCACAGGAAGTTCACTTGACCCCATTCTCCAGGTTATCCAATGAGACACAATAGTTTTGTCTAAGCATTAGACCTTTGGATTGGAATTTATTTATTACAGTTTTTATATATTATCTTGCTCTTATATTCAAGGTTGTTTACACTGCAGGCTAGCCATAAACCCCATTTTTTTCAAATGGGATTTTTACAAGTATTGTTCTATGAGGAAACTCATCTAGAACCTTGGTTTCTCCTTGGTTCTGATATTATGTTGCTGATATGTTGATATTATGTTGCTGCTGATTTTGCTTTTCATTGCCCCATTTTTGCTTATTTCATTTACTGCATATATTGATTTTTTTTAAATGGGATTTTATTGTGATGTACACTGTTTTGGAAACCTCAGCATGGAACAGTAGCCTAATATATAAATAATCCATGTTTAATCACACTTCTACAAAGTTTCAAATCAGAGCAATGACAACTTTTAATATACTCTTTAGGTTAAAATTCAATATATACAAATCTAACTTGGCTAAAAGCTGTGTGATCATACTTCCCTCCAAAATAAACTGCATATTGTACTTTACACATATCTTCAGACTTTGATGTCACTCATGATCCATATCTAAAATGTAACATAAGAAAGCAGCCTCTGGGAGGAGAGGAAATCACTGAAACAAGAATATTAATGGGAAAGTACAGACTAGAGCAGTGGTTCTCAAATGTTTTAGTACCGGGACCCCCTTTCGAGAATAGCAGTCTGTCCGGGACCCACCAGAAATGATGTCATGATCGGAAATGCCTTCACTGTGACACCAGAACCTGCTGCTTTCCTGAGAACGCAGCAATAAATGGGGTTATTTCTCAGTCATCTTCCAATAGCAAAGTGAATCAGAAAGGAAAAAAAAACTTATTTACAACCTCAATACAAGGAAAATAACCACACCCCTCCCCCTTTCCAGCATCCCATCATCCCATATTTTCAATACGGCTGTCCTAGGTGCTTCGCAACCCACCTGAAATTGGCTCATGACTCACAGTTTGGGAACCACTGGACTAGAGTATTTAACTTCCTGTATTCGAAACCAAGTAGAAGTGTCCAGGCCACATCAGAACATTATTTTACAGGGTCTGACTTTCACACATAATTTTTTATACAGAACAATTCCCTACCATCTGGGCCTTCCATAGAGCAATCCTAACCACCTTTGTGGTGTCATTGGGGCATGTGCTGCATCCTGCAGTAGGGGGCAGTCACGGAGGCCTCCTCTAGGTAAAGGAATGTTTGCTCCCTCACCTCAGAGCTGTATTGCTCTTACTCTGGTGCTGGAAAGTTGGTTAGGACTGCGCCCTTAGTGAGCTTGCTCTGGTCCAGGACGCTGGTACACATAGTCCGGTGCATTCAGCTTCGAAAATGGTCTAAACTCCAAGTAATTGTAAGAGAAGCGTTCTCTGCAGGATTTGACAGTACTAGGTGTGCGTATTGCATGGAAAAAAGTTCCAGAGGCTCCGCGGATCCCAAGTGGTTAATGCCCTTGGTGCCAGGCTGAGAATGGGCAGAAATCACGCAAAATCACGCTTTCAGTCCCTCCCCAAGCTAGGAAACGGCCTGAAAAGCCCCGAAACTTTGTGTCCTGGCAGAGCAGGGCCCACTGTTGGCAGGACAGAAAGTTCAGGAGGTTTAGAGGCCACGAAGTGGTTAATGCCCTCGGTGCCAGGCTGAAAACGGGCCAAAATCATGCAAAATCACACTTTCAGGCCCCCCAAAGCTGGGGGACAGCCTGAAATACCCTGAAACTTTGTGTCCTGCCAGAGCAGGGCCTGCTGTGTGCTGGTCAGAAAGTTCAAGGACTTTACAGGACCCTGTGTGCCCCCAATGCAGCAGGTGCCAGGCTGAGAACGGGCAGAAATCATGCAAATTGAAGCTTTGCGGGGCCCCCAAAACTGGGGGACAGCCAGAATTGCCCTGAAACTCTGTATCCTGTCAGAGCAGGGCCTGCTGTTTGCTGGACAGAAAGTTCCTGGATCTTACAGGACCCTGTGTGCCCC
>JAJKFI010000026.1:2064073-2109085 GCA_029204185.1 Lerista edwardsae
TAATAATAATAATAATAATAATAATAATAATAATAATAATAATAATATTCATATACCGCCTTTCTTAGGTCACCAGATTTCTCTAATGACTATAACTCAAGGCGGTTTACATGGGCAGACTTTATTCAGAAACCTGAAGGTTTTTACAATTTAAACAAAAATGTTCTATCTTTCAAGAACTGCACACATACAGATGGATCTTTCTGGATTTAGCCCTTCTTTCTGGCCACCCGTTTGTCTTCTTGCTGGCTGATAAATGGCTTCCCTGCTCCCACCAGAGAAGCGGCTGAACTTCGGCACAACTCCCCCTCACACAAGGCAGCCGAAGCTCAGCTGTTAATCAGCCGCAATTAACGAGGTCTGCCGCTCACAGAGACTTCCGGCTGTCCCGAACTGGCGACCTTCAGATCTTCAGCTCTTATCTTCAGGCAAACGGAGGCATTAACCCTCTCGACTAAATCTTCTGCCCTCTCGACTAAATATACCCCTAATTACTGGATTCCTGTGGTTAACTTGAAGGGATGTATGCTGTATGTCTATGTACAGTGGGCCCTCCTTATCCATGGGGTGAGGACCCATGGATTTGAAGGAGGTCATCTGGAGGACCTACCAGAAGCAACTGGAGATGGCTTGTGGCTGCAACTGCACAGCCTCCCTGCACCTCAGAAGGCCTCTCAGATGTGACTGGAAGGCACTTCTGATTTGCCAGGCCAGGACCCCCACCCCAAACAGATTTCATTATCCTGGAATGGATCCCCTCAGAATACCAAGAGCCTACTGTATACACCAAGGGACGTGGTGGCGCAGCAGGTTAAACCGCTGCTGTTGGGCTTTCCGACCGGAAGGTAGGGAGTTCAAGACTGCGTGACGGAGTGAGCTCCCGTTGCTTGTCCCAGCTCCTGCCAACCTAGCAGTTCAAAAGCACCTAAATGCAAGTAGATAAACAAGGACCACTTGGGTGGGAAGGTCACGGCGTTCCGTGCACTACGGCGTAGAGTCATGCCGTCCACATGACCATGGAAGCTTGTCCTCGGACAAAACGCCGGCTCTGCAGGCTTTGAAACGGAGATGAGCACAGCCCCCTACAGTCGGTCACAACTAGACCATTCGGTCATGGGGAAACCTTTACCTTTTACTGTATATATAAAATGCAATAGAGAAGTTGCCTATGAATCTGTTTCTGTATAGCAGGGGTCTCCAAATTACAGCCCGGGGGGGGGGGGCAAGCCCAGCGTGCCACAAGATTTTATCCAGCCCGCAGCAACATAAAATATTTGACATTTTTAGTTATTACATATCATTTCTAAGTTTAAGCACTGCATTGTTTCTTTGTAAATGTCACATTCTCTTTTGCTCTGAATCATATGCTGATTACAAAAAAGATCCTAATAAAACTTATTCGTTTATAAAACTTTTTTTTTTTTTTTGGCCCATGAAAATCTGGTCCAAGAAAATGTGGCCAGAGATCCCTGCTGTATAGGATGGGAGCTGTCGTGTGAAAATATCAATGCAGTAGGTTATGTCAATATACCACAGAAATCTAACACTGCAGAAATGCTTTTTGTCCCGCCAGTACCCCCCTTCTGGGGTGGGCACAACTGCACTCTGTTGAAATGGCTTGTGAACCTAGGAAGAGGACACCAAGTCCATCTGCTACTTCTTAGCGACAACACTTACCTGATGGGCTAATTCTACCATTACTACCATTTTGCCGTTGAAGATGTTCTTTATAGCATACTGAACACATGCCATTTGTACGAGGGTTTCCGTAAAATCCGCATCCAGTGGAACAAAGCATAGGCACTTGGCTGTGGTTGGTTTCTTGGGCCATATTCCTTTTCTAGTTACCTGCGGAAAAACAAAAAGAGAGATAGTTAATTCAGAATCTTTGCTTTCTGAATACATCACAATGAGTGAGTGATTTTCAGCCCATGTGCCAAGGAACACTGGAGAGTTTGGAGCACAGTGCTGAAAATCTCTGAAAAACTGTTCCGGGTTTTACGGTTCTGTTTCTAGGGCAGGCAGTCTTGTCTGTAGGGCAAATTGCCTGTCCCTCTGTACAGCAAATTGTCCCTCTTCCTCTGCCAGCAGAGAAAGAGGGACAATTTGTTACGACAGACAGCTACCATAGAAACAAAACTGCAATACCGGGAACAGTCTCCCGGAAACCAGAATTGACATCACAGGAAGTGAAGACCATAGATTTCAGTGTCATGAGAAGAACATTGCTGCACTGAGCTGCACCTTGAGCCAATATAGTATAGTGGTTCAGGAGTCAGACTTGGACCTGGTCCAATATCCAGGTTCAAGGCCCCACTGAGCCATGAATGACCTTGATCCAGTCACTATCTTTCAGCCTCACCTACCTCACAGGGTTGTTGTGAAGACAAAAAGGAAGAGAGGAACTATGTACACCACCCTGAGCTCCCAGAAGGAAGGGCGTTAGAAAAATGGGGAAAATAAATAAAAATGTAGTATCACTGATGCACCAATCGGGACCTTCCTCTGGAGATCCACCATGTCTGAACCTGTGCATCTTCTGCACATGGCATAAGTCTGATTATGTAAAATGTTTCTTAGCTGTGGACAGGGTGGAATAATTAGCATATTTCCGCTCACCCAAGCCCTCCGTGGGCTATGTACCAATAAGGTACTGTACGTACTAAAATATAGCCACCCGGTGTGTGTGTGTGTGTGTGTGTGTGTGTGTGTGTGTGTGTGTGTGTGTAAGTAAAACTGCATGAAGAGATTAGTGTAAACCAGTCAAATGATCATCATTTACAGGACAGCCAATTCCATTTTCCCAGCAGCTGTGACCACAAATGGCTGGGAACCCTCCCCTCAAGCCTCTTTACACTAGCTGTTCTCAAGCACTATATCCACATATACACAGTTACATGGAGGAATCTGGCAGTCTAAACCAGCCCCAAAAACATGTCTTCCATTTAAGCCATGATGGATGATGAAAGCTGCTTAGGAAAGGATCGCTGGAGTCACATTCTCTAAAGTTGCTCTCTGAAATTTCTGCCTTTGACTTAAAATAGAATACTGTACATGATTGACCTGATTGAACGAATCAGGAGGTTAGAAGGGATCGACAGCAGTAAGCTCGGCAGAACAGCCTAAGTCACGGCACCAGTCCAACCCTAGCTTGGATCCAAGTCCATCTGCTGATTTATATAGCCCCTAATTCAGGTATTCAGCCCCTAATTCAGCCCCTAATCCAGGCCACCCAATGTCATAAGGCCTGAGCAGGTATGGAGCAGAACTGAACCCCCAGGACACCAGGATACAAATATGGTCACCAAGCCACACAAAGGAACACCAAGAACAAACAACCGCATTACTAGTTCTAGCCAAACTCTCTTAAACTTCATGGCAAGGTGACAATTCAGCTGAGAGCACTGCACTGTCATGAGAACTGGATAATCCAGTTCTTCAGGAAAAACACAACTTTCAGCAGGATGACAAAATGTGTAACCCTAACTATTTTTGTTTTGGTTTTAATGCATTTTTTCCCTTTTTTTTTTTGTAAGCCACCTTGAGAGCTTCTCTAATGGAAGAGGAAATCTCTAACACAAGCACTCCTGGTTTCCAGGAAGCAAGTCCCATTCAACTTACTAAGTGGAACCTGCACCAGTGGAAACGTGTGTTTTTTGAGCAATGCCACCTGGCTGCCTTGGAGACAGGCACCTTCCACTTGCTCACACTTGGGCACAATTGCCATGTAGTGCTGAAGGTGCCACAGCTCAGTGGTGGAGCACCTGCTTTCCAGATTCAGTTGCTGGTAGCTCCAGGTAGGGCTGGGGAATCCCTGAAGGGCCACTGCCATTACAGCGCTGAGCTCGGTGGATTGATGTCTGAATCTGTTTCACATGTTCCCATGCATTGTTCACGGTCCCTGAATTTTGCTCAGTTCCTTCTCCCTCTTTTGCATCTTCTCCACTACATTACAAGCCATTTCTTTAAAATGCGAACCTTCTATACCATCCACGTAAAATAATTGTTTCCTTGGGAAGTCTTTGGTCCAACTCTCCAAACACTGTTGTCTTTGGCTTTGTGATGTGCAAATGCAGCAGCATCTTCTTTTCCAAGCCTACCTGTCTCCAGACGCCTCCCCTTCCTCCCTTCTATCAATTTCAGACTGTGTGCCCTTGGTTGCAGGGGTCTGGCTTTTGATTTTATGTGAAGTTCCTGTGCATGTAGATAAGAACTATATAGATGTTATTTCCTGCTCTTGTGACTCCAGGAGAAAACAAGAACCAGACAGTGAAGTGGTTTTAAAAGTGTGTTTCTGGGAAAGCCAGGTTTCTTCAACGGAGAAAACCAATAATGGCAGACGATTATCCCCGACAGACAGCTTGCCTGTCGCTATTAAGTCCGCCCTGCAGGGCCAGCCAGAGACTTCCTCAGGCTTGAGGCAGCATGCCAAATGCTGCCCCTGCACCCAATGATGGCCTTCTCCTTCCACTCTCCAATGTTACAGCCCCGCACTTTCCAAGCCCTCAGTCCTCCTCTGCCTTTTCCAATTGTGGGACTGGAAGGAGACAGAGGAGCAGTGATGCTAAGTAGGCAGATGGAAATGGGCTCTCTCCCAACCATCAAGCTGCTCCCTGAGGCAACCACTTCAGTTGGCCTCACGGATAGGCCGGCCCTGCCTCCCTGCAATATGCAGGCAGAGGGGAGGAGTAAAAAGGTGCACTCTCCACTCATACAGGGCAACGAAGAAGTCCCACTGACCTGGCTCCGTAAACCAAGCACACACCCTGGCCTAGAACACAATTTGGACCCTGCTGGGAGGCGCATGACTGCCACAAAAGTGATCAGGAGTCCCCAACAAGACAGGCTGTCCAGAAAGTGCACAGAAGTGCAAAAGTGACTGAGGCTACGCAAAACTGAATATTAAGAAACGTCTTGAGTTAATGTTAAGCACAGCGCCTTCCCTGGAAAGGCAGAACTGCTCCACAAACAGAAAGCACTAGCGTAGAGAGGAAGATCGCTTGAAAGGAAAAACAGGGCAGACCGGACTGAGTTCCTGCTGAGCCAGTTTGCAATGTCTGTTTAGCTAGAGGATAAAAATGGGATACAGCGACTAGAACACAACTTGTGAACACTCTGCGCACTTTCGAAAGGTGTGAGAATTTTCCTTTTACAACGTTAAGCTACAATTAAAAGCTGCTGAAAAATTAAATGGAGTTTCACCATGTTATGAGGGCTAAACTAGATGTAAACTAAACTGTACATTGGACAATCTCCCAAATGGTTTTCTTTTCAATGAAAGCAATTCTGCGAGGCAGAGGGCGCAATCCTCACCTGGAGTTAGGACAGCACGGTTAGGCCGGCAAGGTTTGGCAGGCACAAGAGACACCGTTGCGTATGTCTGGACCACTCTCGGAGTCAGAGAGCCCAGCACACAGACGTGCGCCATCCTCCCTGACTCCGAGAGTGGTCCGAACACGCTTTGGAGCGGCCCTTGTGCCACCCCAACTTCAGTTACGATTGTGCCCTGAGAGTTTGGGTGAGGTGGGAGAGAAGAGACAGAGGGGGCTGCTCAGTGGTGTCATCTAAATGATTTAAGAACAGGTACTCACTTTTGATTGGCACGTGTCGGGACCCGCCCACCAGAAGTGACGTCATAAGCCGGAAGTGATGTTGTGGCAGGAAGTGACATGAAAAAAGCCCTTTTTGAGGCCTCAGACAATTTTAAACTGACCCAACAGTTGCAACAGTATTCCACAGCACCCCCAGAACATGTTAAGGAGGCCTGGCATCATGTTAAAGTGACCCAACAGTTCCAAAACCCCGGAGCAGCTCATTTTTCAGTGGCAAGGCAAGGCAAGGTTCCACTTGCTGCCTGCCTGCCTGGCTCTGAGAACATGCAGGCAACTCAAACGTGCAGGAAATTCAAATGTTGCAGGGGGCAGGGTTGACGAGTGGGCGGGCGAATGGGCGGGGCCAGCCATAATCCTAGAAACTGGTACTCGCGTACCCCCGCGTACCCCCTGCATGACATCACTGGGGCTGCTTAATTCTTTCCTCAAAAGCTGCTTCCCCCTTACAAGTAGACAAACAGCAGGACAGGGTGAGATTTTGAGCACACATACAACAAGTTGGAAGAATTATCCTGCTGGATTAATGTAGCCCCCTCAAATTGTGCAATGTAGTTGAACGTACTGACCTGTTTTTACTAATCGATTAAACAATACAAGTAGCTTCATTCTATCATGTATATAGCAAGTTAACATAGGAAAACAGGCTTAACATAGGAAAAACAAGGCCCTCCCCCAAAGAGCATACAATATAGAAGTAAAAATGATGCACAGAAGCAAAATGAACTCATGGACAGCGGGTCTTTGTTTTTGCTGGGTATTAGGATGGAGTAGGTCCAAGGCTTCATAGAAGAATGGACTTCGAGGGATTTAAAGGAAAGAAAGTGGCATAGCAGCACTTTCATATTCTGGGTGTTTGGGTTCCAGGGATAAGGCGAACAAAGGAGAAAGGGCTGAGCTGTTTGGGAGTGCAAGAGAACTTCAGGTGGAATGAGCATAGTAGTGTGGGAATAGCAGAGATTAGTATGAGGGCCAGGACTGGTCAGGCCAAGCTATAGGAAGCTTCTGCTGGCTTCAAAAGGAAGTTTGGGGAAAGATTGGGGGAAGAGTGTTACATGATCCAAGTAATTGGTGAAGAGAAGGATTTTGGCAGCGGAGTTCTGGACTGGAAGCAAGAAGATGCAACTAAGATGCAGATGCTTTTATACAAGCCTGTAGAGATCATGAAACAGCTGTGGCATATTAAACAAGAAGATGGCCACATAATATATATCATAGGAACTGAATCAAACAGTATTTATACAAAGCTTTTCAGCAAAAACGGTTCACAAAGTGGTTTACAGGCAAATAATAACACTGAAGTAATGGCTCCCAAAAGGGCTTACAATCTCTAAAAAAAAAATGCAGACCAGCCACTAGAAAAGAAACTGTGCCGGGATGAATACTGAAAATCCTACATACCTGCTAGCTTCCCTAGGCTTCAGAAGCCAATTAATGGGATCAGCGACAGCTGCATTTAGTAGGATTAGTCCTAAATCTCAGACTTTTAATCCCCCTGTACATAGAGCCATCCCAATGGGAAGAAAAAAATCAGGTTCTCAGTGTACAGGTTATCAACTGTTTGTTACAATGTCTTAGAGGAGACAAGCTGTACTGAAACGTATGGTGCCATTTCACTGGAATCAAGAGCTTTTTCCCTTGCTATACATTTATCTGAAAGTGAGCCTTACAGAGGTCAATGAGACTTCTGAGTAGACTTGCATAATGCTGCAAACATTACAACAAGAGGCAGATCTGCCAATGCTCAAATTGCACTCCCTCTCCTCCAGGGAATGCCTACTGCACCTTGACACAATGTACAATAAGACATCACTAGTGTGTGTTATCCCCAGCTGCCAAAGATCTGGTCAAGTTCATAATACCATGCCATTTTGATCATCATGTGCAACGAGATATCATGGAGAAGGGAGAATTCCATGCCTCTTGAAACCATCTAGCGAAGACCCAAAATGCTCTTAGAACTCGCGTCTGAATCATTTTTACGCAATGCGTAACATGCAAGTTGATACACAACCTCTCTGTTCATCATTGCTTGCAAGATGACACCACAACTTAAGCTCACAGATCTGAACCCTAACATTCCCCCCCCCAATAGATCGGAATTATACTCCAAGAGCAGTATTTTACTATTACACTTTTCAGACTATCTACAACACTTCCATTCCTGAGAAATAATACAACTTTTACGTATCTTTGGCACCTAACCCAGTGTACAACCGCCTATGAGAAAAGAGCTAATGGTAGAAGCTACAACCTAACCATATCCTTGAATTGTTTCAAGACAACAGGAAAAAACCTCAAAGATAAGCAAGTACTGCATATTCCGACAACCCATCTATACTAACTAATGCATGGGGATGAAGGTGCAGGCATACGTTTTAAGGGGAATTAGGAGGGAATTGGGCAGTGCAGAAGATCTGGAAGAGTTGATTGACAAGTCAGGAAACATACACCCTCCTAGTAAGAGAAGAGCTCCCTTGATCTGCCTTCGCTACCCTTGGGAGACTGAAGTGCTATGGGAGGTGAACTATGAAAGTGTATGAAATTCTTGGATTGCATCCTATTTTGGCAAGATTTTTCTTCAGCACATGCTTGTGAAGAGACAGCATGTAGTCAATGGCTTGGTTACACGGAAGCCGTAATTACCACTTACACGAAGGTTAAGTGCAGCCGCAACACAGATTAGAACACAGGCGGGATGATCAAAGATGATAATGGGTATAAAGCAGAACATGTCAATAACTCTGGTTGATCTCAGACAGAGGATGCAAACAACAAGAAAACATCTTTTATACAAAGCAATCCTGACAAGTACTGATGGGAAAGAAAAGGTCACTCTTTTTCAACAACAACATATTCATGACACCCAGCTGTGCACCCAAGTGGCATTTACTCATAAAACAGGCAAATTCCTCATTCTGCCACATCACGGTAATAATCAGAAATGTCATCCCAAAAAAGACACGAGGCTGGCTTTTGGTTTAAAACAAAATGATAATGGCGTACCATTTTGACATAGACTTAAAAAGGAATAGGAAACAAAATACAAGCTAACTGATCGTGAGTTGAAGAGTTGCATACAAGTGGCAGTTCGAGAAGCAAAAAAGGTTCTCAAAACCAGGCTAATGACTAGTTTATGAATTGTTTTCATCGTCTCACTTTATGCTGAGCATCTGCAGAAGTACAAAGGCCTCCATGCATTGGTCCCAATACAACATACATTACAGGAGTTGTCAAACTGGACAACTTGCTCCATTGAGTGGAATTCAGAAATTGCTTGTGGTATACCAAATGGTCATTCAGGACCACTGAACTTTTTTAAAAAAAACAACTTGTGCCTAAAGAATAATTTTGATAAGCATATAGAACAGACAAATGGAGGAGGAAATATTGGTCTTCTAGCATGTTCCAAGGCAGCTTGGTTTTGCTGTTACAGGCATTATATTTTCTGAACCAACTATATTCGATAGAACCTAGTAGCACGTAACATATTAACTTTTTGTGCGTGACTGTAATGTAAGTTGATTAGAGATGCAAACATGCCTGCAATTGTGTAGCGTTGACAATGCACTCCATTACTACTCCAAGCATTCAGAGCTGTTAAAAGCTCTAAAATGGGAAAGTTGGCATTTCACAACAGTTAACAGAGCAGATAACCCAGTTGTTCCAAAACCTTTTAGCACCAGGACTTTTTAAAATGACACTATGATTCAACTAGTTTTAAGAGACTTTTAAAATGACATTATGATTCAACTAGTTTTAAGAGACTTAAAATTTCACCAGTCACTCAAGCCTTTGTTTTTACCCTTTACACCAGTGCTTCCCAATCTGTGGTTTGTGACTGAACTACTGAGAATCAAAACCGGGCCATTCCCCCTTAAGGGGAATGAGCCAGTTTTGGGTTTCTCAACTGCACTGCAGCAATTGCAGAGCTGCAGGCACCCTTGAGCATTTTTACTTATGTGGTGAGTTTGGGGGGCGTCGGAAGGATTGGGGTGGCGCAAAGCCCCCTTTGTGGATCTCGCTGAGCCAGAGAAGCCCCGTTTTGTGCTCAAAAGCACACTTCCAGGTTTCACGCAAAATCTGGAAGTGCACTTTTGAGCACAAAACAGGGTTCTCTTTCTCAGGGAGATCGCGGAGGGGGCCCGCGGGCCTCCCCAACCCTCCCAACTCCCCTCCCCCCCGCCGATCCATCAGTACAGGTAAGTAAAAATGTCTCAAGGGTGCCCACGGCACCATGATCCCAGCACCCACAGCAACTTACAGAGTTCCCAACTGAGTTTGGACTCAAGAGTTCCCAGAGTCCAAAGTAGGACTCTGCCTTACACTATGGGGGTGGTGGTGGTGGTGGGGACTGCCTTCTAGAATGTTTGCTGAGCTTCATGTTCTTCGAATTGGGCCATTCTGGTGGCCTTGTGTTTCTCTTCTTTGGGCCTTCGAGAAGAGCCAAGGCAGAGTTGCATATTCATGCATAAACATGCACATGTGGCTCAGTTTCACTGTCTAAAGTGCTTCAATATTTCTCTTGTTAGCTTGAAGGCAAGGGGACTTCCTTTGAGAGTTAGTTGGGGCCTGTGTTCACCGGAACAGGACCATTCCAGTAGCACTGCGTTCCCTCA
Organism: Lerista edwardsae; assembly: GCA_029204185.1. NCBI lineage: Eukaryota > Metazoa > Chordata > Lepidosauria > Squamata > Scincidae > Lerista > Lerista edwardsae. The sequence goes on from JAJKFI010000026.1 coordinate 2,074,302, forward strand.
GCTTCCCTTCACAGTGGACCAAGGCACGTTCACCTACGTGCTGCCCCATTTTGGTTTCATTTGCCCCACTGAGCAGGGGACTGTTCAGTACATTTTCCTTGTCAGCTACCAGCTTGTCAGTTTCACAACCCGCCAAAAATTGGGTCCCAATCCACAGCTTGGGAACCACTGAGAACAACCAGTGCAAAAGCAGCAAGCAGGCATTCAAGCCTTCTGACACTTCAACCTGCCAGAATCTCATCCTGACAATTTATCACGTAAATTTACACAGCTCAACTGCAAGTGTTCTACTGCATCTGTGTTAACACAGAGCCAGCTTCCTCCTCCCTGAAGGCCTGTACCAGAAACACATAAAAGCTTTTAATGCATGTGCAGTTTGGAGCACACTTGCAATTAGGAGCAGGGAAGATTTCATTTTCATTTCATTGACCCAGAAATTATTCTTGGATGGACAATTCAACTAAACTTGTCCTTGAAGGAAATTAATGTTAGCACACTGCCTACAGGAGCTGCACTGTACCGTGGCTAGTTCATTGATCCCTCAAGTCCATAGTGGAACTAGAAAAGGTGCAGACAAGAGCAACCGAAGTGATTATTGGTCTGGGGCACCTCCCTTATGAGGAAAGGTTACAGTGTTTGGGGCTCTTCGGTCTGGAATAAAGGCGGGTGAGGGGGAACATGATTGAGACATACAAAATTATACATGGAATGGACAGAGACAGGTTCTTTTCCCTCTCTCGCAACACCAGAACCAGGGGACATCCACTTACATTGTGTGTTGGAAAAGGTAGAACAGATAAAAGAAAATACTTTTTTACTCAGAGGGTAATTAACCTGTGAAACTCCTTGCCACAGGGGATGGTGATGGCATCTGGCCTGGGTGCCTTTAAAAGGGGATTGGACAGATTCATGGAGGAAAAGTCCATTGCACACTACAGGCAGTGATGAGTATGTACAACCTCCTGATTACAGAAGTGGGCTACCTCAGAATGCCAGGGGCAAGGGAGTGGCAGTGAGATACTGTACAAGTATCTGGTTGTCTCGTGTGCTCTCTGAGGCATCTGGTGGGCTACTGTGAGATACAGGAAGCTGGACTAGATGGGCCTTGGCCTGATCCAGCTGAGCTCTTATTATGCTCCCTGATAGAGGCGGGCCATTCCTTACTTGTGGGATTGGCCCGTCAGGGTTGTCAGTAGGCAGGGCCAGCGAAAAAGGCGAATATGTTCCAGTATGGTCTTCTCCAATTGATAAGGGATCTTCAAAGCCTCAGGAAGAGATTTTTTCCAAACCCTGCTACTTAAAAACACTTGCCTGGAGAGGGCATGGACTGGACATGGGATCTTCATGCAAAACAGCTGTCCTACAACTGAATTATGCTTGTCCACCTCGGGGCAACTTCCCATAGCACCTCAATATTATAGAATTTGGCAAAATGGTATATTTGCTTACAACACCGAAAGCATTTTTAAAAAACTATCACCATAATCAAGGGACTTTACCACTGTTTTCATTACAAATGGTGGATTCTATCATTCCTACAGGATAAATCTTATGGAGGCAGGGTTTCTCCCCCCCTCCCCCCCAAAAAATTTATGATTTTCAGATTCCTAATATGCAGAAAACACAAATACTCCTGACAGCTACATTCACACCCACTTTTCAGCTAATGAAAGAGCAAAACACTTAACATGCAGTTTGACAGGCCACTGATTTCCTACTGAGTCATATCTGCCCTAAGTCAAGCTGCGGAAGGTTAGGGAGGAAGAGAAATATCCCAAGATTCACTATTTAAACAACAGGAAGCCGGGATTAGCTACTTGCCCTATGTAAATGCAAAGTTTATCCTAGACCTGTAACCTGCTAGGAGGTACTGAGGATGCTTCCTAACCACGGCTTCCTGCATTGATTCTCTGAACTTAATCCAGAGTCTATGAATAGAAAGGGGAAAGGGGCACTATTTTTAGAAGGAGGGCTCAGAGAGGGAAGAGGAAAGAAATTTGGCTGATTTTGAAGACTAGTCTTTTGATTCTGGCAGCTGTATTTTGAGAGGAGCAACTGGCCAACTACCACAGTCCAAGATCCCTCTGGGCTTGAATTCTTTGAGCAGCAGGCCCTGCCTAAAATTGCTTCTGAAACAAGGGAATTTCAAAAGCAGTTTGTGGTTTGGCATGGGAGTTTCTCTGAAGAAAAGGAGCAACAATTCATTTAATCTTTACTGCAGTGATTTTCAACCACTGTGCCGTGGCACACTGGTATGCCACAAATGGTCTGCAAGTATGCTGTGGGACTTTGGGGGAGGGTCATTTATTGGTAGGGCCATTGGGGGATGTGAGCCCCCTGCCACCAGCATGGTGTGTTTTGTCAACTGCAAAAAAACTGATGGTGTACCTTGATAATTTTGGCACCTTGGTCAGAGTGCCATGAGATGAGAAAGGGTGAGCATTGCTGGTGTACAGGAAGAGTCAGCAACTGTAGTTTTAAGTGTAAACTTTGCCACAACGACTTTGCCACAATCAGTTGCAGCTGATTCTAGTTGGCAGACCTCCAAATTCAAATAAGCTATTTTTATCCTGACTTTATTCCATCAGAAAATTCAAGGTGGTGGTCTCCCAATCCAGTCACTGGCCCGACTTACTCTTGCTTCACTTCATCAAAATTGGCCATATAATATCTCTCGATACCATGGCCTGGGCCACGTAAAACGTAAAGCAGATCCTATAACCCTGACGTATGCCCCACTTCAGGCCCAAAATGCTGGCATATTGATGGCACAAATCACATGGTTAGGTGAACGGAGCAGTCCGGCAGCTGCTAGAACAAATCAAGGGGTCCCAATATTTTCAAGGATGAGAATCAACTGACAAGCTGGCACATATATTGCAGCAAACACTGGCGTACATGGAACATGAAAGGGGCAGAGACAGTGTTTGCACAGTGAATATAAGTCAGGTAGCCATAGGTCCCAGAATGTTGTTGGCAACAAGCATCACTCCTAGCTTTTTGCTTATAAAGACTGGAATACTGTACTGTTAGAGAACAAATCTGCACTGTCAGGATCCTGAGGTTTCAGATAAATCCCAACCGGAAACCTTCACAGCATAGTTGGGAGAACTATTAAAATGAGAGAATACACTGTCATTGAAATAGTCGAGCCTCACATGTTACGTGCACAGCTTTTTTTTTTTTTTTTACAAATTCTCTAATTAGGCATTTGTCACCAATATTGAAAGAAAAAGCCCCCAAACCTCATCACTTTACAAAAGCTATCCTGCTTGGCCCACGGGGAGGCAAGTCTTACTGCAGGTTACTAGTTGCTGTTTACAAGCTTGAGAGAAATGCCATGACTAACTTGTGAGTCACACTCTCAGCTTTCCAGAACTCTTCTTTCCCAGGTTGATGTACTTAAGCAGTAAAACATGCTTACTCCTATGCTCAGAGGATGGAGACCAAGGGAGTTGACATGATTCAAGTAACTAGATACAGATACTTATTCAATATGTCCTGTCTACCCCACACGGTTGGACCCCCTCCCTCCTCTCCTCAGAGAGCATACAGTAATTAAAAACAGCAAATGTCAACACCTTAAACTAGGTGATCTTGGGCCAGTCAGACACCATCTCTCTGTCTCACAGGGTTGTTATGCGGACAAAAAGAGCAGAAACAAACCTTTACACCACCCTGGGCTCCTTGGAGGAAGCGCAATGGAAGCATGTAAAAAACAAATAAGCACAAATACTGTACTTTGCATTGGACTTGGCAACTGAGCAAGAGAAATGCTTCAAGTCTAGGGATCTATAGGTAGGGCTAGGAAAATGCCCAAAAACCCTGAAGAGGGAATTTCACATCACCACACATTCCCTGTTTCAAGCCAGCTATCCAAGCCCAACAGCATCTCAGCCAAGCCTCTAGAAAGTGAAGAAATCTTTCAGCCTCCACTCCAAAGATCCATTAAATAGATCTGCAACCTGACAGCTTCAATGCCTTGGACAGCAAGACTATGGCATAATGTATCACGGTTATACTTCAGACTAGTGCCAGAAATTGATCATATTTCACATTTTACTTTACAGGAGACAGTGGCAGCATGCAGTAGGGGGAAAAAAGATTACACTAGGTTTAGATACATGTTTGTGAGAAAGCATGTAGTGAAATGAGCAATTTTTAAACACGCATCACAAGATTAAGTGACTGAAACCTTCATTTTCAGCATATGTTGAGCGGTGGCTAAATGGATGAGCTGCAAAGTCCTCCACCCTCCATCTGTAATATGGGGCTAATGACCTACCTTTAAGGACTGTTGAACAGACTACAACAATAATGTGTGCAAGAGAGCTTTCAAGTATTCCAAACACCTTATAAATGCTAACAAAGAATAATAATAATAGAATGTATCATAAATAATGCAGTACAGTTTTATTCCAAGTCTAATAGTCTGATAAACAGGATGGAACCAATATTTAATTACAGGATGAATGACGGATCTAGAACTTCGGAGGGTTGACAGGGCCACAGGATGGCCAAAGACTCCTCAATGAGGGTGATGGGTGGTGCAGCAGCAGAAAAATAAGGTCAGCAGGTAATGAGCTGTGCTACACAAGCACTTGTTGACATAGACTATGACAAGGCACAAACAGAGGTCAAAAGTGACTCTGCAGCACGTCAAATTAGTCATGATCTGGAAAAAAAAAACCACTAAGCCACGTCAGTTACCGAGGCAGGGAAATGTGCTTGGATGTGCTTCTGTATTGAAGAAGATGCAAAGGGGGGGGGAAGGGTGTAATGGTCAGGTTCTAGTACAGTAGATAAATGCTGAACAACAATAATAGTCCATCAGCTGAGCTGTTGCCCCAACAGAGGTCATTCATAGGGCAACACACATGAATCCCTCTAGTTTGAGACAAGCCCTTTTATTTCGGCAATGTATATGCACGCCTGGGGATGGTGGGGGGGGGGAAGAATCCTTGGGTAATTTAGCACCTCAGTTCCAGAAGCAAATGGCTACTTGGCCTGAATTGGCCCACAGTTGAAAGTCGTGAAGAGAAGCTCCTAGAATGTGAAGGGACTTTCACAGGAGAGCAGTTACAGCCTCAGAAATTTTTTTTGCCATCAGTAACCTCACTCCAAGTGCCAAACAAGCTTTTAAGTACTTTACTTGGAAGTATCCGACTCCTGGCTACAGACCTCCACAGCAAACCGAGGTTTAGCAGGCGAACACAAGGAGAGGCCTTCTGGGTTGTGGTGCCAATGCTCTGAAATGCCCCGATTGCTATGAGCACTTCCAATGCCTGACAAAGATCTCTTTGAGAGGCCCTTGGGGAGTGACTGAGCAATTCAGTTATGCTATTTTTGCTTTACGGCGATGTTGTATTTCTCTTCTAGTAGCCCCTCTGAGTTTCCTAAACAGCAGAAGAGAAACAGGCTAGAAATGCTATAAAAACAGTGGTTCCCAAACTGTGGGTCAGGACCCACCAGTGGGTCGCGACTAGGTTTTTAGTGGGTCAGAACACTGACAAGGAAAATGTATTGAGCTCTATGGAAATTGAAATGGAGCAGCCCATGGGCAAACATGCCTTGGTTTAAAGGGCAGGCAACGGGGAACACAAGGCCACCAGACTGGTCCCCATCTGATGAACGTGGAGATCAACAAGTGCTCCAGAAGGCGGTCCCCCACCCCAGAGGCTTGAGTGGCTAGTTTTTTTAGTCTCACAAAATGAGGTGGGTTATGGCAGAGTGTTTGGAAAAAGTGGGTCCTGGTGCTAATAAATTTGGGAACCACAGCTTAAAAGGGATACAAAGAACAACTGATTTCAAAGTTTGCTGGTGGGAGCTTAAAGTGCAACTTTAATTTCAACATGTCCCATCCTGTCATCTACCATTTCCTGTCATACAACCTCTTAATTAAGAACTGGATTCTAGGAAAAGAAGTTGGACTTATCACCTGTTGCACTTTAGCTTCAGGACAACCTCCAAGACCCACAGGGTGGCCACTGCTCAGTGGCACTGTTGTCCCTCTCGTAATAAGTCGTTTCACTTAGTGAGCCACGGTGCCATCATTATGTGGCTCCCTTTGCTTACTTCATATCATGGCTGCTCTCCAGTTCAGGGAAGACACAAAGCGGCACAAACACCATGGTGTGTGTGTTACACAGCGAAAGGAAAGAACACGATACAGGAAAGCTGCTTTGGGTGGCTTTCCTGCTTCTTGTCATAATCTGTAGTTTGGCCCAAAGCTCTGAACACAAGATGCAAAGAATTTCAAAAACGTCATTAACGGCTCAGGCCAAGTGTTGCTGGTGTTCTTCCGCATCTTTTTAGATTGTGAGTGAGTCCTTTGGGACTGGTAGCCATTACTCGGTTTTGGGCACAATCCTAACCAACCTTCCAGCACTGACATACCTGTGCCAACGGGGCATGTTCTGCATTCTGGAGTGGAATAGTAGTTATGGAGGCCTCCTCAAGGTAAGGGAATGTTTGTTTCCTTACCTCAGAGCTGCATGGCCCTTACCCCGGTGCTGGTATGTTGGTTAGGATTGCGCCCTTTGTCTGTAAAAAGTGGTATAAAAATACTCCTAATACAGTAATTGCCAAAGCACTACAGAACACAATGCAACCCTTAGTTTATACGCCAATTCTGTCTGCAAAGCATAATACAAGGTGGCTTACAATGATCTTAATATAAAATACAAGTAGCAACAACTGAACAGCCAATTCATATGCCAAACGAGCATAAACAAAAAAAAACATGCATGAAAGCAAAATGTGTAGATGGCCATCAACATATTCACTGGCATGTGCCCAAGAGGTTAGGGAAGTAAATTAATTTGGGAGCATTTTCAAAATCTGGGAGTTGGTCTCTTTCTGACAAACACATTGCCACCATAACGACAGACTTCCCCTCCCCTTCCTGGCCCAAAGTAAGATGGCAGATTTTAGTCTTGGTCAGAAAAACAGTTCACCACAGACATCCACTGGGGGTAGGGGAAGTAAACAAGCACTGAGAAGGCAATGCTTTAAAAAAAGGAGTGGAATTTACTCCTGCCAATCATCAGCACCAGAAGCTGCCAAAACAAGGTGTGAGGCATAAGAGGACTTCATTTCCTGTTTATTCTCATCTTCCAGCAGTAGCCTAGTTCTCACTGGAGTGATGAACCACATCTGTACCACTTACATGTGCACATGTCCATAAGAGCCAAATAAAGACCTAAAAAAATTCCTAGGCACCAGCAGAAAGAATTTGCAACCTTGTTTTTTATCCCCACCTCTGCATACTGCAGCTGCATCATAGCAGGATACCAAATGACTAGTGAAGAGGAGTCTGACACTCAGCAACCCCAACTCAGGATGCGGAGATGATTCAGGTTCTGCACATCTCAGGGGAGGCCTGAAAAACCTTCACGTAACAGAAATGCCACATATTGGAATTACATGGTACCATTGCCCCTCAGTGCAAGCCCAGTTTGACACCCATAATGAAAAAGTAGGACCAGCGCACATCACAAGAGTCTCACATCTTGTTCACATCACTCAGAAAGGCTCTAACAATGTTTATTCCCAAATTTGTGATTCTTGTGGAACAATATTCCTCCCCTTCTGGATTAAAGGCACCTTTAACAATGGAAATGGATCCTCTTTGGTACTGCAAGGATATTCCAATCATTTTCCAGCAGTCCACCCACCCCTTTGCCTTGTCATTCAAACCAAGCTATAGGACCCTACTTACTGAGCAATAGCAACACTTCCAGGATTTCTCTGCATCTGCCAGCTACAACACAGGTTGTATCAGGGAATTCCAGGTCCCCCACCCCTCGGGAGGACATCAGTGCATATTCATTAGCAGGTCAGGGCTATGACTGAATTGATGAAATTGACAGTCGCAAGAGGTGGTGACAGCCACTAGCTTAAGCCAGATTAGTCAAGTTTATGGAGGTGAGAACTCTCAATGGCTATAAGGAACCTCTCCGGGGTTCAGAGGGAGACTGTCCCTGAATTAAAGCTAGAATGGGGGGAAGCAACAGGAGAGGACTAATACCTTTATATCCTGCTTATGGACTTCTCAGAAGCATTTGGTTCGCCACTGTGGAAAACAGGATGTTGAATTAGATGTAATGGCTCTTTGGTCTGATGCAGCTTCTCTGCTCCAATGCAGAGAGGCATGGATACAGCCAACATGGTGGCTTAATGTTTTGGCTCAGGCTCTCTCTCACTGCCTATTAGCTAGCTCCAGCCCATTGTTTGGGACTCAGGGTTTTAAATCATCCAGACCATAACCTTGTAGTAGTAAGGGAACTTGCATTGTTGTATGTGTTTGTTCTGGCAAAGCAGGACACACTCCAAGAGGCCACTGCCTCTCCCTTAGCAACGCTGGGGATTCTAGTCCCTACACTTTGATCAGGACACAAAGTTCAAGACTACAAATTGCTTGTGGACACAGATCCACAACACTGCCCTGAAGGAGAAGAGAAGGGAGTGGAGGAAAACTACAACCACCTGTGTTTTACTCCTGTGCAATACATGAGCAAATAAAGACCTTTGCGCCTGCATTTTTAAACAGTAAAGATTCAGGAGTAAGTAAAGTCTGCAGAGAAGCACAAAACTAATAGCAAGTGAAGTCTCATCTCCACCCCATCCAACCTCCCATTGAAAAATGTATTTCCCATCCTTCCCATACTCACCTAAAAGAAAGTTCTAAAAACATAGCCACAAACGTTTAAACTACATTGATATTATGAACTAGGAAGTTCACGCAACAGATATTCCTAAGAATATTTTACCACTATTGAAGGTGCTGTTTCATTCAGATTTATAAAAAATATATAAATATGGAATAAGACCTGTATTGCCTTTAATCAGTGATATACGAGATTCCTTATGGTAAAATTTCACTTCCAAATGCAGAACATCATCCTGAAAAGGGTACAGTTTTCTTCAAAGCAAGTTTCTAGACCTCATGGATGGATGAAAAGAACAGCACAACTATGCACAAAAGATACCTTGACATTTAGTACTAGTGAAAGGAGGCAGCTTCAGAACACACTATACAGGGCTCTGTCATTTGTCTGGGTAGCAAGGCCTTCACACCCTGCTACTCTTTCTTCCATTCATTTGGTTTATTCCCCAACCTTTTAAAAGCTTTGTATTGGGGAAAATACACTAGTCATTTCTATGTCTAGCACGCCTTGGCTTTCCCAATCTTCCCATTTATTCCTACACCCTGCAATGCTGAGCATGAATATTTCTGTTTACAGATGGGAAACAAAACAATTTGTCCAGCGGAGTCAAGAAAACCCACAGGGCCACTGGGAGTTAAAAGTCCTATTTATTGTAAGAGACATGGTCTATAGAATGCACGCACACATGCATGTGGGCTTATTTTGCACAATTGATGCATGCATTCTTGGTGCAGAAAGTGCATATTTCAATGTTTAGTACTGGGAGAAGAATTGATAAAGTGAAATGCAAAAAATAAAATAAAATTAAAGCCCTGATAGAGGGGATCAAATGGCTTCTTATCTAGTATTACATAGTGACCAGCAAGATGCCTCTGGGTGTTTTCATGCTTTGCTTTTAGGAGAAAACCATCAAACCTAGGGATGAAATTCATGGATAGACCCATCACTAGCTATTGGTCATGATGGCCATTGAGCAATCTCTAACCAGTAGAAGTGCGTCATTCTCTTGAAACCTTGCTTATGGAATGCCAGTGGGATGCCTCTAGTTCACTATCCAATGCTGGATAAGATGCCCTTTGATCTGATCTATCAGCATTTTAATGCTCTTTTAGCATTTCATGCTTCTATTCTCTCCGCCCCACTCCCCCCCCCCCGATACTAAACTTTCTGGTTCATGCATTTGTGCGTGCATGCATTTATGCAAGCATGCACATATACACACAACCTTCTCGCTTCCCTAGAGTTGTGTGGGCTCAGATTTTTTAAAATATATACAATAATACAGAATGTGAAAAAAATGCAACCTTGCCCCTATATCAATAGCGTTGATGTGATGAACAAAGTTGGGTGTGGGGGGGGGCGGGGGGAGAAGGCAGGCAGCAGAAAAAGGAAACTTGAGATGTCCTGCAGAGTGATTATCTTTAGGGGAACATAGAAAAAACCTCACCTGCAGTCTGAAATGACAGTCCACTATCACCTCAGGTCTCTGCCACTTCCATGCCACCCCATTCTCCTTTGTATTAGATGAGGTGTGTGCCATCTTCCATGGGATCTCTGTTAAGAAGGCTGATAAGCAGATACCTTGGATGTACCCTGGGAGGCCCATGGGCTTCCCTGTGATTCAGCATGGAGGCCAGCTTTCATCAAACTTTTGAAGTCCCCTCAGTTTCAAAAGGAAACTGAGGAAAGGCTACAGCATTTGGGGCTCTTCAGCCTAGAAAAAAAAAAAGGTGCCCAAGGGGGGACTTGATTGAGACATACAAAATTATGCATAGGATGGATGAAGTGGATAGAGGGAGGTTCTTTTCCCTCTCTCACAATGCCAGACCAAGGGGGCATCCACTAAAATTGGGTGTTGGGAAAGTGAGAACAGATAAAAGGAAATACTTTTTTACCCAGCAGGTAATTAATCTGTGGAACTCCTTGCTACAGGAGGTGGTGATGGCATCTGGCCTAGATGCCTTTAAAAGGGGACCGGACAGATTTCTGGAGGAAAAGTCCATCGCAGGCTACAGGCCATGACGGTTAGTGCAACCTCCTTACTTTAGAGGTAGGCCACCTCAAGAGCCGGATGCAGGGGAGTGGCAATGAGATACACACATCTAGTTGTCTTATGTATACCCCGAGGCATCTGGTGGGCCGCTGCGAGATGCAGGAAGCTGGATTAGATGGGACTTCGGCCTGATCCAGTGGGGCTCTTCTTATGTTCTTATGTAAAAGTGGTTTGCCATGTGGACAAGATTTGTTTGAGTGCTCACCAAACAGGGGAGAAGCTTGCAAACTTGTGTCTGGACTGTATCACTTCGGACTGCAGGAGGGGATGTAGTATCAAATCATTCATTTCAGCTCCCCACACATATAAAAATAGCATGCCAGGAAAGGGGTTCTAGCTTAACCTTCTTGCTAAAATGGTAGTTTGCCAAGTGCTTGCTGGTTTTTGTTTGTTTGTTTGTTTTGGGGGGGGGGCCTGGAGGAACATTCAGCTCCTTAGACAAACTTGCTCACTACACAAACTACCATGTTAGCAAGCATGCTCTGGGAGATGTTTAAGGGCACACAATATGGCCAGAATCCCATGTTGAGTTCCATTATTGAAAAGAGGTGGGATATAATTTTCGTTTTTTAAAGTCATATGAGGATTCTTTTTTTTTTTCCCTGCATGAACTTTACATGTCAAATCAGTATGAAACAGAGATCCCCTCATTAACTCGGAAGCATACTCTCTGACCACTGAAGATTCAAAGCAGGACTATGCAAAGACTCAAGGAGTTTCAAGAACAAATTTCTGTGGTAGTCAATTGGAGTGCTGGAATGGACGAGCTCTGTCAGCTTTCTATGATTTTCAGTAGAGTCAAACATGTTTGTCCTATCTCAGAGAGACACTCTCCAGCCATGCCAGCAAACTGGCATGTTTATCTTTCAGGGAAGATTTGCCTTTTCAAATAGCTTGTACAAACTATGTCCGTGTGCAGAAATATTCTAGCAATGTACATTTGGAGTAAAAACTTAGGTTGTCTTATGTGGTGAGCGTTTTAAGGCTATGGTAACATCAGACACTGGTCCCTGGGGTCGGCAACTAGCTTTGTGAGAAGATCACTCTGAAGAGCTGGGGAATGCTAGGCCAAGGTCCTGTCTACCCTGTAAAGTGGCCTGCCAAGAAGTCCAATTGCTACAATCACCAGTCCCTCTCACCTGCCTTTGAGTTGGCAATTGGAGACTAGTTGGTGTTCCCCAAGGAGCATCACCTCCTGATGTTTCTCTATTGGCAATCAGCATCTGCTGAAAACAGTTACTGAGAATTATCCCTTTGGCTTTTCTCTGAGAAAGGCATTGTCAAGTCTGATGCAAGCTGAACTTCATGTCGCTTAAGGAAACTGTGGTGTTAATTTCTTTAGTATTAAACAAGGTCTTACATTTGGTTAAACCTTTCCTTGTTACAGAGGAAGCGCTGAAGAGGTATTAACATCTACCTGACAACAATAAGAACTAGTCTCACTCACCTTTCAGAAAAAGGTGAAAAAAAATAATCAGAAAAAGCTGATTATTTCAGTCAAAATACTGTATTGAACTACTCTTGCAAAAAAATGCCATTCTTGCACTGAAGAATCAGAAAGACACAACTCATTCAGGACACATACACACACATTTAAGATTAAATTTGAGAACATTTTTCCTCAAATCGGGCTACCAATGCATGAGAATTCACATATTTTTACAGGACTCCCTTAGCCCCTTGCTAAACAGAAATATCAGAGCTCATTTTTTAAAAAGATTGTATTTGTACAGAAAAAGATAAAACTTAAATCTGGAACAGAGAAACATCCAGATGCCATCATTATACAATCCAACAAATGCTGCTACAGAGCCCCCTCCCATCTCATCAGAACCAAAGAAGTTAAGAGGTTAAAAGCAGATCAAGGAGATTTAGGAGCTGCAGTGTCATTTGAAAACAGATCTGAGCACCCACAGCACTGTAAAAAAATATTCTCTTACACAAAATTGACTTTTTGGAATGAAAAGGAAGTTTAAACTAGAGGTGCAGGAAAAAATAAACTCGGTCAAGTTTGTCTCTCAACACCTTATTTCCTGTCCAAAGATCCCTTTTGTTCTGCTTCCCTGCATAAATTTTAATATCCTGCCACCACCACAAAAACGAACAATGGCTAAACCAGCTTCGAGCACACAGATGCAACTGCCTTCAAGTTAAAGTGGGAAAAACACAAACATTCGAAACGAATACACACAAAAATAAATCCTACCAACAAGATCTGCACAATTTGTTTGCTTCACCCCAGATTAACTTCACTTGAAGCTGTACTCCAGTGCAACCTACCCTGAACATTACGCCCCACCTTCTAAAATGTGACTGGCTGAACTGGGAAAACTCCACCCAGTTTGCAAAGCTTATAATCCTAATTGGTAAAAGCTAATATCCATTATTTAAAGAACTTTTTCCTTGCTAGCAGGTTAGGTTAAGCAGGTTAAGACACCCTGAGCAAGCTGGTTTCTTAAAGAAACAGTATACATTTAATGGGAAAAAGCACTGTTCATTTAAACTGATGCAAAAATAGCAGTCATACATGGATCGGACTCTCTTGACAGGAGAGCTAAACAAAAGGAAAGCACAATCATCATTTAGAATAATGAATATAGTAATTATACACTCACCAAGCAGCCTATGACACGTACCAAGGAAGGTGAAGTAACCTCACAAACATACATGTGTGAAAAAGAAGGTCAGGCTATTATTAGAAAGCTAAATGTGAAACTTCACAAACTGAAAAAGCTGCTATATAAGTGCATCTGCTCATGCTTATTTTAAATTATAGGGTATTTCTAAAAAGTCTTTAGAAAAATGTAAAAGCCTGGTAGACTGTTCTTCTATTGACCCTTTTACCCGACCAAAAACCAAATATGTATTTAACCACCCACTCTTCAGACAACTATTTGAAACTGCTCTTTCATATGGTTGAGAACATGATTCTGCAAAAATAATAAACACACCACACCATTTGTTCACAGACTAGTTGAAGCCCATGAAAGACGCTGGCTTTGGCAATATGAAAAGCTGGAGATATGGGTGGGGTGTGTTTGAGTTTATTTTGGGAAGGGAAGCACTACCCTCTCTGAATTGCTGCTCAAGCTGTTTAAAGCAAAGCTATTTTTGCATAAAGCACATTGGAATAGTGCCCCTGTGCACTTGCTAGTTACTAGCACTGAACAGTCAACTTACTTCTTAATTTCTAAGTGTTAATTACTGATATGTAGGAGTTCCCTACACTTACCCAGTCTATCAAGCCCCCCCAAAACAGTTCCTTATCTTCTCCCCTAATCAGTACCACATACTAGTGAGATAATGGCATGAAAAGTGCCTTGAACTGGACTTTATTTCAAATATATGCCACATTTCCATCTTTGTCAAATGCTCATGGAGGCCGCTGCTCTGTGCCAAAAAAAATGCAAAACATTACATTAATAATTCTACTCTGTGAAGTCATTCCTGGAAGACACACACCAGAAGTCTAGCTGTCTCCTCCGCTCAACCCTGCCCCCCATCCTGCAAACAAACTGCAACATATGGATGCACAACTGGTATATCACACAGGGTCAAGAGGGTCTGGAAGGGAAGAAGGCTATCCAATCACACTGCAATTTTAGGGCTGTTGGGGAGATTAACTGCTCTTGTGGTACAATCTAGACATAGAGAGGACCCTGAATTAGGGAGGTGGGAATTACATTCCAAGCCAGTTTATAGCTGTTCCCTATCATTATAATGATCAGAACAAAGTATACACAGGAGGACTGCACAATGTAGAGAGATTTTTTTGTGTGTGGGGAGGCTGTTTTGATCAGAGAATACAAAATGACTTCAAGTATTTCGGCTTGCAAGAGAGTTCATATTCCTGCATCATCATTTTAGGCAAAATCAGACTCAGAATTTTAAAACTTCTTGCACAAACGAAACTAAAGTGATATGAAGTGAAACGAGCAGTTACAAACTCCAAGAACTGCATGGAGCACTTTTTAGATACCAAAAGTTTTTGCTGCTGTCACCACCACCATCACTGCTGTTGCTCATCACAGAAAACATTCATGTCTCATTTGCTAATTGTATGGAAGCCAAGAATCTCTTCAAGGCAAGAACAAATCTGCCTTCCTAAGGGCACCTAAGGCTAGGCTGAAATGAACTGGCAGCACACATTCTCATCTTAGCCCCTCAGGCACACCCATTTCAGAGATGGAGGAAGCATAGTTCACAAGGGCAATGGGGTGGAAGGAACGCAGCTTTGGGGCAAGGTCTCTTAGGATAGGGGCTGGGCTGGAAGCTTGACTGGGCCCTAAATTGCCTCTCCCCCCCCCCCAAGTTAAGTAAATCAACAGCCAGAGATTGCAAAACACAGTAGACTGCTCCATTATTTGAGCACTGACATTAAGTCAGCAAGCACAAAACATGGCTGGGCACATTACACCCTGGCCCAATCAAGACAAAACAGAAACTGAGCTTGAGGGTGGTGAACAGTTAAGCCTCTCCCTTAGCAACCACAGGTGCCTACTTGGCAAGTTTCACTTCACACTTTAGAATACCCAGAGGCACACTGAAGCCAAGACCACTATGAATAGAACCAGAATTGTGCTGGTAGTTTAGATATACATTGCTGCTGACTGGAGAAACCACGACACATTGCATATGAAGTCACCATTTCACCATTTACACCAGTGCTTTGGTAACCTGAGTTTTTCCTGCTGTCTTATGAGCTGGCATCAAAGCCAAAATCAGCTGCAAATCATGCAACTCTTGTTATTGCAGCTCAAATGACAAGATACATTCAGCCTCGATTATCATGCCTTCTTCTGTGACAATGATGTTTACATCTTAATGGGATAAGGCTCCTGGATGGCTAGGCATTTCTTCAGGTACTTCATGTCCCAGCTAGCCTTCAGAACAACGGCTGAGCCTCACTCACTGTTCAAAAGGAATAAGATCCAGTGAATGAAATACCAGATGAGATGCTTTTGACCAATACATATTTGAGGTCACAACTCAGAAGTGTTTATTGTTAACACCTCTACCAGTTAAAGTGTCTGCAACTTTGTTGACAGATATACATCGCCAACAACATTTCCTTAACTATCTGCAGAGTTTGTCTGAAAATGGACCACTTACAGAAGGGGCTGCCCATCAACATCTTCAAAATAGGATCTTCAAAGAATTCAAACCATTTCAAAGCATATCTTGACTACTATGATGCTAAACAGGTGTTTAACAGGTGCTGTTTAACTGAACATATGAATCAATGGGAAGCTCAAGGAGAGCTGCAACTCTTGTTACTAAACTGAAGAAACAGGTTTCAGAAATCTTTGTATTCTGTGCTGATATGTCATCCAGTATTCAAAGGGCACCACAAGAACTAGATGTCTAATAACCAGAAACCTGCCAAGCATTTCAAGCTCAAGATCTTTACACCTTTTACAGAAGCTTTGGCATTAAAAAAGTCAAAATTGTTCTTCTGACTGCTGTTTCAATAAAGCATACTATACAGCATGACTGACTGCACAATCCTAACTTGAAGCTCTGCTGGTACAGCAGTCCCTGCGCAGGTGGGAGATGCTGCAAATGTGCTGTAAGGCACGTTGCAACAGCTGATAAGTGACACCAATAGAGCAGCCTGCCCCACTCTACCAGTGCTGCATTCTGTAGCAGGGCCGCCAGCAGAGGTGAGTTTTGTGCTGAGTGGCGCAGGGGCTGGGAGAGGGTGGCAGGATAATGGCATTTTGGAGGCAGAGAGGAGACGTTTCTGGGGGGGAGGGTGAAATAGGGCACATTGGGCCCAAGAAGACCCAGTTCTGTGGACACCTACTCCACTGTATCTAACCTTCCCTCCAAGGCCACACAGCCTTACAAGGGGCAGCTTGCACTTCCACCAGTTATATACCTTGCAGAGATCTAAACAGCCCTATAGGTAGGCTGGGATGTTACTTAGAGAAGGGAAAACATCCTCTTACCCCAAGGAGGCCCCCAGTCATCTCCTAACCTGTACTGGATATAGTGCAGGCTATGCGGTCTGACAGTGCTAGCATTCAGGTTGGGCTGCAACCAGTAGTGTCATTCATTAACCAGGAGACGGAACGCGAGGCGGGACTTACCGCCTGATTGGCTGCTCGGTTCTGACGCGTCGCTGCCTTGCCGAGCGCCGCGTGGGCACCCTTGGCCTCGGAGGGGGTGCCCGCTTGCCTGGGTGGCGCGCTGGGTGCTCAGGAGAACGTCCCCTGAGTGCTCTGGGTGCTCTGGGTCCCCGCGGCGGAACAGCAGGCGGCAACGCGTCACGGGCTTCCTGTCAATCAAGGGGTAAGTCCCGCCTCGCGTTCCGTCTCCTGGTTAATGAATGACACTACTGGCTGCAACCCTACACACACTTACCTTGGAGTAAGTCACACTGAACACAATGGAACTTTCTTCTCAGTCTAGACCACTGCAAGTCAGTGTTGGCAATACTGAGTTAGATGGACCAATGGTCTAACTAAGGAAGACATTCCCAAGGTTGGATCTTGCTTCGGGAACATGACAAGTAGGATAGGTTTCAGTTATTCAATTAGATGAATACACATGAAAAAGACTAGCTATAACATCTGGTCATTCTTGGACAAAACAGCGAAAAACATTTTACAAGTAACCAACGAAGAATAATTCTTCTCCAAGTTGCCAGGTATTTTCTGCACGGATGCAGCTTCCACAGATATAACTCAAAAAGAAAAAAAAGCGCCACTTTGTGTACATAGACTACTGCACTGCAAGTGGCATTCATACAATCAACATGCAATTTATGTTCAAAGCCATAGCACTTTGTATATTACAGAAAATTTCCTAACAGTTTCTGAGCATGGCAGAGTGTCGATATTTAGAAAAACACAAAAAGGAACATTCATTTTACCAAGTGCATATAGAATTGCACTGAATGCTGTAAGTACAATTTGAGCTGGGAACAAGTTATTCAAAAGCAGTTTCCATAGGGACAACACAAGTACTGTAAATAGTTTTACAGCTCTGCTTTCATTGAGGTTTCAGAGCAAACCTTAAGTCGTCCGATTATGCACCATCCTTAACCACACCAGTCTCCTACTAGAATTAAATAGGATTTGGCAATGAACAATGCCACACTAATTTTTATTATTTTTTTGCAGGAAACCAACAGTCCAGAACTAGATTGCCTTCCATGCTTTCATTCATCATGGGCAAGACTGCAAATCAGAAACAAGTCCAGGCACAGATTTAAGGAAAAAAAACCTGCACAGCATACCTGCAAACTTGAGATATGATTGCCAGCCATCTGTCTTATCAATACCACAGTAAGAACAGCATATTGTTCAGAAAATCAGTGTCAGATAGTTAACAAGGATTCCTGGATCTGATTGCAAGACTCAGATCTTGGGTTTCCATCTGATGCAAGAAAAAGCACCCAAAACACGCATGAAAACACACACTATGAAGTCTGACCTGGCTTAGGTCTCATTGAAAGTTTTAACCTACCTGCGGACACCCCTTCTCGGTGCTCCACAGCAGGGCCAGTCCTTCCTTTTGGGTAGCTCCTCCTACTTCCAGGCACCCCTCCCCTCAGGAAGACCTTGAACTGGCCGGCCTGCCTGCATGCCTGAGGAGGAGGAGCTACCCAAAAGGAAGTACTGGCCCTGCTGTGAGGCACCGGAGAATTGTAAACCTGACTCTGGTTTTGTAAACCTGACTCAATTCTCTGGTGAGAATTGTAAACCTGGCTGTACCACTTTGGACTATGGGTGGGAACTCACATGACTGAATGTTCCACTGTACAAAAACCATTTCCTACACATAGAAATCTGGCATGTCAGTAAGAAAACCAGGTCATAAGACCTTCCCTCCCTCCAAACATGCCAGCTTCCTACATGCAGACAATTTTTTCATCAAGGGAGCCTCCATCTGCAATTTGAAGCAGATACAATTTGAGGTCCACACAGGTTTATCAGTCAGAATGAGGCCAGTCTCTTTCATTATTTACTAAACATCAGCATAGCAAGGCACTTTTCCAGGTAACATAAGCAAAAGACTTATGCCCCCAAGAGTTCACAATTTAAATTTTAAACAGATTCCACTCAAAAAAGGCAATTAATAAGCATTTCCTCACATTAGTGCTCCATGTTCTATTACCTACTGGACCAAAACATAGTGGTCACACATTTCTGAAACAGAGAGGTATTCAGCCCATACGAGAATGGGTATTCTCTTTGCCTTTAAGTATTTCATCATTATACATAAAACAATTATGAATCAGCATTTTTCTCCATCCTCACTTCATGCAAAAGTTGCAACTTTTGGTTTCGATAGAAAAGGAGACGGAAATTTCAAAAGCCACAAACCAGAAGATGACGCAATATCTAACACAACGGATTACACTCAAACCAGTCTTTCTTATGTGCTCCCTTCAGGAGAGTCCCCCATCCTGTTTTTACAGAAGCCTGATCTTTGAGTTCCAAGTTTCATAATCTAGCCACATGACAGATACCCATACAAGCACTGTCACTGCAATGGAGCAGGATTTGAGATTTTAAAATGTACACTAGTAAATGTCTTTAAGGGTAGATTTGCAATGGCTGCTTAGCATTGAATCTGACTGTAGAGGTCACACCCAATTATACATGTACCACTCAAAGACCCAGAAATTTAAATAATTGCTGGGCCCTGTTGAATAAAATTATTCACTATTCCAGTTTATGACATACAGAATGGGCACCTGTGATGTGAATGGACTGAGGGGACTGCAGGAGGAGCCATTGCCAGAAGGAGAGGGGACTTAGTTATGGTGAGAGCCTCTCCTGAACATTGGAGGTGGTGATCACAGAGCACACCTCCTCCCCTTTCCTCCCTACAAGTTGTTTTACAGTATGTCTACGCAGAAGTCCACTGAATTCAATGGAACTTGTTCCCAATTAAATGTGTACAGTATTCCAGCTTCAGCATCACAAATTTTAACTTTTGACAAAGGTTTCTTGATGTAACTTCTTTACTTATTTTTGTGCCAAAACCTTTTTGTTGTCATATTTGTCAAGTTTTCCTACTTCCACAGGAATTGGAAACATAAAAAAGCAGTAAAAGGCACGTCTAAGAACAAATTTGTAGCATTCACTTGTGTTATTTGAGATTTTGTTTTTGGCTACCTTCAAAATTAAAAGCTGAAAATTCTGTCTGGCTCTTAAAGTTTTGAGCTGACTCCTAGATCCAAATCATGTTTGCCAAGCTCTGGTGTAACAAACCACAAAATATTGAATTGGAGTGAAAAGGATGAGGAGGGAGCACATATCTTGTTCCAAAAACTATCAACACTTTGAACTAAATCTCAATTGGACCCCAACATGAAAAGTTCACAGAGTATAAGCAATTTTGTCCTCCTGAACGACTCTCTATAGTTGGATAGAATGTCTTTTTGAAGGGGAGAAATCTTCATTCTCTCTTAGACTATGGGCCAGAGAACACTTTTTTACCCCTCAGCCCAGGGACAAAGCACTGAGCAACAGTACCAATTTACAATACTTATTATTAAACTGCGAGTGCACAAATGAAGTATTTCACAATTACTGAAATTTGATAAAGTAGATGTTAAGTGCCCCCTCTGTGAATACATTTTGCTTGATGCTCAGGGGCCAGCCAATTCATTACTATAATTGGGTCTAGGTAAAATAAGCAGACACTTGCAAAAATTAATACATAGAGATTGTGATCATTATCCTTTTTCCTCCCTCATAAGTAAGCCAAGTCATATTTGGCTTTGCTTTATACAGGAGTTTGTATTCCAATCAGTTCTGTTACAAGATAAAACGCATCACATTGTCTAGTTACTAGGGACAGGGATTAAATAGCACACAACCATCTCTAGACAAAGGGAATTTGTAGGCAAAAGACAACACTCCCAATTCTTATACTGATTAAGAGTAACGCAGATATGAAACATGAAAGACATTAAACCTACAACCATAAGTACTCTTATCTTAAAGCAAACTGCACTGAGATCAAAGCAAACATGTTTAGAGATCAGGGTGCAAGTGCTCCAGAACACAGAAAGGACAGACAATCCAGCACTGAAAACAGCACATAGTGCCAAAAACTTCAACAAACCTTGGTAGTTGCCAAAGGTACAGTAGAGCCCCTTTCTACCAACTTCTGATCAAACCACTCCCATTACAGTCATTGTTAACCAGTCCCCAGATTTATTTATTGGATATTCAATCACCGGGTTGAGTCATACCCCCCAAGGGCAGGACAGCCAGGGACAACAACAGCTGTTTGAGGTTAAACTCTCTTCCCTGTCTTCAGCATGTTTATTTGTTGTGACCTGATTTGCATCTCTCCTCCCATCAATTCTTCAACTTCCCTGCAGCAAGAACAGTCATTTCCTGTTTCTCATGCAATCCTACCAAGTCTTCCACAACCCACTGTGAGGGCCTGGTATCCCCCTGCTACTCCCCTTCAACTCTCCCTCAGGACCCTTGATATGGGTAGATTTCCTTCACATGTTGCCTAACTATCCGGTAATTCCTATAGGAGCATGCAGAAGTGAAAGCCAAAGAGGCACTCCCTCCAAGTATCCCCAAGTGTAGAATTGCTATACTCCACCTCCTTGCCCTTTGACTCCAATAAGCAATTAAGGTATGGAAACCTCTACAATATTTCATTTCTCCTCCCATTTTCTCTCTTCCTCCTACCAGGATGACTAAAAGCTCCGGCACTGGAATGAGGCAACCAATATGTTGTGCTTCTCCTTTAATTTTGCACTGCAATCTCACCTACAGAACTCCAAGCATGGACAAAGCAGATACAGCAGATCTCTCCCCTTAAGTCCGGTATAGTGACTAAGCTCAGACCATGAGGACTTTGATCAGGATGTCAGCTCAGCCTGAAGGCTCCTTTTAAAGTTGTCATTCTCTCAGTTTGGCCTACTTCAGAGTTGTTGTGAAACTTTAAACACAAAACCCCAAGCGGGCTTCCTGGACGAAGAGTGGAATAACACCACCACCCCCAGCTTGGTCAGTGCTCTGCTTTCTATTTTCCTGTATCTGAGAGCCTTTTGCCAAAGCTTCCTCATGGAATCCCTTTCTCACATTGTGGGCATGGGCATGAGGGAAGGAGAAGGGGCAGGGGACACCCTATGTCGTTGGTAAGAGGAAATGCAAAAAGCACACAGCCCCCTCCCCTTTCCTCTAACCTCATCCCAGGGAAGGTTCTCTGTTGTTCAGTCACTAAGTCATGTCCGACTCTTTGTGACCCCATGGACCACTCTAGGGGAGGGCATAAAGGTCCCCCACAGCCTTTAACTGAAGACTCGCCTGCCCCTCCTTTGCTGGTGTGTGTGGATGGGAAGGGAGCAGGTACGAAGAGCTGCCCAGACCAGGCTTAAGCTTTCCCTTGGAAGTAAAAGCTTTCAAAGTCGCAGGGCAAAGGAGCCACCCTTGGAAACTCACCAACTTTGTTTTTTTTTTGGGGGGGGGGTAAGAAAGGAGACACTTGGGAAAGCAGAGGATGCTTTCTACTCCCCCCTCTTCTCTGTAAGCCCCCCCTTCCAAGGTAAACAACTCCAAAGCCCCCACCCCACACGCTCAGCTCAGGGCCTCTAAATAGCAACTCCCCAGTCCCGCCTACTCAGTTTAGGGACATGTGGAGGAGGAGGAGGAAGTCACCAAGCGCCTCCTCCAACCCCTTTCCTCTTAGCCTCTCCCACTCAAGGTAAAACACTCTTGGGGTGAGGAAACACCACCACCCCCCGCAAGACCTTCCAGTGGCAAGACTCCCCCCATTCCTACTAGGCAAAACAAGGTGGGGGAGGTAGAGGCTGTGCCCCCCTTCCACGCATCTCTTCCACCCCTTTCCTCCCCTGAGGGAAGAGGTAGAGCCCCCCCCCATCTGCCCCCATTCCCAGGTGTGTGAGGGCGGGGGGGCAGGAGGGGGCGGCCTCGAGCCCCCCCCCCATGAGATACTGCAGGGGGAAACGAGGCAGAGCCCCCCCTTTTCAGAGACCCCCTCCACCCCCATTTCCCAGGGAGGGGGAATGTCCACACCCGCCCTGCGCCGCAGGGGTATGAGCGCCTCCCCAACGTTCCTTTCCCCTTCCCCGGTGGGGGGGGGGTGTCAGGCGCGAGCCCTCGCGCACGCGCTTTCCCTCTCTCACCTGGCGCCTCAGTGAGGGGAGGGGGGGAGAGGTGGTCTCGCGCCGCCTCCAGCCGCCGCGGCTCCTCTTCTCTCAGTCTCTGGACTAAACTTTTTTTTTTCCTCACTTCCTTTCCTCTCCAAGCCCCGCCCCGTCCGAAAGAACGACGCGGGCGGGCGCTGATTGGCAGAGCCAATCGGGAGGGTGGGAAAAGAAAAAGATGAAAAAAAAAAAGGAAGGCGGCGCTACCGTCTCCTCCTCCTCCAACTCCACATCACCGAGGACGGCGGACGACGTGAACCAAAGGGTGTGGGGAGGCTGGGTTAGTTAGGGAGAAATTATTTAAAGGGACAGCTGCTAAAAGCGGAAGGGTGTTTTTTTGTTGTTTGTTTAAATCAATTCAATTAAAAGAGATTGAAGACAAGCAGCGCACGTTAGGCAGGCGAGGAACTCCAATATGGATTTTGCGTTCGGTTTCTGGAGAGTTATTTTTTAATCATCAACATACTATGAGAAGTGCCATGGACAGGGAGAGAATGGCGCTAAATAAATATAGTACTCTACTAGGTCTGTTTCACATAATTACCGACGATGGTGGTGATTAGGCGAAGCGCGACGTACATGGGTGCATAAATAATAATTAATGCAAAGCTCCTGCCGACGAAAGTGCCGCGCAGCTTCAGATCTCATTTGCAGCAGGGCAACAATCCAGAAAGAGAAGCGAAGCGAGCGCTGTCCAGTGAACCACCTCTGGTGGTACAGAGAAGATTGAGGAAGTAATTATTATGGACAAGGAAACTCAACAAGTCCGGCTGGCTGGCTGGGGACCCAATTTTGCATACCAATACAACAGCAATCTAGCTCCGGTTTAGATTTTGTATCGAAGCTCTTCCCCCCAAGCGAGCGCCTGCTTCCTGCATACCAATAGTGCATCTTTCTAATCGCTTAGAATCAGTGCAATCCTTTTCCTTGTTTCCCAGCCTGCAGCTTTTACTAACTCGAACAGCTTCTCTGCAGAAACGATTTTGGAAAAACTTATTAATTAGCATTTATTAACTTATAACTAGGGATGGGTTTGTTGCTGCTGCTGCTGTTAATACAGGTAATTATCCCTTATTCGGACATCTGAAATCCAGACTATTCCAAAATCCAAACATTTTTGTCCATGACTTTTTAAAAAACTTTCCGTAGTGTGAACACTAGAAGGTATTGTGCTTATTCCCACACACAGGCTGTAATTTCTATTGACACCCAAATGGGTAACAGTGAAAGGAGGAAGCATTTCTCATTATACAGTACAGGCGTGCCCCGGTATCCACCGATTCAGTTATCCACAGTTTCAGTTATCCATGGATACCTTGGATACTGGGACACCTCTTAACAAGAGGGGAACATTAAACAAATCTCTTTTTTTTACTTTTTTGCTGCAAAACCATGATGTACCCCTATCTTTAAAAAGGTGTCCGCAGTATCCACGGTTTCAGGTGTCCACGGGAGAATCCGGAATAGAACCCCAGAAGATACTGGGGCATGCCTGTATTTATGCAGGTACAGAGGCATTTCTACAGGGATGGCAAAGCTCTAAGTTTTGCAGGAAGCCTTACCCTGTCATGTAAATCCCGCCTCTCCCTTGCTGCTGTAGCCAGTAAGCAACACCAAGATGTTGCTGTTCCCTGTGAGGATTGGCTAAAATGGTGCAGGAGAGGAGTGATTTCCACTGCAAGGTAAGGCTTCTTGCAAAACTTAGAGCTTTGCCATCCCTGTAGAAACGCCACTGTGCAGGTATTCTGAAATCCAGAAGTCCAAAATCCAGACACCTTTCATTCCCAAGCAGTCCACATAAAGAATACTCAACCTGTAATGCATAAACACACAAAAATATTGCCTTTTTGTTGTTAAACAAATAAAAACACAAAAACCACATTTTGGTCTTACTTTTCCAGAAATTAGATTACTTTTCCAGTTAGAAATAATACTGTGGCTGCATCTGCTGTCATTATATCACCTATCTAGTAAATGCTTTTAAGTTTTAATTAATAAAACTGAGAACTTGGAATGAGAACTTAGAATTAAAACACATAGCGCTGCCTTTCTGCCTTTCAAATCAAGAAATCTGCTAAAAAAATAAGAGAATTTTCATTCACCTCTACTTTTTCACTTGTTGTTCTACGTGTGGTGTCAAGAGCCTGTTTCTGCACATTTTCTCCTGGGCAAACATCTTCTATTATTGGAAAAATAAACTGTGTTTAATAACAGTCATGTTAAGAAAAGTAAAATGATGTTTGCAGGAAATGGTAAAATGGGTAATTCGAATGAAACTAGATTGGGTCCCTGATGGGTCCCCCCCCCCCACACACGTATCCTTGACTCAAAATTGCCAGTGGAACACCATACCACTGGTTGTTGAAAAATGAGAGACAGGATGGTGTAGTGGTTCTGGTGTTGGACTTAGACCTGGAAGATCTAGGTTCAAATTCCTGCTCGGCCATAAAGCTTCCTGAGTTCCCAGCCTCCCCTACCTCACAGGGTTGTTGTGAGGACACAAGGAGGGAAGGAACCAGATACAGCTCCCTGAGCTGGAGGAAGAGTGATATAAAAATGTGGAAAACAAACAAACCGGGACCATTTCCTCAACACAGAATTGCCTATGGAACACCATGCCACAGGATGTTGAAATACTGCGTAAACCATCCATTACCTCAGCACAGAATTGCCTGTGGAACATCATTCCACAGGTTGGTATGTTGTTCCACAGGCAATTCTGGGCTGTGGTAATGGTCCTGGTTTATTCAGTTCATAATGAAGATCAATAACAGCAGGCGACCTGGGTGTAAAGGTAAAGGTTTCCCCACGACCGAATGGTCTGGGAGTGACCGACTGTAGGGGGCAGTGCTCATTTCCGTTTCTAAGCCGAAGAGCCAGCGTTTGTCCTGAGGACAAGCTTCCATGGTCATGTGTCCGGCATGACTATACGCCGTAGCGTACGAAACGCAGTTACCTTCCCACCGAAGTGGTACCTATTTATCTAGCCACATTTTTATGTGCTTTCGAACTGCTAGGTTGGAAGGACCTGGGACAAGAGATGGGAGCTCACTCCATCTCGTGGTCTCAAACTGCCAACCTTCCGGTCAACAAGTTCAGCAACTGCGGTTTAGCCCACAGCACCACCCCCAACCTGGGTGTAGCACCACATTAAAGGAGACTGTGTCGGGTTGTGCAAAGTGAGTTTGGTGAGACTGTGGAGCAAACATGCTTAGGGGCTGCATGCATGTGGCCTTAGGAAGCCATTAATTCCCATCTTCAGCTCCCCTCCCCATCTGCAATAAGGGGCTAA
Source organism: Lerista edwardsae (assembly GCA_029204185.1). Classification (NCBI taxonomy): domain Eukaryota; kingdom Metazoa; phylum Chordata; class Lepidosauria; order Squamata; family Scincidae; genus Lerista; species Lerista edwardsae. The sequence goes on from JAJKFI010000026.1 coordinate 2,100,470, forward strand.
TCATTATTTGCAGGTTATTATTAAGGGTTACTTGGAGAACATGTGAAATGCTTTGCACACTCTAAACGTTCTTTAAGATCTGACCGTTTCCCTTATAATATTAGCTGTGAGGACCATTACTTCATTAGGAATTGTACCAAGTCATTGTGTTTATATCACAATGACTTGGTACAATTCCTAACAACCTAATGGTCCACACAGCTAATATTGTAAGGGAAATGGTCAGACCTTAATTTGTGCTGTGGGAAGATTCCTCAAGACAGGTGTGAATGTTCAGACCAAGAGCTATTATAGATTCCAGGGCTGGGGCCTCTGAATATGTGAAGTAATTACAGTTGACATATTTACGGCGCAATCCTAACCTGGAGTTAGGACGGCACAGTTAGGCCAGCAAAGTTTGGCCGGCACAAGGGCCACCGTAAAGCATGTTTGGACCACTCTCGGAGGCAGGGAGGATGGTGCACGTCTATGTGCTGGCCTCCGGGATACTCATTTAGCAATGCCTGCAGTGCCTTTCCAGCCAGGGTGTGACTCACTCTACATTTCCAGTCAGTGGTGTGAAAGTGTTACAGTCCTCTTCTTTGCAATATGCTTACCAGTTGTGATGAATGGTTTGCTGAACTAGTGACCACACACAGCACTTCCGTCATTTTAAACAATTGTATGCTGTCTATCTACATAGTATATATGGAACCAGAGTATGGTGGTTTCGGGTGTCAAGCTACAGCTTGGGAGAAAATGTGGGTTCGAATCCCTGCTGGTGAGGACATTCATTGAGGGCACAGTCCTAACAATGGAGTTAACCTGGAGTCCAAATGCACTTTACGTCCATGTGCCGGCCTCCCTGACTCCGAGAGTGGTGCAAACATGTTTTACAGCGCATTTGCAACACTCCTGGACTGGTATAATTTCCTTGTGCTGGTCTAACTCCAGGTTAGGATTGAGCCATTCTTATTCTGAAACCTTCTCTGTATTATGCTGTAATGATGGGAAGGGAGGCTGAGGTCACTCATGCTCAAAGTGGCGGTCTGTTTGACTGCACCCATGTGAAAAGGAACTGATAGCAGCAATCAAGCCATCATGTTTCTTGAATATGCAGAAAACAGTTCCTTTCTTGGAAGGTGGGGCTGCCAGGGGCCATGAGCATGTTGATGCTAGGGGGTCTGGCCGAGGGGAATTGCCCTACTTCCCTTATATTATATTAATGCAAGGAAGATTTGGTGAGAATCTTGTCTCTCAGTCTCACCCTCCTCATAGGATTTTTGTGAAAATACAATGGGCAGGGGAAACCCTATATGCCCCCCTGAATTCCTTGTAGGAAGGGGGAAATTTAAACCATAATAAATATTACTACCAGGACCATAGCTAAAGAAGTGCAGGGGGTGCAGTTGTACTGGGCAATAAGTTTTAGGGGGGCAACAAGCTGAGCTTGACACAAGTGGCCAAAATGGTGAAAGCCTTGGTCTGTATGAATAACGTCATCATGTTACATATCCTTGGAAAGGGAATTTAATGCAGAATGCAATGACATGAACCAGAGTGTAATATCTTCATTCTATCAAAAGTTATGGCCAAAACACAAAAATACAGCTGTCATGTAAAAATTGTGGTTTGTTAAATTGCAGTTTTTAGAATAATGCTGTCATTTTACATATTATTTGATCCAGAATTTCATGCAGAATGCAATGAAACAAACCGGAGTGTAATATCTTCATTCAGTCAAAGCCCAGAAAATGAAAATACAACTGTGAAGTCACTTCCTGTTGTGACGTCATTTCAGGGGCATCATTTTGTCCTTTGTACCGGACTACACTTTCATCAGCTACGCCATTGATTACTACTAATCCCATCTACCTATCTAATGTAAACTGATATGCCTCCTTTCCACCCAAGAATACCCAAAGCTGATCACCAAAAAAATTAAGGACAGGCAGAATTAAAAAGCATGCAGATATAAAACATAAAAATAAAACAATTGATCCAATAAGAACAGCAGCAAATTCAACAAAGCCACCAAAATAATGAAGACAGCAGCAATATGATCCCATAAACTCAAAGCCACAGTAATCTGGATATCCAGGAGATCACAGTCCTCTGGGCAATCTACATCTGTGCCTGCCACTGGAAAAAGGCAATCTTGACCTGGCTTCTAAAACCAGAAAGAGATGTGACCAGATGTGCTTTCCAGGCAGTGGCGTAGCTCGGGGGCGCAGGGGGTAGCAATTGCACTGGGCAACAAGCTTTAGGAGGGCAACACGCTGAGCTTGACACTAGTGGCCAAAACTGTGAAAACCTTAGTATGTACTACCACCATGTAATATATCATGGGAAAGGTAATTCAATGCTGAAACAATGCTGAATTCAATGCTGAAATGCAATTCAGTGCTGAAATGCAATGAAACAAACCGCGTTGGAATATCTGTATTCTATCAAAAGTTATGACCAATTAACCAGAAAACCTTTTATTTATTTACTTAATAAATTGAATTTGATTTTGTCATGGGGGGGTACAGATTCTTTTTTGCCTTACTTAGCAGATGCCTTAGCTGTGTCACTGTTTCTGGGGGAATTCCACAACCTGGGCGCAGGCAAAGAGAAAGCCTTGCTGAACCAGAAGTAATAACAGACGTCGGTTATTCTGTTATCTACGACTTCTGAGCAGTAGATCAGCAATTTTCAACCACTGATTTTCAGTTTGACAGGCCTGCAGGTGTGTTGCAGGAGTTTGAGGAAGGGTCATTTCTTAATAAGGCTATTGGGGGATGTGAACCCCTCTCCACCCACAGCAGTGTGGTGACCATTGTCAACAAACTAATGGCGTGCCTTGACAGTTTCTGCACCTGGTCAGTGTGCCGTGAGAGGGAAAGGGTTGAAAATCGCTAAAGGATGGTTTAATTTTGTAAAAGGAAAAATGGAAGGAAAGGGAGTCACTCTGGGTTCTCTCTATGCTCCTAACATAAGGCAAATGGTATTCCTTAGGGCGCAATCCTAACCTGAGCTGGAACAGGTAGGCTACCTGGCCTGCACAGTGGTGGGATTGAGGGGGAACGCGGGGGAACTCAGTTCCACTAGTTAAAATTAGGGCTGACTCCACCCACTTCACTCTCCCCCCTCCCAATTCCTCTGCAAAGAACATTTCTTCTTGGTTGGCCGGCACTCAGAGGGTTAAAGGGAGCGACTCCGGATTCCTAGGGGGGCGAAGGCAGTGATGTCATTCAGGGGAAACGGACCAGAATGGGCGTTCCGGATCCTAACAGGCTCCGTGGCTGGTTCTGGGTTCCCGACAAGTGCCAATCAAAAGTGAGTTCCTGTTCCTAAATCATTTAGATCCCACTACTGCCTGCACTGTATCCAACACAGGTTAGGAGCCAGCTGGAGCCTCCACAGGGCAAGGGCATGGTTCTCCCCTTACCCCGGGCTAGGCACCAGCCGTTCTGATGGGCCAGCTTGAATCTGTGCCTGTTGTTGAAACAAGTCCTTCTCAAGCACCTGGAAGTTGGTGGCAATTCTAGCGGAACTGGATGTACTTTTTTTGTAAACCCATCTGAATGGAGTGGTTCCTTCAAATGTGGCTTGAGATGCAACGGAAGTGTTTTTGCATCAGTGAAACCTGCTCTGCTATGCAGCAATCAGTAGAAATGCCACAGTGCCTCCAGGAGGGAATTACACAACTGAAAATTGAATAAAACAACAGGGAGTTCCGAAGCAAACAGGCTTTGGGTGGGCAAACACAAGGAACTGGAACTCCTTGATCTGTCTAAAATCCCTTTATCTCTAGCCCATAGGCGACCAAGATATTAAGAGTAAGGAAGAAGGAACGCTACGGCTGCAATCCTATACACACTTCTCTGGAAGTAACTCCTATTAACTCAGGGGGAGTTACTTTGCAAGATCACCGCAGATGGTGACTGCAGCCATGAAATTAAAAGACATGTACTTCTTGGGAAGAAAGCTATGGCGAACCTAGACAACTTAATAAAAAGCTGAGACATCACCGTGCCAACAAAGGTTCGCATAGTCAAAGCTATGGCTTTCCCAGTAGCAATGTATGGCTGGGAGAGCTGGACCATAAGGAAGGCGGAGTGCCGAAGAATAGATGCTTTCCATTTATGGTGTTGGAGAAGACTCTTGAGAGTCCCCTGGACTGCAAGGAGATCCAATCGGTCAATCCTCCAGGAAGTTAGGCCTGATTGCTCCCTGGAAGGGCAAATCCTGAAGCTGAAGCTCAAGTACTTCGGCCACCTCATGAGAAGAGAGGACTCTTTAGAAAAGACCCTCATGCTGGGAAAGATGGAAGGCAAAAGCAGAAGGGGGCGGCAGAGGATGAGATGGTTAGATAGTGTCACTGAAGCAATGAGCATGAAATTGGGCGAACTCTGAAAGCTAGTGGAGGACAGGGAGGCCTGGCGTGCTGTGGTCCATGGGGTTGCAAAGAGTCGGACACGACTTAGCGACTGAACAACAACAAGAAGCATGCATAGGATTTCACCACACGTTGCTGACAGGTCAGGGGTGTTGGAAGCAAACTAAGGCTAGTATTGGCAATTCACTGATTTAGCAAATGGTGATAAGGTTTATAAGGTTATGAAATCAGTAGACAATTTGCCAGTTTCTGTACAGACCTTTATACGAATTCATTAGTGCCCCTGACTCTAAGATCAATACCCTTCTGCAGAAGGCTGGAGTCAATCTCTCAGTGCAGACTTATCAATAATTAGTTAAAGCACTTCTGAGGTCCAAACCAAATAAATACAGGAAAAGCTTAAAATCACAAGCCCCCAAGCACGGATGGTTTAATAGGTATGGATGGTTTTGCAAAAAGTGAAGCAGGGAGCAGGGAGCTAACCACTAAGCTCTACTCCCCTCAGTCAGCCTGTCTTCTCCTGGTACAGTTCCTGACAAAGATTGTCCCTTATCAATCCCCTCTATTACATATAATTTTGTTGACATATTTAGTGGCTCTAGGCAGGCCGGCTGGCCTGCTCTGCATCCAACACAGGTTAGGAGTAGGTACATTCATCCCCTTACTCTGGGGTAAACACCAGCTGCCCCAATGGGCCTGCTTAGATCTGCGCCTGCTGTTTAGTAGGTGTCAGTCTGAGCACGTCGTGCAGTCTGAATTGGGGCCGCATCAGCCATAGGTCCTGTATGACGTCAGCCACTCAAATCTTAATAATGCTTAATCCAGAGGCAATTGGGCCACAGAAACAATTGACAGTGGACAAGTGGGTCAGGACTGTGGGTCGGGACTCTTGAGTGGGTCGACGCGCGAGCCAATTTAAGGTGGGTCACGAAGCACCTAGAGCAGCCATATTGAAAAAAGAGAAAATGGGATGCTAGAAAGGGGGACGGCTTTGTGGTTGTTTTGCTTGTGTCAAGGCTCTTTTCTTTCTGATTTACTTTGCTATTGGGAAATGGCTAAGAAACAACCTAACTTATCGCTGCATTCTCAGGATAGCTGCAGGCTCTGAGGTCAGGGCAACGACACTTCCGGCCATGACATCATTTCTGGTGGGTCCTGGACAGATTGTCCTTCTAAAAAGTGGGTCCCAGCCCTAAAAAGTTTGAGAACCATTGACATAGAGGATTGAGCATTGTAAGAGTATTTGGGGCTAGATTGTCCAGCTGAGCCATTGAAGATCCATGTTAAAAGCCACAGTCAGCCATGAGGCTCATTGTAAGTAGCTTAACTCTTATCATAAAGCAAAGGCGTCTCGACATTTTAATTTTGTCATTTTTTTATTTATTGCTCTCTGCACTGCAGACTTCCATCTAGAAAGGAGTTGCTATTTACCGGAAACCAGGATAATTCTGTCGTATTAAAACAAGATGCATGGGGCATGTTCTCTTTATTTTGTTTTGGACATTAAAAATGTGCAGTTAACTTTATTTGGTTTCAGAAATACATTCGTGGCAGGAAAGTCACTTTTATGAGTGTTCTTATTTTATTGTCATTTGGTTTTCTAATGTTGTTCTACAATATTATTTATCCTTGAAATAGCAGTTGAATGAGCTAAACTATTTTACACACTCATAAGCAGCCTTGTGGTTCATCCTCTTATTCTAATTTTTCAGATTTGGCCACAGATCTGGGGGTGGGGGTGGCTTATCCCCCTTTGGCATAGCACAGATCCAAATTATCCCCCAGAGTTGTGATTCATTATGGAGGAAAAAATTATGTGTGTGGAATTTGAAATTAAGAACCAGTGCATGGACAAACTATCGAAAGTTTATCCAAATGGCGGTGCATTTTACATAGAGTGCATAGTTGCTGTGGCTTTCTCCTCGGCAGTGCATGGGAGATCAGCACTGGCCCAGGATAGGATCGCTCCATAAGTTCCACATATACTTGAGTATAAGTTGATCTCATGGAAAAGTCGAGGGCAAGTTTAAAGCCAAAAATAATAGAACTTGCTATGACCTGTGGATAAGTTGAGGGTAAAACTTTTTTTTAAGTCTTTGAAAATCTTATCAGTAATTGTTCTGAGGCAGCAGTAGACAGTCAACCAAAAAATGGCACAAAGAACCACGACAAAACAAACTGACCCATTTAATTTTTAATAAATTGGAGACAGTAATGGCACAGTTGATGTCTGCCCATTAGACCCCACTGCCTAGTACTGAACCAGCAAAATGTTCCTTTTTACATTGAGGGCGCAATCCTAAACTGAGTTAGGCTGGCATAAGCTAAGCCAGCAAAGTTTGGCCAGCACAAGGGACACCGTAAAGTATGTTTGGACCACTCTCAGAGTCAGAGAGACCAGCACACAGACGTGCACCATCCTCCCTGACTCAGAGAGTGGTCCAAACATGCTTTATGGTGGCCCTTGTGCCGGCCAAACTTTGCTGGTTTAGCTTATGCCGGCCTAACTCCAGTTTAGGATTGTGCTCTGAGTATTTGTGATGGATTCAAGACAGCAGGTTTATGTTCATATACAGGTATGCCCTAGTATAGTATCTAGACTCCTCCATAGATACCTGAAACTGTGGGTACTGGGAACACTTTTTTAAAGATAGGGGAACATCAGTGGTTTTGCTGCAGCAAGGTAAAAAAAAGGAGATTTGTTTAATGTTCCCCTATCTTTTTAATAGGGGACGTGGTGGTGCAATGGGTTAAACCGCTGCTGCTGGGCTTTCTGACCAGAAGGTTGGGAGTTCAAGACTGCGCAACAGAGTGAACTCCCATTGCTTGTCCCAGCTTCTGCCAACCTAGCAGTTCGAAAGCATGTAAAAATGCAAGTGGTTAAATAGGTATCACTTCAGTGGGAAGGTAACGGTGTTCCGTGCACCTTGGAGTATAGTCATGCCGGCCACATGACCACGGAAGCTTGTCCTTGGACAAAACACCGGCTCTTCGGCTTAGAAACAGAGATGAGCACCACCCCCTACAGTCGGTCACACCCAGACCATTCGGTCTTTACCTTTATCTTTTTAATAGGCATCCAATGATCCATGGTATCCATGGATAACTGAAACCGAATACTGAATCAGTGGATACTGGGCACACTTGTAGTTCATTGTGCATATTCAGAGCCAACTCTAAAAGGAGATAAGCCAAAAGGGCCATTTAAATGATCTTGTGTTCCTAACAGTGAACTTGACAACTTGTGGAGGTTTGCAAAGGAAGATTTTGCTAATTACGCAGCTACCCTCTCCCATTTTTTCCATTGCTTTCTTATCAAGGGCTGTCCCTGAAGCACAGGTGTGTTTCTGGGCTGTTACACTCTTTTGTCTTGGGCATCTTCTCATTCCACCCGAGCGCACGTTCTTGTTTCAATTTTCTACTAAACTCATTTGCAGTTTGCTCTCCTTTGGCCAGTTGTCGGCTGCTGTCCGCCTCCCACCCCCAAATTCCATCATTAACGTCAAAACTATTACTAGATAAAAGGGAAAATTGCATTTGATATTAATAGAAACCATCGACCGTTCTCTCCAAAGTCTCGCCTGCTCAGATGAGATAGATAATCTGTTCTACCCCAGTCCACAATCCTTCTTCAACTGAAGCAAATTCGTCTTCATTGATTTTGTAACCACAGTGAAGAGACCGACGGCATCAGCCCACTTGTCCATCTGGACTCCCGTCGTGTTTTGGGGATGCCCATCAGCTGGACATGGGCATGATATGAAGGCAATCGCTTTCCCAGGCTGTTGCCAAACAGCAGTTGCCCAACAGCAGTTGTTAAGTGCAACTGAACAGCCTGAACTGATAGCCTCTGAACAGGAATATGCTGAAGTCACGTTTCACGACTCGAGTCGAGTTTCGAGTCAGTGACCTACGAATCGAATTGAGTCTTGAGTCATAGCCTGCACCATTGCAACTTGACTTGCGGAAAATGTTTGAGTCATTTTGACTCAAATCCTGAATCATTTTGAGAAAACTAAACCTTAAGTTTCCCTCCTCCCTTCAAACCTCGCCCCACCACTTGGAGGCAGCTACTCCCTTTCCATTGTGTTTCTGCTGCTGTCAGTCTGAAAGACGGCTTCCAGTTCTTGCACTAGGTCTTCTGGGGCAGCATGGAAGTGACAGTAGGCTGCATCCAAGCATCCGTCCCCAGGCCCTGTGGCCCCGATTTGGGCTGTGCGACTTGCTTGGATGTGGGCCTGCGAAACAGCAGG
>JAJKFI010000026.1:2117304-2185472 GCA_029204185.1 Lerista edwardsae
TATTATTATTATTATTATTATTATTATTATTATTATTATTATTATTAGACAGCATCCAAGTCTCCATTCCCAGGCCACGCAGCGTCCATGGCTCTGTGCCTGCTATACAGCAGGAACAGCTCTGAGGAATCTGTAGGGAAGCCTGGAGCCTCTCCTGGGGAAAGGGAGCGAGGCACCCCAGTGCTCCAAAGCTGTGCTGGATGCAGCGCAGGCCTGCCGGCCTCTCTGTCCCAGCGCCGCTTAGGATTGCTCTCGTAGTCATGCCTAACGTTCTTTGGATGGAGCCCAATAGATGGATTGCAAATTGCAACTCCCTGGAAACCACAGTTCTCCTCTGCCTGCACTGGTTGATCAAGAAGGACAAGAGAGGTGAAGGTATCAGCTCCTCCACCCGCCATCTGAGATGCCCAAAAAAAAAAAAAAAAAAAAAGCTCTTCTGCTATTGACAACTTTGGCACATTGCTTAAGAGTGCAGCAGGATGCTGATTCAGAGTGAATGTTCCTCTGAAACCGTCTTTCCTGATTATCACTCTTGACATGAACAGAGTCGTGCCAAAGCCGTGCCCTTTCACAACACGCTTGGGAAAGAGAGATGCGTGATTGCTGCCTGCACGCGCCTCTTTTTGCCTCCGGATATCATCAAGGCTGGTAAAAGATCCTCTTAAATGCCAAACAATTGCTTTGACAAAGGACAAACCCAGCCAGTGGAGGTGCATGTTGATGCCCATCTCGGAAGCATGTACAGGCATGCCGAATCCACTGATTTTGTATCCACGGTTTCAGTTATCCATGGATACCAAGGATTCCATTCCGGACCGCACTGTGGACACCTGATACTTGGAACACCTATTAAAAAGTTATGGAAACATTAAACAAATCTCTTTTTTTTTTTACCTTGTTGCAGCAAAACCACTGGTGTTCCTATCTTTAAAAAGGCGTCCCCAGTATCCATAGTTTCAGGTATCTACGGTGGTGTCTGGAACGGAATCCCTGCAGATAAGGGACATTCCTGTACTTGAGCCTGAGCCAAGATCTAATGATCAATTGGACTTGGGCTATAAAGAACAACTTGTTTATGGCTTTCTTTGATGCAAGCCTATTAATATTGATTTTAAAGTACACGGATACAGATTGTTAAGCTCATAAAGTGGGATGTGGGGCATTATATTACTTCCTCCTGTTCTCATCAAGATTGGGAGACACGCACACTCCTACTCTACAAGCACTATCCTGAAAAGGGAACCCTGATGCTCAGAATATAGGATCTTTGGTTTCTACGACAATTCATTTTTTAAAATGACTTTTCAATGGCTGCCCTTCTTCCAAGATGCTCAGGGCAGCATATATGGTTCTTACCCCTCTTTTAGCCACATGACAATCCTGTGAGGTAGGTTAGGTTAAGACAGGGTAATCAGTCCAGCATTACCCAGTGAATTCAATAATGAATTTGAATGCAGTAGGAGTGCCCCTACTGCTAATCCGATACACTAACCATCACTCTCTGTGTATATACAGTGGTGTCACCTAAATGATTTAAGAACAGGTACTCACTTTTGATTGGCACGTGTCGGGACCCGCCCACCGGAAGTGACGTCATAAGCCAGAAGTGAGGTCGTGGCAGGAAGTGACATGAAAAAAGCCCTTTTTGAGGCCTCAGATGATTTTAAACTGACCCAACAGTTGCAACAGTATTCCACAGCACTCCCAGAACATGTGAAGGAGACCTGGCATAATGTTAAAACCCCAGAGCAACTCATTTTTCAGTGGCAAGGAAAGGAAAGTCTCCGCTCGCTGCCTGCCTGCCTGCCTGGCTCTGAGAACATGCAGGCAACTCAAACATGCAGGAAATTCAAACGTTGCAGAGGGCGGAGTCGAAGAGTGGGCGGGCGAATGGGCGGGGCCAGCTGTAATCCTAGAAACCGGTACTCGCGTACCCCCTGCATGACATCACCGTGTATATATGCCAGAGACATTGGTGGTGTTTCTTCTGCATCTTTTAAGATTGTGAATGTTTTGGGGATATGGAGCCATTTGCTTATTTGATTTTCTCTGTAAAGGGCTCTGTGAACTTTTTTGTTCAAAAAGCAGTATACAGTATAAATAGCAACAGCAAATAATACAGGCATGCCCATGTATCTGCTGGGGCTCCATTCCAGATCCCCCCCGTGGATACTTGAAACCGTGGATACTGGGGATTCCTTTTTAAAGATAGGGGAACATCAGTGGTTTTGCTACAACAAAGGTAAAAGAGATTTGCTTAATGTTCCCCTAACTTTTAAATAGGTGTCCCAGTCTCCATGGTATCTGTGGATTACTGAAACTGTGGAAACCAATCAATGGATGCTGGGGCAACTAGGTTCTCCCTCACCCATGTCAATTTCATTTGAAAGGGCACTGGGGGGGGGTGCCCCCATTTCTTTGGGTTTGCATTATTGCTGCCTCTTCTATTAGAGTCCTCACTATGCTTTGGAGCCTGATCTAGACCCAGTCTGGAATTTGGATTCATTTTCTGGCCATCCAAAGGGCATCCTAGAAGTCTGGATTATTTCTGGATCAGATTTGGGAGTGGGAGGGGTGGTGTCAAGGGTTGGCCAAGTTGGGCAATGATCAAAGGTCCACACCTATCTGACCCTTATTACTGTGGCAGCAGTAGCACCCAATGTACCATTCAGGGGATGGGTAGATGGGCCTCTCTCTTTCTCTCCCTCTCCCCAAAACTGGAAGGAAGTATGCTTAGATATTCTCAGCTGCTCAGTGCAAAATGCTAAGAGGGGGTGCAAAATGCAAAGTTTGCAGGAGCCTGAGCTCCTTTGTAAAGTGATCCCCTCCCGCCTCCCCTCAGCTTGGAGAGCAAAGCCTCTCTGAGCTGCCAATGGCTGTGAGGGTGAGGGGGAGGAGCCTCTTCACACAGGAGCTCAGGCTCCTGCAAAACTTCCGCCTTTTGCACCCCCACCCCTAGGAGCATCACTGCAGCCGCTGGCCCCCGTTCTGGTGGAAATGAAACTCCTTCCCTTTGGATGCTTCTCCAAGTTGCTCCCATTTTGAGGCTTTATTCATTTGGAGCTGCTTTTGGAAATGGGGAGGGGCTCAGAGTCAGTTTCTGGAAGGTTGGCAGATTTTAGCATCTGTTTTATTTTTAGCTAGGCAATTAGAGTTTAATATAATTTTAATGGGCTATGCTGCATTTGGTTTCCAATCTGTTACTACCCAAACGGAGTCTGTCACAAGCCCTCAAGGCACCAGCCTCTCCGCCCTGCAGTGATGTCTCAGCGTTTCAAACATCTTTTACTTTTAAAAATTCCTTTTTAAATCTGTTTTATTGGCGCCCCGAAGGCTGCCTTCCAGTGCTGGGGCACACACACCAGTCCTGATTTCATTCTCTTTTCAAGGAAGTGATTCTCCTGCAACAAGGCAGACCTGCCACGCAGGAACCAGGTATCATGTCCCGGTGCTGGCCCAAGGCTCATGTGGACAGAGAGCGCGAAATAAAATCATTGGGAAAAATGATCCAGGAACGTCCTTTTTGGCCCTTTGCTCCAGAGCTATTTGAGGTGGCTCTCTCTCTCTCTCTCTGTGTGTGTGTGTCTGTGTGTGTGTGTGTGTGTGCGTGCGTGCGTGCACCGACAAGACCAGCCCCGAGTCAGGAGGATCAAACCGATGTCGCTGCTATTCAGCTATTACGGAAAAAGCATGAGGCGGCTTCATGAAACTCTCTGCAGTTTTGAATATTCCATTCATTGCTGCGTCATTGCGTTTTGCCTGTAGTAAAACAGCTTTGGAGTGCAATCCTAACCTGGGGTTAGGCCGGCAAAATTTGGTTGGCACAAGGAACACCGTAAAGTACGTTTGGACCACTCTCGGAGTCAGAGAGGCCAGCACGCAGACCTGAGCCATCCTCCCTGACTCCGAGAGAAGTCTAAACATGCTTTACGGTGGCCCTTGTGCCAGCCAAACTTTGCTGTTCTAACTGTGCCGGCCTAACTCCAGGTTAAGATTGTGCCCTCAGAGAACTGAGACATGATGTTGGGCTGTGGGTTGAGAAATGTTTTCCCCATCAAATGAACATTCACAGTTTGGTCATTTTCTCCTGCGTTTCAAATCCTTATCTCATCCTCTCTTCCTCTTCAGGGTGGATCGCTCTCCTGCTGAGTCTAGCTTTTGTTCCACCCACCTTAGCCTGATCAACACTGACTGGCAGCTGCTGTACTCCATGATTTGAGACTGGAATTACTCATAATTTTTTTTTCTTTCCTGCTTGGAGACACGAGGGATTGCAAAGCAGGTGGTGTACTACACACACACACCCATCAGTAGAAAAGGTGCATTTAAGCATGTTTCATTTAAGCATTTTTGGCCCCATTTGTAGGTAAGACAGCATGCACACATTTTGCATGTGTGCAAAATGTATTTTGCATGTGTGCACATGTGTGCAATATGTATTCCATATTGTCTGTGGAATATGCTCTTGGTTTTATTCTGGTGATAACAAAGAGAATCAGAAAGAATAAAGCCTATTTAGCCTATTTTGATACAAGCAAAATAACCACACAGCCCTCCCCCTTTCCAGCATCTCATCATCCCGTATTTTCAATAAGATTGCTGTGGGTGCTTCACTTCCTGTCTGAAATTGGCTCATGACCCACTGGTGGGTCCCGACCCACAGTTTGGAAACCACTGATCGATCATATAGAACTGCCACAACGGTGGCTGTGTTACTCTGTAAGAGAAAAAAAAGGCAGTTTTGTGGAATCTTAAAAGATGAGCAAAGATTTCATGAATGACAGTCTGTTTCATCAGATGCATTGCACACACACACACACACACAGAGAGAGAGAGAGAGAGGGGGGGGGTGAGGGGGTGTGTGAACCAAAACCAGAACATATTAGATGATCAGAAATGAAAACGGTCTAGTCTTGTGACAGCTTAAAAGTACACATAACAAGATAAGCAGCCTGACCCGCTATTTCCCCTCTACTCCTTTTGCTGATGAAGAAGCCAAGGGTTTCTCAAGATTGCGATTTGAGGCTTTGCTACTTTTTGCTAAGAGAATTTTTTCCACTTCAAACTGTGGATTTTTTCTTTTCTCCTAATGGCCACCAGCAATTTTAAGATGAGCATGGGCACAACAACTCACAATTGCTGTTGACCTCACAGGGCGCAATCCTATCCTGGAATTAGGCTAGCACAAGTCCCTTGCGCTGGCCCAGGAGTGTTGCAAATGTCAGGCCCCCCCTGACTCCAAAAGTGTTGTCAGGCCTCCCTGACTCCAAGAGTGGTCCAAACACACTTTATGGTGCATTTGCGGCACTCCTGGGCTGGCACAAGGGACTTGTGCTGGACTAACTCCAGGTTAAAAAGGTAAAGGTTTCCCCACAACTGAATGGTCTAGTCGTCACCGACTGTAGAGGGCGGTGCTCATCTCCATTTCAAAGTCTGTAGAGCCAGCGTTTTGTCCGAGGACAAGCTTCCGTGGTCATGTGGCTGGCATGACTCTACGCCATAGTGCACGGAACGCTGTTCCCTTCCCACCGAAGTGGTCCCTATTTATCTACTTGCATTTAGGTGCTTTGGAACTGCTAGGTTGGCAGGAGCTGGGACAAGCAACGGGAGCTCACTCAGTCACATGGTCTCGAACTCCCAACCTTCCTGTCAGAAAGCCCAGCAGCAGTGGTTTAACCCGCTGCACCACCATGACTCCAGGTTAGGATTGCGCAATTAGGGATGGAAATTGATTCACCCTGCGCTGTGATCGAATTCCCTTATCCTTTCATGGCCTGCTGAGCAGAGACAGAGTCTCTTTACAAATTCTAATTTCAGCTAATTCTGTCTTGTTAGGGACTCAGGAAGGAGGATAAGCAAAGGTAGAACAACTTGAATTTGCACCTGAATAAAGCCGAGACATCACCCTGCCAACAAAGGTTCGCATAGCCAAAGCTATGGCTTTTCCCAGTAGCATTGTATGGCTGTGAGAGCTGGACCATAAGAAAGGCAGAGTGCCGAAGAATAGATGCTTTTGAATTATGGTGTTGGAGGTTCTTAAGAGTCACCTGGACTGCAAGGAGATCTAATTGGTTAATCCTACAGGAAGTCAAGCCTGATAGCTCCCTGGAAGTACTGAAGCTGAAGCTCCAATACTTTGGCCACCTCATGAAAAGAGAGGACTCTTTAGAAAAGACCCTCCTGCTGGGAAAGATTGAAGGCAAAAGGAGAAGGGGGTGGCAGAGGATGAGATGGTTAGATCGTGTCACCAAAGCAACGACCATGAATTTGGGTGAAATCTGGAAGCTAGTGGAGGACAGGGAGGCCTAATGTGCTGTGATCCAGGGGGTCGCGAAGAGTTGGACACGACTTAGCGACTGAACAACAACAAAAGCTGCAGCTTTTGATTGTGGTAGTAGCAAGTAAGGGGCTTTGAAACTTGCAGTTGAAGCTCAGTTTCCTTGGCGAGTATTTCCTTGAGAGTAAATTTCCTTGAGAGTAAAACATGCACTGGATTTGATTAAATGAATCGTGCACTGTCTCTGCAGATAAGAGACATAACCCAACTTGGTGCATCCTTCAACTATAGATTGCTTTCTTGCCTGGATTTTAAATTCCATACTGGCTCTTCTTCCCTGGTCCCAGTTATCTGCAGCTTCTCTAGCCACTAGGACTCCACCCTGCAAGCACCCAGACACCAAGTTTCCAATGGAAGGATGCGAATGTTTTACTGAGTGCCAGAAATTGACACAGGCAATAAGCCTGCCTAACTTCAATGGCCATTAAGATTAAGAACCTGTGCATTCAATTTGATTACATTGCTTCTGCTTAGATTACGGATACTATTAAGAAGAGTGGGGAGAACACCATTCTAAGAGATAAGGTTTATATGTAGCATTTAGCTACATACCTCCTGGCATTGTTAACGGGCGGGTCCTCCACTGCTAAATCTTCATGCATGGTGCGTTAAACACTTTAGCCTAATGATCCTGTTTGAGGCCCCCCACCCCACCCACACAATTACAATTTAGATTTGATTCCATCCTTGAAATTCCTTCATTTAATTATCAAGCCAATCTGAGTCTATCACGCAGGACACTGCTTTATCTACAGAACCCATTTCGCCAATCAATGCATTCGAGCTGTGGAAAGAGGGAATTGTGCAATATTCTTCCGTTCCAGGTGGGAGTGTGTCACTTTGAAATCCATGGGGTGTATAGTCTGAGCCAGTGATTATGCACTCACTGGCATCACAGAGAGTAGAGAACCAGGGCCTTATCTGCAGGGTGTCCACTGGGAGCCTGATTCTCATTAATACATAAATTACTTCTTTCTCTTTATTTCTAGAGCAGTGGTTTTTAAACTTTTTAGACTGGGACCCACTTTTTAGAATGGCGCTCATGTTGTGACCCACCAGAAGTGATGTCATTAACCTGGACGTTATGTCAAAGCTGGAAGTGACATCATCAAGCAGAAAGTGCCGTCAGTGTGACATACGCAAATGACACTCCTAGCATGCAAACTGCTATTCTTGGACTGAGAGTGCAATCCTAAACTGGAGTTAGGCCGGCCTAAACTAAGCCGGCAAAGTTTGGCCAGCACAAGGGCCACCATAAAGCATGTTTGGACTACTCTTGGACTCAGAAGGATGGTTCACTTCTGTGTGCTGGCCTTTCTGTCTCCGAGAGTGGTCCGAACATACTTTACCGTGGTTCTTGTGCTGGCCAAACATTGCTGGCTTAGCTTATGCCGGCCTAACTCAGTTTAGGATTGCGCCCTGAAGCAAATACACAACCATGAAACATATCTGACAAAAAACAAGAGTAGGAAAAAATATGATGTAAAGGCACTGAACTAAAAACAACTAAAAAAAAATCTAACTTGAGAATTCAAACTCTTAACAAAAGGATAACAGCAAGAGTAAGGTCTGCAGTTGCCAAGATGGCTGCTTCCAGCTTTCCAGGGCCCACCTGACACCAGGTTGCGACCCACCCAGTCGGTCCCGAACCACAGGACCGGGAAGTATTTGAATTATACTGTTCTAGAGAAATATGTGACAAGTAATGACTAAACAAGGAAAGCCTATAGCTCAGTGATTGAGCGTGTAGGGTGCCCCAAGTTCACCCTCTAGAAGCCTGCCTGGGGTGCTATTCCCAGCCAGTATTGAGCTTGCTGAGTTAGAGTGACTGCAGGTCTTACTGAGCATGAAGCAGCCTTCTAAATCTGATATTCCATGTTTTATTTTTTAAATTTAGACAGCATAGTGGGTGTTTCTTTTTGTGATTCAGTTCACCATTTGATCCAGATCTCTCCAAAGCCCATCTCTCTCTACCAGTACGTACAGTTCTGGTTGCCACATCTCAAAAAGGATATAGTGGCACTAGAAAAGGTGCAGAAGAGAGCAACCAAAATGATTACTAGGCTGGAGTACCTCCCATATGAGAAAGCCTGCAGTGTTTGGGGCTCTTCAGTCTAGAAAAAAGGCACCTGAGGGGAGACATGATTGAAGACGTACAAAATCATGCATGGGCTGGATAGAGTGGATCGGGGGATGTTGTTTTCTCTCTCATGCCAGAACCAGGGCACATCCACCAAGATTGAGGGTGCAATCCTAACTTGGAGTTAGGCAAGCACAAGTAACTTGTTTTGGTCCAGGAGTTTTGCACATGTACCGTAAAGCATATTTGGACCAATCTCAGAGTCAGGGAGGCTGGTGCATGGATGTGCGCAGGCCTCCCTGTCTGAAAGGGTAAAGGTAAAGTTTTCCCCACGACCGGATGGTCTAGTCGTGACCGACTGTAGGGGGCGGTGCTCATCTCTGTTTCAAAGCCTGTAGAACCGGCGTTTTGTCCGAGGACAAGCTTCCGTGGTCATGTGGCCGGCATGACTCTATGCCGTAGTGCACGGAACGCCGTTCCCTTCCCACTGAATTTATCTACTTGCATTTAGGTGCTTTCGAACTGCTAGGTTGGCAGGAGCTGGGACAAGCCACGGGAGCTCACTCCGCCGCACAGTCTTGAACTCCCAAACTTCCAGTTGGAAAGCCCAGCAGCAGCGGTTTAACCCACTGCGCCACCACATCCCATACTCAATCCCTAACTCAAAGAGTGTTGCAAATGTGCTTTACAGTGCATTTGCAGCACTCCTGGACCACCACAAGTGACTTGTGCTGGCCTAACTCCAGGTTAGGATTGCGCCCTGAGTGTTGGGACAGTGTGAAATTAGCCTGTGGAACTCCGTGCCACAGGAAGTGGTGATGGCGAAGAAAGGTGAAGAAAGAGGAACTGGCAAAAGTGATTTTTGAGTTTTTGACCTCCCCCCAAGTTTGTCTCCTTAACTTCCCAACTTCTCCCATGAAGGATATGAACCACCAGGCCCTAATTTACCAGCAGAAATGCCTCTGCCTGCTCAGAGTGGTTTTTGGATGTCCTTCCTGGCCCATTTCTGGAGACAGAAGTAAGGGAGGTACTGTCTACCACTGGAAATGTTGCTAGACTGCTGGTATGGGGGAACCTGGGAACTGCTCCAAACTGTCCTCAATGTATGAAATAGGGGTGTGAGTGGAGAGACTCTACACCTCCTAAAGCAATGATATTGATTGTACTTTTGGCAATCGGTCACTAGCGTGCAAACCTGTCGGTGGCTGCTAGGTGGCAGAATTACACTGAGCAAGCCAACACAGCCTGCAACACAAATAAACTACTTAGATCTAAAATGTACAGAACTTCCAATACACAATCTTGTTTCACGGACTATGAAACTCAGTGGCAGGCTGACCTGATCAGAACAAAAAACCCTGCCCTCTTAATACTGTGAGCCTGTACAGGTTATTATAGATGGTTTTTTCACATGACAATGTATTTCCAAAATCTAAGGCTGAACATGATCCTGCTCAGTCATAAAAACGGTTTTCAATGGCTTTAGTTTTGAGACAGGAGCGCCATTGGAGATTTGGGGGCAGAGAGGGGAAGAGGAGAAACATTTCTCTCTGTGTAAGGTATTGCTGAAATCGCCCCTCCCACAACATTTGCTCTCTTCTCATTTGCAGGTGGCTATTTTCAGAAGGCCCATTTGGGTTCTGCCCCCCCCCCAGAATGCCCCAAAGAATGATGGTGTGTCATCACTGGTGCATTTTCCTCGGAAGCATTTTGGGGGAAAATAGGGATCAATGGTAACTGAGAAGGCCACCATCATTGTGATGAAGTAGGACACCACCAGAATGGGAGTGAGCCACATTAGGGTGGGTTTGAACTCCAAGCTCGCCAGCAGTTGAGAAGCAGGAGACGGCCAAGGGGAACTCACCAGAGCCACCCCTGAAAAGATCTGAGCCTGAGGAGCCTCAGAACACTGGCAAAACAGGACTCAAAATCAATCAATTAATCAATCGATCGATCGAACAATCAATCAATCAATCAACAGTATTTATATACTGCTTTTCTACACAAGTTTACAAAGTGGTTTACAAGCAATTAATAACAATAAAGTTAAATGGCTCCCTGTCCCGAAAAAGGCTCAGAACCTAAAAAAATTCAGAACATCACCAGCAACAGCCACTACAAAAGACACTGTGCAGTGGGGATGGGGAGGGGGAGGTATTAGAAGGTAAAGAATGTTGTAGAGAACACAAGGACATAAGAAGAGCCCCACTGGATCAGGGCAAAGGCCCATATAGTCCAGCTTCCTGCATCTCACAGCGGCCCACCAGATGCCTTAGGGAACACACAAGACATGTGCATCTATGCATCTCATTGCTACTGCCCTGCATTCAGCAGGATTGAGGATGTACAGGGTGATCTGTTTGAGAAAGTTGCAATGCAAAAAAAGGGAGGAGGCTTATCTCAGTTGAAAGGGCTCCAGGGGATTGACTTGCTCAAACCTTTGACCCACTCTTGATTCCGTACTGAATAATCATAGGAGACTACCATTCACACCTGTGGCCACCTCCCTTTTCTCCTTAGGGTGCCCCTTGGGAAGAGGAATGAATGGATCAGGAAGAGGGATGGGGCATGCATACCTGTGCATACCTGTGCCCTTTGTATTAATCAATAACACGCCACTCTCCCTGGCACCACAACAGTCCCGAGGTGAAGCCTCAGACAGTTATCCCAGTTCCTGACCCCAGTTCAACTGTATCAAATAATCTTGGCTAAACATGTAAATAGTTATTCGTGTTTAAATGTCTCTTTTCAACTCTGACTTAAAGTGGAAATAGTTCTTCCTGTTATACATCAACACTATTGTGTTTTACATTATTGTACCTTCATTTTTGCTTGAATGTGTGTTTGGTTTTCCAGTAGATTGTATTGTTTTAAACCCATTAAATGTGAACTATGATGTGCCATCTTTACACAGGACTGTACGGTGCTGTTGAGCTCCTGTGTCCTTTATTATAATAAAGCCTTATTTTTGACCTTTTCCCATCATCCATCTCTGCTCTGTGTCTTTTAGGGTTTGGGCGTCTTTTTGCCCTTCTTTGAAGCCAGGATTTTCCCTTGGGGTTTCTCCTAAGGGGGATCTCCTACTTGCACGCCGAGCGGGGTCTCTCAGCTCCCAGGGTCCCCCTGATCCTCAATAGGGGTCCCCGACAACAGTGAAACCGAGAGTGGGGGGAAAAAGGCAACTGGCAAAATAAGGGAGTTTTGACCCCCTCCCACCAAGTTTGCCTCCTTAGCCAGGGACATCTAGGAAAGAAAAGAACCTTAGGTGGGTTGGTGGTTGAGAGGACAGGACTTCCCAATTTCTCCCCTGAAGGATCTGAGCCACTAGACCAGGTAGCTCCACTCCCCCCCTCGGATCCTTCCCCCAAGGGACGTCTGAGTTCTGCTCAGGAGAATGCGAAGACCCTGACTATAGCCCCCACGAGGCATGCTGGGCCCTGCTCACCGCGAAGACCCATGGGGGCTGTGGTTGGGGTCTTCCTTATTGTCCCAGGTGGAACAGCAGACTTTCGACAGTGCAGCAGTCTCCAGTTTGGAGACCACAGCACTAGATCCTAGATTATCAGCAGAGATTCCTCCATCTTCCAGAGTTCCTTCCAGGGGTCCCTTTCCGTTGTCACTTTTGGAATGTGCAACTCATTGCAGGGCAACTCTTTCATGGGTCATGAATGTATCTTCAAAAGCTCCAAGCATCCCTTTTGGTAAGAGTTTGCATTATGGCATCAGGAGTACCCCGCCCATTTCTGATGTTGCCTTCTGACTGCTGAAGGCCCAGACCACAATGGGACATCCGCTGAAACTGAGAGCGCAATCCTAACCTGGAGTTAGGCAGGCACCGTTAGGCTAGCAAAGTGTGGCCGGCACAAGGGACACCGTAAAGTATGTTTGGATCACTCTCAGAGTCAGAGAGGTCAGCACACAGACATGTGCCATCTTCTCTGACTCCAAGCGTGGTCCAAACGTGCTATACAGTGGTCCTTGTGCCGGCCAGACCTTGCTGGCTTAACTGTGCTGGCCTAACTCCTGGTTAGGATTGTGCTCTCAACTTTTACACACACCCCTCCAGGGTCTCCTGGGAACAGGAGGTTACTTAATCAATCTGCATAGATGCATGAATTAGATTCTCGCAGCAACAAGAGGTGAACGAGCCAAGTTTTAATCAGCGCCATTGGCTGTTTATACAATGATTTATTTGAAAGGGAACATTGGGAAATTCCAGCTTCAATGGTCTTTCAATACTTTCCCAGCACAGGACACAACCTAGTTATCTAATGAATATAGCACCGCCGTAATAAATTTACCTCTGTGATACACTGGGGCTTGCCCTATCACCATAAATCAGGTTATGACATGCAATAGCAAGGTTTATTTCCGCTTAGCTGCATCAAAAGGAGAAAGTGGGGACCATAACCTTGATCAGAAGAGCTGGAGTGTTTTAAGAAGCTAGGTTAGGGTAGCAGTAGGATTAATGGGTGATTCTGCTGCAGGCATGGATGTTTGTTTTCATGGGTTCCTCCCAGTTCTCTTCTTGAAATTGCCCATAAAACCAGTTTGGAACTGGTACGTAACACTGCTGCTTGACGGGTGTCTGTGTGAATTGACAGCTTCGGCTGGGTTGGTCACCAGTATTGGTTCATGTCATGAAACTGTGGTTTCATGTAGACCTTGCTTTGTATTAGTGGTTGGAAGAGGACTACTCAGGTGTAAAATGGCTCAGGTGTGGGGGGGTTAGTGTCATTGGGATAAAGTTAAAAGACTCAGGGAACAGAAACCTTTGGTTGCTCGCAAGGAAGGTTAACTTCACTGTGTATCGTGAGTATCAGGAAAGCATTGATAGCTGGTTATAGTTAGTTAGTCAGAGGTAAAACTCTGTAGGTGTTTTGTTTGTTCTTTTGAGTTTCCTCTTAAAAAAAAGGTAAAGGTTTCCCCACAACCGAATGGTCTAGTCCTGACCAACTGTAGGGGGCGGTGCTCATCTCTGTTTCTAAGCCTGTCGAGCCGGCGTTTTGTCAGAGGACAAAACAGAGGACAAGCTTCCGTGGTCATGTGGCTGGCATGACTCTACACCGTAGCGCATGGAACGCTGTTCCCTTCCCACCAAAGTGGTCCCTATTTATCTACTTGCATTTAGGTGCTTTCGAACTGCTAGGTTGGGAGGAGCTGGGACAAGCGACTGGAGCTCACTCTGTTGCGCAGTCTTGAACTCCCAACCTTCCAGTCGGAAAGCCCAGCAGCAGCAGTTTAACCTGCTGCACCACCACGTCCCATAGCTAAGTTTCTTCTTAGCTAATTTATAAACAGAGGGTTTTACTAGAGCCTTTTAGAGGGTTTTAGGGAGGAGTCTTGTGGGCAAAAGCTTCCTAGTTTGTATTTTACTATTTGGATTTTATAATATAGAGGCTCTGTAATTTTATTTGTAAACTTTTAATGTATGTTAATAAACTTGGGTTTTATTTCTTCAATTCTGGTCTCCTTGTGTAGATGGGGTTTGCCCACGAGCTCTTTTTTGTTGTATGAAGCCTGGGCTGGTGGCAGCAGCAGCTACCTAAGGGGAGGGCAGTTTTACGGCTCCACCAACATAACAGTTCAAAATGCTGAGTTTTTGTTTTGTGTTTATGAAGCCCTTCATGTTATTATGGCCACTAGGATCTGTTTGCACTGTTGTGCTTACGGCTGCCCTTGAAGAATGTTGGGAAACTGCATTGAGTAAAAACAAGCAAGGTTACTAACTGACCAAGCAGAAGGAATGCATCTCGAGGAGCTAGATGACCCTTAAAGCCCTAAATGGCTTGTGACTAGGAGACTACCAGCATTACTTCCTCCTACATTCTGGGGTGATGTCAGAAGTTATTACATGCAATGGTCAAAGAGGGTGGGCACTGACTGAGAGCCACACACAGCAGGTTGACATCCAATGTATCATGTGCAAGTGCTATGGTGGTCCAGTGCAGGGCTTTGCACCAGGACCCTAAGGAACCGGGCACTTGCGCTGCCTATATGAACTTCCCTGAGCATTAAGATCCTTATTGGAAGCTCTTCTGCGCATGACATTTGAGGCGAGGTGCATGGTGAATAGAGCGCTCCGGAGTATACAATCTAGATTGGAACCACAGGAGGAGCAAAGTGCCCCACTGTGCTTCTGATTTCACTTGTGCATTTCTCCCTGTGCATGCTGTTGGCAAAGATGAACATGATCAATGCATGCATTCAAAGCAATGTGCATTTTGTCCCTTAGTATAACTGATGGCCAAGTGCTGTCTCTCCTCCCCCTTACTGTGCTGTGCCAGCCTTTGCTGGATTGGAAATTGAAGAGGGGGTGTAATGGGAGACGACCTGTAGGGGAGGAGAAGGGTGGTAGGCTGGAGTGGAGATGCTCAAGATTGGAAGACAGCAATGTGTTCTATGTGGGTCTGCCCTTGAAGACCGCTTGGGCACTACACTGGTGCAGAATCCTGCCCCATCCACGGTAACCTCTTCCAGATGTTACTCAGATGTCACTACTGTACCAATTTCATGGGTTGCCAGTTCACTTCCAGGTGTAATTCAAGGTTAAAACCCTTTCTGGAGCAGGGCCAAGAGTACTGAAGGACGGCCTCCCCCATAAGGAGTGGCCCATATTTTAATCTTTTCTTGTTTCTAGTCGTTACTGTGAACTGCTCTGAATGCCTCCAAATCGAGTGGGGAAAGGTGAAGTACAAATGTTTTAAATTAAATGAAACCTGCCTTATTTGGTAGCCGAATGCTAATGCTGGTTGAAAGCATTAACCACGCTGGGACGGTCATAGTTCCGTTCTGTTCATTTACAGAACTGATCATCACTGTTTAGAGGAAGTCTTGCCCTAGAAGCTGAACTCCTGTGTTTCCCCCCCCACACACACACACACAACTCAGAGCTTTCACTTCCCATTGAGAACAGCACACCAATTTACAAACGGATGTTCGACGTAATGGCTCTTGCCGAAAGGGATGCACTGTAAAAAAAATTCCAGTGACCCCAGATGAGGTAACTACGGGAAAATGCTGAGGTTATTTAGTTTGGCTTTCAGCACCAGACAGGTCACTTGTAGCCAGATTGCCGAGGTCAAAGACTGCATTTTGCCCTCTGCGCTTGTGCTCCAATGGAAAGGGACGAACTCCTTTGCGTTTCCAGCTTGGTCCAAGATTACTTGAAATATGTTGACCAGGAGGCACCAGCTGAAGCAGCCCCAAGCCGAGCAGCTCAGGTCCTACGGAAAGTTGCCTCTTCGCTTCATGGAGAAATCGAAGAGAAGCTAAGACCATTCTTGGATTCCATCAAGATAACAAGCGTGGCTGATGCCAGCAGAATCTTCACCCGAGTCATGGAAGAGGAATTTGCTGATGGAACCACCAACTGGGGACGCATCTTGACCATATTCATATTCGGAGGAATCCTTGCTAAGAAGCTACAGGAGCATGGAGTTTCTTTGACAAGAGAAAACAGAGAACAGATTTCTCAGGTCATCACGGACTATATCATAAAGACCAAAGCAGCGTGGATTCAGGACAATGGAGGATGGGTAAGTTTCGGTCCATTCTTCATTCTCATCTTGAGTTTAGTTTTATTTTTAAACAGCAAAACCGATAAAAACACAGCATTGAGGGACATAGATGACAAATGCTTGCAAAGTAACCTGATAATTATGAAGATCTGTGCACTGACTCCTTTGCTAGCTGTGCAAAGCTAGCACAGCTTTGCTTTTTTCAAGGGGTGTTCCTCTTATATTTAGCAGGGGGATAGTAATTGTCCCTCTTCACCCCAGAACTGTGTCTTTTCTAGTGGCTGTTGCTGGTGGTGTTCTGCATTACTTTTTTAGATTATGAGCCCTTTTGGGACAGGGAGCCATTTAAGTTTATTTTTTGCCTGCAAACCGCTTTGTGAACTTCTTGTTGAAATGCAGAATATAAATACTGTTTGGTTGGTTGGTTGATTAAAGCTTGTAGGAGTTTTACCTATTTGTGTGACAAAATGACAACTCCACATGTCTGAGGTTGCTGTATGCGAATGAATGAGGCCTTTGGCGAATACTACCACACTCTATATGATATGTAAGGAAAGCTCCATATTAGGTGAAACTTTGGCCACTTTTTGCAAGTTATTTATAGCAGGTATTAGCAAAATAGCAAATATTTTGTTCAGTTTTCAAACAATAGGTAAACTTAAAACAACAACACCACTGTTATTGTCACGTGACAGTTGTATGCATGGCAATTTAGATTGCAAGAGAACAGCTCTTTTCCCCAAGAAGTATAACAGTTACAATTCTATTCATATTCTGCATGAGAATTCATTTAACCATATACTTTGTTAATGTTTGATTTGCCTTGTATGTCCACATAACACTTTTTCTCTGTTTCTCTAAAAATTACAACCAAAATGCCTTCCTACACATTCTTTTACGCCAAGGAATGTCCCATTGAATGGAGTGGGACATTCCCTTGGAAGGTATTTCACTCTGCTCCGGGATTCCACAAGACTGTGAATATCTGTCAGTACCATCTGTCATTCTGCCATTCTGGGTAGTGACAGTAAATACATTGCCATCACTGCCCAGAATGTCTCCAATGATGAGTAAGAGGGGCTGCTTACACAGCATGTTGGGGCACCTTCAATACTTATTGTGCTGACCCCCCATAGCTCTGCTACTGCCTCTTGGGATTAAGGAACCAGTCCCAGTTTTGTCACCAGCAGAAAGCAAGTCCTCATGAGACCATTGTCTATTTTCTGCAGGATGATGGCTTTGTCGCAAAGTTTGATGATGAAAAGCCTTGGCTGTCCTTGCACAACGTGAAGACAAAGATCATGGCTGCCTTCTTACACTTCAATCAGTATTTCTGACACATTTTCTCAATGCTTCCTGGGGGAAGAAGATGCAACCACAAGTTTCAACATTGGCACAGCTTCCAGGAAGAGTTCCTGTTCTCACAGAACTGAAAATCTCTTACTGGGCCTTTTACAGCAGTTTCTGCTCTACATCTTCTCTGTTATTTATGTTATTTATTTATCTTTTGGTATTGGTTGTAAATGAGATCTGTGATAGTTGTAATAAATCAAGGCTGCTATATCACACAGTTAACCAGCATTTTACACCAGATTTCTCATTAAATCTTTGTAAATAATTGAATTTTAGGAACTTCCAGTAACTATTTTCCCCCCCCGCTTACCACTATGATCTTGCTGAATGGTTTGTTTGAGTGCATACTGAGCCTCAGAAGAGCTTCAGTACTGGGGTCTCAACTTATTCAGAAAGATGCTCACATAATAATAATAATAATAATAATAATAATAATAATAATTGGTATTTATATACCACATTTCTTGGTCATCAGATTGCTCCTTTGACTTTAATTCAAGGCAGTTTACATAGGCAGGCATTTTTCTAAACCGCAAGGCTTTTTACAAATCACAAAGTTCTAATCTTTCAAGAACAACTACATGCAGATGACACTTTCATTGTCCAGTCCTTCTTTCTCGCCGCACAATTGCCTTCCACCGGCTGATAATCTGCTTCTTTGCTCTCACCAAAGAGCAGCTGGCCCAGCCCAACTCCCCCTCTCACAGGCAGCTGAGACAGCTCAGATCTTATCAGCCGCATTCTCGAGGTCTGCCGCGCACGGAAGCTTCCGGTGGTCTCAAACTAGCGACCTTCGGATCTTATCTTCGGGCAATTGCTGCGGCTTTAACCCTCTGGACCAGACCTTCTGCCTGGAAGGCATTGCCCATAAGAGGCATTGCCCATTTCTGAATCTGCTGCAAGTTCTCCACCTTTCCAGACTTTACCTACTCAGCTCCTTTCGCTGCCCACATTTGCTCTTGCTATGTAATGCAAGTTAATCAACTATAAGCTTCATTTGTTTGCCTCTCCTATTTCAGTCTTCTATTATAATCGTACTTGGCATTGGGATAGTGTTCCAAACATTTCAAGTGTACTCTCTGTAATTTTTACAGGAATCCTGTAAGGCAATGGTTCTTAAATGTTTCAGATTCTGGAGCCCTCTGCACTCCTAAAGAGACCTGCTGGCCATGCACAGAGTCTTGAGGAGCCCCAGCGCATGCACAGTGGTACAAGCCCAACGCTGAATACCAGCTAAGAACCAAAACAGGAGAGGAACCAGGAAGGAGAGCCACAAACAGGCGAAGCACACGCAAAGTGGACAGATGGAAGCCACTGAGGATGTGCTTGTGGGGCCCCTGGGCTCATAGAAGCTCAGTTTGGGAAACAGTGCTGGAAGGTATTGTTATCCCCATATTGCAGATGGGGGGGGGGGCTTAGGCTGAGACAGAGCAACTCACCTAATGTCACCCAGTGACTTTGTAACAAGAGATGAGATTCAAACCCAATGTGGACTTTGTTTCATAACTCTTCAGCACTGATACAGCCATGCCAATGCGGTGTGCACTGCATTCTGTGGTGGGGCTGCATCGTGGCTGCAACAGCGCTAGAAGGCTGGATAGGATTGGGCTGTTAGTTGCCATGCTTCACTCCCCATCTGTAATGCAGGATTCTCAGCTATGGGTTGAGATCTCTGGGGGCGCAATCCTAACCTGGAGTTAGGCCAGCGCAGTTAGGCCAGCAAAATGCAGCACCGTAATGCATGTTTGGACGACTCTCAGAGTCAGAGAGGCCAGCACACTGATGTGCGCCATCCTCCCTGACTTCGAGAGTGGTCCAAACATGATTTACGATGGCCCTTGTGCCGGCCAACGTTTGCTGGCCTAACTGTGCCAGCCTAACTCCAGGTTAGGATTGCGCTCTGGGAGAACAACACTAAAGGCACAATCCTAACCTGGAGTTAGGCCAGGAAAGTTTGGCCAGCACATGGGACACCGTAAAGTACGTTTGGACCACTCTCAGAGTCAAGGAAGATGGCACACGACTGTACGCTGGCCTTTCTGATTCTGAGAGTGGTCCAAACATACTTTACAGTGTCCCTTGTGTTAGCCAAACTTTGCTGGCTTAACTGTGCCGGCCTAACTCCAGGTTAGGATTGTGCTCTAATACTCTGTCTATTGCAGAACAGATGACCTTGCATTCTTGAGAAACAATTGGTTGGCTGGACCTTGCTCAGGGGACTTGATTGGCTGACTGTGTTAGACGTGTCGGGCAACATAAGGAGTTCTATGCAACGTTGCTGGGGCTAACTAAAATGTTAAACGTTGTAGGAGTTGCAAGAGAGGAGGAAGGGAGCTGAGTTCACTTAGCATTGCTAATCTAACCACAGTACTTTTCAGTTCAACCTTTAGCCAGGAGGTTGGAAAAAAACAAATTCAGACTTTAAGTCTGTATTTAACAAGCCTGACCTTTATGTCCATATATTTCACATTGTGTATTTCCATGCCCCCCTTTTTTGCAGTATTACGTCAGATTTGAATATTGAATAGATTTATTTATTTAAAAGACAAACCCTTCTTCGTGGAAATGCTTGGGAATTTCCAAAGGTCAAATATTCACCTTGAAACACTGATTCAACCATGAAAACCACAGAGCCTTCAGTGGGGCAGTACCAGAATAATCGGCTTGAGAACTGTGCACAGTTGTTTGTTCAGAAGGCGCAACGTATTCATTATTAGTCCTGGAATTAAGTGTATGAGCAAAACCAACTACAGTCGGTCTTTATTAACTGCTAGGGTCAGGTTCCTGGAAATCCTTGCGGATAGTGAATTCACAAATAATGAACCATTGATCCTATGGGATCAATGGGGTTAGGTGCAAGGGGATCCGAATCTGCCATCAGAAGAATCCAGCAGAGAGGAAGCCAGCAGAGTGAAGCAGGAAGTGCCAAAAGATCTCTGTATGCTGCAGAGCCCTTCCAGAGGCTGCAGGGACCTTCCGAAGGGCACCTGCAACCAGCACTGACCCCTTAAACATGGGTGGCGGATGCTTCTGTTGGGCATTGTAAAGGAGGCAGTGCAGGTTGCAGGTACTATTCTGAAGATTCCTGCAGCCTCTAGAAGGGCTCTGCATAGTGGATAATGAGGACAGAGACACAGATAACGAGGTAAGTAGCAATTCTGCCACTTGCAGGTAAGTGAGGTCGCAGATAATGAGGACTGACTAAACACACCATTTGTGCAATGTGCCTTTTACATGGTTTTGAAATTATGATGAACCAAGGTACATACATATTGCAGTTCGCAGTGCAAGAACCCAGAGGCAATCTGCTTAAGATTATCAATTGCAGGGGAGAAATCGTGGATGAAAAGTACACTTTTCTGCTAATGGGCCTCTCAGTAGCAGTTGGTGGGCTACAAGATGCTGGACTAGGTGGGCCTTTTTGAAGCAGGGATTTTCTCCTGTTCAGAATGAGAGCTAACTGGATAACGCTCTCTGCTCCCTTTCCCCCAGAAACAGAGATCTTTCAGTATCCCAGGATGCAAAGCAAGCAAGACTTGGTCTCCACCAAGCTGAACATTAGCCATTTGGCCTTGTTGTTTTGGCTACAGGCCTCCATACAGGTTGGGGGGCTGAAAATTGGCTTTGCAGCCCCGTGTGGTTCAAGTCTGGTTTCTTAATAAACAGAAGGCTGCTGAATCACTGCTGATGGGGAACACATGACCTTGTACACCCATTGACTTGCCGGCAGCACACGTACAACACAGCTACAGAACTGTTGGGTAAGAATGGGGTGGTACAAGATAAGGATTCGGAAACTTGCAGCAACAGAGCATGATGGTGTAGAATGAACTGCGCAACCGTTATTTGCAAAAGTGTCAATGGGGAAGCATCAATGAACATCCTAAACGGAAACATTTCCACATTTCCGCAGTATGACCTTGTACAGCTTTGGGGTTTAGCAAGCTTCAAGATGGAACTATAGTTCACAGAAGACTATCCTCCAAACAAGAGGGACTGATTGAAATATACAAGTTGTCAAATTTTATGTTCTAAGACAGTGTTTTGCAAATTGTGGGTCAGGATCCAGTTGTGGTTTGCTACTTAATATCAGGTGGGTCATTGAAGGCTTGGAGTAGCCATCTTGGAAGCTGCAGTCCTTACTCTGTCTATATTCCTTTTGAGTTAACAGTTTGAATTTTCAAGTGTTTTTTGTTCTTCAAATTTTGTTTTCAGTTCAGTGCTTTTATTTATTTATTTATATATATTTATTTGAAGAATTTATACCCCACCTTTCCCATGCCAAAGCAAATGCCCAAGGCGGCAGGCTAGTCTAAACCACCATTTTTTTCCAATGGGTTTTTTTTACAATTCTACAGTATTCTTGTGATCTGCCAATCCTCAGGCCCAGATGTCGCCTTCACAGTGTGGTTCTCTCCTTTTGGCTGCATGCCATCAAGCCTCAGCAGGCAATCGCAGGTCAAGCCTGGACAGGTCCTCAAGGTCGTATTCCCTTCTTTGCCGGCTGGCCTCCTCACACACTCCACCGCAACTCTCACTTGCGGTGAGCTAATCAGCTCCACAGCGACTCTGTTCTGCCACCACAGGTCCTGCAGCTTGTCACAGCCTGGCATTCGTCTCCCATCCACACCTCCTTTTACATATTTTGACCTAATCTTACTTTCTGTCAGGGATGTTTCATGATTGTGCGATTGCTGCAGTCCAAGAATGCCAGTTTGCATTCCAGGAGTGTCATTTGATTACAATGACAGCACTTCCTGCTTGATTATGTCACTTCTGGCCATGATGGGGAGAGCAATTGTCCCTCTTCACCCCAGCACAGTGTCTTTCTCGTGGCTGTTGCTGATGGTGTTCTCCAACCTTTTAGATTGTGAGCCCTTTTGGGACAGGGAGCCATTTAACTTTAATGTTATTATTTGCCTGTAAACCGCTTTGTGAACTTTGTGTTGAAAAGCGGTATATAAATACTAGTGATTGATTGATTGATTGATTGACATCACTTCCAGTGGGTCGCGACATGAGTGCCATTCTAAAAAGTAGGTGCTGGTCTAAACTGGTTGAGAACCACTGTTCTAGCATAAATTTAGCCTTTGCACTACATCAGTATGAAATTTGCTCCAGAGAAAGGGAGTTCCCAGTTCCCAATTCAGTTTGCTAAAAACCAAACCCAGCCTCATTAGGACAAGAATGGGGTTTGCTTTGCATGTGTGCAAGGTGTTTTCTTTTGATCACGAAAGCCGCCTCGGCCTTGGATGCTTCTGGAACTAGAAAAGGGACCAGACCGTGGGTCTAAACACCCCCACTCCCAAAGCACACCGGGTTTCCCTGCGGGCCCCGAGCAGCGGCCTTTGCACAGGGCTGGCGCCTCTCCTAGCAGGGTGGAGCAGCGCTGCCTGCCGCCCCCCGAGGCCATTTAAGGGCCGCTCCCGACCTCTCTGAAGTCCACGAGAGCTCTGCAGCCGCCGCCGCCCCCCCTCCGCTCCGAGCCGCCCTCAGGCGCTGGCTAGGCCCATGGAGAGGCCGGGAGAGGGCGCAGCCGCGGCACCCGGGAGCAGCAGCCCCGTAATGGCGGCCCTGCACGCCGCCAAGCGCGCCCTGCGAGCGGAGCTGAAGCGGCGCCTGAGAGCGCTGAGCGAGAGCGAGAAGCTGCGCCAGTCGCGCCTGCTGGGCGGCCAGGTGGGTGAGCGCGGAGACAGGCGGCGGCGGCGGCGGCGGCAGCAGCAGCAGCGGGAACATTCCCTGCGCCCTCGTGACGCGCGCGCGCGCTCGGGCTTTCCGCCGCTCTCGGTTCCAATCAGTCGTCGCGCGCCCGGGCCAAAATCCCCCACCTGCGTGAGCTTTCGCAGCCCTCCCTTCAGACTCTCCCCAACCACACCAAAAGCCCCCTGCAGCACGCGCCCGCCGCGCCCACGAACCAAAGCTCGCGCGGACGCCCACGCGCGCCTGGCGCGCAGCCGCAGCCCTCAACTCCGCCCCGAGGGATTCTCCCCTGCGCCTTGGGAAGTCCCTCCGCCTCCTCTGGGAAGTGAGCGGCGGCTGCAGGGCGGTCGGTCGGTCTGCCTGCCTGGGGTGGGAAGGGCAATTCTAAGCATGCCCGCCTCCTTTGTCTTCCTCGGTCCCATGGTAGCTCCTTGGGGGCTTTTCCCAAGTTAGGCTGCAATTCTGTGCACACTTTCCTTGGAGCAAGCATCATTGAACACAATGGGACTTCCTTCTGAGTAGACATGCAGAGGATTGGGCTGTCAGCGGCCAGCCTTGTGGCGCAATTCTGCGCCAGGCTACTCAGAAGTCAGTGCTATTATGTGACTGGGGCTTATTCCTTCCTATGTGAGCTTAGAATGTTAGACTTGGTTGGCCGCGGAACCTCCTTCTGGCTTGACAAACTTCCCAGCCCTTCACAGATGAATTGAAGCTGGCAGTGCTGAATGAAAAGGGCTCCCCTGAGCATGCACAGAATGCAACATTTTTATTCTTGCAGCATAGCCCATTCCATTGCTGAGCAAAATATCCATAGAAAATTATAGGTGCAACTGAATCAATATAACCATTATTCCATTAAAGGCTCCTACACACACTTTGTATTTCATACACAGGAGGACCCCACGCACAAACACTGGGGCTTCCACACGCCCACACCTTCCTCCTTAGAACTCTATATCAAGTTTGGAGATGAATGCCTGGCTAGGGGTTTCCCCTACAACCTGATCCTGTGTATGTGTTTATTCAGATGGGCCTTGGCCTGATCCAGCGGGGCTGTTCCTTTGTTCCTATAAGTACTGTGAGATACAGGAAGCTGGACTAGATGGGCCATGGCCTGATCCGGTGGGACCAAGGATCTTTGTTCCTATGTATACATGTCTGAAAAGGAGCATCTGGTTCTGGTGGCTGTCCAAGAGAAATGCTGTGGAGAATCTTGACTGGCCACCAGTGTGTTTACCTCAGGATTTACCTCAGAATGCCAAGTACATGGAAGGGGCAACAAAATGCAGGCAGCCTGTGGTCTCGTGTGCTCCCTGAGGCATCTGGTGGGCCACTGTGAGATACAGGAAGCTGGACTAGTTGGGCCTTGGCCTGATCCAGTTCCTTTGTTCGTATGAGTACGTTTCTGAAGCGGAGCATCTGGTTCTGATGGCTGTCAAAGCCAGCAAAGAGAAATGCTGTGGAGAATCTTGACTGGCCACCAGTGTATTTACCTCAGAATGCCAAGTGCAAGGGAAGGGCAGCAGAAGGCAGGCAGCCTGTTTTGTGGGCTCCCTTGTGCGCTTCCTGTGAGATACAGGAAGCTGCACTAGATGGTCCCTTGGCCTGATCCAGTGGGGCTTGTCTCATGTTCTTACGATGTTGGCAGAAAAAGAGCTCCTAATAACTTGGTTACAGGGGGAAGTGAATCCAATAGGAGTTAGCCCTTCACCTCCAACTTAGAATTCGGAGAATTTTTGGCCTGCAGAACTTGGCAGTACACAAATCCCTGACATGTCAATAAATGCGTAACATAACAACATTTATTGTTGTTTTTATCTTACTTTGATGGGCTAATATTGTTTTTATTGTAAGCTGCCTTGAATCTCCTTCATTGTGGGAAAAGGCAGGGTGGAAATAAGCAAAAAGTAAATTTTAAATAAATATTTATTAATAAATAATTTAAATAAATTTATTAAATAAATAAAATAAATCAATTAATACTTTTAATGATTAAATTAAAAATAATTTAATTAAAAATAATTAAAATAATTATTTAATAATACTTCTAAATAAATAAAAAGTAAATATCTACCATGAACAGAGGTGGAAAAGAGAGATGGACATGCCAAATAAGGTATCTTTGCACTGATTTGCTAGTCTTTGAAAGGGGGTTCAGTGGAAGAAGAAAAAGACAATGCTTCTGTTGAATGCCTTGCTTGAAATACTCATTTTCCAAGGGTGTTAATTTGAAATTAGAGTAGCAGCACCGTGCTGGCCTAATCCGCTGGCGTTTAATTAGCTGCTGGGTGCTGGCTTGCTTAATGTTTGCCTTCGTGATTGAAGCCCTGCTGGGTGGCACGCTCAGATAGTACAAGAATAGCCATCCGCTGAACCAGAAAGGCAAGAGTTTTTCTTTGTGTGTGTGTGTGTGTGTGTGTGTGTGTGTGTGTGTTTGCAAACTTCTGTACAGTTTTCTGTGTGATTCAGTTCAGCAGGAGGACTGTGGAAGCATCCCTGGGGCATGCCTTCCTGTTTCGAGATTGAAATGAGATGCCTGCAGCTCCTATTGTGGTTGGCGGTAGAAAGGCTGCTGCCTCTTGAAGGAGGGTTGAACTGAAGTGCAGGTCTATTGAACAAGGTGCAAATCTGAACCACGGCCTAAGATGGAAGCTTAGCCTGGGGTGTGTGCAGGAAAAGCTGAATGGCAAGCAAGAAGCTTGAGTGACTAGGGCTAGGCCAGTTTGAAATTTGCTACGGCCCAGTGCAGGGGTAAGTCTGCTTCCCAGTATTGGGCCGTAGCTCAGTGATACACTTTGCATGCAGAAGTGTCACCCAGAGCAAGAGCTCATTGTGTCCACCCCATGACCTCATCCCGTACCAGATTATGCAGAATAAATGAAAAGATAATATGTACAACCTAATTGCAGTGACATTGTTTGGGTTGGTGGAACCACCATCAGCTTTATTATTTATTTTCATACGTAACAGTACAGGTCACCCAGCAAATCGGTAACCAACAAAGAACGAGTGGCCAACTTTATGACACTCGCGCATCTCAATAAGAGTTCTAGGATTATCTCTGATACGTATGTGGAAATGAGAGCTGAGTACAAGGTGCAAGGGATTGGCAACAGGATGCAGAGATCTTGTTGTGTTGTGTGCAGTGGTGTTATGTAGCCGGAATGCTCCGCCAGCCTAGCTCTGCCCACTCACCGCCATTCACCCCGCTCCATGATGGACGGGGCGCAGTGAAGCGCCCATGGCTGCGGAGGGGGTGCCCGTGGCTGTGGAGGGGGCGCCAGCTCGCCAGGGGGGCGGGGGGGGGGGCACGCCGGGTGCCTGGGTGAGTGGCGGTGGGGCGCGTTGTCCGAGGACAGCCCGTGAGGCGGGCGGGACAGCGGTGGAACCGGAATGGACAGGCTGTCAATCACAGGTCAGTCCCGGTCAGCGTTCCGGTTCCTAGAGCCTTAGATGACACCAGTGGTTGTGTGGTCCCTGAGGCATCTGGCAGGCCACAGGAAGCTGGACTAAATGGGCCTTTAACCTGATCCAGCGGGCCTTTTCTTATGTTCTTATTGCTCTTATTGACACCTAATTCAGAGCACAATCCTAAACTGGAGTTAGGCCAGCACAGTTAGGCCACGGTTAGGCTGGCACGAGGCCACCGTAAAGTATGTTTGGACCACTCTTGGAGTCAGGGAGAATGGCCCACTTCCAGTTTTGCGATCACATTTTTAACACATTGCGAGGTTTGGGGAAGATTTTCACGATTTTGGCCATCAGTGGAGTCACCACCCCTTCGAGTGTGTCATCCGATGTGGTTCCCACACCCTGTGGTGATGCCACTGCTTGCATACAAAATGTCTCCAATTCTATCCCTGGTAGCATCCTCAGGTAGGGCTGGGAAGGGACTTGAAGGCGTGAAACCATAGAGAGCTGCTGCCAGTCAGGGCAGATAATACTAAGTTAGATGGACCAATAGTGTGACTCAGGAAAAAGCAGCTTCCTGCCATCTTATATAGCAATCCATGCTTTGCAAATCGGAGGCCAGCCTGATAAACAGATGCTCCTTTCCCCTCTCTACAATGAATTGCCCCTCTCCTAGTATTAATTGGGACTTTACATTTGCAGTACCACAAACCATGGTTATTGCAAGCCTCAGACTCCTCATAAATCAGAGGTTGTAATTATCCCGAGCTCCAGCATATAGCTGGCTGCTCGCCATTGGCTTGCTCCACCCCTGCCGCGGGAGGCAGATGCTGCCCGATTGGGCATTTTGACCGTGGGGATGGTACCCAGAACTCACTTGAGTGGCGGTGAGGCTTCCTAGGGGCCATTCCTCTGTTGATCCCAAGGGAAACGGATCCCCACCCACCCTCCCACTTCTGCAGTCCAAGAGTGGCTGGGCACCGGGTAGGATTTTTTCTGTCTGCTTGATTGGCCTTTGGTGGGCAGTTTTTTTGCCTACCCTGGACTGAGTTGGGGGTTTATTAGGGTTTGTTCTGCATACACAAAAGGCAACCTTGGTCGCTTTATTGCAGGTTGGCATGGGCACAAAGGCTGGAAGGAGGCTTTCAGTGTGCATTTGGAGGTCAGCCAAGGCACTGAGTTACCCATCGGCAGGCCCACAGTTGCTGGCCGGCATGTGGGGCTGGCAGGGAATCTCATAGCCTCAAGCCTTGGCCTGTCCCAGATGCTCTCCGGCCAGGGCGTGCGTGCGGGTTTGCTGCCTCCACCCCTGCGGGGGTTGGACCATGAAGGGTTACGCCCAGTGATGTCATCTGGTAATGAAGAACGGAAACGCTGGGCGGGACTTACGTGTGATTTGCTGCCCGTGCGTTCTGTTCCGCTGCTGCCCTGGTCTCGGCAGGGTGCCTGCTCGCCGGGGGGGGGGATGGGTGGGGGGCGCGCCGGGTGCCTGGGCGAGCAGAGGTGGGGTGCGCCAACCGGGGGCAGCCCCCCCCCCGAGGCCAGGGCAGCCGCGGAATGGACGGTCTACCAATCACGTGTAAGTCCCGCCCAGCGTTCCCGTTCTTCATTAGCAGATGACATCACTGGTTACGCCCAGTGGTGGGATTCAAATGAATTAACAACCGGTTCTATGACATAGCCGGAGCAAAAAAAACCCCGAAGCCAGCCGAGGTAAGCGAGTGGGTGAGGCCCGGCCATTTAACAACCGGTTCTATGGAACCTGGGCGAACCCCCTGAATCCCACCACTGGTTATGCCCCAAGGGGCTGGCCTGGAATCAGGATATTTCGCCCACCGGGGGGGTGGGCTGGCCGGCAGCTGGACCCTCTCACCTTCAGTTAAGGCCTTGTATTGCCCCTTTATCCTGCCTTAGTTAATTGCTGCCGGTCCCCAGCTCTTCTTCATCATAACTTGTTGCAATAAAGCGGCCCGTTCATCCATATGCATCTGTCTCGCGTGGCTTCATTGGGAGGATGCACAGCTAATGGTTTAAAATGAGTTTACAAACCGTAGTTACAGGAAAATATGGTTTGTTGTCACTGTGGTTCGCATGGGCGCATGCGTAAAAAGTAATAACTACTGGGCTGTATGAAAGACCTGACAGGAGTGATCAGTCTTAAACTTGGAAAAAAAACCCACACTTTTAAAAAATAATCTTCTCAGGACTCTAAATGCAAACTCCCCCCCCCTTTTTTAAAAAAATGCAGGTAATTGGGCATCCGAAGTACCAAGCGTCCCAGCGCATTGCAGTCTTCCTGAGCATGCCAGATGAAGTCCAGACTGAGGAAATCATCAAGGATATTTTTCAGCAAGGCAAAGTGTGTTTCATTCCGCAGTACAAGCCCCAGAGCAACCACATGGATATGGTGAGGCTGGCGTCCTGCGAAGAAATTGCTTTGCTCCCCTTGACTTCCTGGAACATCCATCAGCCTGCCGAAAACGACACAAGGGAAGAGGCCTTGACAGCGGCGGGTGAGTGCAGGCCGTGCGGGACCGAAGGCTGATGCCAAACAGAACGCCTCCCTGTGGCGGAGACGGGCAGTGCGGCGCAGTGTGCGAGCATTGCTGTGCAGAAAGGCTTAGAAAGTGGGACCTCCAACGATGTAGATTTTTTTTGCCTTTTCTGGGCTTGTTCTCACACTGTTCCTGGCAGTGTGGATTGCTCCTGCTTTTGTGTTTCGGGTGGGTTGCACGGACCTTGTGCACAGTCCCCTCCAAACATATCTCTGATCGTGGGACAGACAGCAGTGCCTCAGTGACAGATCTCAAAGGCAGGGCAAGTTGATATGGAAGTAGGTCAGCAGTTCTCCAAGTCCTTGGGAATTTGGGGACTGGGCAGTGGTGTCATCTAAATGATTTAAGAACAGGTACTCACTTTTGATTGGCACGTGTCGGGACCCGCCCACCGGAAGTGATGTCATAAGCCAGAAGTGATGTCGTGGCAGGAAGTGACATGAAAAAAGCCCTTTTTGAGGCCTCAGATGATTTTAAACTGACCCAACAGTTGCAACAGTATTCCACAGCACCCCCAGAACATGTGAAGGAGGCCTGGCATCATGTTAAAACCCCAGAGCAACTCATTTTTCAGTAGCAAGGAAAGGAAAGGCTCCGCTCGCTGCCTGCCTGCCTGCCTGGCTCTGAGAACATGCAGGCAACTCAAACATGCAAGAAATTCAAACGTTGCAGAGGGCAGAGTCGACAAGTGGGCGGGCGAATGGGCGGGGCCAGCTGTAATCCTAGAAACCGGTACTCGCGTACCCCCGCGTATCCCCTGCATGACATCACTGGAACCGGGGTAAGTCTTTATGGGGGAGGGCAAAGGCAACAATGTGATCAACAGGATCTCGTCGCTGCCAGAGATGAAAGGGGGGGGTTAGTCATACTTGTCATCATACTAGTCTCCAGGGGGTGCTGGTGATCATGTTGCTACCTTTGTTCCCCCCCCCCCGCCCCTTAAAGGGGCAGAGATAGGATTTCCCTGGCTGGGGCGTCACAATGCCCCAGTTTGAGAACCCCTGCAATAGGTGACCTGTAAGGTGAGTTGGTCCCAGATCATGTATGTCTGCCTTCGTTGGCTACCGCTGGCGGGAGGAGAAAAACCCCAAGCATAATTACACCAGGACACAGGGCAGTGGTGTCTTCCGCAAATGAACAACCGGAACGCTGGGCGGGACGTAGCTGGGACTTCCGCGTGATTGGCAGCCCGTCCGTAGCGTTCCGCAGCTGTCCTGGCCTCGGGGGGGCTCCCGCTTGCCGCAGGGGACAGGTGAGGGTCATGCCGGGTGCCTGGGCGAGCAGCAGTGGGGCGCGCTAACCGGGGGCAGCCCCCCCGAGGCCAGGACAGCTGCGGAACGCTACGGATGGGCAGCCAATCATGCGGAAGCCCCACGTATGTCCCGCCCAGCGTTCCGGTTGTTCATTTGCGGATAACACCACTGACACAGGGTAAGTTGCAGTAGAAATTGGAAAAGGGAAAGGAGGCGAGACAAGGTTGCTGCTTTTGGCAATGAGTCCTGCATGGAGGCGGCCTCGAGAACAAATGACGGCAATGGGGTGCTTGTACAGGATGTACAAATACTCAGGAAAAGTATAGCTGGGGAATTTGAATGGCGGGCAGAAATGTGAGAGGAAAGTCATTAGTCGCCTAGGCATGTATAATGAGGGGAGGACGTTCCTTGTTCTCAGACTGACGTTCTGTTGGGAGCTGGGCACATGGCTGCCATTAGTGGTCCTGAGCAATCCCACTCCCCACCCCGGAGCAGTAAATAACATTGTGGCAGTCGGTTGAAGGATTTAAATAAGATACACTGGAAGTGACAGATAGATGGAGCACACATGTTGGAAGCGGCGATGTTAAATATAACGACATAATGGGAAAAACAGAAAATGCTCCAAACAAGATTGCGAAGTGACTGCCAGGACGATTAGATTTTCTTCCCTCCAGGGAGGGTTGATTAAAACTTACAGTACAATATATATCCAAGGCGAGATATTAATTTAAAAGTGTGTGGTGGTTTTTTTGGTTTTTTTAACCACACTGGTCATAAAAAAAAAGGCCATGGCATGAGACAAAATTGAAAATCAAGACTGGGCTCTTAATGTAATTTATTTTTTAATGAAATGATTTGAAGTTTGGAATGAACTTCTGCTTGGAGACAATGAGCCGTGGCGTTTCAATATAAGGGACAATGGAGGAACG
Organism: Lerista edwardsae; assembly: GCA_029204185.1. Taxonomy (NCBI): domain Eukaryota; kingdom Metazoa; phylum Chordata; class Lepidosauria; order Squamata; family Scincidae; genus Lerista; species Lerista edwardsae. The sequence goes on from JAJKFI010000026.1 coordinate 2,148,446, forward strand.
CGAGGCAGCGGGGCATTAGTATTCTGGCGGAGGAGCCGTTCCGGGAGAGAAGATGGAGCTTCCAGTTGCAGCTCAGGATATGCTAGGCACCATCAAAGCTGCCCCCCTCCCACACACACACACACACACACACACAATGTTCCTTCCACTGGGTCGCGGGAAACCTCCTGCCCCTCTTTACCTCCTGCCTGCCCTCTGGTGGTGAATTGGGTGCTATTGCTGGGTTCAGGAGTTGGCCTGGGCCAAATTGACCCTTTGGGATGGGCTCTCGGTCAGTGGCCAACCTCTAATCCCTACAGCCTTTTAGTGCCACTTTCGACAGGCGCGTGGGGATTTTAGCAGGTGCAAAATACTGCTTTTTAAAGCATGTGACTCTGGCATTCTGCTGCACAGTTCAAAGTACATTAATGCCCTTTAAAGATCTAAAACAACTTGGAATTGAAGGACTGCCTCCTCCTACCGTAATTTGGACCCCCTCAGGTCGGTGGTGTAGCTAAGGCATCTGCTATCCAGACTCAAAGAAGATTTTCTAGCCCCCACCCCAGATGAAATCAAATTTAGGGCACAATCCTAACCTGGAGTTTGGCCAGAACAGTTAGGTCAGCAAAGTTTGGCTGGCACAAAGGCCATCGTAAAGTATGTTTGGACCACTCTCGGAGTCAGAGAGGCCAGCACACAGACATGGGCCACCCTCCCTGACTCCGAGAGTGGTCCAGATGTCCTTTAAGGTATCCCTTGTCCCAGCCAAACTTCGCTGACCTAACTGTGCCGGCGTAACTCCAGGTTAAGATTGCATGCTTAATTAAATTGACAGCCCAATCCTATGCATGCCCACTCAGAACTAAGTCCTATTATAGTCAATGGGACTTACTCCCAGGTAAGTATGGCTAGGGCTGCAGCCTCAGTAAATAAGTAACTTAAAAATTTTCTGATTAATCGGCCATAACTTTTGATGGAAAAGAAATATTCCCTATATCCACTCTTCCCATCCCGTGCATAATTTGTCTGGACATAAATACTAAACTTATTTTTTCTCTCTGTGAACCACTTTGAGAACTTTTTGTTGAAAAAATGGTATATGAATGTTAATAAATCTACATGTAATGTTTAACCTTTTAATTTTTGAATTTTAGTTGTTAATTTATGTTGTAAGTCAAAACTCTTAATATAATTGTAAAAATGGTGATGGTGAAAATTTACTTAAATTCAGCAAACAGAACTATAGTAGGGAAAGAGCACATGTGACAAGAGGTTGAGTAGAAAAAAGGGAAATTAAACTCATTAACCCTGAATTATTTATTTATTTGATTTATATTCTGTTCCATTGCAGTAAGTAATAGGCCCTTGAAAACACTCTATACAAACATAACTCAAGAATTGGAAAGATGCAGGGCTTCTGTGTCTGAACTGTACCTTTAAGCTTTGTGAACTTCAGAGAATGGGATGCTTATGTGAATTGAAACGAACTGTGTGTGTGTGTTTTCAGACATTTCATAGTGGGATGGAAAGTTTTGCCTGATTATCGCATGCTACATCTGCAACTGCAGAAGAATTGCAGGGATTGTTTCATGATTTGCATCAGTGCACACAAAAAACACAAAAGCAAAGGCTTGCAAAAAAAAAAAAAACAAATGCTAATAATTAATTTATACATCAAAATGGTCCTGGAAAACTCCCTTCTCTGCAGTTTCATTTCATAATTTTCTGCCTGACATCTTTAGAAACAAAGTACCATAGATTTATCTGTCAGTTGGAATGTACATAGGTCAAAACATCTGGCTCTTGCTGGCCCAGCACTCTTGTGCCAGAATTTGTGACTAAACTTGCTGCTTGCCTATCTGAGATGCAAAGGTCCTTTTTTTGTGCCTGATTAAAAATTCCTGTGGAACTTGTAAACTAGCACAGTGGTTCCCAAATTGTAGGTCGGGACCCACCAGTGGGTTGCAAGCCAATTTGAGATGGGTCACGAAGCATGTAGAGCAGCCATATTGAAAATATGGAAAAAAAGGGATGCTGGAAAGAGGGAGGACTGTGTGGTTGTTTTGCTTGTGTCATGGTTGTAAATAAGCTTTTTTTCTTTTTGATTCACATTGCTAATGGAAAATGGCTGAATAATCACCCAACTTATTGCTGCATTTTCAGGAAAGCAGCAGGCTCTGGTGTCACAATGATGGCACTTCCAGCCATGACATCACTTCCAGTGGGTCCTGGACAGAGTGTCACTCGAAAAAGTGGGTCCTGGTGCTAAAAAGTTTGAAAACTTCTGCTATAACATCAATTCCCTTATCCACTTTTGAACTTCTGATTTTAGACTAGTGATCTATGGGTGTTGCTATTTATTTCACAATATGAATTTGCTGTGATCACATCAGCTTGCCATTATGGTTTCTTCAAGAATGCATCACAGCTTTTGCACGCGTGCACATTGTGTGGCTACAGTTGTCTGGGAGCTGTAACCTGCTGAGTTGGGGGCAGACCAGGTTCCTCTGTGTCATGGCTCTGGCCTGAAATGAACTTTTGCAGTGAGGGCGAGTCAGGAATCTGCAAATTTGCAGGCAGAAAACTCCCCTCACCAGTTGATGCAAATGCTGCCTTTGACCAGCAGGTGTCAGTACAGTATGCTATAGCCGAGAGACACTTTTCCCCATGTTGTTTGGTGTAATTAAAATCTTGCTCAGTCATTGTAGTCACATACAGACGAGATTGGATATTCCCAGGGCAGTCTCGGGGAAACTGTGGCAGGGGCAGATACCAGACGTGGTAACTGTGATTAAGCCAGTGAATAAGAAAAATGCAGTGGAAATAGTGGCAATGCCAAAACTTAATGGAATAGAATGGCTTATACAATTGTGGATAGTGTGTGGGGGGCTAGAGTGAAATGCTTTGCCTGTCCTTATAACACTGAAACTTGGAGTCACTAAGGGAATTGATTTGCAATCAGCCCAGGACAGACCAAAGGAAGCATTTCAGTTGGCGTAGCGTCATGGCTAAGAAGCTGATCTGAGAATAGGGAAAATCCCTGGGGTAAGACTGTGTATCTATCTACATAAAATATAGATTGTAGTGAGCTGGCATTTCACAGAGCATTTTTCGAGAGGTCAATTCACTTGCATAATTTCTGTCATCCTTACACTAGCCCTGTGAGGTAGGCTGGTATTGTGGTGCAGGTAAGTGGTGGTGATGATGGTGCAGTGGAGGGTGAAAGACCAGACCGCCCAACGAACCCTGCGTGGATGTGAGATTAGCACTGGGATTCACCGGCTCATAGTGCTGGGCTTTGATGCAGTTTCCAGCTGAGGCTGGTACAGAAGGACTTCCAGGCAGATCCTACACCCTGTTAATTAGTGGGCAGAGCTGCAGGTTGGGTGCTTGGACCCAGATACCCTGTCCCCAAATGCCTTCAGTGGACTGGCTTGTAACTTGTACCAGCACCCAGTGCCCTGTCTCTGTGCACAGACATCACCTATTCCCAGCCTCGTTGCAATACGTGTGCTCACCATTGATTTGGATCCTTCCTGTCTTCCAATGACGGCACTCAAGGGATTCTCCCATCCTGGTACAGACCTGCTTACCTGCATCAGGTGCCTCCAGGCCATGCTCGAGGGTTGTTGGGTGGGCATCCAGCTAACTGGAGATATTTTTCCTCCCTCCTTTTCATTCTCTCCCACTGTGGGCTGTTATCGAGTGATATTTTCAGTCTGTGGGTGGGGTGGGGGGAGAAATCAGACAGGTGTAATCCGGTTCTCCGAGTGGACCAGAAACCGTTCACAGAGCCATTGTGAGCATACAGGCCTCTGTACTGACGTTGTTAGCCGAAGAATTATTGCCACTTGTCTGTCTTAAGCCAACATGACTTACAGTCATCTTGGGGGAAATCATAATTTTGTTTTGCTCAGAGGAGCAAGTGTAGACTGGGAAGACAAATCGTGCTGACTCAGAGGTAAGAGGGAAATATTGCTATGTTAATCGAAGCCGGTTTGTAGTCTCTGGAATGCTGAAAAGTCAGCTAGCAGGAACATGCATGGAGGAAGGGGCCTGGCTTATTCTTGAGAGGGCCAGGAACAAACCAACCTGGATATTCTTGCTCTCTTCCTCCATGTTCAGTTCTCATTTTATTTTAAAAAGTTACTTTTACTTATGGAGATATCAGGACAAGTGGGCAGCTTCTCTAGACACTGTGAGTGGATACATGGGGTGGGCATTAGGGGACGCTCACTAAAATTGTGCGTTGGGAGAGTTCGAACAGACAAGAGAAAATATTTCTTTACCCAGTGTGCAATTAATCTGTGGAACTCCTTGCCACAGGAGGTGGTGATGGTGTCTGGCCTGGATGCCTTTAAAATGGGATTGGACGGTTTGCTGGAGGAAATGTCCATCACACGTTACAAGCCACGATGGTTACAAACCTCCAGTAGTGGGATCTAAATGATTTAGGAACAGGAACTCACTTTTGATTGGCACTTGTCGGGAACCTGGAACCAGCCACGGAGCCTGTTAGGATCCGGAACGCCCGTTCTGGTCTGTTCCCCCTGAATGACATCACTGCCTTCGCCCCCCTAGGAATCCGGAGTCGCTCCCTGTAACCCTCTGAGTGCCGGCCAACCAAGAAGAAAAGCTCTTTGCAGAGGAATTGGGAGGGGGGAGGAGGGAGAGTGAAGTGGGCGGAGTCAGCCCTAATTTTAACTAGTGGAACTGAGTTCCCCCGCATTCCCCCTCAATCCCACCACTACACTGTAAACCTCTTAGTTTTAGAAGTGGGCTACCTCAGAATGCCAGGTGCAAGGGAGTGGCTGCAGGATGCAGGGATCTGGTTGTCTTGAGTGCTTCTGAGGCATCTGGCACTGTGAGTTTAGAAACCCCTTTCCTGCCCAACAGCAGCACTATTATGGAGATTGTGCTGATGCTGATTTCTGGGCCACTCCCCTTAAAGGGGAATTGCCCTTTTCTAGTTCCCCTGTTGGGTTTCAATCCACCAGTTTTGGAACCACGGTTCTTAAGTTATAGGGTAGCTCAGAGCTGACTGTCAGCAGCAATCAAGGGTCGTGGACACGGGTCTTTCAAATCCTCAGCTACCTGTGAGTCCTTCAAGTGGAGGTGCTGGCAACCCTGGTTGTATGTTCAGGAAAGGTTGCAAAAACCAGCACACAACCACACAGAAAGCTCTATTAACTGGCATACAGAGCTCATCAGCTGACGACCCAAACATTCCCAGTGAAGCCAACATTGTTCTGAGCAGAGGCGGATCTACAGGGAGGGCAAAGCTCTAAGTGTTGCAAGAAGCCTTACACTGTCATGTAAATCCCTCCTCTCCCTTGCTGCTGTAGCCAGTAAGCAACGCCAAGATGTTGCTTTTCCCTGTGAGGATTGGCTAAAACGGTGCAGGAGAGGAGTGATTTCCACTGCAAGGTAAGGCTTCTTGCAAAATTTAGAGCTTTGCCCTCCCTTAGATCTGCCTCTGATTCTGAGTGAAACTGACAGTTAACAGCCATGGAGACCTTCTAATATCTGGAAAATTACAATGCCCAGAAATAGTTTGGTCCCAGAGATGAGGGATATATCTCAACTTTTATTGTACTTGGTATGTGTAAAAGACAAGGAGCAAGGAGTTGTCTCAAAAGCTTCATGGAAAAACTGGGTTTACCTAGGACGAATGGCCAAATTAGAATGAAACACAAAAGCTGCAGACAACGTGGTTTTGGCGGGCTGTGTCTCATTTCTCTGTCCCAAGCGAAAGGGGATTTATGTGCCAGTCCCTCACACTTCCACAGAAAGACAATGAAGAACGCATTTCCTAGGCAAATGCTTCCTGCTTGAAGTGGCAAGGCAGAGCCGTTTAACTCACTCGTAAGTCACGGTAGTAGAGGTAAAAACTTTGGGCCAGTGGCATCCCGATGTATCAATGTGTGCTGTTGCATCCGATTACTATTTCGTGCCAACTAGGCTGTCCCTGTGGCAGGATGGGAGTGGAAATGTAATGAGTGAGTTTGATGGTTGGCACTTGGCAGTCTATATGCCTGATGCAAATTTAGGCTGAAAAGGTGCTTCTCATTTGCAAACTCTGAGGATTTATTTCCTAAGGGAATTGTCAATGTTTTTCTTTTCCACCCGAAAGTGCTTTTTCAATATTGATTCAGAAAGCTATTTATTTAAGACTATGTTCTCACATTATTTAATAGGGAAAGCTTGCCGTGTCTCGTTTGCACCGTTAACTATATGCTTGCTTTGATCGCTTGCTGTGTCTTTCTTAGTTCGGGGCCAGCTTCAGAGTCAAGCTCCAGAGACAGCGAGAGGTTTAGAGCGCAATTCTAACCTGGAGTTAGGCCGGCATCACAGCTAGGCTAGCAAAGTTTGGCTGGCATAAGGGCTACTATAAAGCACATTTGGACCACTCTTGGAGTTAGAAAGGATGGTGCACGTCTGTGTGCTGGCTTCTCTGACTCTGAGAGTGGTCCAAACATACTTTATGATGTCCCTTGTGCTGGCCAAACTTTGTTGGCCTAATTGTGCCGGCCTAACTCCAGGTTAGGATTGCGCCCTTAGGCTCGGTAGAAGCAAACCAAGCCAAAGGCAGAAACCACCGCTGAAGATGGGCATAATAATCCACCTTCAGAGCAGGCAAGCAAGGGGGAGGCAGCAATATGGAGCAGAATCAGTGGTGGAATTCAGCCAGTTCTCACCAGTTCTGCAGAACCGGTTGCTAATTTATTGATATACAAAACGTAGTGCTGTAGTAAGAAGCAGTACAAAGAAAGGAGGACATAGAACCGGTTGTTAATTTATTTGAATCCCACCGCTGAGCAGAATACACCACTGCAGTGGTTCCCAAACTGGTTTGCGACTCACAAGTGGATTGCGACCCAATTCCTGGTGGGACGTGGACTCTGTTCAGGAAATTAGTGGACAACGTGGAACTTGCTTCTGGGTCGTGCACACCCTTCTCCACTGGCCATGCTGCACTGCATTTTCCAATCTGTGCATCATGCTGGTGTGTCACAACACGCAGTTTGGGAAAAGTGGTGCGGTGCAGCCAGTGATGAGGGTGTGCATGCATGTGACCCAGAAGTGACTTCTGGGTAGTCCACCATTTTTACCCTGCAGAGACTAGGCCTTAATGGGTCCACTGTGGATGACATGCTGAGTCGCCAAGGCAAGGAGTTTGGGACCCTTGCACTGCTGAGTTGTGCGAGAGAGTAAAATAACTAAGTGTGTAAATGGCTGGACAACTCACCCTTTTGTGAAATCCTCCACCTTCCCAAGCCAAACCATTTCATGCCGGTATCTTATCCGCACCCCACCCCAAAAGTAGCTCTCTGGAACCTGAAGTCTGCCCACCCTACAATATGCCCAGCAGCTTCCAACATGGAAGACAGGAATGGAACAGAAGCAGGAGGAAAGGACTTGCTTCTCCTTCAGACTTCCTCTTTTGCTCTTCTATTTGGAATCCAGGGAGCAGAATAAGTGGTAGTGGCTGGTGTGTTGTTGAGTAAGGGAAAGCATTTGCAGAGGTGGTATTGGACTGGCCTGCCAGCACACGTGAAATTTCTGCCATGTGCTATAGAAGGACAGGAGAGAGCCAGCAGTCATCTGCTTAGGGTGACTCCCTTTATTTACTTATTTGTTTTAACTTTATTATTCATTTTAATTTATTTATAGCCTACCTATCTAGGGAAACGGTGCAATATCAGGGCTTGCCATGGGCAATTTCAGTGCTAGCCACATTTTCAGGAAAGCACTTCCTGCTTGATGATGTCACTTCCAGCCTTGACATAACTTCCAGGTTAATGACATCACTTCCGGTGGGTGTGATTGTCATTCTGAAAAGTACTAAAAGGTTTGAGAGCTGGTGCCTTGTAAGATTAGTACCAGGTCCCTTTAAACGTGAGGGACTCTCATAATTGGGCCCCTGTTCCTACTTGACAAAGAATGTATTTATGTTTCTTCCTTTCTGTTTTTCCTTGAATCTGATAAACGCAAAAGCTGTGGTGGGAGCAGTGAGTGAGCCCTTGAAGTAATTACAACGTAGAACACCCATCCAACCGCACTGATACCAATACACAAATAAATTGCATCTCCCAGCCAGAAGCCTGAAATAATTAAGTGAGAGGAAACAATTTACTCCAGGCTGGAGACACTAAGGGGGAGGGGGAGGGGGAGGAGAGCTCTTGCCGCCAATCAGTCCTGCCTGTTTTGCTTTGCGATCATATCTGATAATGTGGCATGGAGTTTGAAGTATTGATATCCAAGCATGGCAAAAAGGACATTTGTCAGCGTACTTCATTTCGAGTCCTGGTGTTGCCTAGTCTCTTTGAGGCAGTTACCAGTATGCAGCATCAGTTTCCAAACCTGTGAAATGGGAGTGGTGATACTGTATCTTTAAGCTGGTTGCCTCCAACATTTTCAGATCCAAACACAACCAACTTCTAACCTTAAACTTGGCGATTTTCAAGTAGTGTGCAGCAAAAGGTCCACAAGTGTCCTGCTGGAGTTTGGAGCACAGTGGTTGAAAATTGCTGGAAAACTCTTTTGGGCTCCGCAGCTCTGTTTCAAGGGGGAAGAACAGCCAACTCGTTCCTATAGACAGTTGCTCTAGAAACAAAGCGGTAGAACCTGGATGAGTCTGCTGGAAGCCGGAAGTGACATCACAAGAGATGAAGACCATAGAGTAGACCATAGAGGTCAGTGTTCCATGAGAAGCAAAACTTGAAAATTGCTGCTCAAAAATTGCACTCTCACGCACTTAATGATGCCTGACATTTGACTCTAACTGCACTCTTTCATGCATATGTTTGCAGCTATAAGGACTAGAAACCTGTTTTGATTAAGATGAATGAGGAAGTTCTCTTGGGGTTGAATCTTGGCATGTGTGTTGCTTCGAAACAGTCATGCCAAGCCTGAAAACTGGATTGAGGGCACAATTCTTTCCAGCACCAGGTTAAGAGCAGCTTTGTAGGTAAGGGAACAAACATTCCCTACTTCTAGACTGCACCCCAACTTCAGGATGCAGCATATGCCACATTGGTACTGCACTGGAAGGTTGGTTAGGATTGCACCCTCAGTACCATTTTTTCCCTGTGATTTAGGACTGGATCTTGTGTTTCCTTGGCATTGCAATTCCTCCTGCAGTTGTGGTGTTTTTCTTGGGTGTGTTTATCTCAGGCCTGTTGTGTATTTTTTTCTCAAGCAGAGGCAGATCTAAGGGAGGGCAAAGCTCTTAAGTTTTGCAAGAAGCCTTACCTTGCAGTGGAAATCACTCCTCTCCTGCACCGTTTTAGCCAATCCTCACAGGGAAAAGCAACATCTTGGTGTTGCTTACTGGCTACAGCAGCAAGGGAGAGGAGGGATTTACATGACAGTGTAAGGCTCCTTGCAACACTTAGAGCTTTGCCCTCCCTGTAGATCCGCCTCTGTTCTCAAGTGACATAGTTATCATGGTATTTGTTCCTTGCACGGCAAGCCAAAGAGCTTGATGTCATTCTGCACGAAGTGTATCTAAAACTGGTTCAAAGTGTTCACACAAGTTGCCAAGCCACCTTATCACTTGATGCATCTGCTGAAATAGACCAGTGGTTCTCAAACTGTGGGTTGGGACCCACCAGTGGGTCGCGTGCCAATTTCAGGTGGGTTGTGTAAAGCACCTAGAGCAGCCATATTGAAAATCTGGGAAGATGGGATGCTGGAAAGGGGGAGGGCTGTGTGGTTGTGCTGCTTTTGTCAAGGTTGTAAATAGGCTTTTTTTCCTTTCTGATTCACTTTGCTGTTGGAAAATGGCTGAGAAATAACCCAGCATGGCTGCGTTCTCAGGAAAGCAGCAGGCTCTGGCATCACACTGACGGCACTTCCGGCCATGACATCACTTCTGGTGGGTCCCGGACAGATTGTCATTCTGGAAAGTGGGTCCCGGTGCTGAAAAGTTTGAGAACCACTGAAATAGACTGTAGTCTATGAAAGCCAGTGCTGGAAGAAATGGGATATTTCTTAAGGTGTTTGAAGTTAATGTCTGATCCAGCTGAACCGGGAAGTTCAAAATACTGAAGAGCCTGAACTGGAACCGAACCCCGAATTGTAACAGTTTGAGTCCCAGCTCTTTTCTGATGCTTCTAAGTCCCTTTTTTTCCAGGACGTTTCTTTTAGGGAATCAATATATTTTTGCTCTCAGCCTCCCTGTGGATGAAAGTTTCAGAAGTTTCCCCTCCTCTGCACAAACTAGCAAGAGAGATGATGAGGCTCGTTCCAATGGGCTGCACAAGCACTGCAGGCTCATTTGTTTCGAAGATCCCCTTGGCGATTGCTACTCCATATCTGTACAAAAATAGCAAATCGGCACGTCGGTTGCCTTTAAATTTGGCAGCTGTTCAGGACGGCAGCCGGTTCCCTTGTGCCGGCTCTCAGAGGCATGAATCAACTTCGGAGAGCAAGATGGCCAGCAAAATAGCGAGCACTGAGTGCCGAATAGGGTGTAAATATGCAGTGGAAGCCTCCATTCATCCTGGACTCTCTTTTTTTTGCTTTTGGTTGCTCTTTTGCACAGGAATTCATCTGCAGCCATCTTGAACCCTAGAGTCAGTCCAAGGATTGCTTTTCAGTGAACCAGAACTGAACCCAAGCCAGGACCTGCCCAAGATCTCCCCGTGGAAGAGGCAAAGTGCCACATATCGCAAATGCCCATTGCCAGGTGGCACACAGTATTTTGCTGAGTCAAATACTGCCCTACCTCACTTAGAGCACAATCCTAACCTGGAGTTAGGCCAGCATAATTAGCCAGCACAATTTGGTCTGCACAAGGACCATAGTAAAGTGCATGTGGACCACTCTCGGAGTCGGGGAGGATGGCACACGTCTATGTGCTAGACTCTTTGACTGAGTGGTCCAAACTATGGTGGCCCTTGGGCCGGCCAAACTTTGCTGGCCCAACTGTGCCGGCCTAACTCCAGGTTAGGATTGCACCTTTAGCTAGTGGAGAAGCCAGGCTTGCTTTCCCTCCTGCAGTCTTTGGTTGAAAAGGAAGAGGGGAACAGAGCAGAGGGAAAAAGAGTGGAGGAGAGGAGAGTAGTGGGCTAGAGCAGTGGGAGACGCTCTAGGCTGCCACTCTCCATTGCACTTTTTTTGGTCTATTCCCCTCTACTGACAAGTTGCTGTATCTCAAACTGATCCAATCTCATAGGATGAATAAAATGGGGAGAAATCTATGCGGGCTCTTTAGAGAGAAGGTGGATTAAAAATGTTAATATTGCAAAGGTAGTCTTTTGAGAATCGCATCCTACATTACAAAATTACTGCATAAAAACCACAATCCTCCATGAAAATAGCACGACAGGCTCAGAAGTTCGTGTGCTTATGACGAACATTGATGGCATATATATTGGGGCCCAGAAGTGTCCCAGCTGGGAATCCAATTTGTTGTTACTTTTTTTTCCGTTGATATTTTACGCTGTGGTCCAAATGGATCCGGCTGTTGTTAAAATCCTGTAATGGTTTTGGAATAACCAGGTGTTTCTTTTCTTCCACAGAAGGAAAAAAAAAACTTGATTATTAAAAGCAGAAACCTTGGTTTTTCATGTTATTGATTGCATGATAGATCAACTGCAAAAATAATTTATACCTGTGAAAAGCTTGAAAGGGGGGAAAAACACCTGCTGTCAAGCATTCCTAGTTTGCAATTTGGAAGAAGGGAGACGAAGGCAAGGATGTGAGCCTATTTGGAGAAATTAAAACCAAACAGAGGATAGAATGATCATCAGAGTGCCACCAGGCGGAAAAGCAGAAGAGGGGAATTAAACCGAAGAACCAGGAATGTGGAAAATCTCAAGAGGGGGATTAAGCATTTCTTAAACAATCCCTAACCTGTGTATGTGTGAAATGCCTGCAAAGTCAGAGCTGGCTGAGTAGGGGGAGCTGTGGCTCAGTGGTAGAGCACAAGCCTTTTAAGCAGGAGGGTCCAGGTTCAATTCCTGGTATCGCCACTCGATGTGAGAATCACTGCATCAAGTAGCATGTTGAGGGAGAGATCCCAGTCTGGAAGCTGGAGGCCTGACACTAGCAAGAGGTACTGATCTTCTGCGAGATAGCCTGATGCCATGTGAGGTGGCCACGTAGAGATCCTTGGGTTGCTCTGTTGATGAGCTTCAGCAACTCAGATGGCAGCTTATCCCTGCATATGCTCATCTCAGTGTATGGCTCGTGGGGTGTAGGAGGTCATTCATGCCACTACTTTGCACCTGGCTCCATTCCCACTGCTGAGAATCCTGCATACCTGAAGTCTCCTGAGCTAAAAGGCTGCCTTCTCCCATATGAATGGGTCCATTGATTAAGACCAGTGGAAGTGTGTTGCTGCCATCCAAGGTTAGGTCCAAGGGTCTTTTTCAGGGGTGATGCCCCTACTGTACCTTGTCTGATGGTGCTTTGGATGTTAGCCCAAGGCCTAAATATTTGCCCCGAGTTGTCATGATAAGTAAAACTGCTTCTGCTTTTGTTACTTGTTTTAATGGCTTTGCAGATTGTTTATATACATAAGCAATCTGGAAAGCCATTAAAACAAGTAACAAAAGCAGAAGCAGCTATATATGTTTAATATATATTTCTGTTTAACTATTTTTTTTGTAAGCAGCCTTGCAATTATTTAATTATCAAGTGGGATATAAATTTCTGAAGTGTTAAGGATGCACTCTGCGCATGTATACCTAGGAATTTGCCCCGCCGAATTACTTCTAAATGTGCATGAGATTGCATTGCATGGCTACAGCCTTACTGCAGCCTGGAAGTAAGCTCTGTTGAAGATGGTGGAGTAAAGTTAGGACTGAATTGCAAGAGATCTGGATTCAAAACCCCATCCAACCAAAGAAATCCTCGAGTGACCTTGGGGTAATTATTCTAACCTGCCTTGCAGGGTTGTTGTAAGGCTAAAATAGGAGGGGGGGGGAATAATTTGTGCCATCCTAAGAAGAGTCTAACAGCGCAATCCTAACCTGGAGTTAGGCCAGCAAAGTTTGGCTGGCACAAGGGCCACTGCAAAGCAGGTTTGAACCATTCTTGGAGTCAGGGAGGATGGCACATGTCTGTGTGCTGGCCTCTCTGACTCCAAGAGTGGTCCAAACATAGTTTATGATGTCCTTGGGCCAGCCAAACTTTGCTAGCCTAACTGTGCCAGCTGAACTCCAGGTTAGGATTGCACTCTAATACAGATCAGATAAGTTAAAAAAAATAGATTTAGGTTTGTGAAGCCCATACTATTTCAGTTGAGCAGTACATACTTTTCCTTTTTTCCTCTTTGACAGAAGGACTTGATCTCATCCTCATGCCTGGACTTGGTTTTGACAGAACTGGCAACCGATTGGGAAGAGGAAAGGGATATTATGACACCTACCTGGAAAGGTGTATGCAGCATCCCAAAGGAAAGCCTTACACCATTGCCTTAGCATTCAAAGAACAAGTCTGTGACGCCGTCCCTGTGACTGAACGCGACATGAAAGTGGATGAGATCCTTTTTGAAGACAAGGGCCACTGACTGATAGCAAACCAACAGGCAGGTGACTGACTGCTTGGAGAACCAGCTCATTAAGGAGGAGCCGGAAAGGCAGAGAGACCCTTTGCCACCTCCACCTGCTTGTGCCTTTTTAAACAGAACTGTGCCTTCCCCCCTCACAGAGAAACACCAGCTGCCTTGGAGGAGAAGCCAGAGAGGCTTACTCCCTACAACTTGCTTTATTTTTGCATTTGACCAATGTGTGGAGGAAAAAAAATACTGTCAGCCACCTTGGGCAGGGGGAAAGGTGGGGTATAAATATTCCAAATAAATGAGACAATGGAGGATCAGCTGCTGGGTTTCATGCATTCCGAGAGCACCATAGAACTGGTTCATACAGAAATATTCCCCGAGGGATGGCTGTATCAAGGGATGACTTGCATGTGAGAATTCTGCATGGTGTAATTGAGAGTGGTGATACCTAGGGCTTCTCCATCAGCTTGGGTGGGGCCAGTGGGAACTTTTTCTTTGTAAATCAGCATCCACAGAAGGGCAATCTGGACTGTTTGCGATCTAGTCTGGCAAATAAACAGCCCCTGTTATACTGCACTCCAGATCCAAATTGTGGCCCTGTGCACTGCAGCTGTTTGCATTTTAAAATGCAGACATGTAGGTTCTAATTCTCCTGCCAACCTAGCAGTTCGAAAGCACCTAAAAATGAAAGTAGATAAATAGGGACCACTTTGATGGGAAGGTAATGGCGTCCCGTGCGCTACAGCATATAGTCACGCCGGCCACATGACCATGGAAGCCTGTCCTCGGACAAAACGCCGGCTCTACAGGCTTAGAAACGGAGATGAGCACCGCCCCCTACAGTCGGTCACGACTAGACCATTTGGTCGTGGGGAAACCTTTACCTTAGGTTCTAATTGCACAATATATGTATTGTCGAGTTTTGCCTTTAGACTGGAAGCTTGGACAGCAGGAGTGCTGGAACTATCCTTCTACGGCTGTTGCTTGAATATTTATTATTTCCTCATTCTTATACCACCCTTCCTCCAAGGAGCTCAGAGTAGTGTACATAGTTCCTGCCCTCCTTTTGTCCTCTCAACAACCCTGTGAGGTAGGCAAGTCTGAGCGATTGCGACATGCCCAAGGTCACCCAGGAAGTTTCATAGCTGAACCTGGATCTTCCCAGTCTAACTCCCCAACCCCTTCACAGTCCCGGCTCTCTTTATGAAACTGTCAAAAATATAAGATGGGGTTCTATATCCTAGTTCTGTAGCTTGTCTAATAGTTGCCTAGGATTGTGTCACTTCGCTATGGCATAGCCCATGAGCAATTGCAACTAACTGAACAGAACGAATTTAGGCTAGTAGCAGCTTCATTTCTCTCCTGCAGTTTGACTTTTGAGGCAGAAAGCTTGGGTTACCACTGAACCCAATTGCCTGAGCACACTTAAAAAGGGGAAAAAAAACAAACACCCAAAGCCATGAAATCTGAAAAGGTTGAAATCCAGTAATCTACGTGGAGCAAATTAATCCACCCCCGACTGACTGTTATTGTTCAGCTCAAAAGAAGGTGCCGTCTGTGTGAAGTGCAAACTGATAATTATTATGACAAGACGCGCCACAGAGGGCCAGCCCAAAAGTAACCTTCCGAATTGCGCTAGCCTCCAGTAATTGCTCTCGTGAACAGGGAGCTAATTAGAATGCATTACACATTCCAAACATATTTCCATTTTTTCTCCCTTATGTGCTTCTCTCTCCCCCCACCCCCCACCCAATATCAGTTGCATTTTCCCAAAAGGGAAGATTTGGCTTGTTTTCATACATATAGGGTTGGGGGTCCCTAAGAAGAAGAAGAAGCAATTAACGGATTTTGTGCATTGGGCTTGTTGAGAAAAAAAAATCACAAACTGCCGCTTTCCTTAAACCAGCTACATATAGTGAATCATTAAAAACCAAAAATGTTTAGAAAACCTTTTTCCCCCTTGGGTTTTGTTTTGTATTTGTATGGAAACCAATGTCCTGGTCAATAGTTGCTTTTCCTAGTGGAACGCTTGGAAGAGGAAATATATGAAGCTGCTTTTTTTAACCAAGTCTGATTATTGGCCCATATACTTATATTGTCTACTTCAGTGGTTCTCAAACTTTTTAGACCGGGACCCACTTTTTTAGAATGGCATTTGTGTAGGGATGAGTGATGTGACAAGTGATGTCATAGCTGGAAGTTACATCATCAAGCAGGAAGTGCCGTCATTGTGCTATCATAATAAAATGACACTCTTGGAATGCAAACTGGCATTCTTAGACTGCAGCAATTGTACAACCATGAAACATCCCTGGCAGAAAGCAAGATTAGGACAAAATATGATATAAAAGCACTGAACTAAAAACAAACAACAAAAAAGAAACCTCACTTGAAAATTCAAGCTGTTAACACTGACAAAAGGAATGTACTATAGCAAGAGTAAGGGCTGCAGTTTCCAAGATGGTTGCTCCCAGCTTTCTATGACCTACCTAACATCAGGTCACGACCCACCAAGTGGGTCCTGACCCACAGTTTGAATAACACTGCCCTACACCCAGTGGTGTTATTCTGCCAGAACGCTGGGCAGGACATCCGGGTGATTGACAGCCCGCCCATCGCGTTCTGCAGCGTTACGCTGTTTGCGTAACATACGCAAGCGGCGTAATTGGTTATGCAAACGGCGTAACGCTATGGAACGCAACAGGAGAGCTGTTGATCACCCGGATGTCCCGCCCAGCATTTCGGCAGAATAACACCACTGCTTACACCATAAGGTCAATTTAGGGCCCAATCTGTTCCAACTTTCCAGCACTGAAGTAGGTACAATGCATCCTCAAGGTTAGGGAACAAATGTTCCCTAACCTTGAGGTCTTCCTGACTGCATCCCCACTACAGGATGCAGTGCACACCCCGTTGGCATGGCTACACCAGCTCTGGAAAGTTGGATAGGATTGGGCTCGAAGGCATCTAAACCCAGCACCCAAAGACCCTGGTTTAAGTATTTTCCAGATAGGGCTGGGAATGTTTCCCACTTGCTTGAAGCCTGGAAATCCAAAGAGTTTGGCTAGATTATCAATCCAAAGAGTTTGGCTAGATTGAGTTATGGCTTGCAATTTTTGTGCTGCCATTGCCGCAGCATTGGAAACCCCGAGGCTCATTTGATTCTAGAACCTTCTCAACTTGACATTCACTGTAAACTAAAAATACAGTAGGAGGAAACTGCTCTTCAAACATCAAATTAATCTTCCTCCAAAAATGGGTACCATTTCTCACTGAAATCGATGGATTGAATTTTCTTCCCCTGATCTTTGGAGACTTAGGGGGGGGGAATCAATTTTGATCTCCAGAAAAGCTATTTGTGCACAAGGTGACTTCTTAGAGGTGCCTTAGGGCAAACCTTGCCAGGGGAAATGCAGGAGAAGCAGGCAGGGAGCAAGGCAAATTGCAAATCTGGACTTGTGTTGCAGTGTTTTGAAAGTTCTTAAGGGAAAAATTTCAGCCAGTACCCTCGCATTGGTTGCAATGAAAAAAAAAATGCCTGTATGCCTACAGAGTCTTATGCAGTTGTGTGCAACTCTTCTGAGCCAGAGGCAAAGATTTTGTAGTGAGAAACAGTGGAGAGCTGTTCAAAATTGCCACCTATGCCTTGCTCTGAAGGGTCTGCTGATTGAAAGAGCGGGTTCCGGCATTGGGAGAAGCCATCTCTGCTATGCTCACTTGAAAGCTTACATAGGAATATATTATCAAGAGGTCCTTTAAGCCAGTAGCCCTTGATGAGCCTGAAACCTGCCTTTCAGAGGCCAATCTAATTAGCTAGAGATGTGCAGAATGCCCCTCCCCACCCAAAACATCTCACTTGTCTTATAAAAACTCATTTAACTTCCCTTGAAAATTCACAGATGCTTCTCCTTAGAAGGAACCCTCAAATATACTTTGAACTATACTTTGTTGACACGTTGGTGCTATCCCTAGATAAAACCTTCTGTGCTCCATTTTAAGAGCTCAATCCTAACCTGGAGTTAGGCTTGCACAGTTAGGCCAGCAACGTTTGGCCGGCACAAGGGCCACCAAAAAGCACGTTTGGCCCACTCTCCGAGTCAGGGAGGATGGTGCACGTCTGTGTGCTGGCCTCTCTGACTCGGAGAGTGGTCCAAGCATACTTTACAGTGGCCCTCACGCCGGCCAAACTTTGCTGGCCTAACTGTGCTGGCCTAACTCCAGGTTAGGACTGCACTCTAATACGAACAGCAGACTGGGGCTTTTTCATGACGCATAACTCACTGCCCTACCCCATAACTCACAGCCATTGGCACAGCCACACTGGTGGAGCATGCACTTCATCCAATGGGGGGGGCGGGCAATTGGACAGCCAGCAGGAAGTTAAAATGTTTACTTACCCCCCTTATACAGTAGGCTGCTTGATCAGCTACGGATCACCAGCCATTTTGCTGGTGTAGGCCCGAGAACAAAGGGCGGGGCAGCATTTCAAAAATTGCTGCTCTGATGTAAGATGGTGTGCAGTCCTAAGCACACTTTCTTGGGAGTAGATCTCACTGCACTTACTTCAATTAAGTAAGAACTAAGTGTGGCTTGCTTCTGTGTGACACGCTATGAGCAGACTGTGAGGCATTTCAAAGAGGTCAACAGTGGGGGGCTGCCATTTATAAGATCTTGGAAAAGATGCTTATAGTGCATGGGACCAAGCTGAGATGTGGGCTATCATTTATGTAGCTGGCATGGTAGAAAATAGAACATGTGTAGGCAGGGCATTGTTTTATAATTCAATTTTATGTTGCATTTGGCCCATTAACTACATGTACTTTGTAAGTGCACATAAGAACATACGAAGAGCGCTGCTGAATCAGGCCAAGGGCCCATCTAGTCCAGCTTCCTTTATCTCACAGTGGCCCACCAGATGCCTCAGGGAGCACACGAGACCACAGGCTGCCTGCATTTTGTTGCCCCTTCCATGTACTTGGCATTCTGAGGTAAATCCTGAGGTAAACACACTGGTGGCCAGTCAAGATTCTCCACAGCATCTCTCTTGGACAGCCACCAGAACCAGACGCTCCTCTTCAGACATGTATACATAGGAACAAAGATCCTTGGTCCCACCGGATCAGGCCAAGGCCCATCTAGTCCAGCTTTCTGTATCTCACAGTGGCCCACCAGATGCCTCAGGGAGCAGACAAGACAACAGGCTGCATGCATTCCATTGCCACTCCCTTGTATCTGGCATTCTGAGGTAAAGATGAGGTACATGAAACAGAATTTGCTATCCTGCCTGTGGGGAGGGAGCTATAATAGCTTGCAACCCAATCTGGGCCTTAAGAACATAAGAAGAGCCCTGCTGGATCAGGCCAAGGCCCATCTAGTCCAGCTTCCTGTATCTCACAGTGGCCCACCAGGTGCCTCAGGGAGCTCACAAGACATCTCATTGCCACTCCCCTGCATGTTGTGCATTCCCATTTGATGGCTTTCCATAGAAATATCAAGTCTATAATAAATTTATTTTATTAAAAAAATTGATTTCTCTCTTTAAGCTTCTATAGTTCTTGGCTGTGAACCTTGAGTTCCACCCCCCCCCCCCAAAGTTTCCAATTGGACCCCACAGCTCTTAAGGCTGGCCTTGAGCAGTTCTTTCCCATTGTTTGCCCCCAGCACCTGGCATTCAGAGGTACGGTAGTCAACCTGAGATTATCATGTCTAGTTTGGGCAGAAGGTCTGGTCGAGAGGGTTAAAGCTGCAGTAACTGCCCGAAGATAAGATCCGAAGGTCGCTAGTTTGAGACCACCGGAAGCTTCCGTGTGCGGCAGACCTCGAGAATGCGGCTGATAAGATCTGAGCTGTCTCAGCTGCCTGTGAGAGGGGGAGTTGGGCTGGGCCAGCTGCTCTTTGGTGAGAGCAAAGAAGCAGATTATCAGCCGGTGGAAGGCAATTGTGCGGCGAGAAAGAAGGACTGGACGATGAAAGTGTCATCTGCATGTAGTTGTTCTTGAAAGATTAGAACTTTGTGATTTGTAAAAACCCTTGCGGTTTAGAAAAATGCCTGCCTATGTAAACCGTCTTGAATTAAAGTCAAAGGAGCAATCTGATGACCAAGAAATGTGGTATATAAATACCAATTATTATTATTATTAGTTTGCCCCCCCCAGATGTATCCTTTGCAGTATAACGTACTTCCAATGCAGCATCCTTAAGATTTCAACTTGAGTGCCATAGACATAAAAACACTAATCTTCATTCAAAAAGATGAGGGATTCTCATGAAGAGCAGCAGAAGCCATTATGAACACAGGAGACTTATAAGCGATATGATAATAATATGATAATTAAGGAAGCAGAAACAGCAGATTAGCTCTCGTGAGTTTGGAAGAGGCTTTTGAGGAACTATAAAGGCAAAATAAACAGACAGTTTCATGGGCAGCTAATCTCGAGAAGCATATCGCCTTCATAAGGGTTTCTGTAATTTCCCAATACGTCCTGCGTAAGCATCTATTCCATTTGCTGTGTGTCGGGTTTGAACTGCGCCTTGTTCTTGAATGTCCTAGTTTCAATATGCAAGAATTCCGCCAAGGACATTCTTGCTAATCACCGCAGATGGAACATTATTTTCTTTTAATATACCCAGCCAGAGCTTCTGCGATTCCTGGCGAAAGAGTTGCCCTGCCGGAAACTTCTGATAGCGTGAAACCGAACTGAAATATGGAAGGCATTAATCAGCAGAACAGAATGCGGTCCTGCCCTCCTTTGCTTTCATCAAATCCATTTAAAACTAACTTTGCCATTTATCTTTCATGAGATTTTCATTACCGCCTTTCCCACCAAGGACAAGATGAAATCGTTAGCTTTATCGTTCATTTGTCTAATCTTCTGTTTGCTTAATGGGTTACTCAGACATGGGAGTGCGATATTTCATTGCCAGACTCCACGATGGTTTAATATCCATACTATTCCTCTCCTTTGTCTTGAAAGAGGTTGGCACAGTGGGCTTTTGGATGGGAGAATGGAACACCTTTTAGACATGATGCAAATACAAATCTTTTGCAAAATGTAGTTCTCTGAGGTGTTTGGTTGCATTTTGCCCAGCTTTTACAAAGAGACTTCTGCGTTAAATTCAGCAGTGCAGCATTTCATGGGAAAATGGCATAAGTAGTGGGGGTCGGAGGGAAGCCCACTCCAGGTACCAAGCAGAAGGGGTGCCCAGCCAAGATGGTGGCAGTGAACATCCTTCCTCAGCACTGTTCCTTGATGACTCAACCAAGCTTGAATAGAATAGAATTTTATTGGCCATACATGGAATTTCACCATACGTGGAATTTTACTTCGGCCCAAAGCTCTCTCATATATCTTAAACTAATAAATTATACCATCCCATTAACAAGCCCCCACTAACTCAAAACTTATCCAGATCAAAACCAAAACATCAACATAATCAGCTATTCAGTAGCCCAATAGCACGGGGAAAAAAACTGTTCTTGTGCCTAGTTGTTTTAATATAAGGTAAAGGTTTCCCCACGACCGAATGGTCTAGTCGTGACCGACTGTAGGGGGCGGTGCTCATCTCTGTTTCAAAGCCTGTAGAGCCGGCGTTTTGTCTGAGGACAAGCTTCCGTGGTCATGTGGCCGGCATGACTATACGCCGTAGCTCACGGAACGCCGTTACCTTCCCACCAAAGTTGTCTCTATTTATCTACTTGCATTTAGGTGCTTTCGAACTGCTAGGTTGGCAGGAGCTGGGACAAGTCATGGGAGCTCACTCCGTCACGCAGTCTTGAGCTCCCAACCTTGCGGACGGAAAGCCCAGCAACAGCGGATTAACTCGCTGCGCCACCACGTCCCTGTTTTAATATACCATGTCCTATAACGACGTCCGGAGGGAAGAAGTTCAAATACATTGCAGGCAGGGTGAGAGCGATCTGCAACAATCTTCTCTGCCCTTTTCCTCATCCGAGCAGTATATAAATCGTCCATAGAGGGCAAGCTGACTCCTATTATTCTCTCTGCAGTTTTGACTGTCCTTTGGAGTCTGTTCTTATCCTGTTTAGTCACTGAACCAAACCGGACCATTATAGAATTCGAAAGAACAGATTCAATGATTCCTCTATAAAACTGAATCAACACTCTTGAGGCAGGTTAAATTTCTTAAGTTGGCGCGAAAAATACATCCTCTGCTGTGCTTTCTTAATAATGGAACTGATGTTAACTGACCATTTCAAGTCACGGGAGATTATAGAACCCAGAAATTTGAAGGACTCCATCACTGATACCATACTACCACATATGGTCAGCGGAGATAAAGTAGAGGAGCGCCTTCTAAAATCTATTCCCATCTCCACTGTTTTTAGTGTCCACAAGATTTTAGTGAATCTTGGCCAAGTTGCTGTTTCCTGTTCTTGCGAGCGCTCAGAGCACTCATGCTTCCTGTTCTTGCAAGCACTGTTCTCGGAGTGAAGAAATGACCGCTCTGAGCTTTGCCAAGTCGCTGCTTCCTGTTCTCACGATAACGTGCGGGAAGTAGCGACCTGACAAAGCTTGGAGCAGCCGCTGCTTCATTCTAGACCTTCTTTGCCAAACCCGGAAGTGATGTCACTACATTGTGTGACATCATAACACCACCTGGAAATGAGGTCGCTACATCGTGTGACATCATGACATCACGGCTGCCAGCGTCGTGGCTCCATGTGCTGCTGCTGCTGCTGCATGGCAATATTATAAGACATCTGCTGGATCAGGTGAAATGTTCTTCTAGTCCAACACCCTCCTTCCCGCAATGGCCAACTAGATGGCCTGGTTGGAAGTCCCAACCAGGACATGAAGCCAACAGCCTTCACTTCTTCATTGATTATATGGTTGCTTCAGCAAGGAGTAAACCATTGCTGTTTCTTTTGGCTTTTCTTCCTAGGTCAAGAAGAGCTACTGCCATTGGGGTGAACAAAACCTTGGACAGCCCAATCCTATACCACGCTGGAAGAGGCAGGTCAGCTGGCCTACGCTGTATCCAACCAGGACAGGAGGCAGCTGGAAGCCACCTTGGAGTAAGGGGATATTTTCCCCTTATCCAGGGGAAGCCCCAGCCAACCAACAAAATAGCTGGTGCAAATCCAAGTGGCTCGTGTAGGGCCAACCAGGCCAGGGATGGGGATTAGGATCCATCCTTAGAGATGAATCCTGGCTACATCACCTCCCAGGCCTGCCCGCCCATGGGTTTGCCTTCCCACTGCCCTGTTCTCGCTCCCTCCACTCTGTTCTACTGAGCTCAGCTGGACTTCAGGGAGGATGGTGTGCACCTGTGTGCCGGCCTCCCTGACTCCGAGAGTGGTCCAAGCAGGCATTACGGTGTCCCTTCTGCCAGCCAAACTTTGC
Organism: Lerista edwardsae; assembly: GCA_029204185.1. Taxonomy (NCBI): domain Eukaryota; kingdom Metazoa; phylum Chordata; class Lepidosauria; order Squamata; family Scincidae; genus Lerista; species Lerista edwardsae. The sequence continues at coordinate 2,171,303 of JAJKFI010000026.1, forward strand.
TGGCCTACCTGTGCCGGCCTAACTCCAGGTTAGGATTGCGCCCTTAGCTGATCATCTTCAAACGAGACATCAATCAGCAATCATACGTGTTCCAATAACCCTTATGGCCCCATGATCCTGTGGTTTTATGCCCATGTAATGAGAACAGTTTTTAGCTCCCTTGGATAGTGGTGTTAACAGCTGGACCATGTGTTGATTCTACCAGTTCAACAATTGCCGCTCTGATGTAAGACTGCCTGCCATCCTACGCACACTTCCTTGGGAGTAAGTCTCAGAGAACTTCCTTCGATAAAGACGTAAGCGTGGCTTTCTTCTGTGTGAGCAGGCTTAGGAGCGGACTGTGAGGCATTTCAAAGAGGTCAATGGGGAGGGGGCTGTCATTTACAAGATCTTGGGAAAGATGTTTATAGCCCATGGGACCGAGACATGATGCAGGCTATCATTTATGCAGCCAGCATGGTGGAAAATAAAACGCTTGTAGGCTGGGTATTGTTTCATATTTCACAATATATAATTCATGAGTCGGGGCCCCCGGAGAGATATAAATATGGGATTTAAATGAGCTGATGAAACAGCAGTCTGTGGAGCCCAGCAGGCCGCATGGTTTCATTTAGAGCTCAGCTGAACCACAACTAAACTTCTCAATCCAGCAACACACACACACACACACACACACACACTCCTCTCATTTTGGTTGCATAGGTGCCGGACTCAGCTTCCAAAACCAAGCCTACCTGGACTGCTCAGAGACCCTGAAGACTGAGGCTCCCTTCCCAGTCAGACCAGTCAAGGGACTGGGACAGTAACGGCATCCAAATGATTAAGCAACAGGTACTCACTTTTGATTGGCACTTGTGTCGGGCCCCGCCCACCGGAAGTGAGGTCATAGCCGGAACCCAGGAACCGCCCCCAGGAACCGCCGCGCCTCCTCGGGAGGGAGCCCCAGGCAGCCTACCTGCTCACACTGCTGCTGCCGTCGGTCTCCCTCGCTCCGCTGCCTGCCTGCCTGCCTGCCTGCCTGCCTGCCTCTGAGAACATGCAGGCAACTCAAACATGTAGGCAATTCAAACGTTGCAGGGGGTGGAGCGGAGCGCCGACGGAGTCGAAGAGTGGGCGGGCAAATGGGCGGGGCCAGCCCTAATCCTAGGAACGGGTACTTGCGTACCCCCGCATACCTGCTACATGACATGTCTGGACTGGGACCTTCACACCAGGGGGTTCAAATTTCCCAGTACCCAGTCACCAGTGCAGGCAGCACATTAGCCAGGAATTGATGTGGACATGGGCTCGATGCAAAATGTTTGTCCCCCCACTCACCAGGATGAGCTGCAGTGGCAAGTCATGTAGCAGCTGTTTCCAGGGGGCTGATTTCAAGTCTATCGGGCCCAGTGGTGGGAAGGAGGGAGGGAGGGAGGGAGGGAGGGTTGTCAGATGCCCCAGTGTGGGCAGGAGGCAGGGGCCCAATTTAGGTATGGGGCCCAATTTGGTAGTCCAAGTGAAATAGGAAAATACAGATCCCAGGAAATTTTGGGGGCCCCTCCTTTGACTCCTGGGTTCTCCTTTTCACCCTGGCCTATATACAAATTACCCCCTGCACCTCCCCCCCCCATGGGAGCCTGGGGACCTCCACCAAATGAAGATGAGCAAAGGTGCACTCGAAGCAGGGCCATCTCAGTAGTGAGGCAAATACGACATGCGCTCCCCAGGGAGAACTACAAGGCCCCCCACACTGCACACTCAGGCAACACAATCCAAGATTGTGCGTAGCATCAATGCAATGTTGTTGTGTCAACGCTACGTGCTTAGCGCCAATGCGGGGGTGGGGGCGAGCGGCACCCCTGCATCGGTGCTCCAGCTCTGACGAAGAGCGCCAACGGAGCGCCGTCGGAGAGCCTCCCGGTCGGTGTAAGGGAGGCTCTGTCCCATATTGGGACAGAGATTGGTGGGAGGGAGGGAGGCAGGGGCGGGACTTGGGCGGGACTTGGGCGGGACCATACGGCCACATCCTAAGCCTGTCTGCGAGGCTGTGCGGCCCCGATTTGGGCCACATGGTCTTGGATATGCACCCGCTCTTTATCAGGCGCAGATCCGAGGAGCACATAGGGGAAGCTGGAGCCTCCCCTACAGTAAGGGAGCGAATGCTCCCTTGCAGGGCAAGGGGGCTCCAGCCTCTCCTATGCAGCGTTGGATATGGTGCTGCCTAGTCGACCTCATCATTCCAGCACTGCATAGGATTGCGCCCTCCATCATCCGGTTAAAACCTTACTGTATCTGAAAGCCTTGGAATTAAATTGATCTTGCTACATCAGCTTTCCTCTTGTTGGGAAACAAGTATTGTCTTAATACTGCTGTTAAGGGATATTTAAAAGTGTTATTTTTAATTATCTTTTTTAAATTTATCGTACTCTTCCTTTTATCTCTTTTTAATTTATTCTACTTTGATACTTGATTGGTCTAAAGCAGTGGTTCCCAAACTGTGGGTCGGGACCCACCAGTGGGTCACAAGCCAATTTCAGCTGGGGCTTGGAAGTACCTAGAGCAGCCATATTGAAAATATGGGAAGATGGGATGCTGGAAAGGAGGAGGACTGTGTGGTTATTTTGCTTGTGTCGAGATTGTAAATAGGCTTTTCCCCCCTTTTCTGATTCACTTTGCTATTGGGAAATGGCTGAGCAATAACCCAACTTCTTGCTGCACGCTCAGGAAAGCAGCAGGCTCTGGCATCATGATGATGGTACTTCCAGCCATGACATCACTTCTGGTGGGTCCCGGACAGAGTGTCATTCTAAAAAATGGGTCCCGGTGCAAAAAGGTTTGAGAACCACTGGTCTAAAGTTTGTTTTGCTGGCCACTTTGGGTTGTGTTTCATAAGATACAGTGGGACATAAACTTAAAAAATAAATAATATACTTTCTTCATGCTACTTACCATCACCACCTAGATCATTTTTAAAACCTTAAAAATCTTCTGCAGAATAACTCAAGAATCTACGAGCAAACAAATAGAATTTAATTGAATTGCACAATGCTTTCTCCCTCCAAGAACGGATGGTAGAGGCTTTGCAAGTTTGGAAATGAAAGGGGCACAATCAGAAGAACCTCATCTGTCTGCGCTGCATTTAATTGAATAGTTTGCATTTATTTTCAATGAGCCGCTAGTTTGTTTAACGCGATGGCTAAATAATTGTAAGGCTGCATTTGTTTTCTGCACAGGATGTTTTGTATCTAACATGCTGGTATTTAATTATCATCGTTCAAAGAAAGATGCAAAATGCCAAGCTGGGTGCATAGGAAAAATGCAGTGATTTATTTCTGTGTGCCCTGATTGAGCAGTGCGTTAAAAAGACTTGGGGGCCCGAAGCTCATTACCGAAATGGGAAACGTAGTCTCGGGTTCCTTCTTATTTGATTCCACCAGCAGCATGGAAAATAACCAGCTTGTCCGCCCATTGATTGATTTGCACCAGATTTTCAAGAAGTGCACATTTTTTCCTTTAAGAAAAGGAAGGAAACTGTAAGAAAAAGGAGAGCATCCATGCACATAAAATTGGACATGGGTTCATGATAAAATGATTTTTTTTTGTTTTTTTGCTGAAAAGTGTCTCTTTATTCCAAAGAAATATGTTTGCTTATCTGGTTAAGTAGCCCTCACTCTCAGCTGACTTCCCTGATGCCAACATGCCATTAAGGTCTATTGGCTATTTGGCTTCACAAGACCGTCCAGTCACTATGTCATTGCTAATTGAGTTGGATCACCCATGTGACTAATTCAGCAAAAAAGAAGGCCACTTCAGAATGCCAGTTGCAAGGGAGTAGCAACAGGATGCGGGCATCTTGTTGTCTCATGTGCTGCCTGAGACGTCTGAGAGGGCACTGTGAGATATAGGAAGCTGGACTAGATGGGCCTTTGGCCTGACCCAGCAGGGCTCTTCTTATGTTCCTACGAAGCAGCTTGGAGAGGTTGGTGCTGAGCAAGCAAGGTAAAACAGTGGAGCTGATTTTAGGGCACAGGATGCAACAAGCTTGCTGATGCTGATCTGAGTCTGGATGGAAACCTTAACCCTAACCACCATGTCCCATCATGTAAGACAAGCAGGACAGTCCTCGTCCTTGACATTTCTGCTTAAATCCTTCCTACTGAAATGAATGGAACTTCTAAGTGCATAATTTGCAGTGGCTGAACTCTGCCCATTATTTGCCTAATATGGTTACGGCCACGACTAATATGAAAGAACAACCACGACTCTTCCTTTATACCAATATATGGTACATCATGGTGCATACAGCATACTGCTCTCCAGGGTAACAGCAACACCCCTCATTACAAAACAGGGAATACACACAAGAGGTGCAAATTAGGGCCGGAGGTGTAGAATTGTCGGTACTACCTGAAACTAAGCAGGAGAATCTGTGGTCTTGTTTTGGGATGGGAGATGGAATGTCAGGCTGGGGCAAGCAGCTGTACCCGTTGTGGCAGGACGGAGTTGCTGTTGAGCTGATCAGCTCTGCGCCGGCAGAGCGAAGCTGGTGCTCAACTGGCACAGCTGACAGATGCAGCACCGCCCATGAGCCAGCACTGCTACTTGCGCCGGCCTAGCGACCACATCTGCAGCACAGATGCATCCCATGGCACGTTTGAGATAACACTGGTCTGGCACAAGAGCGCTGCACTGGCACAGGTTAGGATTGCATCCTAAGTGTTGGTTTTCTAAAACATTTTATTCTTTTTTCCAGTGAAGATGTTCCAAAGGGTGTTTTTCTTCCGTACCCCTGTGCATTTCTGGGTACTGTATTTCATTCATCAGTAGAATAAAGGACCTGCTCCTCTCTCCCTTTCTCCACACCCTCCTTTCTGCCAGCAAAAATACATTGATTTGTATTCTGTGGCTGCTTTCCATAAGATAACAAATCCAGGAAAAAGGACATCAATCTCAAATCCCTTCCCTTTTCTTTGTCTGCTCTACAGTTTTCTGTTGTGCTGGGACTGCTAATAGTGGTTTGTTTTATTGGCGGATTAAATAAAAGAGGAATGCTGAGTGGAGCCTTTTTTATACCTGTTACCACTTGTACAAAGGTTTGATATGTTCTTTTCGATATGTTTTCCTCTCTGTCACACAACTGAAGGCCTTTGTCACAGAAGCCACAATCCACAGTTGTACAATCATTCAGAAGACAAGTACAGCAGTTGGAAGAGATTTCCATGCCTGTAAGTTCTTCTGTTTTCTATTTCTCTTTGGTGTACTTCTCTTTTGTTTCAATGTTCGTTGTTGTTGTTATACTCCAAAATGATCAAACATGGCTTATTAATATATAGTAGCAGATCTCTGCCCCAAGAAGCATGCAATGAGCCTTTCTAATGAAAAAGGCTGCTTCTGAGAGTCTGCCTGCAGATCCTTCTGTCCAGTGATGTCATCCGAACGCGTCAACTACCGGAACGCTCGGATGTTTGACAGCCCTCCGCCCCTATGGCGGAGGGCTGCCACGCCCTCTCAAGCCTCACTGCGCCGGAATCGCTCCATTTTAGAGCAATTCCGGATGCAAGGGAGGGTGGTCGGGCCCAGCAGCAGCTCGCCCGTCCTCTGAAGCAGCAGCGCGGCCCGGGAGCTCCGCGGAACTAGCGGAACGGAGTACTGGGCCGTTCCGCCTGAATGACACCTCTGCTTCTGTCCCCTCCCTCTGGATAGAAAAACCTGGAACTTGGATTCATCACCAATTGCTGAGACCAGAAAAGGCTACTGAAAAGTGCTTCCATGTATACCTAGGGAGGACCCAGGCAGTTGCCTTCAGTAGAAGATGCTTTTGATTGCCACTGACTTATCTAGCTCAGGGCACAATCCTAACCTGGAGTTAGGCTGGCACAGTTAGGCCAGCAAAGTTTGGCCCGCACAGCATCCACCATAAAGCATATTTGGACGACTCAGAGTCAGGGAGGATGGCGCACATCTGTGTGCTGGCCTCTCTGTCTCCAAGAGTGGTCCAAAAATACTTTATGGTGTTCCTTGTGCTGGCTAAACTTTGCTTTATTTACCTCATATTTACCTCAGAATTTTACCTCAGAATGCCAGATACAAGGGAGTGGCGTTTGGACCACTCTCAGAGTCAGGGAGGATGGCACACATCTGTGTGCTGGCCTCTCTGTCTCCAAGAGTGGTCCAAACATACTTTACGGTGTCCCTGGTGCCAGCCAAACTTAGCTGGCCTAACTGTGCTGGCCTAAATCCAGGTTAGGATTTCACTCTAAACTTGGCCCACCTTCACTGGGAAAGGTGCTGCTGCACAAAGCCCACCTGAAATTGCTACTCATTTCTTCTGGATTGACAAAGCAAGATGCTCGAGTGACAATATCTCAGCACCTTCCACTTGTCTGTAGCGTGGCAAGAAGATGCTCCGTGCTCCACATCAAAGGATCCATACTATCGATTTCCAGAGATGAAAAATAAGTTTAAGGCAGCAAGCTTGGGGAGAGGAAAAAAATCAATATGATTTAAAGTGACTGAATGGAACTATCAATTGCAACGCCAGCAGTCAAGGAGGGTTATCCTGTCCCATCATGTTTTGGTGTTTGGACTTTTGTTTTCATTAAATTTGTCATTGACAAAATGCTGACCTTCTCCCAATAACTGGCTAGAAATTAAATTAAAATTAGGTCTACTCTTAAAAGACAACTTGGATTTGGCAAAATGCTTGGAAGCGGAACAAAAAAAAAAAGAAGATACTGTGAAAGAGGACCTACTGCCAAATCAGGAGGGTTCAGCAAAGCAAACCTGTTACACTGTGAGAAAGCCTATACACTACACTGACTTAGGGCACAATCCTAACCTGGAGTTAGGCCGGCACAGTTGGGCTCAGTGAATGAAATATAAAGTGCAATACTGTTGTTGTTGTTGTTGTTGTTGTTGTTGTTGTTGTTGTTGTTAATAATAATAATAATAATAATAATAATAATAATAATGAAGTCTATTTACAGACCTGTTTTCAACAAAACAGGCAAATATTTCTGTTGTATAAGAAATAAATGGTTCCTGTCCCAGTTTTTAAACGTTGCAGGAGGGACGCCAGCAATTAGCCACTGGAAAAGCAAGGTGTTCACTACTGAGGTGAAGAGGAAGAGTGAAGAGTTGCTATTCCCCTGATACACATACAGTTGTACAGTTGGCAGGGATCTTCATAAGAAAATCAGAAGAGCCCCTCTGGATCAGGCCACAGGCCCATCTAGTCCAGCTTCCTGTATCTCACAGTGGCCCATCAGGTGCCTCAGGGAGCACACGAGACAAGAAGATGCCTGCATTCTGTGGCCACTCCCTTGCACCTGGCATTCTGAAGTAGCCTACTTCTAACATAAGGAGGTTGCACCGCCCATCATGGCCTATAGCCCACGATGGACTTTTCCTTCAGAAATCTGTCCAAACCCCTTTTAAAGGCATCTACGCCACATGCTATCCTAAGAACATGAGGAGCCTTGCTGAATCAAGCCAAAGGCCTCCCCCCCCCCCAGCACAGCTTCCTTTATCTCACAGTGGCCCACCTGGTGCCTCAGGGAGCACACAAGACAACTAGATACCTGCATCGTGTTGCCACTCTCCTGCAACTGGCATTCCAAGATACCCTACTTCTAAAGTTAGGAGGTTGCATCACCCATCATGGCCTGTAGCCTGCAATGGATTTTTCCTCCAGAAATCTGTCCCGTCCCCTTTTAAAGGCAGCTAGGCCAGACACTGTCACCACCTTCTGCGGCAAGGAGTTCCACAGATTAATTACCTGCTGGGTAAAAACGTGTTTCCTTTTATCTGTTCTCACTCTCCCAACACTCAATTTTATAAGAACAGTCTTCTGCTGAGTCAGATGCTTCATCTAGCTCTGTGTTGTCCATTCTATTTCCATTTCCATAACCTTTATTGGCATACATAAATGTAAAGCAATACAACACAACAAGGTACCATTTGCAACAGGGTAAAATAAAACTTGAAAAGAAAAGAAAGGAATAGAAAAAAAGAGAGGTAGGGAGATCAAAACGAGGGGGTTAGTTTAAGGATCACAGATAAAAAACCCACAACAGATATTGTGAGGGAGACACAACCATCACTCAGGAAAATAGGAAGAGGATCGACTAAAGAATTGGAAAAAGAAGACAACCAGGGTTCAAGATAGATATTACGGAGATGTTGATGGGCTGGACATCGAAAAAAAAGATGAGTCAATGTAAAAAAAAAAAGATGAGTCAATGGCAAAAGAGACGGAGCCTTTTATCACGAGGAGTGTTGGAAAAGCGGCCTGCATGAACTGCAGAAGGAAAGATATTGAAGCGAGCAAGCATAAAGGCTCTTCTCATACTAGGATTAGTTACTGAACTAAAATAATTGAATGGGCGACCAAGGGAAGGGGAAAGACCAAAAATTGAGGAGAACAGGTGGGGTTGAGATTTGCACTAAGATGATTAAATTCAGTTTGCCAAAGCTTGGACTTGATTATGGAATGGGCCCTTTGTAGCCCTGTATCCACAAGGGATTCAAGGGTCAGATCTAGAGATGAAAGTTTGGTATCAAGCAATCTAAGCCACTTAGAAGAATAAGAGTCCTTTAAGAGGTCATATAATAAGGAACCAGGATGGCTGTTTAGAAGCAGTCGGAGCCAAAATTTAAAAGCTAGGGACCAAGCTGTAGTAGAAGGGAGGTGGATCCCAAGTTCAAGGAGAATTGTGGAAAGTCGAATAAGATTGGGTACACCCAGTATTCTCCTAAGGAAGGAGGCTGCAATTTGGTCGAGGTCCTGATTTGCAGCCTGTATCCAAATGGGGGCCTCATAAAGTAAGTGAGAAAGAATTTTTGTTTGGAAAATGAGGAGGGCTGCAGGAACGTACTGATTACCAGAACTGTAATGAAATTTAGAGATCGCTTTCAGCTGTAATGTGATGTAGAGGAAATGACAGATTTCTTGTGGGGGATCCAACTAAGCTTATAATGTAGTATGATCCCCGAGTATTTATATGTTTGAACTTGCTGATAAGAATGAGAGCCAATTGTCCATGAGGATGGAGACCAGGATCTAGAGAAGACCAAAATTTTGGTTTTCTCGGAGTTTATGGACAAATCATTGGAAAAGCAGTAATCTTGAAATTTGGAGAGAGAGCGACGTAGGCCAGTTTTTGTAATTGATAATAGGACTGCGTCATCAGCATAGAGGAGTATGAAAAGAGGGGCACCATTAAGAGATGGGGCAGAAATATCACATTTGGACAAAAAAGGGGTAAATCTGCTACAAATAAATTAAACAGAAGAGGAGCTAGAATGCAGCCTTGACGGACGCCTTTATTTATAGGAATGCTATCTGTTAGTACATCGGAATTGGGAAGACGGACATGGCAAAAATTAGAGGTATGGAGACGACGGAGTAAAAAAAGGAGACGTAGATTAATTCCCCATTTGTCTATACAGGGGTGGGGCAACCTGGAAGGCCAATTCCTGGAATTCCAGATCTGTCTACACCCCCCCCCGAACCCCGGATGCTTGGTTTTCATAGCAGCAAACAAGGAACACAATAAGGAGGGGAACAATCTGTTTCATGCTTGATCGTGGAGGAAGCAGATCATTTTTGTTAGGCACCCCCCATGAAAAACAGACTCGGATCTTTTAAGCAAAAGACAAGAGCTTTTTATTTCAGCTGCGCATGCTGGACATCTGAAGGGAATATTTTCCAAATCTGACAGATGCAACTTTACAGTTGAGATGGTTCCTCTTGTTAGGTATAGATTTCTGACTCCAAATTTATGGTTCAAGAGAAAGGTTTATTTACATATTTGCAAATATGGGTGGCAAGGGAAAAAACAAAGCAAGCCACAAGCCTCAAGCCACAAGCTTGTACAATTTGGGGTTACCGTTTTATACCCTGTAGGAATGATCTAGTATCTTGCACCTATTGGTTACAGCCAGCGTTGTCATGCAGCCGGAATGCTGGGCGGGAGGAACGGGTGAGTGGCAGCCCGCCCGTTGTGTTCCGGTCCGTTTCGCCGTCTTCCCCGCCCCTGCGAAACGGACGACGAAACGGACCGGAACGCAATGGGCGGGCTGCCACTCACCCGTTCCTCCCGCCCAGCATTCCGGCTGCATGACAACGCTGGTTACAGCTTAACCAATCATCCACACCTAAACAGAATATTTTAGACCTCCTACTGCATAGCTCTTTACTCCACCTTCTACACACGATGTATGTTTATGCAAAACTAGACTTAATGAGAAGGAGGTATGGCCTAATTATTCATGAGACTAAGCACGCTTGCGCAATTCAACTCCTCCCAAGGTTGCAGCTACTTGCTGTGAAGTTGTTACTCTTATCTGGCTGGTTAGGTTTTGCTTCTTCTTAGGAATGCGCACATCTCCCCCTCCTCCTTTTCTTTCCCTTGTCCATTGTTCCCAACTTTCTCCTTCAACTTACCTGACTAGCCAGGCTTACTCCCAACCACCCTCTGCTCTCACATTTTTCAGGCGCCATGTTCCAGTGTCAGTGTTCAAAATCATGGATCAATGTATTTCTCACACTCTTTTATATGGGAGCTGCCTCCCATGAGTAATGATTTCTTAACATTTTACCAGACTAGCACAGTTTGGAACAGTTCAACATTTTGCAATACATAGGTTACACTTGTTTACTGCTTCAGCAAAGCCTTGACCAGTTTTAGCTGGGTATGTGGCTTATGATTTAACTTCCTCTAGCAAAAGGTCATTTGTTCAATCAGCAGTTTAAAATTTTCACTCTATGTGCAAAGCTTATGTGCAAAGCTTACTAGGGGAAAGGAGGAGGGGGTGACAATGGACAAGGGACAAAGTTCCTGAGCAAATACAGAGCACATATACAGAGCACATTTTTTTAATCACAATATACAGAAGCATAGAAACGCCGCTCTCAATTATGACTTGCACTGGTGGCAGGTTAGTGTATGCAAAGATTTGCTAGGGAGGCGCTACAGCCAATTCCAATGTGCTGAAATCCAGATATTGTCCCTTTAAGAATGTTGTCCTACCCCCCACTGCTAGTCACACAAGCTCTTTGAGACAAGGACTCTGCCATACTGTGTCCTCTGCAGGGCCAAGCACATTGTCAGCACGTAATCCATAAAACTGATAATAATTAGGCTGCCAGAATGCATGTTCATTGCCAGCAAAACAGACACAGTTGGAAGATATCAATAGGTGCCTGCAGAACGCAAGAAGAATCTGCGACTTCCAGGGAACTTGGTGGGAAAAGAGCCATGGCACATATTCCGCTCTCACGCTTGCACCAGCAGCAATCTTGCCGGTGCATTGAACCACAAGTCAGGGGATCTTAAAATCTGATATACACATATGCTACAGGGTGAGTCGCACTAGTCAGGTTTACATGCTTAAGTTCAGGAAACCTGAAATAAGAAAATAGAATTTCAGCTGTTAAAAAATTGAAAATTGAATTTCTAGTCCTCATTGCCTGACACAACCTATCCTGATTTAACATACTGGTAAAAATATGACAAAAAAATTCTACATCTTTCTGCTCCCTCAAATCACTCTACCTTCTTTCCCTTTGGGCCCCGGAATCACCTTCCAGAACACCTCCATGACGTATTTGAGAGTGCAATCCTAACCAACTTTCCTGCTCGGACTTAGCCGTGCCAATGGGGCATGTGCTGCATCCTGCAGTTGAGGGGCAGTCAGGGAGACCTTCACAAGGTAAGGGAGTGTTTGTTCCCTCACCTCAGAGCTGCATTCCCCTTCAGCCGGTGCTGGAAAGTAGGTTAGGATTGCGTCCTGAATCGCTTTGTATCCAAGGAGCATAGGATGGCTCTCATGGTTCTTCTCCTTTCCTATTTTATCCTCAGTACAGTAGGTTTGGAGTAGGTTTGGAGGAGACAAAGTAGGTTTGGAGTAGACAAAGTTTGACAGTAGAAAGTAGGTTTGGAGGAGACAAAGTAATTGGTTGAAGGGCACCCTGTCAGGTTCATGGCAGAGTTGGGATTTGAACCCAGGTCTCTTTAGAGACTATGACTCTTCTATTAATTTGAGATTTGTAGCACCTCCGTGTACTTTATAGCAGTTGTAGCACCCCCGTGTACTTTATACCTTTTAAAAAGGTAAAGGGCAACTCAATCCTACCTAAGTTCCCCTGTGCCGATGCAGTGGCACCAATACAGTGGCATCCTCTGGGGGAATTTAGCAAGCAGGTGGTGTCCTTGGGGTATTTGCACCAAGGAAAACCCCAGCCACTGCTCTGGGTCAATTTGGACCTGTGCCCACATGTTCCTCTGAAGAGGGACATACTCTCTTGAGCTCTGGGACAGGAGGTGTGGACCGATTGTTGAGCTGCCGGTACTGCCTGAAGCTAAGCAGGAGAATCGATGGTCCTGTTTTTGGATGGGCAATGGAATGTCAGGCTGCAGTACCCGTTGTGGCTGGACGGAGTTGCTGTTGAGCTGATTGGTCACTGCAAGTGAGTGTGCCGGCAAAAGAACAGAGTACGACCTTGATGACCTGTCCAGGCTGGACTTATGGTTGCCTGCTGAGATTTGATGGATGCAGCCAGAGGAGAGAACCACACGGTGAAGGCCTACGTCTGGGAGTGAGGATTAGGTGAATCACAGAATACTGTATATTTGTAAAAAAAAAAAAATTGAAAAAATGTAAGCCACCTTGAACGGCAGGTCTAATGCATAAATTATAAGAAGGTTATAAAAACAGAGGCATTTGCAAATTTATAAAAAGTAACGGCCCTGAAGCAAGAAACATGCTTTAGGTGCTGTGTGCGCGCAATCCTACCTGGAGTTAGGCCGGCACAGTTAGGCCAGCAATGCAGTGATGTCATTCAAATGATTTAGGAACAGGAACTCATATTTGATTGGTGCTTGTCGGGAACCCGGAACCAGCCACGGAGCCCGTTAGGATCTGGAACGCCCATTCTGGTCCATTCCCCCTGAATGACATCACTGCCTTCACCCCCCTAGGAATCCGGAGTCGCTCCCTTTAACCCTCTGAGTGCTGGCCAACCAAGAAGAAAAGCTCTTTGCAGAGGAATTGGGAGGGGGGAGGAGGGAGAGTGAAGTGGGCAGAGTCAGCCCTAATTTTAACTAGTGGAACTGAGTTCCCCCGTGTTCCCCCTGCATGACATCGCTGCAGCAATGTTTGGCCGGCACAAGGGACACCGTAAAGTGTGTTTGGACCACTCTCACAGACAGGGAGGATGGCTCATGCCTGTGTGCTGGCCTCTCTGACTCCGAGAGTGGTCCAAACATACTTTACGGTATCCCTTGTGCCGGCCAAATTTGGCTGGCCTAACTGTGCCGGCCTAACTCCAGGTAGGATTGCGCCCTGTGTGTGTGTGTGTATGTGTGTGTGTGTGTGTGTGTGTGTGTGTGTGTGTGTGTGTGTGAGAGAGAGAGAGAGAGAGAGAGAGAGATGGTTCACATGTCATAGCAGGCATCACTTTTAGAAGAGGCATTCTGTTCTATGTGGGAGAAAAAAAGGAATGCTTCTTTTGAGACACGGCTTGTCATTTGCAGTTTTTGTAACTACTTGTTTGTTTTTTAAATTTTCTTGAATCTACTGCCCTCCTGTTTTAGTCAAACTTTTTTTAAAAATCCATTTGTCTAATCCTAGAGTCCTTCAAATACCATCAAATGATCTACACTGATAAACAAAAGCAAGCTTAGCTTTTCATCACCCGGCTCCCCCTGTCCTCACACTCCATGGTTAATTTCCCCTTCTTGATGGGTGCAGTGCTTTCCAACTGGCAGTCAAAGCTGCACATCGATTAATATGAAAGAGGATTTAAGAAAAGAAAGAAAAGGCTTTCCTTGAACCTCCAGAAAGAGTCCAACATTTTTCCCCCCTATCTGGCTTCTGTCGTTGCACAGAGATGAATTATCCATGGCAAGAAGGCAGAACAAGAATGGATTGCTTCTGAAATAAACTACACAAAGGATTGGAATACATCTTAGCGAGTTCCCTGTCCAACGTTTCCTTGACAAATGAAATCTACACTGGGTCAGCAGAGGGTATATTTCCCTCCACGCCATCCCAGTGTCTACGATGTACACTAAAACATCATGCTTCTGTAGAAGAAGAGAATGAAAGGCCATGAATATGTAGCTTAAATAAATGCCAAATCTCTCTCTCTCTCTCTCTCTCTCTCTCTCTCTCTCTCTCTCTCTCT
>JAJKFI010000026.1:2245105-2255147 GCA_029204185.1 Lerista edwardsae
TAATAATAATAATAATAATAATAATAATAATAATAATAATAATAATAAAAAGACAAATATTACAATACTATTGGGCTGGGAAGCCAAGATTCAGCAGATAACTACAAAGAAAAAAGCAGACAAAAAATAATAAGAAAAATAAGCATAAAAATAATGGGAAAGAGTTATAATAGGGAAAAGAAGCAAAGAATATGTAAGAGAAAGTTTATCTCATATAATCTGATAATTTCCATCTAACTATATATTTCTTGTCAAAATTGACACCCTTAAACAATTTTTGACTTAAATAGGTCAATTAACACCATTATTCTTCAGTACGTGAACCTTTAAATTTTGAGCTACATTTAGCTTTGTTTTTATGCATTTTTATTTGCTGTTATTTCCAAAATTTTCTGTTGCAACACTAGCCCTCCAACACCATAATTCAAAAGCATTTATTCTTCGGCGCGCCACCTTCCTTATGGTCCAGCTCTCACATCCATACATTGCTACTGGGAAAACCATAGCTTTGACTATGCGAACCTTTGTTGGCAGGGTGATGTCTCGGCTTTTTAAAAAGTTGTCTAGGTTCGCCATAGCTTTCCTCCCAAGAACTAAGTAATGGAACTTACTTCTGAATAAACATGCATAGGATTGGGCTTGCATACTGATGGGTTCTGGTCCAATATGTACAATCTCTCTCTCTCTCTCTCTCTCTCTCTCTCTCTCTCTCTCTCTCTCTCTGTGTGTGTGTGTGTGTGTGTGTGTGTGTGTGTGTGTGTGTGTGTCTAAAATCTTCCTACAGGGGTCTTAGCTTCATGTAAGGAAAGCTTCCTTTGTTAGAGACACTGCTCCGGGATAAGCATGAGAACTTCATTTCCACTTGAGGCAATCAAATAGGTTTCTCCGGTCTCATGTGAATCATCACCTTCTCAAGGGGTTGGTTAAGGACAGAGATGGAACTGTCAGGGAAGAGCTTGCTAATGGATAGCAGCAAGCTCCATTACAAGTCAAATATGAGTTCTGAGAGGTCTGGGTTCAAAACATACTACATGGGAACCGGGAGAACTCATTAGGAACACCTGCATTTGATGCCCATGGTTTTCTCATCCAGCAGAGACTGAGAGCACAATCCTAACCTGGAGTTAGGCCGGCACAGTTAAACTAGCAATATTTGGCCAGCACAAGGGACACCGTAAAGTGCATGTGGACCACTCTCGGAGTCAGGGAGGATGGCGCACATCTGTGTGCTGGCATCTCTGACTGAGAGTGGTCCAAACATACTTTACGGTGTCCCTTGTGCTGGCCTAACTATGCTGGCCTAACTCTGCCAGTCTAACTCCAGGTTAGGATTGCACTCTCAGATTCTCTAGTTGTTCTGCAAAATACAACATCTTGCAAGTATCTAACAGGCTCGCATCTATGAGTGATGAAGTATGTCCCACTTGATGGGTTACCAGTTGGGCAGAACCTGAGATTTTTTAAGGTGCAAGGTTGGTTTTCCAGTGCAGCCATTGGCCTTCCTGACCCCCTGACTCAGAGCGCAATCCTAACCTGGAGTTAGACCAGTACAGTTAGGCCAGCAAAGTTTTGTGTCCAAGGAGCACTGTAAAGTATGTTTGGACCATTCTCAGAATCAGAGAGGCCAGAACACAGATGTGCACCATCCTCCCTGACTCCGTGAGTGGTCCAAACGTGCTTTACGGTGGCGCTTGTGCCAGCCAAACTTTGCAGGCCTAACTGTGCCAGCCTAACTCCACTTTAGGATTGCATCGTCAACTTCAGAAAGGGTTGATGCAACTGGAGCAGGTGTTTTCTTCTATGTGGAACCTTCCATTTTGCAAAACATCACAATAATCCCTATCTCAAATTCATCTTTTTTTATATAGTCAGATCTTCAATTAAACGTCAAATCTCAGCCAGGCCAGAGGGAGCAATTGGAAAAGAGGAGGACTGCTCTCATAACAATTTAATTTTCAGTGTAAAGGAGATGAACATGACTCCAGGTGGCGCCTGAAGGATGTCACACCTGCCAATGACAAAATCCCCAATGTCAGCTGATGTGCCATCTGATGTGTGGAATATTTTCCCGGCTTCTGAAGTGCTCAGAGCTATTGATTTTGCTCGTAATGAGCCGTGGCACTGCTATAGAGAGCTGTTGGCACAACTCGGCTCAGGCAGGCTCTCTCTCATTCTTGGCAAGGGATCCCTGGCTTCCACAAGGCTCCCAGATGCTATCAACAGCCTGTTGTCCTCTTGCTCCAACAAACTGTCACAAGATGAATGCCAAGACAGGTGTAGAGCGGAGGGTACAGCAGGTGGTGCCACCTGCGCCCAGATCCGAGGCAGGGAACTGACGCAAACTTGCCCCAGCCACCTGACATGTCAAGGATGCTCCCTGAATTCTCATCATCTGAATTCTCCTGATTTCGTAGTCATTCTCAGTTATCGGATCTTGTCTCCTAAGTAAGGCTAATGCATTAGGAATCCTCTGTGGCATCAATAAGGGGTGCAGGGGGTGTGTACTATACCAGATGACACAACTGAAGGGGTGTGAGACACCATTAGTTGCCAAAATTTTGGAAACTTTTTTGGGGGGAAATTTGTATTTATGAATGCTGCCATAATGTTATATGTCCTTGGAAAGGCACTTTCATGAAGAATGTCTTTATTCTATATAATGTGGCCAATTAGGCAGAAAAAGAAGACACAACTGCCTTCTGTAACAAAACGTAGATTTCCTTAACTCAGAACTGGCGGATGAGACTGACTGTTCTGAGAGCGAATGAGGTGTTGTTATGACATATCAGGGAAACAATAAAGTATTAATCAGCACTCATTTCCATGTATCAGAGCTAATACTGGAACTCCTATTCCAGCCGTCTTCAAAGTTCTACTTGGACTTTGAAGCTGCAGTAAGTGCTCGCGGGGGCAGGATGGGAGTTGGGGTGCGGACCCAGTGGTGCTGCAGCAGTTGTGGCTCCACGGATATTTAGGGGCATGTGCCCTACCTTGAGGGGGTCCAGGGAGGTCCAGAAGGTTAGGAAGGGCTTGCTGCCACCTCCCGGGCCTCATCGATGCTTAAAATAGCTCAGTTGTAAAGTCAGTGCTTCCTTCTGTTTAACACAAAACAGGAAGTGAGCTCCAACTTTACAACGGAGCTATTTTCTGCATCAGGGAGGCCCACAGAGATGGCAGCGGGCATCTCCATCCCTTCTGGACCCCCCTGGACGCCCTCAAAGTAGGGCATATGCAGTGATGTCATTCAGGGGGAACGGACCAGAACGGGCATTCCGGATCCTAACGGGCTCCGTGGCTGCTTCCTTTTTTTTTTTCAACATTTGAATTTGAATTCAAAAGTGAGTTCCTGTTCCTAAATCATTTGAATGACACCACTGGGCATATGCCCCTCAATGCCTGCTTCGGCATGATCGGTGTGGTGCCCCCGGGCAATGGTTCCTGGGGCCACTTCCCTTCAGGGGAAATGGCCCTTTTTTGTGCTGTATGGTGGGTCACGACCCACCACTTGAAAAGCACTGTCCTATTCCATTGTGTGACTGTCATCCAGTTGGCCATTGTTTTTTGTTGGTTACTGATTTGACCAGTCCTGTATATATTTAAAGAAATAAATAGTTAATGGGGGGTTACACCAACCCTCGTGACTAAACTGCATTTAAGCTGTCCATATGATATTGTAGTTCGATAAATTGGTTCAGGAGGAGGTCCATCATGGGGCTGACGCAACGAGCTCTTGTACCCGGTGATGCTAACCTTAGTGGGACTCTGGGAATCCTCCAAACAGCAGGGAAGCTGTCCACAGTTTCTCTTCTGAGGCTGCAAGACTGTGTGACTTGAATGCATGAGTTTAATACAGTCCTGTGTGTTTTTTTTTCTCCTTTTGGCACACAGCACAGCAATCCCGTCACCCAAGGTGAAAGTCATCGTACAAGGGCACCCAAATGTCAGCCAAGTGGCCCACAGAAGAAGAGACACAGGGAGACAGAGAGATCCCTGCTCCTTCTTCACTGCTGTGGGAAGTGGGCTTTTAGGCACTGGTGCTGTGCCGGCGTTGGCTCAGCAAAAAGGGGAAAGCAAGAGTCGTCTCGTCTGCTGACATTTTGCGGCATTGCCAAAGATTGGCATTACCAAGAGGTGTTACCTAACAACGCTGGTCCAGCAGGGCCAACAGTGAGGGAAGGCTTCATGGAAACCACCTGAAACATTGCACAATGCATCTGAAATGAGATGCGTGGTTCAGACCTCCTGATTGGCCCTGCAGCTCACACTGTTCAGTGCCCGTCTCCATCCCTGCAAGTTCTGGAAAGTCACATTCACAAATGGTGTCCTGGGAAGGGGCTTCATGCTCCAGTTTCTGCCTGGCGCAGTGTTATTCCGTGTCCACTTCCAGAATACATTTCCTCTTGCTCCTAGGAGCCGTGGCAGATAAACGTCCAAAGCAAACATAAGCATGGAGTGCCCATGCGTGCCATCGAGCTTCAGCAGCAGGCAATCAAACCTGGACAGGTCCTCAAGGTCGTATAGACATGCGCCAGTATCCGCTGGGGTTCCATTCTGGACCCCACAGTGGATCCCTGAAACCGTGGATACTGGGGACACTTTTAAAGATAGGGGGACATCAGTGGTTTTGCTGCAACAAGGCAAAAAAGAGGTTTGTTTAATGTTCCCCTACCTTTTTAATAGGTGTCCCAGTATCCATGGCATCAATGGATAACTGAAACCGTGGATACCAAATCAGTGGATACTGGGGCATGTCTGTACTCCGTTCTTTTGCCAGCTGGCCTTCTCACACATTCCTACAGCACCTCCATCCTGCCACAACAGGTACTGCAGCTTGTCACAGCCTGGCATTCTGTCTCCCATCCGAAAACAAGACAACAGATTCTCCTGCTTAGCTTTAGGCAGTACCGGCAGCTCAACCACCAGTCCACACCTCCAACCCACAGGTTGAAGAACACTGATGTATACAATACTAAATTAAATGGATCAATGGCCCGATATAATATAAGACAGCATCAGATGTTTAGATTGTACCACTGCAAGTGTAGGAAGGTCAGAGATATTTTTTAATGATCTTGAAACCCTCTCTGCGTGGCCTAACCTCGCACATCAGGGAGGAGGTCACATGAAACCTTTTCCCGAGTTTAAAAATATTTCACTACTGAGCCAAGGCCCAAAATAGCAAGCCCGCCTTGTTTCCCTTGGAATCGTCCCTGTGAACCACTTTTCTTTCTTTCTCTTGCAACAAAAGAACTTTACCCATTTCTTGGGTTGTATTGGGAGGAACTTTCAATAGAAAAGACAAGTCATTACTGCTCTGGGAGCGCAGCTTATGTTATTATACCTGCAGGAGATTAGGCTGCCTTCCAATTTTATGCACCCAATTCATGCTGAGAGCCAGTTTTAAATTGTGTTTTCCATGAACAACAATGTGTAGCCCAAAGAGGTCTTTGGAGAAATAATTAACCTTGTGGTGTTTTTTTCCCCCTGGAATCCTCATTGTTTTACTTCGCCTACCAACGCAAAGCAAAGTGTAATTAGCAAGCACAATTCTCAGGACAACAGTCTAGAATGGCTGACAAAAAGACAAGCCTCTTCGATCGAGCACTGGTATCAGTGAGCTCAGGACCAACTCAACACCTCCTGACGCCAGAGGAGACAAGCCAAATGTGTGTTCCCCTTACTGTAAGAGCATAAGAAGAGCCCAGCTGGATCAGGCCAAGGCCCATCTAGTCCAGCTTCCTGTGTCCCACAGTGACCCACCAGATGCCTCAGGGAGCACGCAAGACAACAAGATGCCTGCATTCTGAGGCCACTCCCTCGTATCTGGCATTCTGAGGTAAATTCTGAGGTAAATTTCTGAGGTAAATAATAAGTTGCAGTCCAATCTGGGATTTAAGAACATAAGAGCCCTGCTGGATTAGACCAAAGGCCCATCTATTCCAGCTTCCTGTGTCTCACAGTGGCACACCTGCGGGACCCTTAGGATGCCCAGGCAACCATCGAGGGCTGTTACAACCCTTTGCCAAAATGCTCGCTCAAAGTTTCTTCTGTCTCCTCCAGCACGGTGTGTAGACAAGACTTCTGAATCATCTTTTCCCTTTCCACCTCTCTTCCTTGTGGCTATTCACTGGGACATTCCCACCAATGGCTTTTCCAGCAGTGGCAAAAAAAAAAAAAAAAGCCTCTGTCCAGTGGCAAGAACAGTTTAAAACACCTTTAAATACTGTATTATCCTACGGCCTGGCAGCTGAGTTGTCGTCGCCCCTCGCAAAAGCTAACAAATTACTGTTTTGCTTAGCCGTGTTTTTCGCTGTGTAAATCAGTTTAATAAAGCAAGCGTTGCTCAATTCAACTCTTCCGGCAGCAGCTGGAGACCGCCCTAAAATACGTACACTGCAATTTTCCAGCTCCACCAGCTCTTTGGGATCATTAACCCACAACTATTAGGACGGAGAATCACATAACTGTTCTTTTCCATCCAGCATCTGAACTCCCAAACCGTTTTCAAGCACGCCTTGGTCACGGCAGCGCAAAACAATTAGCTGCAGAGTTCTTTGGGTTTTTAAAAAAATGTTTATATACTTAACAATATGTGGCGTTCGGGCACCGGAATCTGTGGATAATTAATATAAGGAATTCCCTGCTGCAAAATGTGGTGATAACCAGTAGGCAAGATATTTGCTTCTCAAAACGTTTAGTGCAGGGACAGACTTTTGAAAACGACTTATCATAACTCCAGTACACACAAAAAAAGAGATCTAGAAAATAAATAATATTTCATGTATTAATAAGAATACAGTCAGGATTTCCAGAAATCTAACCCTAGCAGTTAATGAGTATTATTAACTGCTAGGGTTAGATTTCTGGAAATCCTGGTGGATAGCATTCTCACTGATAATGAATCATTGGTCCTATGGGGTGAATGGGGTTAGGTGCAAGGGATACCTTATCTGCCATCAGAAGAATTCAGCAGAGACCCTCAGGAAGCCAGCAGAGTGTAGCAGGAAGTGCCAAAAGATCTCGGAATGCTGCAGAGCCCTTCCAGAGGCTGCAGGGATCTTCAGAATGGCACCTGTGATCAGTATGGACCCCTTAAGCATGGCCGACAGATGCTTCTGGCAAATGGCCCATTTTGGGCCATTTGGAGCCAGGGCCAGGTGGAATGGCCAAGTGAGCAGCTGTTCCGCTGGCTCTTAGGCCACAGAGATCCTGGCTGCAGCAGCAGTCAATCCACTTGCCACATCCGGGGGCCCAAGCACAGGGCCCAATGTGGCGACACAGCCCAAATACTGAATGAAGGCCGGCTTTGAACTGGTAGGTCTAGCTACTGCTAGAATCCCAGGTGCATTTTGGTTGCACAGCACATGAGCCGCTTTGAGGTGGGAAAAGACGGCATGTCAATCCCTAGATAAATAAGGATAAGAAACGGTGAGTGCAGGAGTGCAAATGCAAAGCCAGCAGTGAACCTTCCAAGATGATTGTAGGCAGGAAAAGGAGAGCCTGGAGCAATCCCCTGATTGAAAAAAAAAGTCCCGGGAGTGGGATGTGGCCCAGACCAATGACAGCAGGAGCCCAGTGGAAGCCTCTCCTGGTTTAAACAGCTTCCTTTGCTGTGTGCCAGGGTGCTCAAAGGAAGGATGGCGCAATATGACATTCAGGCAGTGGCGTTTCTACAGGGAGGGCAAAGCTCTAAGTTTTGCAAGAAGCCTTACCTTGCAGTGGAAATCACTCCTCTCCTGCACCGTTTTAGCCAATCCTCACAGGGAACAGCAACATCTTGGCGTTGCTTACTGGCTACAGCAGCAAGGGAGAGGAGGGATTTGCATGACAGGGTAAGGCTTCGTGCAACACTTAGAGCTTTGCCCTCCCTGTAGAAACGCCTCTGCATTCAGGGCTGCAGTGTCAGGGCTGCCGGATTAATCTCCTAATTGAGCCCAGGAAGAGCGGGCAGCCTCTTTCGAACTCCTTTTCATCCGTGACACTCGTTTTCTGCTTGGCAGTCGCCAGGGCACACCACCTCTCTCTCTCTCTCTCTCTCTCTCTCTCTCTCGCTCGCTCGCTCGCTCTCGCTCTTCCCCTCCGGACTCTCTCTCTGCTCTTTCAGTTCAAACAAAAACCGTCTGGAGGCGGCACAATGGAGGGCAGAGGCTACGGAAGCCGAGTGCCGGCAGCGCCTGCGTGGCTTTCAACATCCCTGGTGCCCGTCGCAGATGCTGAACCGAAGGACAAGTGGGTAGGCGCCCTGTGTGGCTTGTCTCCTGGCCCCCGGTGAAAGCGCGGGGCAACAGTAAATGGAGAGCCAGGGAAGGAAATCCAATATTGTTCATATGCTGGTAAGAAACCCGGAGGCTTCCCGTGCAGGAGCACTGCTCAAATGGGGGGAGGGGAGCGGGGAAGCAGGTGGGATCCCTGGCTCTTTAGCTAATGTTTTTAGATGGCAGGATAGGATGGGAAAGGGAGCCTAGGATTTATGCGCGGAAGGGATGGAGTCAATAGAGGGATGTTCTTTTCCCTCTCTCAAAACACCAGAACCAGGGGGCATCCGCCGAAACTGAGGGTTGGGAGAGTGAAAACAGATAAAAGGAAGCACTTTTTTACCCAGTGGGTAGTTAATCTGTGGAACTCTTTGCCACAGGAGGTGGTGATGGGATCTGGTCTAGATGCCTTTAAGAGGGGATTGGACGGATTTCTGGAAGAAGTTCATCATGGGCTATAGGCCATGATGGATTGTGCAACCTCCTTACATTAGTAGTAGGCTACTTTAGAGTGCGGCTACTTCAGAGTGCTGGGTGCAAGGGAGTGGCAACAGGATGCAAACATCTTGTTGTCTCATGCCTCCCTGGTGCACCTGGTGGAACGCTGTGAGATACAGGAAGCTGGACTAGATGGGCCTTTGGCCTGATCCAGCAGGGCTCTTCTTATGTTCTTATGTTCTTATTTGATGCGTGCAACAGGCATTAAGGACACAATTTGGAGTTAGGCCAGCACAGTTAGGCCAGCAAAGTTTGGCTGGGCCATTGTAAAGCGCATTTGGACCACTCTCAGAGTCAGGGAGGATGGCGCATGTCTGCGTGCTGGCCTCTCTGACTCCAAGGGTGGTCCAAAAACACTTTATGCTGGGCCTTGTGCAAGTCAAACTTTGCTGGCCTAACTGTGCCAGCCTAACTCCAGGTTAGGACTGTGCCCTGAGATCTTCCTCCCTACCCCTTGAAATGACTGCTAGTTGTAAGGGAGCTCCACTCCCCACCCGAAACTCCTCATGAACTGTCCCCTCTGCCACATTATCTGCACCAGCAGAGCCTCCTAGTGGTTCTCGCACCTGGATGGAGCTTCTGGCAGTTTCCATTAGTGGTTCCATAGCGGGCAATGGCAGGGCAATGTTTGTGCTGTTGCAAGGCAATCTATGGTAACAGAGTGTACTATATCCACTCATAAGGCCCCCCCCCTTGGATTGGATTGAATTTAACCTACCGCACAGGGTTGTTGGGAGGAGAAAAGGGGGCAGCCACCGTGGGCTGCACTGAACTCCCAGGAAGCAGTGTGAGGTGAAAGAACGATCTGATATTTAGGGCAGAAGATTTAGTCGAGAGGGTTAATGCCTCCATTTGCCTGAAGAGAAGAGCTGAAGATCTGAAGGCCGCCAGTTCAGGACTACCGGAAGTCTCTGTGAGCGGCAGACCTTGTAATTGCGACTGATTAACAGCTGAACTGTTTTCGGCTGCCTTGTGAGAGGGGGAGTTGTGCCGAGACAGCCGCTTCTCTGGTGGGAGCAGGGAAGCCGCTTATCAGCCAGCAAGAAGACAAACGGATGGCCAGAAAGAAGGACTAAATCCAGAAAGATCCATCTGTATATCTGTAGTTCTTGGAAGATAGAACGTTTCTGTAAAAATTGTAAAAACCTTCGGGTTTCTGAATAAAGTCTGCCTATGTAAACCACCTTGAGTTATAGTCATTAAAGAAATCTGGTGACCTAAGAAAGGCGGTATATAAATACAATTATTATTATTATTATTATTATTATTATTATTATTATTATTATTAT
>JAJKFI010000026.1:2265860-2284456 GCA_029204185.1 Lerista edwardsae
ATTATTATTATTATTATTATTATTATTATTATTATTATTATTATTATTATTATTAGCAGCCTGTGAACTGCTTTGTGAACTTGTGTTGAAAAGCGGTATATAATTACTTTGATTGATTGATTGATTGATTGATTGATTGATTGTGTCAGGACCCACCGGAAATGATGTCATTAACCTGGAAGTGATGTCATAGCCAGAAATGACACCATCAAGCAGGAAGGGCCGTCATTGTGACATAATAAAACAACACTCCTGATATGCAAACTGGCATTCAGCCCAAACTGGGCTGCAGCAAATGCACAACCATGAAACATCCCTGACAGAAAGCAAGATTTGGACAAAATAGTAGAGTTACCAGATACAAACTGGGACCTTTAACCATTGTAGAAGAGCGAATTTGGACAAGTGCAGCTCGTCATGGAAGAGTTTCAAAAGCTGCACCTGCCCAAATTCTCTCTTCCATACAGTGGTTGAAGGTAGAAGCACTCTGTCCCAGTTTGTATCTGGTAACCCTACAAAATAGAGACCTACCCTGGTATTCACAGGGGATAGGTTCCTGGCCTCCCGTGGATACCTGAAACCATGGATAAGAGTGAGCCTATGTTAAGCATAAGTGTTCTCCCCTGCCCCCACCCCTGAGCAAGAAGATTTTTTAGCAACCTGTAGTAAGCGTAAAGAATATAGGAAAATAAGGGAGGCCCCGTATTATTCCGTGGATATTTAAAACTGGTGTGTGGCTGCTGGGGCGGGAGGGGCTTCTGAGAAGGTGGGGTCCAGCTGTGTTTTGTTACCAAGACCAGGACCAGCACAGACGAAAGGGGGAGCTCGTGAGCCCTAAGTAGACACAACTCCTCCAGGAAGCCTGGGGAGGGGGTTTGGGCACAACAGACTCACCAAAGTCTGAGTCTGTGTCCAGAGGCGGATCTAAGGGGGGGCAAATCTGTAAGTTTTGCAAGAAGCCTTACCCTGTCATGTAAATCCCTCCTCTCCTTTGCTGCTGTAGCCAGTAAGCAACGCCAAGATGTTGCTCTTCCCTGTGAGGATTGGCTAGAACAGTGCAGGAGAGGAGTGTTTTCCACTGCAAGGTAAGGCTTCTTGCAAAACTTACAGATTTGCCCCCCCCCCCTTAGATCCGCCTCTGTCTGTGTCAGCCTGTGTCAAGGACGGTTTTGTCCAATTGACTTTGGGAGCCAGAGATCAGGGAAGGATAGCTGAGTGGAAGATTTAATCAGGGGAGGATAGCTGAGTGCGGGGGGGGGGGAGCTGGTGGTTATGACATGACTGGTTGGTGAATGAGCTGCAGTTTGCAGAGGAACAGGAACTGTGGGCAACGCGTTTTGTCTGGATCTGACAGGTATTTAGCCACGAAACTGACAAGTGAAGCTGCCTTCTCCTGCGCAAGAGCTTTGGTTGATATGGCCCAGTAGTGTCAAGACTGGCTGGCTGGCAGCAGGTCTCTGAGGTTTGAGAGAGGCCAGCACTTTCCCAGCCCTCCCCGGAGATGCCAGGGACTCGACTCAGCATCCTTCTGCCTGTGCTCTGCGGATCCTCCCTGAGGAGCGCTAAATATCTACAGGAACAAGCAAGTCGACAGCATCTGCCACAGGCAACGGCAAGACCAAGAAATTCTTGGATCGCTTAGCAAAGAGTTGGGAAGCCTCTAGATACTGTCCTCGCAGGGGAGGTGGTGTTTTGCTTTATTGCCAGACAGCTGCTGCCTAACAAGTGCAGCTAATCACAGCAATAAGGGAGCAGCCCCAATTCATTAGGAGGCTCACACCCATGTGTTTTTACCGGTGCTTAAAGGACGGAGTCAGTGAAGGATTTGTCATGCAGTGGCCGCCTCGATCCATTGGATTCAAAGTTTCCCAGTGCATGAGGCACTGGCCAAATGTTGCCCCCGCTCCATGTGGTGTGATCAGCCTCAGCTCCTTCCCCTCCCTGGCTTGGAAAAAGAAAATCGGGATGGAGCAGAAGAGAATGTGCAGAGGAGAGGAGAGTGATGTGCTAGAGCAGAAGACAGTCTAGCCACCACTCTCTTCTCCTCCTTATTCCACTTCCTCTCCGTTGCCAAGCCAGAGCGGGGGAGGAAGAGCAGTAGAGGTGACTGTATTAGGCACCCTCCGCCAATCTGCTGGCGTCAAGGGTAGGCCAGCCCTCTTTGAAGGGTGCTCAGTGTCACTTCTGATTTGACACTGTACAGGCATGCCCTGGTATCCACTGATTTGGTATGCATGGTTTCAGTTATCCATGGATACCATGGATACTGGGATGCTATTAAAAAGATAAGGGAACATTAAACCACACTAAAAAGATAGGGAACATTTTTTTATCTTGTTGCAGCAAAACCACTGATGTTTCGCTATATTTTCCTTGTGTTCCCCTAAGGCATCCTTAGTATCCATGATTTCAGGTATCCACAGGGAAAGGGGGTCCAGAACAGAACCCTAGTTGGGCATGCCTGTACTTAAAAAGGTAAAGGTTTCCCCACGACCGAATGGTCTAGTCATGACTGACTGTAGGGGGCGGTGCTCATCTCTGTTTCTAAGCCGAAGAGCTGGAGTTTGTCCCAGGACAAGCTTCTGTGGTCATGTGGCCGGCATGATTATACGCCAAGGCACATGGAACGCTGTTACCTTCCCACCGAAGTGGTCCCTATTTATCTACTTGCATTTTTATGTGCTTTCAAACTGCTAGGTTGGCAGGAGCTGGGACAAGCAACAGGAGCTCACTCCATCGCGCAGTCTTGAACTGCCAACCTTCCGGTCAGCAGGTTCAGCAACAGGAGTTTAACCCGCAGCGCCATCACGTCCCCCATACTTACAGGCACCTTAAAACAGCTGTCACTTTGTTTATAGGATTTTTATACCGCTTTTCTAAAACTCAAAGCGGTGTACATAGAAAATTAAAAACCCATTAACGTAATATGTTAAAGTTACAATTAAAACCATTAAAATAACATAACAGTAAAAGAGCAGAACAGCATCAAACAGTATGACAGCATAAAAGTTAAGAAGTTAAAAAGGGGTCCCTAGGGAGTACCTCCCTCCCCAAAAGCCAGGCGAAACAGGTAAGTCTTTAAACCCTGCCATACACCATACCCCAAGGAAGCTGCCCTTAGGTCTTCTGGCAACTGGCTCCAGAGTCGTGGTGCCACAACCAAGAAGGGGCTGATTATTAACTATAAAGATCTAAGCAGCCTGGGGCAGTGTTATTTGAAGGACTTCTACACAAATAAACCTGCCCTGTAAGGTCGTCCCAGGAGGTCCTCTGGCAGGTTTATTTGTTTCCTGCAGTATTTATGCACCACCTTTCCCATAGGCTCAAGGCAGTTAGGCCAGCAAAGTTTGGCCAGCACAAGGGACACAGTAAAGTATGTTTGGACCACCTTCGGAGTCAGAGAGGCCAGCGCACAGATGTGTGCCATCCCACCTGACTCCAAGAGTGGTCCAAATGTGCTTTACGGAGTCCCTTGTGCCGGCCAAACTTTGCTGGCCAAACTCTAGGCTACGATTGCCCTGCTTATACTGGTTTGTGTTGTCAGTTGAAAAACAATAAATGTGATGGTTTTGATTGATGCCTGCAAAGTCTTCTCCTTAAGGTCTCCCCTTCAGGGTTTTTTTTCCCCAATGTATTCACTATCATGCCATCTTACATGGCCAGGTTTCTTAAGAAACCGGAAGCATGGAATCAAATTCGTAGAGCATCTTTATGGAAATGGCTTCAACAGAATAGGTGAAAATCGTTTTCTGAGCAGCTTCCTGATACTTATTGCAGGCAATGACTGGAGAACCGTACTTGGGACTGTTTCTACTGGGCATGGCCTGACATAATTCTATCACAAAATGACCTTGCTGATGACATGTTTGGATGAGAATCTGAGAGGCAATCTTGCTTGAAGCCCTCCAAATGCTTGGCAAGCACCTATTATTCAGCTTCAGCTACCTTTTAACTTCCACTAGTCCCAGGAAAAGCCCTGCCAAGACAAGATAGAACTCACCATGATCCACTGTTTATCCTACAGCACAATCATGATGTCTCTTGGAACAGGAATGGCGACAGAGTGATAATCTCTCTGTTTCATTAGGGGGGCTTCAAAGGACACAAACCATTTTTTCAAGTTTATTTGATATAATATTTTAATGAACGAAAAGGCCACATTGTACAGTAGCTTTAGAAAAGGAAGGCATCATTACATTGGACAGTAACCAAATGCCCTAGTTAAACTAAAAAAAATCCTACAAACTGAAGAAGTATCAATCCATCCTCCCTTCCTTACCCATGTAAGTAAACCAGATGAATTCAAGTTGATGAACCCAATCCACTTGTCTTATTACAGCAATGTTATTATTAGAGCAAGTTAGTTGTAAACCAGTGCTGGGTCAAATGTTAGACCCTACTAACTTTGAATAGGGGATGCTAAAACGGGAAGAAATTCACTAATCCCTTTTGTCTTCCATTGGAGGCATTGACAGAAGAAGACTTCTTGATTGTGATCAATTTCTCCTGGTCCACAAAAGCTGGTGGTCACCATTTTGTTTTCTACCTAATGCCTCCTGAGACACAGTTATCTTCCTGAGAGTGCAATCCTAACCTGGAGTTAGGCCGGCACAGTTAGGCCAGCAAAGTTTGGCCAGCACAAGGGCCACTGTAAAGCACATTTGGACCACTCTCGGAGTCAGGGAGGATGGCGCACATCTGTTTGCTGGCCTCTATGACTCCGAGAGTGGGCCAAACACACTTTGTGGTGTCCTTTGTGCCAGTGAGTGTTGTCTCAGGAAAATAGCAACTTCCATTAGATGGTTCCATGTCTACCCAGAATGGTCACCATTTTGTTTCCGACCTAATGCCTCCTGAGAAAGTTATCTTCCTGTAGTGTTGTCTCAGGAAAGTGGGAGCTTCCATTGGAGGCTGCCATTTCTACCCAGAACATTCCTATGAACAAAGTGATACAATGACATAATGTTGCAACGAGGGGCATTGTGGGGGAAACAAAATATCCACCACTGGGAGGAGCACAAAATAGTTGTGGGTTAATTTGCCCTCCCCCACCCAAATTGACCCCAAAAATTCCTGAAACAGTTCCTCACTTGGCTGGTTGTAAAAAAAAATGGAGGTGCATTTTGATGAATTCGAATCTCCACAAATTTGTTTCATTGGTTTCAATGTGACATTGACACAACTAACTTTAGCAGGATTGAAGATGACCCCTCTAGTTGGGTAAGAAAAGTAGGATTGGTTCCAATGGTCCCAATCTCATTGATTTTTTTTTTCATAGTATCCTCTCATTGCGCATATAATCATTTTATTTATAAGGCAAAAATACAAAAAGAAAAATCAATACACTCATCATTATTTTGAGTAATACTATCTAGTACATTGCTTTCAATCACACTAAGGATTATAATGTACCTATAGCTGCATTATCATCATCATCATCATTATGATTCTCTTCATACAAAAGTTTATAGTATAGAATACAGGATATAGCAGTTTAGTAACTGGTACACAAGATTGAACACAATATTGTTTCAGGCTACAGCTGCCAGATATGTCTACATTACAAAAAAAGAAAGAACCAATTATAAGGATCCACCTTCCCTGAATTTCAAGACTCTCAGTGAAGTTGAACCCTACTACAACTTGCTGTATTGGGTGAATGCTTTAAATCCAATCCCCGATCCAGCAAGGGAGACTCACATTCATAAGCACCCTTCCCAGTGGTGTCATTCAAATGATTTAGGAACAGGAACTCACTTTTGATTGGCACTTGTCGGGAACCCGGAACCAGCCACGGAGCCCATTAGGATCTGGAACGCCCGTTCTGGTCCGTTCCCCCTGAATGACATCACTGCCTTCGCCCCCCTAGGAATCCAGAGTCGCTCCCTTTAACCCTCTGAGTGCCGGCCAAACAAGAAGAAAAGCTCTTTGCAGAGGAATTGGGAGGGGGGAGGAGGGAGAGTGAAGTGGGCGGAGTCAGCCCTAATTTTAACTAGTGGAACTGAGTTCCCCCGCGTTCCCCCTGCATGACATCACTGACCCTTCCCCGACCACAGTCAGCTGGGGTGCAGGTGGATGCACTCTTCCCGTCTGCATTGTGGTGCTCATCTATGCCTCGTTGAAGCCACTGGATGCGGTTCTTTGGGAGCATGCATCCAGGGCCACCATTTGTGCCACATGACTTAGTGGCCCACAAGCCACAGCTGGATCGGAGCCAGTAACCTTTGGGTGGGTGGGGGAGGATGGGGAAAATCAAGATATTGCTTCTTTGTATCAGAGCAATGCTCTGGTATTCTATGCATATATGAATTGGAAGCTGGTTAGCAGGACAGAGAGAAGATGGGGACTTGCTACTGGTGATGGGGAACGTTTGCGGTGGAGCCATTCTGAGGGGAAGCTTTTGGGTGCCACCATTTTCAGGGTTTAGATGTTGTCGTCCCCCTTTGAGGTATATTTGTGCTAAACCGTGAACAAGGCTGGCTTCAGTTCTTTGGACAACGTGGCTGATCCGAGTGGTCTTCAGCTGAACTGTAGCTGGGACCGACCTCAAACGCCAACCCATGTGCTCGACTTCAAGCAGTTGGGACAAGAAAAGTGCTTGAACAAGACTGTGCTGTCACTCCTCCTCTTTCTCAGTTTGCTGCTATGTCATTTGGCTTCTTTTTTCCCTTTCAGGCTAACTGGAAACGATGGGCGCCACATTGCTATGAAGTCTTGCAGACTTTGGGCTGAGAACCATTTAGCTCTGGGAGGAGGGTGGGACAAACCAATGAGGTTTGAAGGGAGCAGGGGACACAAACTGAGACGATGCCCCAGAACGCCCTAAGTGAGCATCAGGCAGTAGAGTAGCTTATACTGGGAGCGGTGCAGTAATGCACCATGCAACCAGCCCCTCCCACCCACCATCGCTGTCCAGAACGCTGTGCATTGCCGTTGCTGTCCAGAATGGCTCCGATGGCAAGTGGGAAAGGCTGGTTACACAGCCCATTGCAGCACCTGTAGTACTTACTGCGCCACTCCCCCTGTAGCTATGCTCCAGGCATCATGTACAGTGACTCTGGGGCACGCTCTCCATTTCCACACTGTTAGGTTGGGAGTGATTTGCTTTGCATTGGTTCGGTCCAACTCCACACCCAAGGAAGCCCACGTGGCTCGGGGTCAGCTGGCCTCTGAATGGGTCTGAGCAAGGCCATTGCCCAGCCCCAGCACCGTGGCTCTGACCCCAACTACGAAGACAGAAGACAGGAAGTTCCGCTAAGACAAGTCGGGCAGCGCAATCCTCCCTTCCCTCTCCCGTCGGCGCGATGTCACCGCGTTGACGCAAGAAGCAGAACGCCGACATGGGAGCGCCGATCACCACCCCTGCGCCGGCCCAACAGCGCCAAGCCTGTCCTGCGTCGGCCGAAGGCAGCTGGCGCAGGGGAAGCTCTGTGCCAAGGCGGCACAGGGATTGGGCAAGGGAGGGAGAGGGTGGGTGGGACGTAGGCGGGCCACATCCTAAGCCCGTTCCAGAGGCCACGCAGCCCCAATTCCGGCTGTGCAGTCTCCTCAGATCTGTGCCCACTCTTTAGCAGGCGCAGATCCGAGGAGCGCATAAGGGAGGCTAAAGCCTCCCCTATGGTAAGGGACCGCATGCTCCCTTGCCGCAGGGAGGCTCCAGCCTCTCCGAAACAGCGTCGGGTGTGGCGCTGGCCTATTGGCTTCGCGAGTCTGGCGCTGTTTAGGATTGCACCCTCAGTGAAGGTAGTGATACGCTAACATTTTCTTTCTGGATCTCATCCCTGAGAGGGTTCAACTTGTTTTGACTGTTAGTGAACTAATGGTATTAGCGGTTACTGATTTAGTGGACTTACTTAATAGTGGTTCTGTTCGTTTTTCTTAGATTTGTGAACCACTTCTGAAAGCCATATGGAAAAGTGGCATTTAAATGTTTTGAAGCAAAAACAAACATCTGACCACCCACGAAGCCTGGAAGAATTACGCTGAAATGCTTCCTTACTGCTGCTAGGCGACGCTTGAGCCGCTATTCTCATTTCAAATTCATTGAGTATGCAACCCTAACCTGGAGTCAGGCCAGCACACTTAGGCCAGCACAAGGGACCCTGAAAAGTATGTTTGGACCACTCTAGGAGTCAGAGAGGCCAGCACACAGACGTGAGCCATCCTGACTCCGAGAGTGGTCCAAGCACGCTTTATGGTGGTTCTTGTGCTGGCCAAACTTTGCTGGCCTAACTCCAGGTTATGATTGCACTCTGGAGCTGAGGTTCAGCAATGCCCTGGGCCACATCCAGCCTCCTGAGGAATGTCCCCTATTTCTTCAGCTGTCCAGAAGCAAAAGAAGGTGCTCAGATATCACGATGAGACAGCCCCAGTGGCCTATGGTGGAGCCTTCATGCAAATGGCACTGTCGGTTCAGAAATCTCCTTGCCCAGATAAGTTGGTCCTAAGATGTTTCGCATCAGCCCACACTTGTTCAGCATTGGCATGTCTCTTGTGCCAAAATGACAGCATCTGGTATGTTAATACTGCCTCATTGCTATGGACATACAAGCGCTTATGATCGTGGCATCAGTCCCTTTTCTTCCCGGACTATGTTGAACGTACAGTTCAAACAACATCCCGGGCCTTCCTACGATGCATGAATAGAACACCCTCCTCCTCTCCACCGTGAATATGATGCAATGTAGAGACAGGCACTCCCTAACAATGCTCAATTCCCCCCAACTGTGAGGAAGGTAGCAGGGGCAGAAACTGGGCAAATGAGACCCTCCAAATGGTTGTGCATTATCACAGAGCATCATGTTCATACATTAGCTATGTGGTAGAAGCAAAGGGTGACATTGCATAGCCCCCACACAAATGCTGGTGTGAACCCAGGCAATGTTTTCACTTATGCAAATCACTGTGTCCTGCAATGTACATACTGCATGAGTATCACAACTTTCCCTTTGTGCTTGAAAACTGGATCCTTAATATAAACACCCAGAAACTAAGGGCACAATCCTGAGCCCTCCAGCCCTTCCAGGTGGACCCTCCAGCAGCTCAGTTGACCTTATCAAAACATGAACTGGAAGCACCAACCCAGGAATGCTAATTCTTAAATCAAGAAGGGAGAAGCAGGTGTCAACTCTCCTACTGATTGGCCCCAAGGAACAATCAGGACGCAATGCTAACCTGGAGTTAGGGCAGCACAGTTTGGCCAATACAAGGGACACTATAAAGTATGTTTGGACCACTCTAGGAGCCAGGAAGGATGGTGCACGTCTGTGTGCTGGCCCCTCTGACTCTGGGAGTGGTCCAAACATACTTTACAGTGGCCCTTGCACTGGCCAAACTTTGCTGGCCTAACTGTGCCAGCCTAACTCCAAGTTAGGATTGTGCCCTTGCAGAACTTACTTTTGCATTGGCATTGCAACATGAGATGAACAATAAAGAAACGTC
The DNA here is from genome assembly GCA_029204185.1 of Lerista edwardsae. Lineage (NCBI taxonomy): Eukaryota > Metazoa > Chordata > Lepidosauria > Squamata > Scincidae > Lerista > Lerista edwardsae. The sequence goes on from JAJKFI010000026.1 coordinate 2,275,302, forward strand.
CACAGATTTGAGCTTACATAGGCATCGCTTAGGAACTCATCTGTATCTGAATAATGTTGGAGGAGGCATCAGAGTTACCTTGGAGGAATACATACATGTATGTTTCTTCATATACAAAATAATTTCCTGTGTGAAATGGCCCTGCTTAGAAGGGTGTTACCCTGGTAAAAGGGTTTTCAGGAGTGCAGCTATAGGCTGGTTTAAATGCAGAATGTTCCATATGTCACACATAGGTTCAGGACCCACTTTACACTCAATAGGAAATGGCAGCCAACCCTGTTCCTGGATGAGTATATTTGCATGATACAGGTGCTTGGGGAAGAAAAAAAACACACCTGTTTGTCACATTCACATGTTATGTTTTTAGGTGTACACTGAACAAAAGATCATAGGTGTACATCTGAAGAATGTGATGGGCAAGGAGCATCACGCTGACTTGTGGGTTAATTGCTGGTCTGATACAGTGGTTTGATATGAACATCACTCACATACACACACCCAAAAAATGTACTGATAGGTTGACATCCTAAAAGGCACAATGCGCTTGTGACAAAATTATAACCGTTCCAGGTATATCTGCAAGCAGTGGCATAACTAACGGGGTGCAAGGGGGTGCAATTGCACCAGGCTTGTTAGCTTTAGGGGGGCAACAAGCTGAGCTTGCTACTAGTGGCCAAAATTGTAAAAATCTTGGTATGTACGAATAATACCATCATGTATCATCCTATATCATTGGAGATAGGATTGAATTTAATGCAGATTGCAATTAGGGGACAATCCTAACCTGCTGGCCTGGCACAAGGGACACTGTAAAGCACGTTTGGACCACACTCGGAGTCAAAGAGGCCAGCACACAGATGTGCGCCATCCTCCATTTCTGAGAGTGATCCAAACGCACTTTATGGTGGCCCTTGTGCTGGCCAAACTTTGCTGACCAAACTCCAGGTTAGGATTGCGCTCTCAAACAAATTGCATTGGAATAGCTTTATTCAAACTAAAGTTACAGCCAATTAACCAGAAAACATTTTATTTATTTAATCAAGGGTGCAATGCTAACCAACTTTCCAGCACCAACACAGTGCTGTGCCAATGGGGCATGTGTTGCATCCTGCAGTTGGGAGGGCAGTCAGGAAGGCCTCCTCAAAGTAGGGGAATGTTTGTTCCATTACCTGGGAGCTGCAGTGCCCAGTGCTAGAAAGTAGGTTAGGATTGCACCCTAAATTTGAGTTTGTCGTGGAACAGGGGTGGGCTACAAACTCTTCTGTGGCCCCGATTAGCAGATGGCCTAGCTACGCCACTGCCTGCAAGAATCACAAGAGAACAATGGCATCTCTTGACTGTGTTAAATTCATCTGGCTGGAACAGAGTGCAGCAGAGATATCTTTATACCATCTGTGGAGGCAAAGGAAAATTAAATAACTCTTTTGGCTGAGAGCGCACGCTGGCGTTTGCAGATGTGATATTAATGCGAGCAACCGAAACCTCCTCTCTGGATTGCTTTTTCAACAGAATCTTTTTGGTCTACAGCAGATGGCACTTCACCTACATACTCAATGATAACAAAGGCGGTCTTGGAGCAAGACCAGGTTACAAAAAGCCCTTTATCAGTTTCAAATGGAGGCACGCACCCATCCTGTGGCTACACGATCTGCTTTCATAATCAGACAAAATGAGGAACTTGTAACAAAAACGGGGAAAACCCACACACCAGACATTCAGGCTGTTTCTTTTTTTTCAGATTTGGGAGAGCATCACTATTGCACAGGACAGGTAGCATTCAGCCCGAAACACCAGTATAAAATTGAACTTGATATATGAAAAGAAAAGAAAAAAAGAAAAACATGTCTCTTCATCCATTTCCAGTTTTGCAACATATTTTCTCTTCAAAAGGGTGAACCAAAAACCGCCATCCCAGTTGCAAGGACGCGTAAAAATTTAAGTCACGTTCCCATTGCATCTGCCCACTGTTTTGATTTTTCTTCTTTAGAAAAAACACTGCTTTACAAAGCCTTCGGAGCTTATCGTTACGTACAATGTTTGTCACAAGGTGGTTAAAAATACTGAATGGGATATCTGGAGCAATGATCTGTACAACGTTGGGTGCTAATCATCCGTAAGGAAATTCAGGATTTCATAGTACATATCGGGACCACAATAACCAGGATAACTGTACAGGCGGCGGCAGCAATCAATGCAGCTATTTTGCACACTTTTGCACGTCTAAATTCGGCTTCTTTGCGTTTTAGTAACGAATCGTAGCCTGGTGTATAGATGTCCTCCAGCCAGTATTCTAAATTGTTGGGGTTTAACGATTCTTGAGTCTGAAAAGAAAAAGAAAAACTCCTAAGTTTTTTGTCCTCCACTTCCAAATCAAGAGTACAAACAAATTAAGGCCACGATCCAGCCATACAGTTGCACGCTGAAGCCTCAATTCTCTGCCAAAGGAATTATTTATTTACATAGATTGAAAACGCAATCCTAACCAACTTTCCAGCACTGATACAGCTGTGCCAATGGGGCATGTTCTGAATTCTGCAGTGGAGTCGTAGTCCCAGAGGCCTCTCAAGGGAAAGGAATGTTTGTTCCCTTACCTTGGAGCTGCATTGCCCTTACCCCAGCGCTGGAAGGTGGGTTAGGATTGTGCCCTAAATGACTGATAAAGAAGTCTATCAAAATACTCTGCCTACCTCCTCCTGACAAAGATGCATCCAAGGCAGGCAACATTCCACTAAAACAGTGGTTCTCAAACATTTTGGAACCAGGACCCACTTTTTAGAATGACAATCTGTCTGGGACCCACCAGAAATGATGTCATGGCCAGAAGCGCCGTCACTGTGATGCCAGAGCCTGCTGCTTTCCTGAGAATGCAGCAATCAGTTGGGTGATTTCTCAGCCATTTTCCAATAGCAAAGCGAATCAGAAAGAAAAAAGCCTATTTACAACTTTGACACAAGCAAAAGAACCACACAGCCCTCCTGCTTTCCAGCATCCCATCTCCCCATATTTTCAATATGGCTGCCCTAGGTGCTTTGCAACCCACCTGATATTGGCTCACAACTCACTGGTAGGTCCCGACCCACAGTTTGGGAACGACTGCACTTAAACAACAGGATAATAATCCCCCCCAAACCCCAAAGCAATTATACGAACAACCATGAATGATAAGAGGATAATCAATTTAAACCTAGAACAATAAAGACACACACACAAATCAATCCTTCTATTGTCCCAGGGAGTAATCGTAACCTGGAGTTAGGTCAGCACAGTTAGGCCAGCACAAGGGCCATTGTAAAATGTGTTTGGACCACTCTCAGAGTTAGGGAGGACGGCGCACATCTGTGTGCTGGCCTCTCTGACTCTGAGAGTGGTCCAAGCATACTTTATGGTGGCCCTTGTGCTGGCCAAACTTAGCTGGCCTAACTGTGCCGGCCTAACTCCAGGTTAGGATTGTGTTGCCATTAATTGTCATCTTCCCTATTTGGCAGATTTTTATTTTATATATATATCTGCCAAATAGGGAAGATGACAATTAATGGCAGCACAATCCTAACCTGGAGTTAGGCCGGCACAGTTAGGCACACATACACATACTGTATATATATGCATATCTATCATATTAAACTACTGCAAGATTACATCATCATGATCCATTAATAACAATATTCTATGATGGCAATACTGTAGGACTGTAGTTCACAAATAAAATTGCCTGAAAGAAACAGGATGGCCTTTTGGGTGCTGCAATAGACTAACACGACTGCTCCTCTGAACGTTTCAAAAGCGAACAACTTCCTTTGCTATGGCACCCTACAAAGGATCAGGTTGTGTCTGCAGCTTTCAAAGATTCCTCTAGCTCCTGATCCCCAAATCTGCAACACATAGCAGGTTCCTAAAGAGGCTCCCTCCTGTTCCCCGGTCGCAATGCTTTCCCTGTAGCTCCTGCAGCTGAATTAAAAACAGGTGACAAGATGCCCTCGAGCCAAGCCATCACAATACCTTGTGACTGACTATTTCTACGGCTGAACTCTCTCTCTCTCGGGTTGTCTTGGATTGGCTGATTATTCCTGAACATTGCCACTTGGGGTAGAGAAGCTGTGAGAAATGTCTGCGATGTGGAAAGGGGAGGGGGGAACACTCAGCACACACACACACCTTGTGTTATTTGGGATTACTGCAGGCCTGCACAAGTAATTACAATTGACAGGGTTGAGATGAAACCTTGTTTGAAGTGTGTGTGGGGGTGGGGTGGTTGTTGTTGTCCTATCACTTCTGGCAACGAGGAGTGCTTCTAGCTGGAACCCCCCTCCCCATAATTTCCATCTGAATCACGTGACTACAACACGCTGCCATCATGCTGAGGGGAATTGTGGGAACAAGATGGCTGATGCCAGAAAGCATGTCACTCCTAGAAATGCCTCTCTTCACCAAAATTACACCCCTAAATTTCATCACCTATAGATCAGGTGCTTTTTTTGGTGATTTTCAGGGGATTTGGTTTAATCTATTAAAAATCTTTATTGACTGCACACTTTGGTGGTTATGGGACAACCAGATGGCCAGTGCGAGACAAGTGAAAAACATTTTTACTTGCCGCCTATTTGGCTATTTGTTTCCATGGACCCTCAACAGCTCTTTTGCTGGTGTATGTCTGAGGTGAGGAAAGAGGCATGTTGGGCTGCAAAAAAAGGGGGGAAACAGTATCCTGGTGCATGCTGCAGCTATTGGAAGCAGTCACCTCCCCAGAGTGACTTTTCCACCTCTCACAACACCAGAGCCAGGGGACATCCACTGAAATGGAGTGTTGGGAGAGTTAAAACAGATAAAAGGAAATACTTTTTTACCCAGCGGGTAATTAAGCTATGGAAATCCTTGCCACAGGAGGTGGCAATGGCATCTGGCCTAGATGCCTTTAAAAGGGGACTGGACAGATTTCTGGAGGAAAAGTCTATCGTGGGCTATAGGCCATGATGGGTTGTACAACCTCCTTACGTTAATGGTAGGCTACTTCAGAATGCCAGGTGCAAGGGAGTGGTATCAGGATGCAGGCATCTTGTCGTCTCATATGCTCCTTGAGGCACCTGGTGGGCCACCGTGAGATACAAGAAACTGGACTCGATGGGCCTTTGGCCTGATCCAGCGGGGCTCTTCTTATGTTCTTAGGATTGTTGTCACAATCACAATAAAGTAAAATGCATGACACACTCAGAAAACACTGGCCTTTTGGAATTCAGAGCTCGAAAATGTTGCTGGGAGCCTTTAAGCCTCTTCCAAATCCCTTAGTGTGTAGAAAACTGTCAAGTGTGCACGTGTGGAATTCATTCGATAGCGATCACAGACCTCTGCACCCTATTATGCGCAAGTCAAAAACTCACTGAATTCAGTGGTGGAGGGGAGGGGGGGAGGTCCCCGAAGGCTGCAGGCCAGCTAAGTTCAACATCACAGCTGCCTCCAGGACACTTTGCTTCTCTTGAGAAAAGCACTGGCGTTACAGGCAGTTATTTGCTTCAGAGAGGAAACCGGCTTTCTGGCTGCCTTCCTTGTCCTCATTCTGTTATGCTTTAGAGCAAAAGGGATAAGGGGAAGAAAACACTTAAAATCCAAGACACATAAAACATCGTCCTTTGGGTTTGAGATGGGGGGCTCGGGGCACGTGAGATGGCCCTCGTGCTGAAGCTAACCTAGCCTAAATTTGGACCGTGCCTGGATCTGGGAATTCGGTGCATGCCACCTTCAGCTCAGCGATGGGATCTACAAATGAACAAGGGGAACGCTGGGCGGGACTTAAGCGGGGCTTCCACGTGATTGGCTGCCTGTCCGTAGCTTTCTGCAGCTGTCCTGGCCTGCGGGGGGCTGCCCCCGGTTGGCGCCCCCCCCCACTCGCCCAGGCACCCGGCACGACCGTCACCTGTCCCCCGTGGCGAGCAGGAGCCCCCCCCCCCGAGGCCAGGGCAGCCACGGAACGCTACGGACGGGCTGCCTCTCAAGCAGAAGTCCCGCCTACGTCCCGCCCAGCGTCCCCCTTGTTCATTTGTAGATCCCATCGCTGCTTCAGCTCCACCATGAAAGGCAGGTGTAAATACAAGAAGTGGAATAGCATATGGATCAAGAGAGAGACCATGTGGACAACCAGGAGGGGAAGACCCAATTTCGAGCTCCTATTCAGCCATGAAACGCTCTGGGTGACCTTGGGCCAGTCACTCCCTTTCAGGGCTGATGTGAGGGGGAAAAAAGCATTGGTACCATGCGAACCTTCTTCGCAGAACATAAGGGCAGAATATAAGGGTGCAGTCCTAACCTGGAGTTAGGCCGGCAAAGTTTGGCCAGCACCAGGGCCACGGTAAAGCACGTTTGGACCACTCTCGGAGTCAGGGAGGATGGAGCGCGTCTGTGTTCTGGCCTCTCGGACTCCAAGAGTGGTCCAAACGTGCTTCACAGTGTCCCTTGTGCTTAACTTCAGGTGAGGATTGTGCCCTAAGTGTAATCAACTGTTCCATCTAGCTCAGAACTCCCTGCTCCTACTAGAGCCTGTTTTCCAAGACTTCGGGAAGACAGAGGCAGTGGTGTCATTCAAATGATTTAGAAACAGGAACTCACTTTTGATTGGCACTTGTCGGGAACCCGGAACCAGTCACGGAGCCCGTTAGGATCCGGAACGCCCGTTCTGGTCCGTTCCCCCTGAATGACATCACTGGACAGAGGTCTTTCCCAGCCCTGCTACCCGAGATGTTTTTGCTAGTGACTGAGAGCCGAGGTCCCTAGGAAGGAAATGAAAGATGCCAGGCCTCCCTCCTTCCCTCCCCACAGAAGACCAAGGAAGACAATCCTGGAAACAGTACACACATACACAGCAGGCAACCAATGCAACTCACCTGCAAGTCCAGCGCTGCCAGCTTCCCTTTCTCGCCCGAGTTCCTGGTGTATTCCTCGATGGTCCACGACGGCTGGGTTCGTTTCACCTCGGCCAGCTCCATCAGCCGCATGTCCGTGTACAGGGGGTTGCTCTTCATGTGGGATTTGAGGGAGGCCGGGTAAGGATGTGGGCTGAAGACTTGTTCGATCAAGAAAGCATCCTTGGGGGGCTTGGAGTGCCGGTGCGGCTGTGGGATCTCATACTGCCTGTCTGCCTGCAAGGAGGTTCAAGTACAGCTCAGAGAGGGAAAGTGGGTTTCCACCGGCACACCCCCAGGGCTGATTCACACAAGCACCCTCCTCTCTTGATCAGGGGCGGACCTAGTCAAAATGGCGCCCGGGGCACCCAATAGAAGTGCCCCCCCACGGGAGCCCATGTCTACCCACCAGAAGCAGCCACAGGTAGACCTGGGCTCCGGAGCCCAGATCTACCCGCGGCTGGTCCCAATGTGTAGACCTGGGCTCCGGAGCCCAGATCTACCTGTGCAATGTTGCAGGGGCCACTGGTGCCCCCCAGACGGCCCCAAGATGGTGCCCAGGGCTTGTGCCTCCCCTGGCCCCCACTAGATCAGCGACTGCTCTTGATGTTTGCAGCCCAGCATCAAAGGGTGGCTTGCACAGGGGGCGTGCTGTTTAGCAGGTGAAAGCATGAGTGCCCTGCTGTTGTATGGATCAGGGCCGCGTGGCCCAGGGATGGGGTCGTGGATCCAGCATAACTGTCTGATCCAGGCTCCTCCCTCTCCCTGGGCCACTCCACCTGAGGGACCACCCACCCCCCGCCCTATTCCATCCTCTCCTGCCTTCCCCACCCCACCCACAAAAGCTCCCACACCAGCCCAACTCGGTGCACATGGGCCGATACTGGGCACGCCTGCCACCCTCCTTGGCGCACCCGATAGTGCTGCCTGCATGATTCGCACCAGGATCTTCCAGATTCACAGCTCAGTTTCTGGGCCACCACAAGGCACAGCGTCTCCCACTAATCTCAGTTATCTAATGGCCAAACTAGATGAGGCCTTGAAGAACTGTGATCAGATCTCCCATCCCTGCAAATCTATTTTAAAAGCATGCGCACTGGATCGAGACCAAGCTGCTGCCTGCCCACGTATATGTTTTGCCTTACAGGGTAAAAAGCAGTTGTGGGATCAATGTTCATCAGGCAAATGGCACAGGGAAAATCACACCCCCCATTCCAGTGCCTAATCCTATGCATGTCTACTCAGCAGTAAGTCTTACTGCATTCAATGGGACTTTCTCCCAGGGTATAGAATTGCAGCATTCTGGTAGGTACTTCGCAGCTGTCGCAAACAGCAACATGAGATTGCTTTTGTCTAGCTGCTGCCACAAGTGGTCAACTCCGTGCCCTAGGGGTCAAGAGATGCTCATCAGCCCTGGTAAGTGCGCATGGGGGGGATAGGAGGGAGGTGAGGTTGAACAAAACAAGGCAGGAAGGATGGTGGATAATGAATGGGAAGGGGGCAGATTCAGCAGCAGGTCCAAGTCGACCTGGCGGCCCAGCACAGGCTTACCCCAGGGCAAGAGAACAAGGAGGGGGGAATACAGCGGGCACTGTGCTGATGCCACTGAATCAACAGGGAGTGGCCTAGGATTGGTCTGTAAGCAGACATGTCATGTAGGGGGTACGCGGGGGTACGCGAGTACCTGTTCCTAGGATTAGGACTGGCCCTGCCCATTTGCCCGCCCACTCATCGACTCCATTGGCGCTCCGCTCCGCCCCCTGCAACGTTTGAATTGCCTGCACGTTTGAGTTGCCTGCATGTTCTCAGAGCCAGGCAGGCAGGCAGGCAGCGGAGCGAGGGAGACCGATGGCGGCAGCAGCAGCGTGAGCAGGGAGGCTGCCTGGGGCTCCCTCCCGAGGAGGCGCAGCGGTTCCTGGGGGCGGTTCCTGGGTTCCGGCTATGACCTCACTTCCGGTGGGCGGGCCCCGACACAAGTGCCAATCAAAAGTGAGTACCTGTTGCTAAATCATTTAGATGCCATTACTGGTAATTGCGCCCCACCTTCTATCCCCCTGATATGTTTGAAAGGACAATGAAAGAGACAAGGCCACCCAGCCACCAATTCCCAATGTCTCGCCCAGTGTGGCTGGCACATTCTTTGTTTTTCAGTCCTACAGAATGTGAGAGAGTGTTGAGGAGGCAATCGCCTTTTGAGAACACGTGGGTAACTTCTCTGCATACACACACACACACACACACACACACACACACACACACACACACACA